>OX335784.1:1370000-1997500 GCA_946896805.1 Scutellaria galericulata | reverse complement strand
ATTTTTTAGTCTTGTATGTTTCAATTTTTCCAATTTCAATCTAATTTTGGTTGAAATTCCCAAAATCATTAATGTCACGTGAGATTTCTCGATGACCATCCGATCATAATTAGATTGAAATAGGAAAAAATTGAAATATACATGACCGAAATTGGAGAAAATTTAAAACATATAGGGACCAAAACTGGAAAAAAATTGAAACATATAGGATCAAAATTGAAAAACGTATGTTTGATTGTCCAAAAATGAAAATGGTCTTACATACATGACCAAAATTGAAATTAACTCTAATATATATATATATATATATATATATATATATATATATGTTACCTATATAAAAGTGTGGATGTTTCTTACAAAATGTGAATTGCCGAATATATTCTTATCAAATATTATTATTTAAGGTTATAATAGTAATTTAGAATTTTCATATTTAAATAATTTTATATTATAATCCTAATTCAAAATTCTATAGAATCATATTATAATTATAACTTTAATATATAAGGTATTTGTATTATTTTTTTCATTAATTTGAATTGATCTCCACGTACATTGCACGTGATTTAAAACTAATATAAATAAATAAATAAATATATATATATATATATATATATATATATAAATTTGTGAAATTGGGTTTAATCTATGGATAATAAACTAATGTTAGATCATGAAACTCGGATTAGATCATGATGTCCATATATGATAGATCACGAAAATCGAGTTAAATTACTATACTCATGCTAAGATCAAGAAACTCGAATTAAATCACGAAGTTCATGTTAGATCACAAAACTTGGATCTGACACTCATGTTATATATGAAGTTGAAAAGCATTCAAAATGTATTTGAAAAAAAAACAAAAAAATTGGGTAAGAGACTGGGTAGAAATTACACATGTTTTCACCTACCATCGTAGTATATGACCATTACATTATTGAACCGGACCATTGTTGAGGTTGACAGTGCCATAAGTACAGATGTCAATATATTTGCATATAAGTGACACAATTGAAAAAATATATTTCAATTATACTTCAAAATATCTCCAAAATTTCCATTTTTTCACATTATTGATATCCAAGCTGTAATAGAATTTCGTCAGAATATCACATTTTTAATATCAGTGAGTTGTGGCATGTGCATTGATGAGTGAAGCAAGCAGTGTACATGAAAAAATGCAGGTTATATAAGACTCCCCCACTTGATCTGTTCTTCAGAAAGCTGAGTGTGAAATATGGAAAACACCATGGTTCTTTATGTTGAGGCGCAACACTTGGATACCATGGCAGTGTTGGCTATCTTCATCGCCAAACACCACCCTTCTCTCCCCATCATACTCCTCAGCTCCGCCGCCGAATCCGCCGTTGCTTCCATCGCCGCCGTCCCTTCCATCACCTACCGCCGCCTTCCCTCGCCTCCGCTCCCTCCAAACTTTACAAAAAGCCCCATCGAACTCTGCTACGAGCTTCCTTGTCTCAACAACCCTAACCTCCTCCATGCCCTGCAAGAAATCTCCCAGGAAGCAAGAATCACAGCCTTCGTCATCGATCTCTTCTGCCACTCTGCGTGTGAGGTCTCTGCAACACTCAATATCCCCACTTACTTCTACTTCAGCGCTGGATCGCCTGCTGCCCTGCTGCTTTTGTATCTGGAAACTATTGACGACGCCATGACTGTTGACCTTGGAGAGCTTAACGACTTCGTTGTAATCCCTGGCCTGCCCCCCATTTTCCCCCTTGATTTCCCCGTAGAAATGCATTGGCGTCACAAGAATGTTTACAAGCACTTGATCGACGTTTCGAAAAACCTGCGCAAATCTGCAGGCTTCATCGTTAACGGGTTTGATGCCCTTGATTTCAGAGCTAAGGAAGCCATATCTCACGGCCTGTGTGTTCCCAACGGGCCCACTCCTCCTCATTTCATCATCGGCCCATTGATCACTGATATCATAGGTAATGAAACCGGTAGCGGCGATGAGCATGTATGTCTGAAATGGCTTGATACTCTCAACAGATGATCAAGAAACACAACAAACAAGCATGCAAGCCAAATATACACAACCAAGATTTCGAATAATCAACACAAATCTGAGAAATAGAACGAGAACAAAGAACAGAAAACAACACAGGGATTTAAGTGGTTCGGCTTATACTATGCCTACATCCACTGAACACGATCAATCCACTATCGATCAACAAGAATACAATGTATCAAGAGATTACAAGACCAAAACCCTAAACTGCGCCTGAGCTTTCTAATATGAATATCTCTCTCTACACTTTACAATACGAATTAAAAACTTAAATAAGAACTAAACTACAGATTATATAGACTATGCAGCTTCAAACCGCTCCTCGATCCGTTTAGTAACGCGGGAGAAAACCGCCTCGCAAACCAGCTCGATCAAACTGCAAAACTGAAACAGATGTCAAACACAAAGAAAATAACTAACTTACCTGCCTGAAGTCGCATTAGAGAAACGCGCTTTAATAAGTTGGCTTTTACGTTTATTATTTTCCTTGGCCATTTTCCAACTGATTTTCCTTGCTTCTTTTCCTTCTTAATTTGCGGAGTATGCATGCTATATATTATTTACAGATACACAGCCCAGTAAGAGCGTGATTTTCCTTGGTTTTGGCAGAAACGGTAAGTTTTCTGCGAAGCAGCTCAAGGAAATCGCGGTGGCTTTGGAGAACAGTGGGCATAGATTTCTGTGGCCAGTGCGAAACCACCGGAGATGGAGAACTCGACGGTGGACTTGGATGAGCTGCTGCCTGAGGGATTTCTGGAGAGAACTAAGGGTCGGGGTTTCGTGATAAAGTCGTGGGCCCCACAGAAGGAGGTGCTGAGTCACGACTCGGTGGGGGGATTCGTGACTCACTGTGGGAGGAGCTCGATTTTGGAAGCGGTGTGGTTTGGGGTTCCGATGATCGGTTGGCCGATATATGCAGAACAGAGGTTGAATCGGGTGGTGATGGTGGAGGATACGCGGATGGCGTTGCCGTTGGAGGAGGCGGCGCGTGGATTCGTGACGGCGGCTGAGTTAGAGAAACGCATTATTGAGTTGATGGACTCGACGACAGGGAAAGCGGTGAGGCAACGAATCAAAGAACTGAAATACTCTGGCAGGGCGGCGGTGGCAGAGAATGGATCGTCGCTTATTGATTTGCAGAAGTTTCTTCGATCCATCACTCGGGATTAAAGTGTGATTAATTTTCCTAATAATAATAATATTGATAATAATAAATCTATCTTTGATTATTTGGAGATTTTATTAATAATCAGATGAGTTACCAGTTACCACTAGCTTTTTAGTTCCAAGTGGTATCTCCTCCACCTTTATAAAACTATAGACTAGGATATCTTCTAAATATTCTAGTCTTTACCACGAATTCATTTTTAAAAAATACCAGTATAACTTCTGTGTGATACACGAGTATATAGATTTTATTATTTATACATTTAGATATGAAAATGTTTGATAAAAAATAATAAATTTTATTGGAGATTTTCAACTAATTTATTACTCGTGTGTAGAGCCAGCAATTCGGGCTGCCCAGCCCGGCCCAACCGGTCAAACGATAAAATCGGGTTGGGCCGCGTCGTCCCATCCTCTGATTGGGCCAACGAGCCAAATCGGCTCAAATCCATAATTATTCTATAAAATTAAAAAATATTAATTAATTAAAATTTAAAACCAATTTGTATGGAGAAAGAACTTCATATACAATAATTTAACACTTACAATTTAAATTATAGTATTCTATATATCGAATTGAAGATAATTTATTTAATATAATTAAAATATTAATGAAGGCTATGTCTAACAATTTTTTACTATCTTTTGTTCATTCAAAAATGTTTCAATTCCATTCACATGGCTTGCAAATGGATTTTAATAATTTACAATCCTAATTTAAATTATTTAATAAGAAGAATAAATAAGGAAACATAGAAAAAGAAATAAAAATAAGAGAGGGGAATTGAATCCACATGTAAGATTTGCTAGTTGCAAAAAAGAAAAAAAAAAATTAGCGGGCCGACCCGAGCCCATCCGGCCTGTCAGGCCACTTGGGCCGGGCCAAAAAGTTTTGACATTTTTCGGCCCACTGTTATTAGAGTCCAACCCGATAATATTTACAAGTCGTTCGGGCCGGCCCATCGGGCCGGACTCAAATTGCAGACTCTACGCGTGTGACACACCATCATAAAATTTTAATATTTCAAATTTGATATGAAAAACGTTAATTCATTAAAAAAAGTCATGTTCTTGATAATATTTCTCATATGGTTCTCGTGTGATGCACGGGTAAATACATTTCAAGTGTTAATAATTTTTTGAAATAAAAACATTAATTTATCATGAAAAACAATATAGCTCTTCAAAAAGTTATTTTAATTTAATCTACTATCCATATAATTTACGAATTTTAAATATTTATTATTTTTATCATACATTGTCCGACTACTTTACTAATAGTATTTGTTACAACTGGCCTAGAAAAAATGTATACAAATATATGCTCAATAACTTATTCATAATGAGTGTAAAATGGTGATATTATTGTGTGCTATAATTAAGTCTCGATAATATTTCAACCTCATTTGCCATCTGTGTGATGCAGCAAATAAATTTCAAGTATCAGTATTTTTTGATATAAAAATGGTGATCATGAAAAATAACATAGTTTTTCAAAGTTATTTCAATTTAATATACTACCCATATAATTTACCAATTATAAATATTTATTATTTCCATCATACATATTTTGATTGCTTCTCTTATTGGTTTTGTCACAATTGACATGAAAAAAACTTATATAAATATATGTTCAATAACTTATTTATAATGAGTGTAAAAACAGTAATGATGTTATTGTTATTACTCTAAAATAAAATTTCTAAATAATCATTTTTTTTTATATTTTTTTTTTACCTTGGACGATGTAGAAATCTTAAAATTCGATCATTGTATATTGTTTTAATTTATTCAATAAACATAAATTTAATACATATTATAACAATAATTAAGTATTATTTTATTATATGAGATCATATTAACATTCATATACCATATATATATATTACAATTTTCAAGATTTTTTCAATATCATAGATGATATTGATACCATATATAAATCATATTTAATATATTAATAAATTTTAATTTATAAACTATGAAATAATAAATAATTGTATTTCTACTTTTGGGAGGTGGAAATGGGTTGGAAAATTTTGTCATTTCTATTTTAAGGGGTAATTGTTATTATATATATATATATATATATATATATATAGTAATATTATGAGATATATTGTTTTATTTTATTTCGGCTCAAGATTTGTTTGGCTGTTTTAAGATATGCTAGCTCTTCATTTTCTTGTTTTTGCTCATTTTAGGAAATATATAATATCTTGAGTTTGTTTTAAGATATGCTAGCTCTTCATTTTCTTGTTTTTGTTCATTTTAGGAAATATATAATATCTTGAGTTTGTTATTTAAATTGTCCATTAAATTAGAAGGTCCGGTAATTTCAGACTTTAAGTTTTCATGCCAGCATTTTAGAATTTTTATTTTTCAAACTTCACGGATTTTGACCAATTTCAGCCCTTTTTTATTCAATTGGTCGAAATCACACATAAATCCTTAATTTTGCCCAGTAAAAAGAATACCATACTTCTTGAATCTATAAAACTAACTTAATCTGCACAATTGTGGATCTATCACCTCAAATAAATAAAATCTATATACAGATTAAGTGGAAATTTGGAGGAAATTTTTTAACATAAATTTTGAAAGACAATCAACTCAATAAAGTGACTTCGAAAAATGATATTTAAAGAGATATATCATATCCTTTACCAATCCCAATTTAGGAGATGAATTATCTGTCAAGGTGAAATTGGAGCAGGGATCTAAGGATGGTTATATTGCACATTCTTTCCCTACAATTTTAAGAGAAACCACCAAAAAAGTAAGAGCATATAGAATTTGAATCCAAAAATATGCATTTCCATAATTCAATAACAGAAGGGTTTAAAGAATGATATACAGGTCCTGTGATTTTGAGGGTCCATGGTGAAATTAAAAAATGGGCCCCATGATTTTTTTTCCTTTGTTCTCTACTTTTCTTGTTTTTTCTTTTTCTTTTTTAATTTCTCTTTCATTTGTTATCTTGTTCTCACTTTAATTCTTTTCAATTGTATGAACCATATTTTAAGAAAATGATCACCCATAATATTCTCTCATTCTTTTGTTGTCTATCTTGTCTCACCATTATCATGAGTCATCACCCTAGCTCTTAACTTATTAAATTATTTTATTTTCTCTTATATGCAATAAATATTATTTTTATTTTAGTTACGTGAATAAGTATATATTAGAGTTTAAATGTCCATAATATGTAAATTTCACCTTCAAATTTTTATTTTCCAAACATTTAATATTAAATATAAAAATATTGACTCTTAATTTCTCATTTTAATATATTTTCTAACATATAAGTTAGGAGATTTCAATTATTAATAATAAGAAACACCAAAAAAATAAATATATAAAATAAAATAAAAAATTAAATTAATATTAAATTAAAGTAGCATATAATTACAATGTATAAAATGAATGCAAGAACAATATTAGTCAATAAGGAGTTATACTCTCGAGTCTCACATCACTGAAACTCAGATATTCATGAAGTTCAAGAGCATTTAACGTATTTAAAATATAAAAAAAGGGGTAAAATACTTGTCTTTTCTAAAGTTGATATAAATACTTTATCATATACTTATTGATATGAAGTACATCTTTTCACCTAATATCCCCACTATATATGACCATTACATCATTGAACCGGACCCATTGTTGAAGTCGGCAATACTCCTTTGCCGTATGGATAACTTGGAGCAAGTGTCTTTGTCAGGAGACTTCGTTCAAGATTTGAGATTTTAAAATTTTAAATGTTTATTTGTTAGAAGATTTAAATTAAAATTATAAAATTCACTCAACTGCTACTTTATTTAAAAAAGTATATAATAATTAATTTTACACTCTAATCTATTAATACACAAATTTTAATATACACCTAAATTTATATTATTGCAATCATTTAATCATTACTATTATATCAACTAATAATATAATATTACACTTACTAACTTTTCCAGCATTGATTTGATATTTACAATAATAATCATACCTTATACACTCTCGTAAAAAAACAGATTTTAACTATTCATCTTTATTTACAAATTTCAGGATTTCAAAGTCGGATTTTCCCAATTTCCCCAATCCTACATAATCTCCAAACAAACCCACCCTAAATGTTGTCATTACTTTATGAGTTGGTCTCTTGTACACCCGTCGCACGGTGCGACGGGACCACGCACGGTTGTGCCCTGGGCATGGTCGACCATGCGCCACAACACAAAAAATCACATACTTATAACCCTAAAAGACATACTTAGAGTTAAAAATCATATACTTGTGTGGCGCACTATCGACCGTGCCCCATATTGTGTGCTACACATACGCTGTATTGTCGCGCACGGTCGAACCATGCCCCATGATGCGAGAAAAAAATTACATACTTATAACAGAAAATGACATACTCAGTCGACCGTATCCTGGGATACAGTCGTGCGCGGTCCCATCGCACGACCGTCACGCAAGTTTTGGCGTTACTTTATATAATTGCATACAAATGCCACAATTGAAAATAAATATCTCGATAATACTCCAATATCTCGTCGCACGTTGTCTATATGTATTGATTATTGACCATTCACAATTAATCACCAAAACTCACAACTCCCACTTGAATTTGTTCATCACAAAGAGTGAAATATGGAAGACACGATGGTTCTTTATGTTGAGGCTGAACACTTGGATACCATGGTAGTGTTGGCCACCTTCATCGCCAAACACCACCCTTCTCTTCCCATCACACTCCTCAGCTCGGCCGCGGAATCCGCCGCCGCTTCCATCGCAGCCGCCGCCCCTTCCATCACCTACCACCGCCTTCCCTCCCCTACACTCCCTCCAAACATGACAAAAAACCTCTCCGAACTCTTCTTCGAGGTTCCTCGTCTCAACAACATTAACCTCCTCCATACGCTGCAAGAAATCTCCCAGAAGGCAAGAATCACAGCCTTTGTCATCGATTTCTTCTCTAACTCTGCGTGTGAGATTTCTGCAACACTCAATATCCCCACTTATTTCTACTTCAGCGCTGGATCGCCTTCTGCACTCCAGCTTTTGTATCTGGAAACCATTGACGACACCATGACTGTTGACATTGGAGAGCTTAACGATTTCGTTGAAATCCCTGGCATGCCCCTCATTTTCTCACAGGATATCCACAGTGACTTGCTTTCGCGTCACAACAATGCTTACAAGCTCTTGCTTGGCGTTTCGAAAAACCTTCGCAAATCAGCCGGCTTCATCGTCAACGGGTTTGATGCCCTCGAGTTTAGAGCTAAGGAAGCCATATCTAACGGCCTGTGTGTTCCGAACCGCCCGACTCCTCCTCATTTCTTCATCGGCCCGTTGATCGGTGATATCATAGGTGATGAAACCAGCGGCAAAGAGCATGAATGTCTGAAATGGCTTGATACACAGCCCAGTAAGAGTGTGATTTTCCTAACTTTTGGCAGAAACGGTAAGTTTTCTGCGAAACAGCTCAAGGAAATCGCGGTGGCTTTGGAGAACAGCGGCCATAGATTTCTTTGGTCGGTGCGAAACCCACCGGAGATGAAGAACTCGACGGTGGACTTGGATGTGCTGCTGCCGGAGGGGTTTCTGGAGAGAAGCGAGGGTAGGGGTTTCGTGATAAAGTCGTGGGCCCCACAGAAGGAGGTGCTGAGTCACGACTCGGTGGGGGGATTCGTGACTCACTGCGGGAGGAGCTCGCTTTTGGAAGCGGTGTGGTGTGGGGTTCCGATGATCGGATGGCCGATATATGCGGAGCAGAGGATGAATCGGGTGGTGATGGTGGAGGATATGCGGATCGCGTTGCCGTTGGAGGAGGCGGCGGGTGGATTCGTGACGGCGGCTGAGCTGGAGAAACGAGTTATTGAGTTGATGGACTCGAAGACGGGGAGAGATATGAGGCGACGAGTCACTGAACTCAAATGCTCCGCCAGGGCTGCGGTGGCTCTGAATGGTTCATCGCTCATTGATTTGCACAACTTTGTTCAATCCACCACTCGGAGTTAATAATAATTTATTATCGATTATTCGGAGATTTGTTAGTAATATTATGAGATGTACATTGTTTTGGTTCAACTTATTTAATTTTTATTATTTTGTTTTGTTGCGGTGGCTACTCCACTGGGCTATTGATATATTGGACAAACTAGTATAAGTCTATTTAGATAAGAAAATGAAGTACATGAAAAATAATAAATTTCTTGGATGAAATTCAGTCTAATTTATAACTTGTGTGATGTACGGTCATTAATTGAAATATTTCGATTTAATGTGAAAACTTTAATTTATGAAAAAAAATCAAGTTCTTGATCATATTTCAATCTCATTTTGTATATGTGTGATGTATGGACAAATATATTTCATATGTCAATAAATTTTAGATATAAAAATGTTAATTACGAAAAACAATATACTTCTTCAAAGTTATTTCAATTTAATCTACTACTCATATAAATTATGAATTTTAAATAGTTCTTATTTTCATCTTACATTATTTGACTACTTTATTATTAATTGTTTTTGTCACAATTAGTTTGGAAAAAGCTTATGCAAATATATGCTAATAGATTATTCATTATAATGAGTGTAAAATGACGGTATTATTAAATATTATAATCAATTCTCAATAATATTTCTATCTCATTTGATACCGGTGTGATGTAGCAAATAAGTTTCAAGTGTTAGTAATTTTTTGATATAAAAATGGTGATCATAAAAAACAATATAGTTCTTTTAAGTTATTTCTATTTAATCTACTACTCATATATTTGACCAATTTTGAATATTTCTTATTTTCACCATACGTTGTTTGGCTACTTTACTATTTGTTTTTGTCATTATTGACCTGGAAAAAAAAAACCTTATGCAAATATATGTTTAATAACTTATTCATAATGAGTGTAAAAATAATGATATTATTGTATATAATTTTTTTTTCCAAATGCTCTAAAATTAAAATTTATCTTTTAGAAAAATCATATTTGATGATAAACATTTCAAAATCTAATAAGTCTAAAACCATGAAACTATATAACAATAGAAAGTAAAATATTTTATCATTGTTCATATAATTAGAAACTTGATGCTACCATTATAATGAAATTTCAGATTTACAATTATTTTTTAATCATGGATGAAACATTATTTATTCTTACATTAAAAGAGATATATTTTTTGCTAATTTTTTCGTGGATATATATAATGATTTAAATTTAGGTACAAAATGTTATTCACAATTTTTATTAATGTTTAGCATGATATTAATACATTATTTACATAAATCATGATAAATTTGTAACATATCAAATATGATCATGTTTTTTTTTCTCTCTCAATTTTCATGTATATACAAAATGATTTTCATACCACAAAATGATTTATGGATATACATAAATTGTGCAAAATTGAATATTTATAATTTATAAATTATAAAATAATAAATATTTGTATTTTTAGTTTAGAAAGTGGAAATAAGAGTAGTTGGTTTATAATAGATGACAATGAAATTTCATAATTAAAAATTCAAAGTATTTAAAAGACATATGGAAAAAAAATCATTGACATATTATCACTCTTATAAATAGCAATGACTTTCTGTTCTTCAAGATTAATATTGAAGATTTATTTATATAATCCGGCAAATGGACATAAAAAGTGAGTTTTATTAATTTTTTATAAATATAAATGATATAATTTTATATAATTTTTTTATAAATGATATTTTCATATACTTAATTTTTAGATTTTAATAGAAAATATATAAGTTTATACGTTTTATACTTCCTATTTATATTATTAATTGTATGCAATAATGTATCATATTATATATATATATATATATTCTTTTATTATATTCAAGATATATATATTAAAAATCTTTATACAATAAATAATCTTTATGATTTTAAAAAAATAATTAATATAGCATAGATAAGGTAAATCCTTCAAAGTTATCATCGGTTTTATTATTATATTATTTTTATAAGATTATACAATAATTTTCTACTTAATATAATTAAATTATGTAACCATCGTGTCATATTATTAGTATTGTTTAACTGGATATAGTAAACTGGAGTATTATAAATGACATATTTGCCAAATAAAATTTATGTGATTTTTATTATAGTTTTTCAACATATTTGGAATACAGTTATAGAAGTAGATAATTTATGTTATGTTATATATGCTAAGTAACTTGATTATTATATATTTATTGAGGTGATATAAATAAATAAATAAATATATATATATATATATATATATATATATAAAACAAAACAATATCGCATAATTACCTCTTGGTCTTTGAAGTCATAACTATAAACATCTTTTTTTATTTATGTATGGAATAATGTCATGTGATCTAACGAAACAAAATTTTAGTGCCCACAAAATTACAGAAGTTATTGATACCATTGACAACATTAAAAACATGAGTCATATTCGTCAAAATAATGGTTATTGTAATGAAAAACAAAACGATCATTTATCTTGAAAAGGTGAAGTGAAGTCAAAGATGTACAAACTTATAGTTGACATGTATTTATAGATGAATAATAATTAAGACCACATATAAAAAAAGGGTTAAATGCAAAAAACAACCCAAACTATCGACTTTTTTCAATTTGCAATCTAATCTTTTTTTTTTTTCCGATTGCAACCTAGTCTTCTGTAATTTTTCCGATTGCAACCTCCGTCCACTTTTTGAGCATTTTTCCGGCGAAAGCCCCTAATTTTTTATTTAGGGAAAAATCATTTTTATTTTTTATTTTGTGAGATACATAATGTAAAAGACGATTTTACTCTTGAAATGATAAATATACTAGTCACCTGATAATATTTTCACCGGAAAAATGCTCAAAAAGTGGACGGAGGTTGCAATCGGAAAAATTACAGAAGACTAGGTTGCAATCGGAAAAAAAAAAGATTAGGTTGCAAATTGAAAAAAGTCGATAGTTTGGGTTGTTTTTTGCATTTAACCCTAAAAATAAATCATATATATAATTATATATATATATATATATATCAAAATTATGAATTTTATAAATCTATTTATAATTACATACATAATAAAAATCATAAAATTATTTGAATCACATTTTTACATATTGGTGAAATTATAGTAAGTCAACTTAAATTTGATTTTTTTTTTTTTTTGCTTTTGTTATAAATCTCCTTCTATATATAGACAAAATTAGGGGGAGGGGGTGACAATATTAGTGATAATTTTATATATATATATATATATATATTTTTACTTTGATGGTTTAAAATTCTCTTAAAATTCATTCATTTGTATTCTTTTAATTTATTCAACATAAATATCTTTAATATTTATTATAACAATAATTAAGCATTTATTAGATGAGATCATATTAACATTCATATACCATATATAGATTATAATTTCTAAAATTTTGTCAGTATCATAGATGATATTATTACCATATATAATCATGTTTAATACAATAATTTTTTTAATTATAAATTATGAAATAATAAATATTGCATTTCTACTTTTGGGAATTGGAAATGGGCGGGAAAATATTATCATTTCTATTTTGAGGGGTAATTGTTATTATATATATATATATTATAATAAGTATTGTTATAATATTATTATTAAATTATAAGTGTTATCTAGTTGTAGGGAATATTAGCCAGAATTGTAAGTATGTTGAAAACAACCATTTGAATGATGAAGAAATGAAATAACTGTACATCTTGTCTAGATACAAAAATATAATTATAGATTTTTTAGTTAACGATTGAGATTAGTAATAAAATAATATTCTAAATATCATCTAATTATAAAAAAAATTAAAAATTCGTTTCGATCACTATTGTATTATTATTATTATTATTATTTCGTCCATATATATAATGATTTGATTGTATACCATATATATTCATTATACAAAATCAATATTTTTTGGAAATGACCATAAATTCAATTAATATAACAAAAAATTAAATATTTAATATTTAATAAAATTTCTATAATTAGGAAGTGAAAATGGGCGGGAAAACTTTTGACATTACTATTTTTAGGGGTAATTGTTATTATATATATAAATTATTTATCACAAAGTGCACCAGGTGTATGGATCTTTTTTGCAGCAGGTCCATGGATCTAAAATCCGTACAATCCGAGTCGATCCGACCTGGATTCGCGAATTTCTATTTTTTCTTAAATTTTTTTCCATATTTTTATCTTGACCTTTATGTTATAAATGTGTGACCTTTATGTACAAATATCCGTACCTTTATGTCTGTAACTTAGGAAAAAAATGAAGATTTTCAACACAATTTGTATTGTATACTTTTATGTGATATCAATGAGGCTTTTATGTTATATTATGTCACATTTATGTACAAATATTCTGACCTTTATGTAATATATAAAAATGCATAAATGTTAGAATATTTGTACATAAAGGTGACATGATATAATATAAATGTCACATTGATATTACATAAAGGTATATAGTTCAAATTATATTGAAAATCTTCATTTTTTTCTATGTTATAGTACATAAAGGTCATGATAGTTGTACATAAAGGTTACACATTTATAACATAAATGTCACACTAATACAACATAAAGGTAACAATCTGAAGGAAAAAAAAAAAGCTAAATTCAAAAATACGCGGATTCGGGTCAAAATTGGGTCGACCCGTATTGCATGTACACCAAGTGCACACAAGACCAACTCATTATTTATATATATTCTCCTCGTCCCAAATTAATTGAGGTTTTAGTATTTTTCATATAAATTAAGAAAATTTACAAAATGATTGATCTATCCATAATTTTTTTTGAGAAAATTATAAATAGGATTTATAACGTACGTAAGAAATGAAATAAAATTAATTGTTTTTTTAATATTAATTATGAAAGTATTTATGCTAAAAATAATGTAAAGTTCATTTTACTCCAACTAATCATATATATTACATGGAAACATAACAAGACATTTAGTTTCAAACACACAATAATTTAATCGATAAATTTGTATTATCATATACTTATATATAATTTCAACTAATTTGATTGAATATTAAAGAAAATTGTTTGTAATTTATGAAATTCGTATACCTTGAAAAATAATATTTCATAAATAACTATTATATTAATATAATAAATAAATTTATGTAAGCTTAATATCTCACATAGAACGCATGTGTATTATGTTAGTATATATAAATGTATCTAAAATAACACCATGCATCAAGAGTTATTTAAATTGATTATTGAGCTACTGGTGATTGAGGATTGGATTTTGGATTCTCAAATAATATACGTTGTTAATAATAGTGTAAATATTTGAGGTGTGACTTGTGAGATTATATTTTAAAACGTTTTAGGCGTTGTGAACCTGACTCGATCAGATGCGGAGCTTTGCATTACTGCAAAAACTTTTGTGCACATCCGTGCACCACAATTTGGTACTCGCCCAGCCCAATAATATATTCTCCAGCCCACCACAATATATATTCTACAGCCCAATAGTATTTATTTTCCAGCTCAAACCCAATTGAAAAACCCACAATTCATAATATGAAAGGCCCACAATTCATAATAGAGAGACACAATTCATAATATTCTCTCTCTCACATATGCATTGAATTTCGAAGACTCGCGCGACTCAGAAGAGAAACTCATCTTCTTCTCAAAATTTTAGCGTCTTCTTCTCTCTCACATTCAAAATTTCAGTAATCGTATTCTTCTCTCCGCAAACCTAATTCGAAGTTGTAATCCTTCATTTTCTCTGCGATTTGTGTGCAGTTTTCAGTGCGATTTTTGTACGGTTCTTTTGCGGTTTGTGTGCCATTTTTGTGCGGTTTCTTCAACCCCAATTTTGTGTAAGTTTCTGCTATTTTGTTTAAATCTTACATGCAATCGGTTTAAAAGTTTCATTATTTTTTGCCTTTTGTACTCTTAATATCTTGATATTGATTATCATGTATTTTGTTAAAATGATTAAATTGTGATTCTATGGAATTTATGACTCGTTCTTCTGAAATTAGGATATTGGGAGAAATAATGGAGTAGTCTCTGATGGATGCTGAATACTGAATGGGAAATGTGAGGTGATAAGAAAATATGTGTGCTCCTCCTGCTCTTTGAATTTTGTGCTTCTGTTTGTTTGAAGTTTAAACAGTGAGATTATGTTTGTGTCTCTATTTTTTTATGTTTCTTAGATTAACAGTACAATAATTGTGACACAGTATATTTGAACATTGATTATTTCTGATTATTTATTTATGTGTTTATTTGAATAAAGTATCAATGTAATAGTGAAACAATATTTTGTATATTTGTATAACAGTACTAATGTAATTGTTAAATAGTGTTTGCATATTTTTTATACATTATTTGTTTAATTGTTATTCAGTTTTTGACTATTGATGCTTGCAATGTTATACAGTTTTCAGGATGAAAACCAAGTTACCAAAGAGTGATGCAGTTGACGAATCATCTACAAGGCTAGTGAAAAAATATTTCAAACAAATTGCGCAGAAAAAGAAGGCTCCGAAGAAGGAAGCCATTGACAATAAATTTAAGAAAGAGTCCATTGAAAACTCTTAGTATACAAACATATATTTTAAGTAAATAACAATAAAAAAACAACAGAGTACATACCAATTATAATGTTCATTATTTTTTTATTGGGCAGTGATTTTGTGACACAATCTAGGTTTAAGGGTCTACATAATTTGATCTGTCAGTTATCTAACAAGCAGAAGAAGGATTTTGCTGAAATTAGTTTTGGTGGTTTGTTGTCTATGTCGATCACAAAATGTGCGAATCTTCATATGATTCGTTGGCTGGTTAGGAGCTTTAACGGTAGTAGTAGGATGTTGTCTGTAGGAAGAGGTAGAAGTTTTGTGATTACTGCAGATAATGTTCATGATGTGTTTATGTTGCCTAGAAAAGTAGGTTTTCATGTGATAAATTTTAATAGGAATGAAGATTCGGTATTACTTAAGCATTTTAGGGATATGGGGGTGCAAGCTGGTGTTCAGTGTAAAGTTTTATTTGATTTGATAGTTAGTCGTTTTTCTTGTGGTGGTGATGATTTCAAAAGATTGTTTGTTTTGTATGCTTTGTATTCATTTTTTACTCCAACTTGTAATAAAATAGTAAACATCAGTGTGTTGAAATCATTAGAAGATGTTGATAGAATATGTCAGTTTGATTGGTGTGAATACATATTGGAAAGATTGTGTGAAGGTGTTTATTTTTATAATAACACACAATCGAAAAATGTTTCCGACTGTACAATCTTCCTGCAAATAGTCTATATGCATAGACTGAAGTGGAAATGTGTTGTTGTACCTTCTTCATTGCCTCTAATTCAACATTGGAATGACAACAAACTACATAAAAGATGCATTGAAGAGGCTGCTGTGGGATCGTACGGTGATGGTGATATTTTATATGATGTGTATCCTATTAGCAAGAATGAGAAGAATGATGGAGAAGAGGAAGTGAATCAAGAAAGGGCCAAAAAGAGAGCTGGTGAGTCAAAAAGAGAAGGAAGTGACCAATTTATCAGTTTTGAATTGATGAAGGATGAGTTGAATGATGAACAAATAAAGACAGCTGCCAAGGATGTAAGTTTTCTGACTTAATAGTGTTATATGATATTTAAGTAATACTGTTAGTATAACTTACTAACACTAAGTAGTATTAGTTAGTAATACTGTTAAGTATTACTTACTAATACTAAATAGTATAAGTTAGTAATACTGTTAAGTATTAGTTAGTAATACTGTTAAGTATAACTTACTAATACTGAGTAGTATTATTTAGTAATACCTAATAGACTGGAATGGACTTAGCCAGAATAGGAGAAAAAGATCAACGAGCTGACAATATTAGACAAGAATGGCCTTTGCAGTCATACTATTATTAGTGCCCACCCAGCTAAGACAACGGATGTGCGATAGTTACAACCGAAAAAGACTACTAACCAATAGGACCCCGGGAGAGGAGCTATTGAGAAATCTAGCATTCTTCTATCAAAGAAGCCTAAAGAGGCTAAGTATAAGTTAGTAATACTCATGTTAAGTATTAGTTAGTAATACTGTTAAGTATTACTAACTAATAGTGCTTAGTATTAGTTAGTAATACTGTTAACTCTATAACATGATTACATATGTTGTTTTTTATGAGTATATTTATTATTTTTTGTTTAGGAAATGGACAGGATTTCTCTTCTTTTCAAGAGAGATATTTCAGTGGTCTCTCACCACTACATATCAATTTTCAAATCCAAAGAGAGTGACCCTGAAGAGATGTTCGAGTTGCATAAAATTTTTTGAGATGAGAAAGTGCACAAGGTCATCGATGAAATCATTCTTGATTTCATGAATAAGGAGAATGATGTTCCATCAAATGAAGTGGGCCCAAATGAAGGAACATGTCCTGAATTTGCTGAAGACATCACTTTCTCAAATGCAGCGGATATTAATGAAAGAAGTTGTAACTTTATATTTATATTGGTTATAACTTTATATTATTATTTTTTTGACGTAGGTATACAGTTGGAAAGTATAAAATGAAAAATAAGGTAATCAATGAAATATGTATATTATACATGTTTTTTAACAGTATTTGTATAAAAGATAAACAATAATATTCATAAGCATTAACAGTATCATTCTTGAACGTAACATTATTATACATTTTTTATAATAGTATTAGTATCAAACATAAACATTATTAGCTATAAGCATTAACAGTATTAGTATCAAACATAAACAGTATTAGTTGTAAGAATTAACAGTATTAGTTTCAAACATAAATAGTATTAGCTATAAGACTTAACAATATTAGTATTAGCTATAAGACTTAACAGTATTAGTATTAGCTATAAGACTTAACAGTATTAGTATCAAACATAAACAGTATTAGCTATAAGACTTAACAATATTAGTTTCAAGCATAAACAGTATTAGCTATAAGACTTAACAATATTAGTATCAAACATAAATAGTAATAGCATAAACATTATTATACATGTTTTATAACAGTATTAGTATCAAACATAAACAGTATAAGCTGTAAGACTTAACAGTATTAGTTTCAAATATAAACAGTATTAGCTATAAGAATGTCAAACATAAACAGTATTAGCTATAAGACTTAACAGTATTAGTATCAAACATAAACAATATTAGCTATAAGACTTAACAGTATCATTCAATATTATTGTCAAACATAAACACTAATAGCCATAAACATTAACAATATCATTCTTGAACATAAAAATTACTTACACTTAAATATAACGCATTAATGCATAATATAAAATAGTATTGCTGTTAAATGCAACATTTAATATATATAAAGAATTATAGTGTAAGATAGTTGTATTAATATTCTTAAAAAAAATAGATCAATAATACTGATGAACATTAACAGTATTACTGAAAAAAATAAAATAGTATTACTTAAAGCTATGATCTAAAACAAAGTTTCTTTTGGTACGTATAGCGTTAAACTGCCAAATTTTGATGTTGAATTATTCTTTGATGAACTTCCTCTCTTCTTGTTTTTTTTTTTTCTAAAAATGTCTCTTTAATCTCTTGCTCCTACCTTTAGTGACTGCACGTTCTGGATCAAGAATAGAAGTAGAAGAATTTGTGTCGTTTTCAGTTTGTCTGACACCTGCATCACTAACAGAAGCTGTTAAAAAATCAACTTCGCTACTGAGTTTGAGTTGAGGTAGTAGCCGCGTAAAAGCAATGAGTTTGTTGTGCTACCTACCCCCTTGCTTAGCTCAAGAAGTACTTGTACTATCAATGAGTATTTGGAAGGTTCTTGGTGTAGTAGTCCGTTAGAAAGTGTCATAGAGTACTTGTAGCAATGAATTTGACTTGATCTTATCCTTTGCTTTAAACACATTGAGGTCGTTTGCCACTACATTCGATAATTTCTCTAGACCGTCTGGCTGCTCTTGCTGAAACCATTACTCTTCATTCTCCCGTGCTCTAGCAATTGCGCACTCCGACTTGGGGACATACTCCCACATCATTGAATATAATTTGTCTCTGTATTTCTGGCTGTTGAAGCTAAAGGTGATTGTAACACTCCAGTTGGAGCGATCTTTGTTGTAGCTTCCTTCCAAAAGATTTCTCGCATTCCTATTGTTTTGTGATTTCAAGAATAAATTATTGTATTTCATTTTCATCGTGTGATGCCAAAGAACCCCTTTATTGTCCCTTGCTATGTTGTTATCATTGTTATTGAGCTTGTCCCACACCATCGACTTTGCCAATTTTGTCCATCTTTTTTTAATGTACATTTAGGGTATAAACTGTGCAGAATTTATGTGGAGTATTCTCAAGGAATGACAATACAAAATACTCATTTCTTCAAACATCTTGCAAGAGCACGTCACCATCATGAACTGGTAATCAAATACTACTTGCTTGCTTGCATTTTTACCATAATTAGGATTGGATACTTCATAAAACATTGTGCTACCTTCCACTCCAATCACTTTCGAAAGACAAACAATGCACTTTCTGAACTCCTCTTCAAAATATCTAAAAACAGTGATTGTGTATATTTCAGAGGCATGTTTCAATATTCCATCCATAGGCATTTGACTTTCTACAACTGACCTTGCACAATTGAATTCATCTTGTTCTTCAATCATCCTCCAACGTTTTATTGTGTTATTGAAAAGTGTATAGAAATCTGTCAAACTTGTTGTCTTCTTAGCATTAAATCCAAATGCATTATTTGTCGATTCACTTCTTTGTGATGAAACAATGCCAGCTGAGAAGTAATTCTTGTTTAAAATTGTGCACCACTTTTCCTTTAATTTGTAAAGTTGTGTGAACCAAGAGTGATCTTCGAGATTATATTTTTGCACCATATTTTTCCAACAGATTTCAAATTCTTCTTCATCATCACATCCAGTTAAGCATTTGTTGAATTGGCTCTTAAACAAATTGTCTGATTTCAACTTTGCAAATCTACTTATTGCATTATGTTAAAGATCCCATATACACAATCTATGTCTCGTTGTTGGAAAAACCTGTTTGTTGAGACAGACTTAGCAATGCAGCAATATTACTGAATAATTATACTTTGTAATACTAAAGAGTATTACTCTAAACTACAGTATTACTAACTAAGCTATACAGTATTAGATGATGACAAAAAAAAGCAGAGTAAAAAAAATAATAGTACAATTCTAGACATATCTTTTCAATTGCATTTGCTATTTCTTGATCTTGGTCTGTGAAAATTGTGATGGGACTTTGTCTACACATTGATTTCTTAAAAACATTGAACAACTATTCAAATGTTTCTATCTTCTCATCCGAAATGAATGCACAAGCGAACATGACATTTTTCATGTGGTTGTTGACACCAACAAAGGGGGCATAAATCAAATTATATGTTGTGTCGAATATCATCACATCACCATATTATGCATAATCTTCCTTCATCATAGAGTCCTTCCAAAACATATTCGATAACCTACCTTCGTCATCCAATTTTACTCTATAAAAGAAATTATCTTTCTCTACATCTTGCTCTTGTATCATATCTAAAATTGTTTGTGCATCACCTGCTTCGATTTTCTTCATTTTCATTCGATGCACCAAGTTCAAGTGATCTTTCATTGTGTGCCCAACTATTTTCTCTCCACCAAAATCATATGCCATGTAACAGTAAAAGTCTGATGGTTTCATCCCTGAATCCAACATTGTCTGAATCGCTGCACGTTTTTCATCTGTTATATGTCTCTCTCAACGATAGAAATGACCCTACTCTTTTCTTGTAAGTGCATGATTATGGAAAGTCTCATGTTTTACTAGCTCATACTCATTTTCATCATTCAACTTGACTGTAAGTGATGCCTTGCAGTTTGTCCTTATTGTTTTTATCTTCTTTGATTTCTTTTCCATCACACCTAAACTTGTTGAAACCTCTTTTTGTTTGTTTTTGCATCCAGCAGATGAGCAAACATATATTTTCCCAAGTAGTATAGATGTATCAATTGTAGAGTATCTACTGTTTGATTTTTGTACTCCAAATCCGATCAAACGAGAATATTTTTTGTAGAGCTCATACATTTCATAAATAGTCTCCCGTTTGTATCCAATAAGCGAACCAGTTAGGGCTTCAATATCTTCAGTGTCATCAACCAATTGACTACTCTCTGAATTAATTTCAATTATTGCATCACTTGTAAAAACTTCCACATTTGTTGTTTCATCTTCTACAATTATTTTAGTCATTGATTCTGTAATTGTAAGTACAGTGTCATTCAAATAACATAATAGTATCACTTCATTAACACAACCGTATCACTAAAATAACATAACAGAACTACATAACTTAATATAACTGTATTAAATTAGATGGATTTAAATTTAAATTACCAGTAATTTCTCCCATATTTTTTTAGATTCGTCCTTGAATCTTCAATTCGAACACTATATTAGTTTCAAACCTTCAATCAATGGGTATTCGAACACTGTATTATCTTTCAACCTTCATCAATCACTGTATCAGCTTCAAACCTTCATCAATGGTGAAATTTTTTTCAGAAACAGTAATTTTTTTTTTCAGAAACAGTATGTCTGTTTTTATGGTCGAAATTTCATCAATGTTGGACGTTATATCAATGAATTGAAATTAAATTAGAGTATTAGTCTGTTTTCATGGTCGAAGAAGAGGTTACCTTCGCGATGGCTGCCGAAGTTTTCTCCCCAAGCTGCGCAACAACGGTGATGAACAGTGAAAAGGAATTTTTTTTAATTGATGGCGCGTGTTAACACGCGCCCGCTATTTAAAGTACGTCCTCGATGCGGGTGGGGACAAAAATTGGTCCATATTGTTGTGCATGGATCCACTGATCCATGCACAAGTTGCACAAGAGTCATTCTCTTGGATTACAAATAAATGATTGAGTATTAAACCATATGTTACATATGGTGAAATATTATGTCATAATATATATAATAGGGTTTAGTTAAAATACATGCATGTAACACATGAATAGAATTAGTTGAGATTCAAATTGGATACCAAATCAGGGCCATCCTCATATTATTATTACACTCCCTTTTCCTTTTCTTCCACATCTTCTTAAATTTAGATTCTTAATATCGATTTCGTTACAAATATTATTTTAAAACATTAAAAATCAATTATCTCAAAAATATGAAATTATTTGCAAAAATATTAATGAAGAAGATGATGAAGATCGTAAATTCTACTTTTAAAATTATAATTATATACTCTACAATACAATGAAACATTTTAGTTATCCAAACAATACATTTTTATTATACATATGAGTAATACTTTAACTTTCAATAAAACAAATAATACTTTTCAACATATGAGTAATAAGTTTTAGATAAACAAGCAATAAATTTAAATAATATTGATGGAGATGGTCAGTGACGGACCCATGATCCTGACTCAGGGGGGTCCAAGTCAATTAATAAAAAGATACAATAAGATTAGAGAAAGAACATATATTGCAATTTCGATAAACAACATTTCTCTTCTATTTTTCATATTCTGAAATCGTTGCATAATAGCTTCATTACTAACATTTTTAAATACATCATTTTTAAACAATCTTTTAGTAAGTACGCTCTACGAACATGTTCAATTAAATTAGGTGGATAGTTAATTATGATGGGTCGTAGTCCTGGATCACTCGGAAGATTTTCCATATCAACTTTATTTTGTTATCTTGACTCGATAATAGTTGAGGTTGAACAAGAGGTGCATTGACAGAAGATGATGATGTCTTCATAGTAGGTTGTATTTTTTCGAAGTAAAATTCCATTATCTATAAAAATAGGACAAATATTAGAAATACATTAAAAGTTCAAGAACTTGGTAAAACCTATGAGCAAAATAATTTAAATTTCAAGAGATAAGTAAAATAAAATGAGATTTGAGCAAATATTTTGAAATGTCAAGAGTTAAAGTAAACAAAACAATTTTTTTGATTTTTTTCTTTTTCAAAAGAAATTAAATCCTATAGTAATTTAACCAATAAAATAATTTAGGCATTCAACAAAATAAGTTTTCCCATCTCCTACCACAACATAATTTTTTTCATAATTCAAATCTTAAATATAGATAAACAATTCGTAAATAAAATGTCAAATTATTTATCAATGTTTTCCAACTTAACACTACTACATTACATATATAACTAAAGGTATAATAAATCAACAATAGTAAAGGAAAAAAAACAAATAATATAAAGAGAACACTTTACCTTGAAATTATAGGAATAAACAATTGGGAAAAATGAAATCAGGGTTTGTGTGGGTAAAAGAAAGGGGAAAATTAGGGTGGGTAAAAGAAAGAGGGGAAAATTAGGGGGTGAAAAATGAAGATGAAAAGGAAGTCTAGGCTGTAAGAAGAGCTCATTGTTCTCATGTTTCTCCATATTTTTGAATATTTTTTCTTTATTTTTAATAAAAAAATATGAAAAGACGAAAATACCCCTACTATTTTAGTAAAATTTTAGGGGGGCCTAGTGCCCCCGACCCCCCTCTCGGTCCGTCACTGGGCACACACTAGCTATGGTGTAGTGGCGCATGGAGGCGGTCCACGCGCCGGATCGAGTTGGGGGTGTGGTGGCGCGTGGAGTGCATAGACCAAGTTGAGACGGTCCACACATTGGATCGGGTTGGAAAAATGGATCTAAAATCCGTGTCCTGGGTAGGTTTTTGCGTTAATTGTTATAGCATGTAAGTGGACTAAAATTTTGATTTCTTAAATTTGAAAGACAAAAAAACATTCAAAATGTGAGATAAATGATGAAGAAATTAATGGAGCAAAGCTAGAGGATAAAAACTTTTTTTTTCTTCTTTTTATGCAAATAGAATGTGTGTGTATATATAGAGAGAGATCTGTTTAGTGTCTACACTTGCTTGCTACCTACCATCCTCTATGATGTTTTATGGGTTAAATGCAAAAAAACAACCCCAACTATCGACTTTTTTCAATTTGCAACCTAATCTTTTTTTTTTTTTTTTCCGATTGCAACCTAATCTATTGTTTTTTTTCCGATTGCAACCTAATCTTTTTTTTTTTTTCCGATTGCAACCTAATCTTCTGTAATTTATCTAGTTGCAACCTCTCTTCACTTTTTTAGCATTTTTCCGGTGAAAATATCATCACGTAACTAGCACACTTATCATTTAAAGGGTAAAATCGTCTTTTTACATTATGTATTTAACAAAATAAACTATAAAAATGATTTTGCCCTAAATAAAAAATTAGGGCATTTATCTCTCTTCACTTTCCTTAAATGATAAAATCACCCTTAAATGAATGGTATACCTTAAGTTATGAGTGTACAAGTCACGTGATGATATTTTCACCGGAAAAATGCTCAAAAAATGGATGGAAGTTGCAATCGGAAAAAAAACAATAGATTAGGTTGCAATCGGAAAAAAAAAAAAGATTAAGTTGCAAATTGAAAAAAGTCGATAATTGGGGTTGTTTTTTGCATTTAACCCGATGTTTTATTTATCTAATATAATTATTTATTTCTCGTCAGATTTTAAGGAGATGCCACATTAAAATATGCCTAGGATATATCAACTTTTCCTATTATTATATCAATAAATAATTTTAAAATTCAAGTTCTTGGGATGTTTAGAGTCTTATCCTATATTATATCAATAAACACTGCTTACAAATAAAATAACAGGAACCGCACTTGTATTGGAGCCCAACTTTTTTATTTTATTTTTCTTGGAAAAATAAACCTTTAAAATTACATATACCAATAAGTACAAAGTATGCTTGACGAACAATTAAAATTTTTTAAAGAACATTTCAAAATTGAGATACAAAACCAATATAGCAGTGGCAAAATATTAAAAGACAAGTAGTAGGAGGATTCATCCTCAGATGGCAGCTATAATATTTAACAAGCTTGCACGAGATGAAACACGAAATGTCCAGCTACTTCTGCAAATCGAAGAGCTTCTTTGTGTCGTGCAAAAGCATGGTTCAATGCCTTAGCATTGACACAATACGCCATATCATGTTTCACAGTAGTTGTTCGCCAGCCCTCGTCTCACTTAGCTGCCATATCACCACAATGGTTCAATGAAGTGGATCTTGATCTTCTCAGCACCACAAGAAAACAGTTATAAAACCAGGAACACACTGGATATGTTAATGTATGTACGGATTTCAGATAGCAGATGATAAAATCCTGAATTTCAACTTACATCAATACCGTACTTGGCGGAATTGATCATTTCTTAACTTCTTGCCTTTCTTCATTGCTTTTACAGCCTTTTATCTTCTCTAACTGAGTCATTAGTAGTTCATGCACTCTAGTCCTCAACTGCTCGTATGTTTATAGGGTCAGAGACGTATCAAGTTATATTGGGAGGAATATTATGGGGACCAAATTTTAATGCAAATAAAGTAAAGAGGCATAACTAAAACAAATGAAGTGCCAAGGACCCATCCACATACGCATTTGTCCTAAGGGAAAGGACATGAGTACTCTTAATATTTCTTGACCCTACTGGGTTTAAATAATATACTATTCCAAATCCATTTCAAGAACAAGGAGAAGCTAAATTGCATACCTCATCAATACCTGCTTCGGTTTTGACAGATACACGTAGAGCTCCAACAGGTCCCCTTCTTCGATAATCTGCTAGCTCAAGACTATCAACACTACTATCTTCTGTGATGAACACTACTGGAGAATCACTTAGCAAATCACATTTCGAGACGGCATCAAGCCAAAGATGGTCGCTGAATCTCTCTTTTATTTCCTTGTAAATCATGAACTACTCCAGCCATAAAAAAAATTATTTGCATAAAAATAATGAAGACAATAAATCAGCAAAGTAATTCATAACAGACAGAAGCACTGGAGCTTGGGTGGTCTCCAAAATAGAGTAGTTTCAGAACAGACCATGATGTTTTCCCCCTTAAATGTTCCAGAAAAAATCAAAATGTACACTTAGGGATTCTTATGTTGCAATTTATTTTATTTTATTTTAATTTAAATTCCAGACTCTTAACTTAGATAACATCCACTATTGGTAACATTTGACAAGAGTGCATGATAGCACCAGTTACATGTTATCCGATTAAGAAATTGCTAAGTATAGTGGTTGAAATTGATACATAAGTTTACACTTCTTAGTTCAGAAAGAAACATTGATCAAATACCTGATCAGAAGCTGAGGTCCCACATTCACCAGAGAGATCATGAACATACAGTACAGCAGTTGGCAGATGGGAGAGGACTGCAAGTGTCAACTTTTCCAGATTATTTCTATCCTCTGCATGTCAAAAAAATGCACATAAAGTAAATCAAGTATTGTTATCCTTCACTAAATGACAAATAATATAAAATGAGCATATTACTCCATATTTCCCAAGCATAATATTATGTGTTCAAAGTTTTGTCACTCTTTATTTGCTCAACTCATCAAGAAAAATCAACTGAACTCGGTCAATGATACCTCTGAATAGGATTGCAAGCTAGTTAAAATAGACATTTTGATTATGCCTGTGCAGTCTATATGATTCAATAAGGTAATGCATGCGCAGTTTGTATGATTCCCTAAGGTACTTGCAATAAAGTGTTGAATTCGGGATGTTGTTGAAAGTTGAAATTTTGAAGCACAAAGCAGCGTGCTATGACAGACACAGAGCCAAAGTAGCATAGTTTTCCTATATACATGAGTAATTTTGTTCAGTTATAAATCAAGGAAATGAAATAAAAAGGGAAGCCTCTCACCATCTTGTCTCTGCAATAGACCGGGTGTATCTGTGACCTGTAGACAAAGTATAGATTAATATTTAAGAAAACATCGAGACTTGGTCATAAGATAAATTACTCTAAAGTGTGGACCTGAAAATTCTGGTAGCTCAAGGTAATATGACCCATAAGAATTCCTCTCGTTGTGAATGGATAATTGCATATCTGAGACATGTTAAGCAACGAGATCAGAAACATTTGGAGGCCAATTACTGCAATTTTTGTGCGAAACAAAATGACAGCAGCATCCACAGCTTGCCAAGAAACATGTAAAATATAAATGCCCTTTTTTGAGGCTTGACTCGTAAATCATAAAGTGGATCAAAAGAAAGGGGAACAAAAAAGAAAGGAGATGGCACAAAGTGGTTTGACAGTACAGCCATCATAGTCATCTATTAGAACTAGTTTCCAGTTACAAAAATAAATACAAGTGTAAATTGAAACAACACTATAAATTAAAGATGTAATCTCCAGTGAAAGTACCATCAAAAGGCCCCTGCATAATATGCCAGTAAAATATCTGGGCAGTAACTTATTTTAAAAGGTAACAGGAAAAAAGACCATGAGGTTGTGTCGATCCTATTTCTTATTTCTTAGGCCCAATATAAAAGTCAGTCCTGAATTTTCTGCAGCTAATTTTAAGAAACATTGGATAATTTCATTTTCTTTTTGGTTTAAATTTAAAGTTCAAGATTTTCAGGAGAGAGCCTAAAAAAAAGAAACAAATTTAATTTTCTAAGACCAAGGAAGCATACCAACAAGGTCAAAAACTCACTGCATCCAGCATATAATTATGCATCATTATAATTGAAAACCATTCAATTAGAATATCTCCATCAAATTGGGAATACTGAATTCTATATTATTAGTGGTACTTGCAGAGAGACTTATGTCGACAAAACAAGAGAAATCAAGTCCTAAAATTCAAAATATGTACACTAGATAACGATGCCAGAAACATTTTGAGGATTAAATTACAAATCTCATCATTCCATCTCAATAAAGCTGATTCTTGCTAATGTAAAGTTCAAAGTGAGCTTCATAGAACAAAATATACAAAATCCACAGTTAACTGTTCTAGATACATTATGAAATTCCTAGTACATACCTCAGGCTTTCCTGTCGATAGTAGGCGTACCAAAGATGATTTTCCTACATTAGGTGCCCCAACAAGGCAAAGAGTGGGTGTTTCCAGATCAACTACGGGCATTACTCGCAAAGTCTGCCATGCAATGTGTCAAAAAATATATAATGACATGCATCTCCAATCTTAAAGACATTAGCACTTGTCACCACCATTTAAACTGACAACAATATAAAACTTTAGTGCTGAAGATGAAGCAACAAACAGACTGTGATGACCATGCAGCCTCCACCACAACCCCTCCCCCTACCCCAGAAATATAAATATAAGAAACAAAGAAAGAAAAGAAACAGATATGTAGTTCAACTAGATATCGACAGAACCACTTCTTCTGCTTGACAACAAAAGTCAGAACAAAATAGTATCACCCAATCATGAGACCCACAGCCTAGTTTTATTGCACCCCAAAATCCAAAGCGTAGTCTGTATGAAGACCAGCTAGAGTCAACAAACTACAAACTTGCAGCAATAGATCCTCTATCAAGTAACTACCTACCTATATTATATGAGATATTAAATATAGTCCACAAATGTTGGGGCAGGAAAAACTACTACTACTAACTAAAGAATGAAACACTATATCAGTATTTTTTTAGACCATGATCTTGCTTTTACTGCACACTATCCATGAATTAAGATTTATAGCATGCACTTATAGTTCAGTCATTTGTTTTAAACAAGATAGTTTACCTTGGCAATGTTCAATAATTCATCTACAGCTTTTCCCTCATGATTGAAAATTTCTTCAATTTTCTTCGTTCCCTGCAAGGAAGACCAAGATTCAGATGAAGTAGGGAGCTATAGAAAGAATCTGCAATATGTAAATAATGCTAACCTCACTCAGTCGCTCCACAGCTTCTTGCTTAGAGAGTGACTGCAAGAAATTACAAAAAATATTCAGCAGGTATGTTAGTTTATGAAAAATTTGTAATATTAAGGACAGAGCACTTTCATCGGGTCTAGAGAAACATAGATAAACATAACTTAGCTATTCTCTATTAGTTGCTAGCTAACAGGTCATACATAATGCAATTGCTAGCTTATTCAGAAATTTAGTAGCCCTATCAAAATCTTTGACATAGATTACTGGTCAGCACCTGTCTTTGTGAATAGTATAATCCAATTTATATTAACTTGATGGAAATCGAAAAGGATAAGCAGACACAATGAGAAAACAAACATAGGTCAATTTCGACTGCTGTAATTTCTTCTGATACACTTGAACTGGGATCCTACCAAACCAATTCTCTATTCAGATAAAACCATAATTGCTAAAGATCGTTCATAGACATATATGGTAGCAAAAAGGTAAAATTCTAATTGTAGTCACTTCCATTATTCATTCTGGAATGTGTCCTCTAGGAAGTTCTCAGAAGAAATGCATAACACACATCTCCTTCATGTTGATGGCAGAGAAAAGATACTGTTCAATGCCCATAGAAAAGTTGTTTCTTCATCCCGACAAAGTATTTTAATTATCAAAATAATACGACAAGGATTAAACATCAAATGCTGTGATATGCCATCACCCAGTTCAAGCAATAAGTGGAGAAGCTGAGTCACTTAAGCTAAAAATTTAATAGAAGCAGATCTACATACTGACTTAAACAAGCATACAAATGTACAACCTTGGCACAGAGAGAGGCATGTTCTTTTCCTACTGACACCACTCTTTTCCGCAAATTATCCACCTTTCTCAACACCTGCCAATCCCGAGTTGCTTCAAGATGATAAAGAAACAAAACAGGCAAGATATATATGACGACATTGAAGGACTGGTTAGTCTGAAATAACTACTGAGCTAGAACTATTTGTTCACCCCCTTTAGTTTGACGGTCACAAATAGTTAAACATTGAGCCAAAACACAAAATATAGTATTTTATCCCATAGTAAAGGTCAATCAGAAAAGAAAAGAAAAAAAAAAGAAATATTGCGGCAGGCTCAGATATTGATTAGAAGTAAATATAAAGTAAAACATGAAGGCAACATGCGGTAGGACGAAACTTGGAAGGTCATGATACATTACTGTGATCTATTTGACATAAACAGTGTGACAGTCACCACAGACCACAAGGAAATGATCAACCCAATCCCACAAGAACCTTCTGTAAAGAGTAAGGATGGTGAAAACTTGATATGTACCTGTTCGTAATTCCCATCTCCAAGAGTCAACTCAACTAGAGATCTTTCATAAGGGTGCAAATGGTTTTTGTTGGGGAAGTTCTCCATGTATGTTCTCAATGGAACCGCAAGTTCCTGAAGTTATAACATCAGGCAGAATACTAAACTAACTTCTTTATATTAGAGAAGTATCATTTTAATTTTAACGTGTATGTCTAAGAGTCTACCTTCATTAATGCATCAAGTTGTTTTGCACCTCTATTTCTTTCACGCTTTGCAATATTAGCAATGCCTATCAATTATCAAATATTTACACTTTTAAACTAGCAATGGCAATCCCGCTTGCACTAAAAGGGAAGGACCCCAAAAACAATTACCCTTTGTAGGTGAGACCCTCCTTGCCTTCTTCAATGCTGAATACAGAATATCAACTGACGGCATCACCATGGGAAGCTTTTGAAATGCACCAACAGCCTCAAGTGGCATTGCTGCTTTATCCTGAAAATTAAACAACAGCTGATAGTAATACCTCCACACAGTCATCAATTTTCCCATAAAAAAGATTATTCAAATCCATGGATACAACAGAACAACAACTCTTCTCCATAAAATGGTTATCATTGACCGACTTCAGGCCATTCAATTGCTATTCATAAACTGTGTACTTGGCCTCTAGTAGAGTAAGTCCAGTGCTCTAACTTCTAAACTTAGTAATACATATAAATATAAACTGTATCCATTCTACAAATTCTACTTTTTAAGCTGACTTTTATCAATGCTACACCAAATGTACAAATCACGACTCATTAACAACAAAACAACAACATCAACAACACACAAATTGCTTATTTAGATTATGGTTGCATCAAACAAACTATGGATTTTCTATGATGTTCATGAAATGCATACAATAAACATAAGAGTTCGAAAATAAATATCACATTTATAATTATAAAAAACAATTCATAATTTCTTTAAGGGCATTATCCCTAACAAGCAATACCTCCATAATTTCGCTTGCTTGTTTGGTGTCACCGGCTGGAACATAGCTCCCATTGACGATTGCATACGTGGTCGTCTGAATTTGCTGACAAAAGCATGTAGTCGGCTGCATAATCTTTGAAGGGTCAAAGTTCAGAGCTACAAAATCGGCCAAAGCATTAGAATGGTGAGAGAATGCTAAAAATAAACGGAGAAACAGCAGAAGAAATATATAAGCAGGTGAATGAAGAATACTTTTGGGATAATTGTAGCCTCTAAAGAGCAGAGAGGAAGATGGCGCTTGCCATAGCTGTAATCGACTCCAACTTCCCTTCATTCTTCTTTCTCTCTTCTACAGGGGATTTTTGCAGAGATGAGCAGGATTAAACCTGTCCAAGCCCTCAATATTTTATACCTACAATTGTTTCGATATTTCCATATTATTAAAATGAAATTGAATTGGTTTTTTTTTTTTTTTTCGTTTTCTTGTTTTGGGAACACCTTAGTATAATATGTTGCAATAATTTAGGGTTAAACTAATCAAGTTATTCATAAAATATTCGAAATTTAATTCGATAAAAGTTTAGGAGATCGTTAGATAATAATTTTTGTAATAAACAAATAAATTTAAATTTATGATATTCAACTAGTTAGCTTGTGAGATATCTCATAAAATATAATAATAGTAGTTTAACATTATGGTTTCTATTTTTTTTTTTATATATTTACTTTACAATGAATATATGAATAAATAACTGTACTTATTTGTTATAATTAAATTATAAATCATATTATATTTTTTAGAATATATAATTTATTTTGTTATTAGGTTAATGAATTGTATAATTCAAATTCCCGTGTGGGTGTGGATCTTCTGGCGCCCATGATCTTTTTCTTGATCGTGCAACATGTAATATTCTGTGAACATTAAATAATAGTTTTCTATATTTTATTAATATCTTTGTTATTATATACATATGCCACATAATATAACACCAAAATATTACTTAATATATAGAAAAATATTACATAATACATATAAAAATATTACATAATTTGTTATATCTGATCCGACTCGATACGTCACGTCTCACAAAATGAGATCCATGAGAATATTTTACGCATGACCCACCCTTAAATGATGGCAAAGTTTGAATTTACATTAAAAAAAAAAAAAATTAGGCATAATTAAAAAAAATCGATAAAAAAAATATTTTGTTATCGTGGTTGATATTTTGTTATCATATTCATAAATCATTAATATAGTATTCCCCAAAACTCAATTGGTTAATGTCAAAAAAGTCCTCCCTTATAAAAATAGGTAGATTTCAACCCCACTTCTCCAGCTTTTCCCCAAAAATTCACAAAAATCTCGAACCCCATTCTCTCTCTTTCTCTCTCTAGTTTTCCGATGGCTTTGACCAGAGAACAGTACCTCTACATGGCTAAGCTTGCGGAGCAAGCCGAGCGCTACGAGGAGATGGTCCAATTCATGGACAGCCTCGTCGTCAGTTCGGCTGGCTCCGAGCTCTCCATCGAGGAGCGCAACCTCCTCTCCGTGGCTTACAAAAACGTCATCGGCTCGCTCCGAGCCGCGTGGCGCATCGTCAGCTCAATCGAGCAGAAGGAGGAGGGACGTAAGAACGACGACCACGTGGTTCTCGTCAAGGACTACAGATCTAAAGTCGAGAATGAGCTGACGCAAGTCTGCGCCGGAATTCTCAAGCTCCTAGCCGATAATTTGATTCCATCGGCTGCTACGGGTGAGTCCAAGGTTTTCTATTTGAAGATGAAGGGGGATTATCATCGGTATCTCGCCGAGTTTAAGGTTGCCAATGAGCGGAAGGAGGCTGCCGAGGATACCATGGTCGCTTACAAAGCCGCTCAGGTATGTGCGCAGGGTTTCATAGCTGTTTCTTGTTTGATCAATTTCACCGAAAGTCATTTAACATGATATCATAGCTACGACAAATGAAGTGTGTGATTTAATTTAACATTGTAATGATAGCTTGTGTTTAAATTTCACGGCTATCAAATTGTTTGAAGATATTAATGTACTAATGGTTAGTCCGTTATCAAAAATTTCCAAAGGGATGTTTTTTGAATTTCACCGGCTCAAAGTGTTCGAAGATATTACTACAGTAGAGGATTCTCCTTTTTTAAAAATTCGTGTAAGGCTTTAATATGAAGTAACCTGCAAGCATGTGAGGGAGTGTGGAAGATATTGATATACTAAATGATGCGACCTTTGTACATAGGCTAACAACTTAAAACTTTCAATGTGTTGGTTATTTAATAGTGTAATGATGGTATAATAGATTAAATTTTGTTCAACTTTTTGTTGTTAAATATTGGAATTTCAATTTATTATTTGTAATCTGGAAAGAGGAATTTGCTGTTCTGGTGCTTAGGATTCAAAGGATTGATGCTACTTGCCAAAGATTTTCTTCTCTTTGTAAATTCATAAATTTTCTTTTCTGGCATAGACAACTGAATTAGTAATGAGGTTTTTGAATTGTTTTGCTATTAGCAGAGTAAATTGAAAAACTGCAATGCATCCGTATGTTTCATGTGTTAATCTCCAGTTTGATCATTTATTTATGCAATCAATTTTAAACAGGATATTGCAGCTGCTGAACTTGCTCCAACACATCCTATACGGTTGGGCTTGGCGCTGAACTTCTCAGTTTTTTACTTTGAAATTCTAAATGCATCAGAGAAAGCTTGCATCATGGCCAAACAGGTTAGTTAATTTAGCTGTCAAATGATCTTTTCTTTCATTTTGAGGATCTGTTTTCTCTTTGTTCACATTCAAAATGTTTTGTGCTTTTTCTCTCCCTTAGTTGTTTAAAAAAAAATACGTTACAAGCAGGGGAATTTCAAAGGTGACCGGGAAATAGTTTCTGACTATCTTTTCACATTCTCCATGATATTAATCATGTTTTATTTCCATATTTTGTTGCTTTTTAGTGTTTGGCAACAAAGTCAAGCACACAATCTTTGTTCACTTTGAACTCACTGAATACAAATTTTATGATTCATGCTATTCTTGCTGTAGTATGAAACTCATTTATATTGTTGTGACCTGTTTGAGGAGAGATTATGTGATTTCATAATGCCATGAGAAAGTACACCAACTAGACCAGCTTTGCCAACAAATCAAACAATATGCAAGAGAATAAATTGGCCTTAACTTCAGCCTTATTACTAATTTCACAGATGCCAACGAGAGTATAGCTTCTAAAACCATACTGTTTCCCAAAACAACTAACTTTTATTGCCTACAATCACATCTATGCAAGAGTTTACAATATTTCGTGAGTTTATAACCTGATTATGGATTAGAGTGATAAGAGTTAAAATCCATTGGGTTTGCATGACCTGCAGTTCTTTTATTTTACTGGATTTTTTTTTAAAAAGAAATTTGAATCTTTTGTTGTCTTGTTATGCAGGCATTTGAGGAAGCTATAGCTGAGTTGGACACTTTGGGTGAAGAGTCATACAAGGACAGCACTCTTATAATGCAGCTTCTGAGGGACAACCTCACTCTTTGGACCTCAGATATGCAGGTAGGAAACAATTACGAGTAAATTTTTTTCTTACACTGAACGAATGCGGAAGAACTACTATTTCGGCATTTTCTTTTTAGTAGGTAAAACTAGTTGCATGCATAATATATTGGCATTAGAAGTCGATCTAAGATGAGCTTTTAGTTAGGTTCAGCTCTTTGAAATGCATAGTTAGAATTTTCACACCTTTCTCATACATCAAGTTTACTTCTATTAGGACCTTTTTCTCCACTATGCTTTCTGTATCCATCGTAAATTTTGTGCGGTAGTAATTTTTATCTCTGCATAAGCATAATGGTAAATGTTTCTTAACTTATTTATACTGCTGATTGACTTCAAGTTGGAAAATTACCATAAAAGGGGAGGTTGAAACTCTGGCTGAGAAAATTTGAATAGTTCTGTAATGCATATGTTACAATTAGGAGTTTTTTCATCAGCTGCCATGTGACACTATACTAAATGATAGATAGTTTACATTTGTATATTTTCGCAAGTGCAATTGAAAGGTATCCTTGCCAATCCATTTATTGTCACATGGCGTGGTGATTGATGCTAGGTATATTTAGTTTTTGTAAACAAAAGGCTCTTCTTTATCCTCGTTTTAATTCCTTTCTAAGTTTTAACTTTGAGGATTGCTCCTTTTTTTGCTTGATGGTTAGCTTTTAATATCATTAAATTTTATTCTTTAATTATATTTAAATTGCACATAAGTTATAGGCAATTGATGATATGAGTAATTAATTTATTGGATTTGTACCAGTATGCCAAGACAATTAATTTATTTATTCCTTTTAGACTTCATGTACTCTTAATTTTTAATTCATAAAACAAGAAATAAATCTACTTTTAGATTCCATGTACTTTTAATTGATACTCCATGCTTCAGCAAAATGAAAACTCATGGGAAGCTTCCTTTATTATTTAAATTAGCTGCTATTCTTGGAGGCACTTGAAATATGCCAATTGTTTCTAATATTCTATTTTTTATTTATTGATACCAAGTATCTAACGTGGCTATACTTAAGTGATCTGAAAATGAATCTTAATTTGGCAGCAGCCTTTATTAATTTGCTTGAACATTTGATTTTTTACGTCCCTGCATGCACATGAACTGGTAAAAAATTAGGTTTAAATGCATTTATCATCGCCCTTTTTTCTTGCTTCTTCAGTATTCATATGTCATACCTTTTATCGTACTTAATTTTGAACCTGTATCAAATTATTCCCCTTGTTTATTCAGATAATTTTCATAACAAGGGATGTGACTTCTTTTCTGTAATGGGTTTGGCTCCTTTCTTTTTGAAACCCAAGTATGAACACTATATACAATGCAGAATTTCTATTAGAATTAGAAAGTTTTTTGAGAAGATGGTAAAGCCTCATTGCATGAACCAGGAGATGTTAATGTGATGCCCTTTCCCCCTTTCACGAAGAATAAAACCCGCTCTAGTAACTGAACGTGCACTTTTGGCAAATGAAAATAAGTAATAAATTCTTTAAATCGTGATGCGGTTGTAGATAATTGTGTTTGTTTTAGCATAATTTGCTTGGAGATATTGTGCTCGTGTTCTGCGTCTGATACCAATTATGAAATGATTTGTCAAATAGAAGAGACCTAATTCAAATCAATTAACTCAGTTATTTCTCGTTTTTTGGGTTCATGTAGGACCAGATCGATGAGGTTTGAGCAACTAGCTTTATCTGCTCCTGAAGGAGGTGGGCTTGAATGTCATAAATCTATCTGTAATTTAAATATATAGGACTGGCGATGGCTTCATAGTTCGTATTATGTTATTTGATATGGATTACTCTAATTTGCCTTCTTTCTAGTGCTTCTTAGAACATAGGGAGGAAAAAAAAAAGATCAAATGCAACCAAGTGCAGGGATTATCATCTCTTGATGCCAGGAAATTTAATGCATGTTAAGCTACAAAATTGCTTGAAATTTGAAAACAACGTGGTTTTGCTGTTTAATTTTATTTCTCGATCGATAGCTCATTGAAAGGTACATAGGTGCTTTCGATATCTTACTGTGCAGCTTCTGAGCATAGGCCAATGGCGATTCTGATGGAATATGGTGTAATGTTGTTTGAATATATATTTACTGTATTTGCCTTTTTATTTGGCTAATTTTTAAGTGAGGATCGATCACAAGGGAGTTGGGCTTTCTTGGGAGTTCGACAAACGGGGATCGATTCATTACTTCCCAACTTGGTTTGGTCCAAAGATTTCGACAAGAATATGTAAGCATCTATTCTAATCTTCAGCCATAGATGTCTTTCAAGTGAGTTTTTATTCGATTTTCAGTTTGATTTTCTAACCATACACATAAATGCATGAAAAATATCGAAATTGAAGTAAATGTATTGTGGTGATAAGATTGCTTCTGAAATGGTTATGTGAACCACTTATTTATGTGGGGGAAATTAGTTCTGCTAACTGATATGTTGGTAAGATTGTGATGATGAATTTACTCGCTTCCATCAGATAATTTGTTTATATCTATTATTTTCGATGTATATTGAGCTTGTTTGGTATCACTTTTGGAATGTATTTTTGAGTTTAGAACTCCATTTACAATTTTTTTAAATGCTTGGTTGGTAAAGAGATTTTGGATGAGCATGTGGAAAAATCATGCACTTAAAATGTCCATTCTAGAGGGGTAATAATTTGTGAATTCTTAAAAAATTCCATTTGTACATTACTAAATTGATAATTTAAGAACTACAAGTATTGTAGCTCAAGTGGTATCGATAATTTTCTAGTCTTTATTATCCCCTCCCTTCCACTCTTCCAAGCTCATTAAAAAAATAAAAATGATAATTCACAAAATATATTTTTATAAAAGAAGCACTTGATAGAAAGTCTATTATCGGATGAGCTTTCATTTGGGAAACATCACTTGTTTATTTATATCTATAATTTTCTATTCAAAGATAATTAGGTTCATAAGCAAGTTGTTTGTTTTCGATTATTTAATAATAGACGCTTTTATGGAAGTTGAGCATGTTTGTTAAAAATTACACTTTTATAACTCACAATTGAAAATAAATCAAATTAATGATTAATATAATAAATCTAAAGACAGAATGACTTATATTAAAAGACTTTAAATGAAAATTTACTTTTCATTATGGGTATTGAACAGTAATTTGATAAATATATAATAAATGAACATCAAATAAACAATAAAATTTAAAACGAACGTGAAATTATGTTGGTCACCCTAGGTATGATGCATTTTCCACCTTTTATTCTTCAACAATTTTTCCAAAACCCCACCCGCAATAACCATATCAATTGGTCCACTCCATTAATTTTAATTTCTATGTTGTTTGAGGTTGTTTTACCCAAATTAGAAATACATTTAATATTCCACAATACCATTTTTTGAAATGTTGAAATTGTGGTTTCCAACAAAAGTTTCATGTATTACAATAAATGAACAACAATACGAGAGCAAAACTGAATTCTTCTTAATTATCCAAAAGCAATTTTTAACATTTTGTGAAACAATAATTATTTTGAAACAAATGAAGTACATATTTTAATGTTGATAAGATTTTGAATCCCTCGATACCAACTATCAATTGAGTGATCTATGTTATGCCGATTAATTATGTATTAATATCGATGGATGTGTGACATGTGTTAATTTAAAAAATGTAGATTGTTAGATTTTATTTTTTAAAATTAATATGTGTCACACATTTACCGAAATACAATCAACAAAAGGTTCAAAGAATCGTGGAAGTTGATGTTGGTCAAGGATAGGCATATCAAGTGCTATTAAGCCATCAATAACCTATGAATTCGAGACATATAGAAAACCAAAAAAGAAAGATTGAAAGTACGTTTTCTATTATTTTCGCAATCATCATCCTTCTTTCAGCAAAATAAAACAAAAAACAAAAAAAATCAGTCAAATATTTGCCGGTTTTGTAGTATGTTAGAATTTCTGTTTCAAGATTATCAAACATTACATAATTATAAGTGGGGTCGGAACTATATATGCCCTGTAAAATCTTTTCTTGTCCAAATACCAAGAAAAGAGCAATTTTGGTCCATTAAATCCATTTCTTATCTTTTATTTATATATTTATTTTATTGATATATTACATCATATTTGGTTTTATTGACACTCAAGTTAGGACATTTATGAATTTAGGATTCCAAAGATAATTAGTTATTCCCTCCGTCCCAAATTATTTGTCGTTTTAACATTTTTCACGCAAATTAAGGAAACTAATAAAAAGATCGATATATCCTTATTTAATACATATTTCAAATGCCTACTTTGAAATAATAGAACATTTAGTAAGGAATAATAAATAGGGGTAAATTTGGAAGAATTTGGGAAAATATGTCTTGAATTCCTATAACGTCAAATAATTTGGGACAAATCTCAAAAGCTAAAACGACAAATAATTTGGGATGGAGGGAGTATCAATTTGCGATTTCAAAGATAATTTTTTTGAGGTATATCAAAAGATAAATATTATTAATTCAGGATTTTAAAGATAGAACTACTAATTAAAGATTCACAAAATGAAGATTTGTTGTTCAAAATTTCCATAATATTTAAAAATATGTTAAAAAATATAATTCCAAAATATGATTGATGATGTTCACATTAATAAAGTAAACAAGAAAACAAACGAATAAAAAAGTGAAATTTTAATTACATATAATAATAATAAAAACAACAAGAAGAAGATTAAAAATTGAAAAGGATGCCTTTCATATAAAATAATAAAATGTTACAAATGAAGTTGTGTTAATCTTCATTTATTATATAGGCCAAAAAAAATTAAAAGGCTGTTTTACCAACAAACATCAGATTCAACCAATTTATTTGCAAATAAATATTCTTTAAGTTTTTTTATTTTTAAACCAATTTTTTGTACTGCGTAATGAGACTAGAAGAAACTTTGACTGTGAGGTCATCAGAAACTGATGATTTTTTCTCTTTGATTCTCTACTATGTCATCCTCCTCTGCTCTGAATATTATGAACAAATATATTTTGGATTGTGTGATTAAAAAATATATAGAAAATAAAATTTTATTTTATATATATATATATATATATATATATATATATATATATATATATTGTACTTTTTGAGATGAGTAACTCATAACTTATAAAATATTGTTGGTCTTAAGCAGGGGCGGAGCTACATTGGACCCAAGGGGGGCACTGGGCCCCCCTGAAATTTAAAAAAAAAAATATATATATATTTTAGGTAATTTTATATTTTTATTCAAAAAATATGTATATTAATTAATTTTACTTGTATATTATCAAATTCTTATTAAAAATATCAATTTTTAAGGTAAATTGTTCATATATCTAAACTCATTATTTATTTTTCTTCATTGAGTAATGACATTATTTTAATTTATTTGATTATCAATTGTTATAGAATATATAATATATTCATTATTTTGGCTTAATAAAATATGAAGTGATTGTAAAGAGTTATTATCATTGATTATTATTTTATGAATTGTTAGCTTTGAGTTAGCATTGTTGATAAGTTAGATGTTGATTTATAGTTTGTATAATAGTAATGTTAATTTAATGATATTTAATAATTCTAATTTTATCCTATCTTTCATAAATAATGAAAAAGTATTATAGAAAAATATCAATACTAATATTAAAAAGTGTTTCAAAATGAACAACATTCAAAGTTCAAAATACATCAGAAAATGATGTATTTGGAAATGTTAGCAATGAAGGAATCTTGCAATGATTTCAAAATAGGAAAAAATACAATATAAATATTGTAATCGTTTTTTTTTTTATTTGTCATGTTGAAATGTTATAAAGATATTGATTTTAGATGTTATTTTATAATGTGATACACATATCATAATTTTATGATTTTATTCTTAGAACTATTGTTATTGATCTTTTATTAGTTGGGCCCCCCTCGATAAAAATCCTGGATCCGCCACTGGTCTTAAGTGGCACAAAGGGTTTAAAGAGGGTGAATGAACCTCTATTGATTTTTTTTTTTTTTTAACTTACTGCACTGTAACCTACAAAGCTTACAAGGCAAGGTGCAGTTTAGTTTACATCATTAGAATGCAATACTACTTGCTGTAACTTAGAGTTCTTTTCAGCGGAAATTTAAATTTTTATGGATAAAGTTTTTCTTTGAAAACCTTTTGAAATATGAACTTTTAAAAGATCATTTATGTAGTATGATAAGATATAAGATGCAGCAAGATAAAAGAAATATATCAAAACAGAAAGAATAACACAAAGTACTTATAGCGGTTTGAATGTGGTGTGATCATTCTACGTCCACTTTACTCTTTTTCTGAAGAGGAACTTCGTTAAACAAGTTTGTTTTACATGACACAACCTTACAACCTATCAACCTAACAAGTTACAACCACTAAGACTTAGTTTCCACACAGGTTGTACAAGTTCTAAAAGTTGACCCACACATGATCTTCTCAAACAGAAACAGAGTTAATGCCTTATCATTAGACTACACACTCAATAAAAAAACAACTTCTTATCAACCGAGGACACCTAAAACAACCTAAACATACATCACAAAGGTAAAAAGTATGTAGGGTGATATGAGGAAAATATGTGCATTTTATCGAGGGCATATTTGAGATTTTATGATCGATTAATTGATTGAATGCATGATTTTCCTACATATTTGTGTTTTGTGTCTCCAAGTACTTCATATATTATTTTCTTGATTATTTTAGGAGATTTGGAGGATTTTGGAGGCAAAAGAAAATTGAAGGAAGCAAGTGGGCTTTAATTGAAGAATAAAGAAAAGGTTTGGGCCTAATTAATTAGGAAGAGAGAAGACGCCATGGCCCATGACTTGCCCTAACTTTTCCCTCAAGACACACGCCAGCAAAGGAAAACAAAAGCTACAAATACATTACAACTCCTTTTCTGAGTGGGGGGTTCACGTAGAGTAGGAGAGAGATTAGGAGAGAGTTGATGAGAGAGAGAATTGGTTAAAGAGAGAGAAACATATATTTCTTATTATTCTTTCTAGATTAATTAGGATGAAGATAACAATTATTTTGGTGGATTCAATGCTAAGGATGATCGGCTAATCTTTCTACTCCGGTTAGCAGGGATGTTTGAACCCGATTATTTATTATGTTCTAATTAATTTCGTATTACCTTCTCGATGTTTGAATGGAATTGATTATGTTATCTGTGCAGAATGTTTTCAATTGTTGATGCTTGATTTAGCCTGATCACCTAGGTTAAGTATTTATAATTGATTGCTAGAATCTTAAATCATGAATCCTAATTGTTGTGGTTTAATTTTCATAAGTGGTAAACTAGAGGTCGTGCATCTCTAGGGTAACATAATCCTAGAATTATCGAATCGAGCTTGTGTATTCGGAGTCTAGTTCATCCTGTTGTCTTGGTGATTAATGCATTTAATGAATTAAATCTAGAGAGCTTATTCTAGGTTGTTCAATTGAATAGGGTTAATTAGAGAGCGGATCCTGATTAACTAATCTTAAGAGACGACTCGGTTTAACAAAGCTTGTTGTTAGACTAGGGATGATAATTCCATGATAACTGAGAGAGGGGTGATACAGTAATTGGAAGATAATTAATATCGGGGGATAACTGAACTGTTAACTGGAATATTTGCATCCATTGATTACTTGTTTAATTTGCTTTCTAGTTTATTTAATTAATTTAGTGATAATATCTAATCCAAACCCCCCCCAATTTGTTATTTCATTTGAATTGAATCTAGGTGACATAATTAATCGTCATTCCTCGTGGGATCGACTCTTGCTTACCCTAGCTACTCATTGGTTAGGATAGGAAAGGAATTTAATTAATTTTGCCGCGTTGCGACGCGCGGTCATAGGGTTTTCTTCAACTGATGGTTGAAGCAACCTTGTGAATTCTTGAGCTCGAACTAAGGTTTGACTACTTCTCTAAAGGTTGAGTGATTGAAACTTGAAGATTTGAGGGCACTTTGAACTATCAAAACTTTTCTTGCTTGAGGTTTTGAGAGTTGTAGTTTCAATACATGCTTCAGTCAATTCTTTCTTCTAACTTTTTGCTGCTGAATCTTGATTTCCACCATTCTTCATCCTAGAATTTAGACTCAAATTCTAGTCTAATTTCACTTAAACATTGTGAAAAATGGAGTACTCTACTTTTCTATTACATTTGTGTTTTATCTTATCAAAATCTAAACAATAATTTCCCAATAAATATAAATTGAATTGTCAAAATGAATTCAAATTATTGATGGTGGAATTTCATATTATAAGATTATACCCCTAAACAGTCTCATATAACATTTTGTAATATATTAGCTAGAACAATTGGAATTATCGCTACATATATTGTTATCTATTTTTATTCACATTCGTACAAGAAATATGCCTATTCCTTGTTAGTATCTTTGTCTTGCAATATTATACCTTTTTTCCATGGATATGTATTTTCTTAGAGTATATATGCAAGTGATGTGAATTTAATGATTAATGAGTACCTTGTGGTTCACTTGTACAAGTGATTTAGATCTGTTTATGTGGTTTCGATTAGGCCGGAGTTTTATGGGTTGAAAATGTAGTCATTCATTACTGCGTGCACACGATTTTACATATTTTTAGTCACGTTCTCTTATTCTTCTTCAATACGATTTGATATTGACTTGAGTGTCGGAGCGACCACATTGAAATCTCTTCCAACATATTGAATGGGTGTTTTAAATATCGATAGAAAAAGTTTTAATTAGGCTTTATTATCATTACTAAAAACTTAATTGAATAACGAATTAAGAAAATTTAAATAATATTGTATGCTATTCTTCTCCTAATGTATGAGAAATATTACTTAGTATATATCAATAATAATTAACTACATATGTACGAAAAATGCACTAACATCTATAGTAATATTTAGTATTCTGTACTCGTTAGTTCTTTTTAGACAAAAACATTATTAATAAGAGAAAGTTGATTTTTCGATATAATCGTAAATTATATATCGCACATTTAATCTCATACATACATATGGTTATGGAGTAGCCGAAGATTTAATGGGCATATATCAATCCCCTACGCGTCGTCGATGTGTATTCTAATGTCAACCAAAACATTTTTTTTCTACCTTAAATCATATTTAAATTAAAGTAACTTTTTATTTAAATAAATGTACACGTAGATGAATTTGCACTAGAAAACTACCAAATGCCATCAGTTATAAGGTTTTCATTACTATATATGTATAAAAATTCCATCTCATATTATCAAGAAACCTTGTGACTGAGACCACTAAATATTCAAGAAAATAAACTAAACATTTTCAAACATATGCACAAACACACCCTTAAAGATTGTTGGGAAGCTCGAATCTCAAACATAAAAATACTTGGATCATCAATATAAAGACTGTCCGAGAAGAGAGAGAGAGAGAGAGAGAGAGAGAGAGAGAGAGATCGTGCAAGTTGGGTGTAAAAACCCCAAAAATTCTTGAATAGATTATTGGCACAAAGTAGAGGAAAGAAGGCTGCTATTTAACTTTGTATCAAACATGTGACATGGTTAGCTTCTTATTAAAGTGATATACATGATATATATTCTTAATTAATTAATTGTTTGGTCTAACAAGAATTTTTTGGGGGGTATAAAGAAGGTGGAGGAAAGGTGTATGTGTGTAAGAAAAGGGATGAAGCATGCATGTTTCTTTACATATATATATCTGAGTTTTACAAAGCTTTGCCTAAATCCATGCAAGATTCGAGAAATCAGCATCCTAAGCTCTTTTAATTTGCATATGTTTTAGTGAAATATTATGATACTTCTTCTTGTTGATGAAGTCCAATTCATCAAGTGGTTACAAATTAACTAACATATAAATGAAGATTTATGAGTGAGAATTGATAGTTTATACAAATTAAGTTGTTTCTTCATTTAATTGACCAAGACATATAAACGATCATTTAAACGATCTTATAAGATGTCATATATCGACAAACTCAATAGTTGACTTTTTGGAGGGACGGATAATGATAACAGATAACAATGGATCAGATTTGTAAGTCTATATAAACACATAGATCGAGAGATCAGAATGCATACATAGCATACTTTAACAAATTATGGATTATAGACGTACATAATTTAGAGATGATGTTTAGCTACAAAATGGAAACAAAATAAAGGCATCATTTTTTTAACAACATGGACATTTAATTACCAACGAATTAGGAATCTGACATTATAGATCATGAACATTATTTAACTATTTTTAGATGTGTTTGAAATTTGATCTCCGACTATGTATCATAGACATAAATTAGGTCACTAGATCGTAGAGGTAAAAAAAAAAAAAAAAAAAACTTTAAATTTTAACAATTAGTGTTTTTTTAACTGATGATTTGATCTCAAATTTTAACAAAAGGTTTTGTACATGCCATTTTTATCTTTGAATCATTCGTAAATACAATCTTTATCCAATTCCTTATTTTATATTTTTAGAATGGGGATGGGTCATCTAGGGCCGGGAAATGTTTCCCAATTTTTTAAATTAAATAATAATAGTATTTTTCAAAAAGTTTCTAATGATTTGATTTAGGCATAAATCTCTATGTTAAAGAATTTCCATCAAAATTGCCATTAAGCTATATTTTTCCTTAAAGAATTTCTAATGATATGTCTTTTTTTGCCCTATAACTATACTATTATTTTTCCATATTTGTTTTATTTTAGACAATTTTATAATTTCATTAAGTTATTTTTTGAATATCAATTTAAATAATTCATAAATTTTTTATAATTCGGAAAGGAGAATTGTCCCCTAGAATTAATAGACATCAATATAAAATTTTAGAGCATCTCCAACCCTTGGAGGCAATTTTGGACTCAAATCATAAAACTCAAATTTGGACTCAATTAGAACATTCTTCATTTTTTCTTTTATATTTTCTATTTTATCAAATATTGGTTTACTTAAGTTAATTGAAAAATTAAATATATAATGTTTTAATGAAATTAAAAAATCTTGTAAAAGAAAATTGATATAAAATACTAAAAGTATATTATAAAATTCATCACAAATACATATTAATACTAAAGAAAATTACATAGTCATATAACATAATTGTCCAAAAAAGTTCAATTCATGTGCATTAATTCGTAACCGTTGATAACCATTTTGATCTTTTAATCTCAGCCGTCCATAGTGTTTAATTGTATTTCATTTATGTTTATGTATTATTAGTATTTTAGCATGTTTGTTGTGTTTTGCTTAAATTTAGCATGTAGTAATGTTTGTGTTGAAGTAAATGTCATGGTTGTATCTTGTAATTTTAAAATTTTAATGATATCTTATTTAATTTCTATTAGTTATAACTTGCAAAAATATTAATAAAAATATGGCAATACAACTAATTTATAAGTTTTTGAATTTTTAAAATTTTCATAAATTTAAAATCACATAATGTAATACATATAATATTTAATGTAAATTGATAACTAGATGAAATATATAGTTTACAATTAAATGAAGATAAATCAAATAAAAGCAAATAATTAAATAAATAAACAACATAAAATTAAATCAAAAAGAAAAAAAAAAGATTTGAGTTGTGAATAGTACCTACTATTCACTTGTGGCAACTTGAGTCCACATTTGAGGCTCCTTTGGAGAGGGTTTGGACTCAAATTTTGAGTTTGAGTCCAAATTTGTCTCTCCTTTGGAGATGGTCTTAGTTCTGAAAATTCAAAAATTCCAAATAAATTAACAGACTAGCATTTTTTATAGGTGAAATACTTATAATTATTTAAAGTCATAAAAAACAAATGGAGGGAGAAAGATTCACAAAATTTGGAATTTGTAAATTACTTTAGTAACATAAAACTATTACACAAATAATTGTAAAATCAATTCGGGGAAGAATTAATTCATAATTAGGCAACAAATGAATCCATGGTAAGTTAACACATACATATATACGAGATTAAATACCGTTTTATAATAAATAATGTAAACAAAGGATGTTGCCTTATAAAGAGCTGTTGATGAGTTTATTCGATAAAAAGTAATTTATAACAAAGATTATTATTAAATACTTCCATATCTCTTTTCACCTTTATAAAGAGCTATTGTTGGATTTATTCAGTCGAAGTAACTTATATATAACTCCGAATTTAATTAAGATTATTATTAAATACTTTCGTATCTCTTCTTGAATACTTATCAATGATTCATTGAATGATAAGTTAGTAACTCAGATATACAATTTAAATAACGAAAAATCCAATATTAATAATGTGGACTAAGTAATATGCTGATCTTAATGTTGAAATTAATTAATACAATCAAGCCTCAATATTTATGTCCCTGAAATATCATATTGCTATCCAATCAACAAGGTAATTCACATTTATAGGCTTAATGGGTTGATAATAAGTGCATAATTTTATCTCTCAATTATATTAATCAAACAATAAAAGGAGGAAAATAAAAGGAAATTCTGTATATGTAATGTATTTTAATTTTTGGAATACCATCCTTGAAGAAAATCAGGTTACAAAATTCGTATATCACAATCAAAGAATGAAACAATTTATAGAAATCAATTCAAAAATATCACAACATTATAATTAACTATGGAAGAATTATTGTATTGTAAATAATTGGGACTATGATTCTACAATCTCATTCAAAGATATTCATTGACGATTATTCCATCAATTGCTTAGCTCTCTATGACTTTTTTTTGATACTTCTATCTTTAATTAATTCTTTATTCAAAGAATAAAAAATGACAGCTTTTTTAACTTTTTTTTTTCTTTTTTAGCAAATGTAATTCTCAAAAGAAGCAGGGACCCGATTAACAAAAAAATAAATTATAATTGATCTTTCTGATAGTGTATTTATAATAGGATGATATTTAGATCGATTATTGTAAAATTATTAGGTAAAAAATATTATCAGCAAGAAATACTTAAAGTAGAGTTTAAAATTTACATACATACATACATACACACACACATATATATATATATATATATATATATATACATAATATGTAAACAAATTTATCACATATATTTCTTCTTCGAAACTGGCTGATCACTTATTTTCCATTGACTTTTTTTTTAATACCACTAATTTTCAAGATTGACAGCTTACAAAATTTTCCTAACAATTATTTCCACTAGTAAAATTTAAAACGCAATATACATAAAATATGTCTGGTACATTACAAATAATTATTGCATCATCACTGTCACTCTCTAATCAGTCAATATTTTTCCATTTAATCACCATTGACTGAAGGTAAGCAATCTCACACACTTAACAACAATGATGGCAAATTTGTCATTTCACAGATTTTTTTTTGTATTTATTTGACAAGATTTATTTGTATGTCGATCAAAACTCTTTATTTCGGTAATTGTAATAAATTTTCTGAATTAAAGAAAAAAAGTCATTTGCTTTTTAATTTTTCTCTTTATTTTTTGTCCCATTATACTCAAGAAAATATTCAGTCTTCTTTCTCTCCTCAACCTCACCTTTACCCTAAAGACAAATGTTGATTTCTACATAAAGGTCTTCCTCCACTCCACAGTCTATTCAACAGACCTCTCTCTCTCCCTCCCTCTCTCTCTCTCTAGAAATAGGCTGTCTTTATACACTCACTTTCACCCTACCCTTCTCACTTCTCTCTCTCTCTCTGGGCCTGAAATGGCAGAAGCATAATGCCAATCTTTAAAATGGACAAAAGAAAAGAAATCCCATATAAAAAAATCCAATCTTTATGAGGTTTTGATATCTTGCAGTCACAGCAAAGTTGAGGGTTATTTCCCAATGGCTGAAAATAAAAGCTTTGACTGTGCAGAAACAGACTTGCTCTGTGATGAAGGAACTAAAATCTTGTGCTTTGATAATGGCGATCTTCTTCAGCCTTTCTATGACCAAAACCATCTAACTAATGCTGAAAATGGCAATGGCAGATCAGATTCACATCCATTGACTCTTCTGCCTTGCCTCACTCTAGATTGCATTACTTGGATGGTAGAGAGAGAAAGACAGCATTTGCCCAGACATGATTATCTCTTCAGATTGAGGAGTGGAGACTTGGATTTGAGTTTGAGAAGAGAAGCTCTTGATTGGATGATTAAGGTTGAACATTTTTTTTTTTTGTGGGATTAGTTTAAATTGATTTTAGTTTTTCTTCCTCCCCTTGGATCTTTTTTTATTTGATCATTTTTTTTCTCTGTAAAATGTGTTTTAATTTTATTCCATTTTGGTCAAGATTGTTTCTGAGTTAACCTCTATCATAATTTTCGATGCCCTTTGGGTAATTTGAGATTTGCTCATCATTTTCTTGTAGATTTTCTTAAAATGGATTTTTCCCTTTTAATGATTTTTAATCTGTAGAAAGGGTAAATGATGCAGTTATGATGTGAATGTTCTGCATTTATGCTCATTCATTAATAGCTTTTTGGCATTTTTAATTGCAATGTATGATTTCTTTGTTGAAAATGCATCAAGAAATGAACTTTTCTTTTCTCTGTTTTTCACTTGATTCATAACTCATATTGTTTCTTTAATGATTTTACAGGCTTGTGCTCATCACAATTTTGGAGAATTGTGTTTGTGTTTGGCTATGAATTACTTGGATCGGTTTCTATCAGTGTACAATCTCCCTGTAAGTTCATAGATATCAATTTAGTTCATTCTATTAGCATTTGCTTTCTTGATCTTGTAATGCTGATTATCTTGAATGATTAATTTCCTTACATTGATACAGAAAGGTAAAACATGGGCAATTCAGTTGATAGCTGTAGCTTGCTTATCAATAGCAGCCAAAATCGACGAGGTTGATGTACCTTCTATCCTCGATTTACAGGTGAAATTTATGAAGGATCATTGTGTTGTATTGCTTTATTGACATTATTTGAATCCATTTTGATCGATTTTCTTCATAATTGGATTAATAGGCAGGGGATCCAAAATTCTTGTTTGAAGGAAAAACCATACAAAGAATGGAGATTTTGGTGCTAAGTTACTTGAAATGGAATGTGAAAGCTTATACTCCATTCAACTTCATAGAGTATTTCCTTGAAAATATGAACGTTGCTCGATCATCTCAAGGGCCGTTGATCACTAGATCGATCCAAATCATCTTAAGCATGATCAGAGGTCTAATCTCGCTCCAAATTTAGTATATATTAGTACATTTATGATCATAATGAAAGTTGATGATTTGATCATAAATTGAATGCAGGGATTGACTTCTTGGAATTCAAGGCTTCTGAGATAGCAGCAGCTGTGGCTGTGCACGTCTCGGGGGAAAAACGAGCAATGGAGATCGATAAGGCACTGTCGAGCATGATAGTAGAGAAGGTAGTGTTAATTTGGATTGGTAAATTAGGTCCCCACTCATAAAATCTTGGCAAGACAAGTTGTTTTCAATTGCTATATATGTGATCGTTATGATTGGTTTTATGTTTTGAGCAACTTGGGTCGATTTTGATTGGGGCGAATGCGTGTTTTTTTTAAAGAATTCTTGTGGGGTTTATGCAGGGAAGAGTGGTGAAGTGTTTAGAGATGATTCAAGATTTGATAGCAATTAATGGAACTAGTAGTTCTTCGATTGGTTCTAGTTCGAGCTCGATCATGAGAAGTGGCGTCGTTTTGTCATCATCAGTGCCGTGTAGTCCGAATGGGGTATTGGATGCTGCTGCTTGTTTGAGTTATAAAAGTGATGAAAGAATAGCTGGATTTGCATCTAATTCTGCACACACTAAAAGGAGGAAGTTGGATCAAGAAAATGGTGTAGATGGTAGTAGCTCTTGAAGTTATGAAATGTGAAGATTTTCTTCACTTTCATATCAACTTTTGGTGAATTGGAACTGTGGTGTGGATGAGAGAGAGAGAGAGAGAGAGAGAGAGAGAGAGAGAGAGAGAGCAAATGCAAGTAGCAATTAATAACCAGAGTTATAGAGATAGGAAGGTGTTGGAGAAGAAAAGGCACAAGAATTTTAAAAAAAAAAAGAAGGGTCATTTGTTATAGGTAGAAAAGAGGTGGTTTCCCTCTAAAAAAAGAAAAAGAAAAAAAAAAGATGATTCTATGTAGTTTTTTGTGATGAACAAATAGAGGAGAGGAGGCCAAAAAAATAGGCTTAAGAAAATGAGTTTTAGAAACATTTCCTTTTTTATTGGTTAATTTAATTTATTCGCGGCAATAGTATGTATTTCCTTTCCCATTAAAATATTTAAAATGAAATAAAAAGTTTCTAGTTTATCCCATTTTCCCTTTCTCATGTTGCAATTTCGTAGGAGTATATAAATCAATTAAATGCAATATTTGATGTATGTAGTGTGATATGAGTAAATTACAGGTTTGCCACCCTATCCATTTTTCAATCCGCTATCGTTATCCATCGTGTGTGTTCAGTGTGTGTTCATTGTTCCATCCACTGTGTGCGTTTATCGTTGATTGTCACAAATTCCACATAATTATTAATTTCAAACTACAATAGTTAAAGAAAAATGATATTTATACATCACTAGTGAGCAAGATCATTATTTGAATAAACTATGATTAATTACACTTTTCACTAATATCTTTATTATAGTACAAATTGGAAGTGATCCTAAGTACATTTAATGATTTGGTCAATATTTATTTTCTTTCCAAAGGTTATTTCCGGTAAATCTTTGCAGAAATATTATGTTTGGATAGTCATTTGAAATCCATCCAAATTAGTAAAAAATTAGTTAGAATGAAATTATTGTATTTCAATTTCACATCTATTTAAACACCATGAATAGATTTGTTATTATAGATTTCAAATATCTTCTCAATTCCATCTTTCAAAAGACCATTAAATTAATTAAAAAATAATAATAATAAGCACTATTCGAAGATTGTGAGAGTTAAAAATGGGAGGATTTGGTTCCCCGATGGTTTTATAGAAATGATTACATGTCATGCTCTTTTTGGGATCTGAAATGGGCCGAGTGGGCCAGGGCCCAGGCCCACTATCCTTTCTGTTTGACTGTTTTTGTGCAAGTCTCTATGACCAGTCAACATCTGACCATTTTTCCTTTTTATTTTTTAATTCACATTCAGAATGAATAATTAATGATTTTCTGTAGCATAAGAAACCTAGGGAGTGCAATGTGGGAAACAAATTATTAATTTTTCTGTATTTAATATAGTACAGAATTAACTACTTAATATTATTATTTTGTTATTCATTGGCTGGCCCATATATATATATATATATATATATATATATATATATATATATATATATATATATATATATATATCCCAATTTATGTAAAAATTGTCAAACGCTTTCCCGTATTTAGTGAAGTGACTAGCGACTTATGGATAATTGACAATTTGCACATTGGACCTTTAACTTTTGAAAACGATACATTAAACCGAGGGGTACCGTATTTATTCACAAATTACATCCTAAAATGTTTCCACATAAGTAGAATTTGCCCAAAAAGGACCAAATCTTTCATGAAATAAAGGCTCTTTTACGGTACATTTTTTTTTTTTTTTTGTGTAGTATAAGTAATATATTTTGTAATACATTGACATTTAATATCTGTTTTTTAATCATCTTAGTTATCAAACTTTTAAAAATATAATACATGTGGTTTTTAACAGTAGCTAAAACATATAATTGTATTTATGATCACTTATATTTATAATTTTTATTAAATCATTATTTATTTTGGATGTCTAAGATAAGACAGAGGTAAGGTGACAACACGTGTAACTTATTTTTTTCCCTCCTTGTTCTTCTTTTGTGATCAAATTGTAAATTAGACATATATTCCATAGCTTTTCATTTTCCCCTTTCAAGAATATACTTAATTTTACATATACAGTTTAATTAGAGGAATTAATTACTGAAAATGTGATAATGTAAGATCTAAGCAATCGAAATTAGTAGTTTAGATTGAGAAAGGGAAGAAGATGATAATGTTATTTATACAAGATCAGCAAAACCATAAGTGTCCCATTTTGAACACTAACACTTGTAAGAGAAATACATAGTAAATTGTTAAAAATAAAAAAGTTGTATGACAGTAGTAACAGCTAAGCATATGGTCAAAGTAAAATTAAATTATGTAAAAACACTTTGGCCATTGTAGCCAACTGCTCCTGCTTAAGGGATCTCAGTAACATGCACACCAATCTCTCTCTCTCTCTCTCTCTCTCTCTCTCTCTCTCTCTCTCTCTCCATATATATATATATGTATGTATATATGATCAATGTGATGACAGAATGAGGAATAGAAGAACAAGTTTCTTGAAAACAGTAAAAAATAAGAGATTAATGCTCTTTCAAAAGTAAAATTTCATATCCCATTAGTTTTCTTCAGCTTTCCTTTCCTTAAATTAATCTTATATAATTGCTCTCGCATCATTCAATTTCATATATATACAATTTCATATATATATATATATATATATATATATATATATATATATATTATAGGTAGGGAAAAGATGATCAGATGGTTTTGTTGGTTGTGGATATGTTTGTTAAATAATTTGTTCTGTATATAAACATATATTTTATTTTATATTCAATTACATTATGTATATCATAGTACTTTTAGTAAAAATATTTTAAAGGTCAAATTAGTCATTTACCTATTAATCTATTTACTGTCACTATTTAATATTGTATTAGTGATCATTCTATGTCATAAAAAGCATAATAAATTTATACTAAAAGTTTAGTGATGAAAAATTGTGACCTAGGTTAGAATTGTCACTATTGATTTAAATTACAACCATTTGTGATATGGGAAAAAGAGGTCACTATATTGATGGTTATTAGTGATGATCCTATTGTTGTTGCTAGTATATTGTGGTCACAAAAAACTAATTTATTTAATAATGACAATTCTTAAGAGCCACTAATAGAACCATTTTTTTGTGACGATTATTTATTGTAACAAAAAAAATTCTTCTTATAATTAGTCATAATATAAAATATTGTCATTAATTAAAAATAACAATAGTGACAACTCTAATTTCCCGCCAACAATGAAATATTGGAGGTAAATATGTAGTGACAAGTCTCAGTAACAAAACAAAATTTTGTCACTAGTGTTCAAGACTTCCACTTAATTGTGACAAAAAACAATAATACCACTATATATACACAATTAGTGACGGCATTTCTATTGTCACTAAAATAATTGTCACTGGAAACCATTTTTTTTTTTTGTAGTGTCAAGTGATGGCACCAATATAATAAATATATCATGAGATAAAATATTTCTCCATCCGTTTTGGAATAGCATATTTTCTCCATTAATATCTTAGTAGATGTACAAACATTTTATAATCCTTTAATATTCCAGTATATCCCTCCACTTCATTTCCTATGCCCATGCATTTATACATCATTCCTATACCATTTATTTAGATATTGTAGAAATTTTATTGAAAAAATATTTAACTTTTTAAACATGATCTCTCTTTCTCTCTCGACCCCCCAATTTTTTTTGAAAAATTCCATTACCCTCATATTTTATATTATAAAAAATATTGATGTTTAGTATTTAGATATTGTTTTGATAGTAATTTAGTCTCTCAAAATTAATTAGTCCCTCTATATTAGTTGTTCAGGTCTATATATCTGTCTAAAAATAAAACCTTTATTTTTCTTACATGGTAAGAATACTTTATAATAAAAATACTAATTTTGGAAAATGATAAATTGTTGTTGTAGCACTAATTATGATTTTGTATTATAATTATCAATTTGTTAGAATTATGATTTAGGTTTGATATCTTGTAGAATAGAGTAACACTTCTGTGCAACTGGTGCACAAAGTTGCACGAATACCTTTATATTATAAATGTAGTACTTTTATGTACAAATATCCGTACCTTTTAAAATGAACATGCATAAAAGTATTACATTTATAACATAAAGACACTACATTTATAACATAAAAATATGGATTGCACGGTGCAACTGGTGTATAGAAGTTAGACTAATATCAAGGTTGACTGGTCAAGTCAAAATTTTTGCACGTTCACATTGTTTTATTTTTTAAAATCAGAATATTAATTATTTAATTAAAAAAATTTCACCAAAAAATGATGCATAGATAACTTTAAATTCTGTCGAAGAAAATGAAATAAATAAAAAAATAAATGAAAAGAAAAATATTGGAATTGCATGATCTACGTTAAAATTTTCTAATAAAATACAAAATGAAAAAGTTGTCTGGCTAGATGTGTTTGTAGCAATAAATTTTGTGTTTGCAATATATAAACACAAAAATATGATATAATTTAAATAATTTTTGAATTAAAATCAAAGTGGATACAAATCTCTATGAATTCCTCTGATTTTTCTCTTTAAATGGATATGATTTTGAAGTTGAATCTTTGATTTGATGTTCAAAAATAATTTGGAAACCTCCGCGAAGAACGCCTTGAATGCGCGAAGAACGCCTTGAACTTTGACTTGAAAAATGCCGACAAGAGGGGTTTAGCTCCTTGATCTCTGATCGAACGCCGTTTGTGGTGACTTTCTATGAAGAACGTGAAGAACACCTTGAATCTTGTAGAGAAAATTCCTTGAGTCTTGAAATCTTTATTTGTCTTATTTGAATCTTGAAGTCTTGAACTCTTGATTTGTCTTTCTTGATCTTGAATTGTTTTGTGTCTTGGATTATAAAAAGAGATCTCTATATATAGGTGTAAGATATGATCTCTTTCCATGTATAATTGATGAAGGATGCAATTTGACTGGTCATCCATGATTTAGAAATATATTTTTTCTTAATCAAAAGATGTGATTTTATTACCAAATTTATTAATATATCACTTCCATATTTGCAAGATTAAATCTTGATTGCCAAGTAATATGATTAGGATGCTTGTCACCATTTGATTGGTCAAAAATATATATTAAAATATCAATTATTTATCTATTTACTTTAGAAATTAATTTAATTTCAAATCCCAAAATATAAATAGAAAATATAAAATTGATTTATTTAATATATCATTTTACACATGACATCTTTTGATTGGCTAGCGAAATTTGACTATCTACAAATGCCCCCTCGAGACTTGTTCACGGACGACGTGTCTTAGAGTGGACGAGTCTTGAAATCCTTTTTTGAAACCTTTTGAATTGTTTATATTTATGACATGCAGCTCCTTCAACTTGAATTTGAATTTGATAGAAAGTTTATACTCATACCAATGAGTTCTACACATTTTGAATTTGGGTTTGATAGATAGTTTCTACTCATATTTAGGAGTTCTTTAATTTGAATTTGGATTTGATAGATAGTTTCTCTTCATATCTAGGAGTTCTTCAATTTGAATTTGGATTTGATAGATAATTTCTACTCATATCTAGGAGCAACAAAAAATTTAAGCTCATGTATCATGGAGCTTCACTTGATTGATTTGTAGACCTTTTATACCCGTGTCAATGAGTTGTGATTTGATATTTCATTTGAAAGTTTTAGATAGTTTTTGCTCATATCTAGAAGCATTGGAGACAGTTTATGCTCTTGTCAATGAGCTTTCTTTCTTTCTTTAGGGTCGTCATTTTTTTGCCCTCATACTTGAGAGAAATTTCTTTGACAAGTATCAACATTTGTCTTTCATTGTAACTTAAAGACTGTTGCAGTTATGAAGTGTTACCCCCATTTCCAACTTCTTCTTCATTATTGTCTTCATCTTCATAGTTATAAGGCTCTTGCATTGGTGATTCGTCAACTTCATTTGTAGTCATGCTAAGCTCCAAGTCATGAGCTTTAGTAGCTAATTTTTCTAAGGTCTTTGGCTGAATTGCTTAACAGATTAACGAATGCTCCAATACATGCCTTTATTGCATATCTCGATAACTGAAATTTCAGACAATCGATTTTTACAGTTGAGGCTCAAATTTCTCCAATGATTGATGTAGTTAATGACCGACTCTTCGTCATGTTGGTATGCGTTTGAAAGTTCGAGCATACTGACTATTCATCGAGTGCTGTAAAAATGATTGATGAATTCATGTTCCAAATGCTCCAAACTGTCAATTGAGTTTGGTTCCAAGTCGGTGTACCAGTCAAATGCACTTCCTTTGAGGGAACGAATGAATTGTCTCACAAAGTGATCTCCATATGTCCCAACATCATTGCATGTTTCAATGAAGTGAGCGACGTGTTGTTTTGAATTGCCATTACCATCAAATTATTGTAATTTTGGAGGTTGATAACTGATCGGCATCCTTAGATTGTCTATTCTTGTAGTGTATGGCTTAGTATGCATCAAAGACAAGTTGGAGTTACCATTGTAGTCGTTGATAGTTCCCATGATGAAGTTCTTTAGTTGAACTGCAGAAATCACTCCATTCGATGAGACTTGCAACTTTTCAAGTGGTGACCTTTTCACTTGAGTTGGAAACAATTTTGTTGAGTTATTTGCTACCTCAATTTACTCATGGTTCTTGATTTGTTTGTCCATCATGCAATTTGAATCAACATTGACCATCATTTTTGTAAGTAGGGCATCTCGTGCTTGAACATGTGTAGTGAGCCCTTCAACAACTTTTGTTAGATTTATGATTTGCTCTTCAAGGGTCGTTGTGGTTTGTACTTGATGGAAAATAGAGATTAAATATATTTGGTGGAGATTTATATTGATTTATTGTTATTCATATCTTTATATTGATTTCATCGTATCTTTAAGATTCTAGGTTTTTATTAGTATAAATAGGAGTTATCTTTATTATGTTGAGGAGTTGAATTGATTTATAAAATAAGAAAACATATATAGTTTTCTCTTTACATCCAATATTTCCAAAATCAACGGATCGTAATCTTCTTTATCACGCTTCTACCTGCATCAGTACTGTAGATATTTTGATACTTTGGAATTTGGCGAAGATAAGAGATGAAAGGTAGAGACTGTCTCTTTATCACGCTTCTACCTGCATTAGTACTGTAGATATTTTGATACTTTGGAACTTGGCGAAGATAAGAGATGAAATGTAGAGACTGTCTCACTGGGCGTGCCAAAAATTTGTAGCAATAAATTTTGTGTTTGCAATATATAAACACAAAAATATGATACAATTTAAATAATTTTTGAATTAAAATCAAAATGGATACAAATCTCTATGAATGGATGACTTTGAAATTAAATTTTTGATTTGATCTTCAAAAATAATTTTGAAAACCTACTCAAAGAATGCCTTGAATATGGGAAGAACGTCTTGAACTTTGATTTGAAAAACGCCGACAAGAGGGGTTTAGCATCTTAATGTCTGATCGAACGCCATTTCTGGTGACTTTCTATGAAGAACACCTTTCTTTGAGTCTTGAAATCTTTATTTGTCTTCCTTGAATCTTGAAGTCTTGAACTCTTGATTTGTCTTTCTTGAATCTTGAAGTCTTAAATTGTCTTGTGTTTTGGATCATGAAAAGAGACCTCTATTTATAGGTGTAAGATATGATCTCTTTCCATGTATAATTGATGAATGATGCAATTTGATTGGTTATCCATGATTTAGAAATATATTTTTTCTTAATCAAAAGATGTGATTTTATTACCAAATTTATTGGTATTCCATATTTGCAAGATTTAATCTTAATTGCCAAGTAATATGATTTGGACACTTGTCACAATTTGATTGGTCAAAAATATATATTAAAATATCAATTATTTATCTATTTACTTTAGGAATTAATTTAATTTAAAATCCCAAAATATAAAATTGATTTATTTAATGTATCTTTTAGTCATGACATCTTTTGATTGACTAGCAAAACTTGACTATCTACAATGTTTTTATTTTTTATTTTATTTAATGAAGAACTCGTTACAATATTATTCAATCAAAGGAATTTGTAGTTGATTACGATCCAAAATTGAAAATAATGCCACAAATCAAATCGACAGTTTCTTATATACATACAGCTAGTAATCCTGCATTATATATAATATTATTAACATCTTAAATATAGTGCACCCTTATAATTTCTTATATATATTGTTGTCCTCTATCACTTTAAAGTTTTGCAAGATTTCAGTATCCTCGATCTGATAAAAAAAAAGACTTATCATGGCTTGTATGATTCAAAACATTGCAAAGGGATTTTGTATATATGGATGTGTGTAAGTGAAAAATCTAAGAAAATGTAGCAGAAGCCTGAAATATACAGCAAAAAAGGTGATTGAGAAAAAGAAATCATTGATTGATCATTATAATTTATTTATATTGAAAACAAAAATGTTTGGGTTCTCAAGAATATTTATATATGCAATATATCTGTGAAGAAGAGAGTACACTACTGCAAAAAAGTATACTGAAAAACCAGCTAAGATATATGTGCATGAGAGAGAGAGAGAGAGAGAGAGAGAGAGAGAGAGAGAAAGAAGAGAGATGTAGGAAGAGTCTATTTTACTTTGGAAAACATATCTAAAATTGTGATCTTTTTGGCTTCCATTTGTCTCTCTCATACATTTATCTCTACTGTGCTTATAATCACAACAGGACTTACTGTCCCTGCTAAGTTTGGTTTGGTTGGTGAAGTAATTACTTTCTTTCTCTCTCTCTCTCTCCTCATCTAATTTCTATCTCATTTTCTTCTTCATTTTTTTCCTTTTTTGGCTACTTATTTTCTTCTTATTCAAAGCTCATCCTTAGAGTTTGTGGGTTGGTCATTAATCGGGTATTAGGAAAATGCCAATTATAATCCTATGACTTTGGTCCTATCTATCTAATTTTGAAAAGGTTGATATCATTTTCCAATCTATAATATACACGTTTTTTTTCATTTTGAAAATTAAACTTAATTTTTTTCCTATCATAACTTGTATGATAATATCTTTTTAATTTTTCGACATCTGGCAGCAAATTTTGACAAAAAAGCACAAATATGATTTGCATATGCTCAATTGTAGGATTTTTTTGTCATTTTCTTTTTCAAAACATGAGAAAATTTGGTGTTGCAGCTAATTTTAGATGATAAAGAAACAGATAAATGTTTTGGATTAATTGTGGTTGATTTTAAGAATGAAAAATGAATTATGGCTAATATCGATTTTGGGGTGAATAAGTTAATCAAAGAGAAAATGTCAAAAATATTCTCTACCTACGCAAGTGCAAATCACATGAGCGCTTTTTGGCCAAAATTTGCCACCGGAGGTTGCAAAATTGAAAAAAAAAATGTAGTACAGGTTGTGATCGGAAAAAAAAAAAAAGTTTATGTACTAATAAAATGTGTATAGTACAGGTTGGAAAATTATATTAACTCAATTTTGAATCACAAATTTCACAATTTTTATAATGTTCATTTGGGTAAATTTCATTTTTTTTTTTTTTTCCTTAGTTTTCGTCCGATTTGAAAACTCAATTTCTAGTTATAATTGATATGAATGCAGGTAATGTTGGTGTGATGTTCTAGATTGAAGGTTTTGTAGTAGGGCAAATTTCAGTTATAATTGATATTACTAAAGAGGAAAGTTTCAAATCTGGGACACATTACATTCATATCAACAATATGGCCAAAACTCAAATTTTCAATTAATATAAAAAATGTATCCATATGCAAGTAAACTCTTAGAAATATAAACTAAACCACTACTTAGTAGTTCGTTCATTCCAGAATGAGTATTTTAAATTACAAGTGTGATTCTTTATTCATTTTGAAATGAAAAAAATGACAACAAATATGTTTAAATAAATCCACTCTCTGTTTTCATATATCTTCTCTGATAAATGTTATAAAATAAGATTAATGACATAATTATATTTATTGTTCAATCCATTACTGACAGAGACAAGCGAAGCAATATGGTGATTCCTCTTTTGTGTGTGTGTATATATATAAAAGGATGCATCCTATGTAATTTTGTAGCTTGTCATTTTTTTTTTGACATTTTATCATATTTTTATATGAACTTTCCTAAAATTGTTATTTTAAAATCGTTGTTGACTATTAGTAAATTTAACATGACTTTCAATGCATTGTGCATCCAACCAACAGACAAATTTCGGGCATCTTTTAACTCTATAAATTTGTGTTTCTAGGTCAATTAATATTTGTTTATTACATATATTAGCACTAATCGAAGATTGTATTCATAATTTTTGAAAATTTGGGGATGTTTGAAATGTCTGAAATCTACCATTTAGATACGATTGCACATGATATTGAAAGTCATGTTAAATTTATTAATAACAAAAAGTCATGTTAAAATTATAATTTTGATAAAAATTCATAATTTTTGTCGCAATTACCCTTGTAAACTATCAATTTTATTTATTTTGCTATATATGACACATTAGTAATGAAATATTATGCTAAAAGTGTATCGTATCTGATTTGTCCGTAACCAAATCACCTTCTTCTACGATGAAGTAACCTTCTTCTCCGACGAAGTAACCTGCAAAAACGTAAAACATCGGGGGGTTTTTCCCGGCGAAGGGACTCCGACGCTCAAGTCAGTAAATTGAATGTTGCAAGTATGTTTGAATATAAAGAGTACTTAAGAAAATAGAGAAAGGAACATAATAAATATATATACTTCCTGAAATTAGCAGTTGGTGTTATCCGAAAAAGGTGGGAACGTGGGAAGTGGCTTAGTGGTCCATATAATGGGCAGTTATATGCATTTAAATCAGTTCGCTTCATTCAACCGAAACCAGTTCGCTATCTCAGTTCAAAATCAAATAATCTCGCACTTCAGTAAGATACTAGCTGCGAACTTTTATCGAGGAGAAAACAGTTCGTCTTAAACCATGTTACAATATAGTTCGCTTATTGTAACACGATTTCTGTTCGCTTCTATTTACGCTGTTCGCACTAGCGGTTCAGTCTTGACCTGAGCTCTGAGAAAATCCAGTTCGCCACAGTTCGACCACATCAGTATCGAGTTTTTACCATTTTATGAGTTTAATTTTATCTTTTTAAAACCTTTTATTTGTTATAAAAATGTAACAACCTTATAAATCTTGAAAAATTTAAAGACAAAAACTTATATACACCTATTGCACAAATTTAACATCGTGTACCCGTCTCCTCCACGTGCACGCGCCCGTACGCGCCATTAGATCACGCCCAAATTCGCCTAAATTCAATCTCAGATGTCATATATTTATGTAGTGTTAAACATACATTTATGTAGGGTTAAACATATTTTTATATTATGTTAGTCATACCTTTTAAATTTTTAGTTGTACATTAACATATTTTCAGATAGCTATTAATACCTTTCATACATTTTAGTTATATTAGTCATACATTTTAGTTATGTTAGTCATACATTTTAGTTATATTAATTGTACCTTAATATATTACACAAAAGGTATGATTATGTTGATATAAAAGATAAATAATATCACATAAATGTATGAGTAATATCACATAAAGGTAAACATGTACAACTTGTGCCGAAATTATGTTTTTTTTTAGTTAAAGTATTACATAAATGTATGATATTTGTATATAAAGGTATCTTATATAACATAAACATATGACTAATATAACATAAAAGTATGACTAATATAGTATAAAGGTCAGTGAATATTTTTTTTAAAATTAAATTATTGCACTAGGGTTATGAAATCTGGACATAAACGTATGACTAATATAATATAAATGTATTACTAATATAACATAAATATCAGAGAAAAAAAAAACAGGAAAATGCACCGATCCGACCCCGGGTCGGATCCGACCTGACCCGAGTGCAAGGATCTAAGATTCATGCACCGATTCATGCATTAGTTGCACAGGAGACCTCAAATTTAAAACATAACAATATACAATGCTTTCATCTGCTACGTAGGCTTAGGTCATGAATTCGAATCATCATGAGTTAGGAGTGAAATCTTTGATATTCCTTTAGGAAAAAGAAAAAAAAAAACTATGTATGGCGCTCTTAAAAACCTCCACTATAAGTTGTTCGTTCTTCATATACATCTTATTTATGTTCTTCATTTGTAGATCAATTCATTATCTTCAAATTCGAAAGTATCAATATCCTAACAACATTTCATCAAAATATTCTATAGCTATTGAATGTAGATGACAAATTGAAGAACAATCATAGAGTTTGGATGCCAAGGTGGACAAAAATTAATAGTTTGAAGTTATCAAATAAAATAAAAGATACAAACGAAGTGCTAAAATTCACACATTCTATGGATGACAAATCATTATTACACCTCTTTATTTTCTCAGCGGATATTACATAAGATGATGTCACTATATTCATAATGTGTATTAATGGGAAAAAAAACGAGAATTTAGAATTAATAAAAAAACAGTATTTCTTCTTTTGGAGCTGGCAAATGAGGACTGGTCTCAAATTATTAATAAAAAAAGAAGCCTGATTAGTCTTGTCTATTACAGTGGATTTGTATAAAAAGTAATGGGACTCTTATAAGATTGTCTCATGTATCTAATTTTATAAGATAAATTAATTTAAAATTTACATATAAGTTTGTGAAAATGATTTTGATCCATGAATGGTGCTACTTCATTTTATAAAATTATATCTGTCAAACCGTTTTGAATGAATTTTTATGACAAATAATAAGCTAGAAGCATATGAAGAGAATGCATAAGATGTGAACTGTCAATAGGACATTTTTTGAGATGATGAGAATTTAATTGGGGCTTCCCATTCTTGAATTTAAAAAATTTAAAGCTCCATCTACAAAATGTACAACAGAATGATCGAAATTATTAAATTGTCAGGTGCAACCATTTATTTTGACTAGTCTGGTGGATTTTATTATTATTATTTTTTAATATCTTATTTCAGATTAGCACGTGGAGGAGAAATTGTTGTTCCTCTAGTAATTTGGTTGTTGCTTTAAAGGAGATTATAATTTATAAGGTTGAGGTATTAAATTGCAACTCTGTCCAAGTGAGATATTCATTGGGATGAGAATTGTTTTTTTTATTTCAATATTTTCTATTGAAACTTTGGAAGTTGTATTGTTTTTTTTTTTTGTTTGTTTGTTTGTCTTAGTTGAAAGTATATCGTGTTAAGTATATTTTTGGTATTATTTGCTATAAGAAACTTGGTAAAAACAAATTATGTTTGATCTTGTATTTTGAATAGCATACATTATATGATCTATTTGTTCAATAATTCCTGAATTTGATAATGTTGAGATCATTTGACTTAATATTATATATATATAGATGAAATAATTATTGAGACTCTAATTTCAACTTGTTGGATATATATGGGCGGTAAAGATGTTAAGCATACTAATCCCAATAATTTCAAAATTAATTTTGTCAGATAGCAAGCTTTACAAAACTTTGACTAGAAGAATTTCACAACATGACCCAATTTATTTATTAATTCTTAATTTTAGGTCTAAATTTTGATATTTCTCAATTCAAGGTTCAATTTAAATTTTATTTCTCAATTTTAGACTAAATTAAAATGACTTTTCAATTCAAGTATAGAAAATAAAAAAATTAATTATTTCAGTCTATTTTATTCCTTTAATTTTTTTTAAGAAGATAAAATTCAAACAATAAAAAGTATGATTTGATGCAGAGTAACTGATGAAAAAGATAACCTTCTTCTTTCACTTGAAGAAAAGAGAGATGTCATATTGTTCACTATTTAAATTTATGAAGGAAAAAAAAAAGGGATTTGCAGTTTCTGCTCTTATGCTTGAATTAAGAATAAATTTTAATTTTAAGTCTCAATTTGAGAAATAAGGTTGATTAAGCCCCTATTGAGAAATCTCAAAATTTAGGCCGATAATCAAGAACTAACAAATAAATTGTGTCTTGTTCAGAAAATTCTCCTTAAATTTAGAATTTGAAATTGAAAAGATTAAATTAGATCCTGAAATTGAAAAATCTCAAAATTTTGATCTAAATTTAAGAACCAAAAAATAAATTGAGCTTTGTTATAAAATTTATGTAACTCTAAATTAATTGGTTTGATATAAAGGGACGAAAGTTGAGAACCCTATCACTATGGGGCTTAAGGTTAAAAGCGCATAGGGCTTCAAGTGTACTCAAGTCATAAAAGACTCCTTTTATTATATTTGTGCTCATATATATCATATGCATTATCTTGTTACATTATACCACTCTTTGTTTATGTTGTTTGTAGTATACTTGCATCATTAAACACATCAAACATGGAGAAAGTCATATTATATAATTTAATTTAAAACAGTAAGACGAAACTCACTAAATTTAATATATACGAACTTTGAATTACATAATGAACATCATCCATGATATTTATTGTCACGCCCCGTTTCCATACTTAATTTTATTTTAAATATCAGAGTTGCTCATGGGCGTGCAGAAAGAAGAAATGGAAAGAGACATAAATTTTTTTGAGAATAAAACCAACAAACATCCGATAAAGCATTTAAAAACGACAACTGTTTCAAAACATTGAGACCTGTGACACCGATTCAAAGAAATACTGACAGAACCATACAAATCCTTTACATGTTTTTCAAACATCGGCACATTGCCGGAAGATAGCATTTTTAAACCATCAGCGGAAGAAAACAGGATCCTTCTAAATAAATACAACGGTTTTTACAAAATATAAGAAGTCATGAAGCATAGACGGACATAGGTTTCCAAAATAACTGAAAGAGGAACACTGGATACGGCACCCCTCTCACTGCAAGTTTTATCTTTCATTATTTCCTGTAGGGTGAGTACAGATAGGGGTGAGTGCGTTTGAATACACTCGTGGAAGTAATTTCTGTTACCAGTGTAATTAACATACGAATTACAGGTACAGTTATTAGCACAGCAAGTAATCACAGCACATAATAAATGCATTGCACATACTTCTCCCTTAGGTGCGGGTATTGCCCGTCTTACCCCGCAACCGGTTTTAAGACCGGGGGTGCCTTTTACGGAACACCAATCCCTCCGTGAAGTTTTTTACGGACCATGAGTCCCTCCGTGATGTTTTTTACGGACCATGAGTCCCTCCGTGATGAACGTGGACTCCTATCCTCGTATAACAATTATCATTCTATGCATGAGCATTTAATATCACAACACGTAATCCCAAGGCATATAAGTTCAGACAATTCACAGCATGCGATCAAAGATATAACAGTAATAATTTAGCATATCGGCATATCATCAGCATGATAAAACATGGTAAAAACGGAAAAGTAAAAGTCGTTAAGTTCAGAAGTTACCCCCACCTTTCTAGGTGGCGTTCAACTACGAGCGATGAAAGCTTTAAAGGTAAACACGTATGCTCCTAGCCACGATAGCCTACACATGTAAACGTAACCTATTAGTTCCGTTTTAAGATATTCGCGTTTTATAAGTTAAAGTACTCTCTCGAAAAGAAACGATGATGGACAAGAAATCGTTTCGAAAGGCTTAGAACTTGATCACATATCGAAGAGGGTTCGATTACGGTTCTATAGGCGAAAGAACGAGGTCAAACGGATGAGAAACGAGTGAGAACGGAACGTTTTAGGGTTTAGGGGTAAAAACGTAAATTCTGGTAAAGGTTGACTTTGACCAGGGGTAAAACTGTAAATTCAGAGAAGTTTTGGGGTTAAAACAGGGTTTCTGGAAGTTATGGGGTCGAAATGCAATATACAGAAGTCTTGGGGGTGAAACTCAAAGGTTTGGAAAGTTCTGGGGGTGGAAATGAAATTTCCAGAAGTTTGAGGACTAAAATGTACAGAACAAAAGCTGGGGGACCAAAGTGAACTTTCTGGATTTTGCAAAGAGGTCCCTGGGGTTTTTTCGAAAATTGCAACCAAGCCCCTCCTCCCCCAACCCATCCAATCCGCTGCCCTTCCTCGCCATTGCCGCCTGAAGCTCACCGCCGGCGACACCGCGTCGCCGGCCAACACCCAACATCACCACCACTCGCCGGCGCTCCTCGCGCCGGCCACCACTGCACACGGCGGCGCTGGACGCGCCGCCTCCTCCACCACCAAACTCCACACACACACCCACGCTAGCCGGCGACCACCGCGTCGCCGGCGACACCAACCACAACACCACGACCCAACCAACACACAACAACCCACAGCGGCGGCAGCGGCAAACTCCGGCGAGGAAGAGAGAGAGTCGCGAGAGAGAGAGAAAGTAATGAGATGAGAGAGAAAGCTTAACATGCAGAAACTTTGACCGGCCATTTCTGGCGGAGGAGGCGACCGATCAGGAATCCGAGCCCGGATTCGTGACGGGCTCGGCGAGAGCTTCGATTTGATATATAATTCGACCAAAAACGGAAAAGGAACGGGGAAGCTGCGAAGAGAGAGAAAGTAACGAGGAGAGAGAAAGCTGCGAAGAGAGAGAAAGTAACGAGGAGAGAGAAAGCTGCGAAGAGAGAGAAAGTGCGCTGCCGAAACTTTGACCGGCGATTTCCGGAGAAGGAGGAGTCCGATCGACGATCCGAGCCCGGAATCGTGACGGGATCGGCGAGAACTTCGATCTAGGCTCAAGAATCGCCCCGATCGGTGGCCGGATGGCCGAGAACGAAGAGAGAGAAAGTAGAGGGTTTTTAGAGAGAGAAAGCCGAATCTTCCCCGGCCGATTGCCGGCGAATGCGGCGGCGGATGGCGATTCCGAGCCCGGAGTAGGTACGGGCTCGGCGAGAGCTTTAAGATGGTATAGGTTACGATACGTTTCGGTTCGATGAAAATTCCGGCGGCGGCGCTCCGGCCGGCCGCCGGAAAAGCTATGGAAGAGAGGAGGAGAGAATATCATTTTACTTTTTACCTTAGATAATTTTGTGCAAGAATGTCCTAACATGGTCTCAATACTTGTGTTATATCATGTTTTCCATTTTCATAGAATTAGGCCTAAATTGGGCCTCGAACCTCTGATCGGCCCGATTCTCGTTTCATCCTCTCTGCTTTTCGTTTCCGATTGTTCTCATAACGTACATTTTACATTTTCCATTCAATCAAACCTTTGATATAATAAACATTGGCGTTCCAAAATAATTACGTCTCTGATAAAACTAATCGTTCATCCGATTAATTAAAACATGCATCTTACGGTAAATTCTAAAACGCACATAATTAGGGGTTAAATTATTTAATTAGTCGATTATGCATCGTTTCGTCTCGGGCGTTACATTTATATTCTTGTGAAAAATGTAAGGATTCAAATGATAAGGAACATTTAAATGTATATATATACACACACATCACTTTAAAACTAGGCCTTTTAATATATTTGGTGTTTTATCTTATGTTTCATGACATTAAATACATGTTACTTATATTAATCAATAACATCATTTAATTTATATGTTATATAATTATTATTTTAAAATATGAAACGTGACGTAAAATGTAATAAAAGATTTGATGTGCTTTGAAGTGTACTTTAATTTATCAGTCTAGACTTTATATAATAATCCAACCTAGCAAGAAGCACCGTCCCAAGGCTACGGAACACTTTCATATGATGGTTTGTAACTTTTATTTTTTTTTCATTTTTTTGGAGGTAATATGATTGTTGTGGGGTCCTTTTTGAAGTTTGAGGAAAATATTTTGAGGAAGCTGTAAAAAAAGTTGGAAAATAGGATTAGCTTTATGGGAAATTGTGAGCTTGCCACTGCAACTTGGTATTTTCTAAAATGTCGTGATTAAATCTCATCAAGTTTATCCTTACTCATAAGCAACACTTCACACTATAGTCTAATCTCAACAAAAATATCATATATTGCTGCATGTTATGTATATGATTCAAACTAGATAGTTCGGTAAATTTGTAGTATCGACCAATTTATGCAACAAGAAATATTGACAAGGAAAAAAAGAAAACCACAAAAGGTAAGAGACAAAATCTTGCCTTCAAATGTTCAATATCGTTCTATTTTTGCTACAACAATTATAAATTGTGAAAACCAAAATGACTAGCTAAGTTGAGGCTTTTCTCTCGAGTTAAATACCTTCGTATTAACTCATAAAAATGCTTGCTAACTCTATTTGAAAATTTTACTATGGACATGCCACTGCAGAAATGGCATTGTCAAAGACTTCAAGAATATGAGAAGAATGTAAGTTCATCGAACTTAAATTACTAACCTTTTCTACTTAGACAAAGTCCGGTTGGCCCGTTGACGTTAAGCAACGATGCCACATCCGACTGTTGGGATCGACAAGCTGAGGCTGGGCAATGACTTCAGGAATTGGGAAATAAACGTAATGCGTATTGCATATTCCCACTGTAATGCCACTATACCCGGCAAATGCACCGTGAACCTGCCAAAACATTAGGTATAAAATTGTCGATTTAGTCATGGTTTGACTAATTGAGTGCAGTTTTGGCTAGTTTGTCAAGAATAAGACATGTAAGACTTGCATATATGATAGGTTCCCAATACATATTGTAGAAAACACAACACTTGTGAAATAATGTACCTATCGTTCCGTTTTATACATGTACACATGGTTATGTGTGCGCTTGTATATAGATATTGGATGAGCATCATATAAATGTAACATCATTGTACTCTTCAAATCATATCTATTTGAACCAATATACTCTGAAATTCAATATTTCTTTGCCTCCAAATGAGGCTGCTGCACTTGTTCTCCTAAGTTATTTTCCTGTTTCTTTAAATAGTATTATGCCAAAATATGCCTACCACTAAAGGTGCAGACTCTGCATGCACAAGGTACAACTTCAAAGGAAGAATGGTAGGACTAAACAGGTAAATTATAAACTTACAGCATTTTGACCAAGAATAGTGCAGAGAATTCCATCTGATGCATTTGCACGGCATGCACGGATCATGTATGTAGGATCAATGTACTTCACATCTGCTGGTAATCCAACCTCTCTGAAGAACTTCTTCGTCTGTATATTTGAAGCAGATTACTTGAAAGCTATTCAACTTTTAGCCATCTAAGGAGTTTCAAAATTGATGCATTGCAACATTATATATTTTTGAGAACTAATTTATAGATAAGAAAAATAATTTCTTTGGAATTTCAAAAAACAGTTGGTGGAAACATATTAACTTATATGAACAAGTAAATTCCATGCCAAGAAAGGAAAAGGAATAAATATTTTTTTGCTTGATCTATAATTACTCTAACAAGTGAAATGTGTTCTTCTAAACATTATGACAAAGAATTATAACGAATATATACCAAGAATTTCCTTAAAAAAGTAGTATAAGTCAAGATTTTCTAGACGTGATAGGTTCAACTAAGTGAATAATTGATTAGAAATAATGGCAGACCACCTTAGATAAAATAAGGCAAAAAAGTGAATAATAGATTAGAAATAACATCACAAACTGGTACAGGACTCGACCTCTTGCTGTATATGGACACCGATATCTCCTAACAGGATGTTTCCAGATGCATCTGTAGCTTTGGTTTTCTCTAGGAGATCCTGCATCAAAACATATAGAAGATTAGCATAGAGTATTATGGAGAGTAACTTTCATCCATAAAGTATGAAAAACAGAAGATTAGCATTCCAATTTTATCTATGGATAGTAGTGAAGAGAAAGATCATGTACATATAGATAAGATTGCCAGAGGCCGAGAAGAGAATATACTCCTCCCTCAAGAGAAAAGAGAGACTTTTCACATTCATACTAAAAATTTTCTGAAGCTTACACTGAAGGAATTTATCAATCCATCAAATTCAAGACAGAGTTCATTTAACGATCAAACATGACTGAAGCCTATAATAACCAAAATATCCAGTCTGATTTTGTGAAACGCTTCGTAGTTTATACCCAAAGCTCAACACCAATATAAACACATAGAAGAGATGGAGTGGTTGGAGCTAGAAATGCTGCTAAAACAGAAATGGAGCTAGAGTCTCACTAACTTAATCGGATTTTATTCTGGATGAATAATAAACAAGAAACATGATTTGACTAACCTGCCCAGCTCCTTCTGCAACACAAACAACAGCAGATCCCTTAGTCTCAAGAAGGTATTTTAGATGGCTTAGGACACCTTGAGGTCCATAAAGATTAAACGGTACCTGATTGATGCAATAAAACAACTGTGACAAGGCAAAAATTATGGAAAAGTTTATATCCATATGGAAAGAAGTAGTACCTCAGGAATCAAGCATATATCAATTTGTCCACTAGCAAGGGATGCCTGCATAGCTATAAATCCACTATTACGACCCATCAACTTTACTACACCAATACCACGATAAGCGCTGTGGGCCTGTCGAGGAAGAGATAATCATTTAGACCAAGGGCATACATATGGAAAGTGCCCAAAACTTACAGAACATGAGATGAGCTGATGATAATCAGATCCAGACTGAATATAAGCTTGGAAAAATAGAGAAATACCAATTCATACCTCAATATATGCAGCATTAATTGCTCTTTGTGCTTCTTCAACAGCAGTATCAAAACCAAATGTTTTGTCCATAAGCTGAATATCGTTGTCTATGGTTTTTGGAACACCGACTACAGCTACTTTCAGTCGCCTTCTGCCACACTGTATCGTAAACACCAATGATGAGTCTCTCAAAAAAAGTTGGGATATAATTGTATCACTCTAGAACACATATCCATGCATATGTAAATAGCTATAAATACACATGTACAGAGACACATACTATATTTTTCTAGAAAAAAAGACAACAAATTATATAGCTTGAGTTTACTCTTACCATATGCTGATGCCATGTGGCCTTGACTCATATACAAATAATTTGATGATTATTATTATTTTTGAAAGAACTCTAAAATGTTTAACTCATAACTTCATACCTGAGCTTGTAAATTAATGACATTAAAAAGCATACTATATCTAGAAGAGAGCTAAATTTGATTACAGAGGATGTATTCTCAAAGAAACCTCTTCATGTATGGCATTTGCACCAGCATGTGTACCATTTCCACCCAGCACAAAGAGCATATTGATTCCTCTTTCCTGTCATAAAATTCTTCATATGAAAACAATCACAGTATCTCGAAAAAATCAAGAACGATGAAGCCAGTAACATAAAACGATCATCAGTATATACCTCCATACTGTCTACAATTTCCTTCACTGTAGGTCCTCCTCGTGAGACTCCTAACAAGCTTCCCCCAGAAAGATGAATATTTTCAACCACGTTCCTCGATAACTGATGTGCATTTCAAATCATGCTAGTTTTATCAGGCATGCAAAAAGAACAAATATGTTTCCAACAAAGTTATCTAAAGAGTGACTAATATGCCACATAAGGTTGGATTTACCATCACAAAAATGACTGCAGAAACAGGGCAAATTGACACAGAATTAGAGTGGCAAGAAAATGAATATTCGATAATGTTGGAGAAGAAGCTGGCATGAAAATAAAATGCAAGAAATAAAATACATCTAGTACTGATAAAATAGAGGATAGGAGACATCTGTGAAGCACTGTAGAGAATTGTGACCCAAATAATTGGTTGGCTGTCCTAGGCCAAATACTAATGGTAACATCTTTTATGGTGCTAAACTGTCACCGACATAGCACCAACATTTCTCCTTTACCCAGGCTTGTGATCAACCATCACAATCAGTGGAGTTATAGAAATTAACAACAATCCTACAAAGAATGGATTAATTCATACGATATCATAGAATAGAAGAAGTGTACTCACTGGCAATTCAGCTAAACTTCTGTCAGTAAACCCACGATAACCAAAAGGGACTCCGAAAATCTTTTTCACTCCATATATTTCAAGTGTGATAACTATCTGCAGCCAGAACAAAGAGTTAGACACCTGGAACAATCATTTACCCCTTTTAAAACAGTTTTTAGGCTTCATTCAGTCTGTCATAATAAATAATCTTCAAGGTTATAATAAAGACAATATTTATTTCCAGCTGTCACAGTTGATATCTACGAGTTCTCTTCTAAGACATTATGTACAGATGCATATGTAAAAGCAAATAAAACCTGAATAACAGAGCATGCATTTGGTGCGACCAAACAACACAAATGAGAAGATATTCTGAAGTCTTGCTATTGTAGAAATATAATAACAATGGGTGAATATGAATATTAGAACACAAAATAGTGATGAATCAGTAACTTTTGTATGAAATACCTGTCGTATCACATCATTGAGACCAGGACAAAGCCCCCCACAAGTCACAATTGCTGCTTTTACTTCTTCTGGTTTAAAGTATATTTTTTCTCTGGGACCAGCACGGTGAACCCTGAATTAAATCGCTTACGTAATTAAATGAGTTAAGCCACAACTATTACCTAAAGCTAGATAGCATGAGGAGATTATGTTTCTACATGAATTCGGCACTCATGATCTCATCTTATAAGGTCTTTCTCCAACTTCTAACTGAAATTTTCCTGAAGAGGGCGGTGGTCAAGGATGTTCTGAAGATTGTTATATTACCAAAAACTGGACTTACAAAAAGCTTAAAGTTAGCTTTTTTGAGGTCTTACAGAGTAGTGTGGTCTTTACATGGAAATAAATCCCTATCCAATTCCTGATCAACAAGTCAGAGAAGCAAAGGATATATGGAACAGATTTGCAACTTCAAGGCTTCCACCTTTGTTAAGAGTCCATTCAGGATAATGGGTGCTATTATCATAACATATAGTTTCACGTAAGTTGGATGACGTAAATCATTTTTCGTTAGAAATAACAGAATGAACGTGGGGCAAATACTTGCACTGCTAAAGCAATATTTTGTTCTCGGAGAATATAAAACATTTCATCTGGTCTAAATTGCGAATATATGCAGAAATTTTTTTGGGAGTCTACAACTTTGTAACCTCATAGAATCAAGTTAGGTAAAAGAAATTTACCATTGCTCAACCCATGTACAACCTGGATCAATACACTCAGCACCTGCAGATGAAGGAGAGGAGAAATGTATCACCTGAAAGCATTTAATAAAAAAACTTCTTCAGAGGCAATGATAAATAAAGGTTGATATAGCAAACTAATTATGTTGCTCCAGGAGCTATCTGCCAGCTTTGAAAAGTAACTAAATAAAGATTGCATTTTTTATCCAATAAGGTTTAAGCAAACACAAGAAATTCTGGTATTCCTGTGGCAATCCACACTTTTCATTTAATTTGCTAATCGCCATTCGAATCCAAATCGAGCTTACAAGACCATCTTTTGGCAAGCCTTAAGCTTCAGAATTTTAGTTGTGAATTTCATAAATAGTGCTATATATCCTAATACGAATAGAAAATCAGAAAACATATATCAACATAATATAATCCAATTAAATGGGCAAAAAACAACATACTTATTCTGGGGTGACCTCCTTCGATGAGATACAAGTAGGCGACGAAATACCAAATTATAGTTTTGAGATCAAATCATATAAAGGCAAATATGAAGTAGGGGAAGTTAAAAAAAAAAAAAAAAAAAAAACCTTATACTGTAATGGGTGAAACAAGCAATTGAGTTGCATTAAATCAGACAGCGATGAAGGTGATAATACACCATAAATCCGGATGATATTTAACAAAAAATATTTCAACCCTGAAATATACACGTGGAAATGTACTCAAGATCATAGAAGAGACTAGACACTTTTATAAGGCTATATACCCATAGTGGATAGGCCAAACAACAGTCTGAGAATCTTTAATTCAAGAGAACAAACTTATACATCTAGCAAACAATCCTCTGAAGCAATTGCTGAACTCTGCCACTGAGTGTTGATGTATCATCCAACAAAAACATAAAAGAAACTTGTAACCTCATGTACAGACATTCTTAATTATGCATGACTTGTACACTCTTTGAACTTGGTGTAACTAGAAAATCAAATCAAAAGGCTGGTATTAGACATTATTCTTCTAGTTTGTGATTTATTCGTCAACTATTCAACAACATTAGAAGTTCTCGAGAAGGTAGAATTTCATCTAAATCAGATAGATTCCAACTAAATAGAAGAAAATGCCAAAGCAGTAGAGAGACATAATGATTGCTAGTCAATTGGCGCTCATTTCAGTAAAGACGAACAGGAAAATAATAATAATAATAACGAGTCAAGGCAACACCTTGAGCAGTACTCTGTCATTGTTGTTAATGTATCCATGCCATTCGTCATCTGTGGGATAGCCTTCCACAAAATCCAGACTCACCGGAGTCCTGCAACAGAATTTCAACTTAATTATTCGCTTAAAGTAATTGGTCCAATATTTTCTTTAACTCCATTCTCCATGATTTTGAGAAATATACGACTAGCATACTGTATCAGCATATGCAAAAGCACCAACGACTAACAAGCACAACATTTATACGTAAGAATCATGCAAAGAAAAAATGAATCGATAAAATCAATAACAAAAAAATAATCTCAATTTTCCAGATCACCATGCACAATAAAACCGAAATGGATTCCAACAACCAACAATAAAAAATGTAACAGAACTCTACGTCGACAACAGAATCATAACAACAATTTAAAAAAAAAAACAACGTCCTTCTCCACAAACCTCATTCTGAGGCAGAAAGTGGATGGGTATGAAACGGCGTCGTGAAGCACATCAGTGATATGTGGAATTCTGAAGCGCGCCTCGAAATCGGCTTGGTATTTGGACTTCCAATCAGGATCGCTGTAATCAATGATCGCCGCCTTAGGAACGTTCTTCCCCGCTCGCTCAATTTTCCTCCCACTCGGCATCGGATTGGAGTTCCGATTCCTGAAAGAAATCATCGGTTGATCGGAGAGAGCCATCCTCCGGTGGAGAATCAGCGCCGGTCTGATCGCCGGCGAAATTGATTCCATCATTCCGTATGAAATGCTCAGCTTTGACTTTCAAAATCAACAAATTGTGCTAAATGCTAATATATATATATATATATGTGTGTATATATATATATATATATATGTATCTATGTGTGTGTCGTGTAGAATGGAGCGACGGAGAAAGAGAGGGAGCTTTCATAAGGCAACAGAATTTATTTTCTTATTTTAGATGTTAGACCACTATTAAATATAAATACACGTGGATAAATATATGTTTATTTATAGAAATTTGAATTATAACTCTATAATTTGTACATGACACATTAATCATGGATACATAAATATTTTCAGAATTAACTAACGTGAGATCAACATAGTTTGTGGATTTCATGAGTTGGTCTTATGTGCATTTGGTGTACATGCAATTCGGGTCGACCCCGTTTTTGAATTTTTTTTTTTTTTTTTTGCTTCAGGTTGTGACCTTTATGTTATAAATGTGTGGTTTTTATGTTATAAATGTGTGACCTTTATGTACAACTATCATGACCTTTATGTACTGTAACTTAGAAAAAAAATGAAGATTTTCAATATAATTTGAACTGTACACCTTTATGTAATATCAATGCGACCTTTATGTTATATTATGTCACATTTATATATAAATATTTTGACATTTATATAATATATAAAGATGCGTAAAAGTCAGAATATTTGTATATAAAGGTGACATAATATAACATAAAAGTCACATTAATATCACATAAAAGTACAAAGTACAAATTGTGTTGAAAATCTTTACTTTTTTCCTAAGTTACAGTGCATAAAGGTATGGATAGTTGTACATAAATGTCACACATTAATAACGTAAAGGTCACACATTTATAATATAAAAGTACAAAAATTTGGAAAAAAAAATAAAAAAACTCACAAATCCGGATCGGATCGACCTGGATTACACGGATCTTAGGTCCGTGCACCTGGTGCACAGGAGTTTTTGTGGGATTTCATTTATTTGAAAATATTACCTATTCAGTTAAAAATTTTATTTTGACTTTGAAAAGTATAATTACTTTCTATATGTTTAAAAAATAATTCAAATTATACTGAAAATTTTCATTTGATTTCGGAAAATATTATATATGTTTTGAAATCTTACTTACTATTTATTCAAAACTACATTAAAATATTAATTTTTAACACGAAAATGTATGAATTTGCTAGCCGTGAAAATTTTCCTAAAAGTATTAATTATTTACACAATTATTTCCTATAAAAATAATAATATTATATATTCAAATAATATTTTGAAATCCAAAATTGAATCGACGATATTGACCAAACTTTTAACACCCTTGACCTGCTGTAATGGCGATCTGGCAATTCATGGAATTTCTGACTAATGATTTATTTGTTGAGGAAAAGTGGTCAAAAATGGTGAATTGCAAAAAATTGTATATTTTAAATAGTTAAATATAACACTAAAAACTTTAGGTGGGGAAATAAAAAACCAAAATATTTGAATAAGTATAACTACCCTATATATAATGGATTTTTTTAATACAAAATAATATTTCCCGGACAAGTCAAATACAAATTGATGACACATGATCACTACAGTATAACTAAGGATTGATATAGTAAAAGACTGATTAATTAAATTAATGAAAATAAAATTTGTTTAGAAGTGGTGATATACTGATGGACATCCAATAGAAAAATATTCTATGTTTCTTTTATGCCACACGTGTATTTTATTGTTGTTAAAAATAAAATTGTATCGCAATATAGCTGTTATAAAGTTATATACTTTGATTTTGGATCTTATATTGTTAATACAATGTTTATGTACATCAGTATATGTGGCGTTTAACAAAATTGTCGATTTCATGATTTTGCTATAAGATCTCTCTGCAATTTGTTTTGCGCAGCTGTTTTATTTATTCAATTGAATGAAATTAATAAACTTTATAACTTAATTGGTTTTAAAAATGATAATTACTAATTATAATGCATAGCTAGGTTCTATAATTCTGTTTCTTTGTCTTTAACAAATTGACAGATGGAATTAACATGGCATTTCTGATTTTCTAAGCCAACTTAGGCAACTTGCTGAATATAATTTAAAAAATATAATTTATATCAATTAATTTATATTTAATCACGACTTACAAATTTCAGCATTTGTATATCCTTTTTTTTTTTAAGGTTACAATATGGCAATTACGACAGTTCAATACAACGTCATCGAAAAATCATCAGATGAATTAAATTGTAAATTTTTTAATTTTGTGTATAAAATTACAGAAATTTAAAAGTCTCTAGTTAAATTGCAAAAATTGATGATAGCCCATTTATCTTTTTTAAATCAAACCATGCATGTATTAATTATCACTTAATTCTTTCACACATCATCATCACATTTGTTTCTTCACAGTTCACACCCTAATAAAATTCTTGCAAAAAATGATTGCTTAAAAGCCAGCACCTTTTAACATCAAACATGTGAAGATCTTCAGAGTACAATATTGATTGTGCTTTAAGACAATCCCAAAAATCTTGATCCCTTTGAAGTAAAGCAGTGAGATAACATAAAAACCAGACAACATTTCAAGCTGAGAAAATCCCCCAAAATTAATTCTGCAATTAATTCTCATTTCTTGCAGAGATATTTAACTGCCAAATCTGAATCAGTTAACTGTAATAACGACATTAACTGCCATCAACATCCTTAAGCTCTCATGTTTTATGTCATCTTCATTACAACTTCACAAGCAGGTGATTGGTCGAAAATCGCGCCAATCGTTGTCATCCTAAATGAATATAAACATGGTGATCTCATGAAAGAAACAAGCATAAGTTGTAACAATATATTAGAGTTATTGATTTGAAACGACTCGAACTCAACTTGTGAAGCTTCAATGACTACATAATTTTGTGAGTTTATAGTTTTTTTTTTTTTTTTTTATTAATGTGTTCTTGCAAATTTATAGGGTTCTTTGGTCTTTTGTAGTTTTGTTGTTGTTGTTGATTGCTAAATGTTTAAAGGTTTTGATAATGTTTCTTAATTATTTTCTTTTCATACTAATTAAGTTTATTTGACTTTAAATTTTGTAGTGATCTTAGAAAAGAACGTCCTTAATTGCTTATTATATAGAAAGCAAGACCAACATTTTGAACATATTTTTAGGGTATGATAGCTAGTTTGATTGTAGGTATAAAGATGTCTGTCGAAGAGTTGAAGATCCGCGAAGAGTTGGAGATCGAAGTAGAAAAGGATTTAGAGGAAGAAATTAAAGACGGGATACATCATCTAGCTATGAAATTGCACGGGCTCTATCAACATCGGAGAGAAAGAAGTCAAAGAAAAACAAACAAGTCGTTCAATCAATATACCAAACAAACAAAATTAAGAAAGACAATGTTATCCGAGATTAATATAAACATCAAAATGGAAGGTGGAACTACAATTGAAATAAAAGAGAAGAAGAAAGAGACTGGTGGTCAGGGTCGTCTAATCCCTATTCATACCACAAAACAAGTACAGAATGTTCAAAAGACGACCTCTCCTTCATCTCGAAGAATCAAGTTTGATTGGACACAAAGTCTCAGATCGGGATCGAATACTTTGAGTGTCGATACTAAGATTGAAGGTAAAAATCATGATAAATTACATGAAAATAAAGGTAATAATGCTAGTGTGGGTAACAAGATTGCATTACGAGAAATGGGATGGAAATGTTAGTGATGTCTTAAACTCAAAATGAATAAGTTGGTTTGTTAAGTAATTTGAGTGCTAAAAACATGAACATAACTTTGAAAAGGATGTGTGTGTAATAATAAATGTATTAATTTATAATTGTTAATTATATGTATACTCCATTAAACTTCAATAGTGATTGAATCATTGAAATTGAAATAGAACTTTTTTTTATTTATATGTATTATAATTATAATTATAGATTCTTTAATGAACACGTACAATACAAGTCCAAATCCCACAAATTATGGATTAATTTGGGCCCATGCCAGCATTCTTTAACAGGCTTTTTAGACTGAGAAGTCCATTAATTTACAGTATAGGTGAACTTACATTTTAAGATTATTGGATGTACTACAAAAATACGTCATAATTTAATTAAAATTTTGAATTTTTTCCTTTGTCAAATTACGGTATAGTTCTTTTAGAATATGATGAATTCTGGAAATATTAAATGGAAATTTAGTTCAATTAAATTAAGTAAATGCTAAAAAACATAATATCCGTTTGATTATGTTAAAATGTATTCAAGTGATGGGGGTTTCAATAAGATCTTCTTTCAGAAAACATAAAAATAAATTATGAGCATCATCGTTCACATGAAATGGGTTATTAAAAAGAACAATAGACAGTTCATTTGAACTGTTTCCAAATTTTAACTTATTTTTTTCTAGATGACAAACAAATGAGGTTTCTCATGTTTTGGGATCCTTCTATAGTACTGGTATTAATATATCAGTGGTATCTGTCATTAGATTTTGAATCATTGTATCCTGATAATTCATTTTCATTTTAACTTTTTATCTGTCTTTAAAAGTTACCGCAGTAAAACCTCCCAACAAGTCTAATATCATAGTTTATATCTACTTTATCCTATTATTGTATTTAGTTGTCAATAGCAACCATAAAACCACAATCAAATCTTCTGGTATTAAGCATCGTGTTATGACGAATCATTTGAGATTCATATTCGATATGTTTAATTTTATCGTGATGTAATTTTTGTTATTAAGATCTCACTACACAACTAGACTGTCATTAACAATCCCATTAGTGTATCTTCAAACATCACAATGTTAGTTGTCAATTGTTCTTTAATATGTTTTGTTTAAAATAACACATGATTATAGTTAAAAATTATTGTTGCATCTATTTTGCTTGTATTGATGTTGTGTGGTTAATTTATATTATTATTAGTTCATACATTGCATTAAAAATAAAATCATTACAACATCGGCTGCATCAGATTATATCGGATATTGGTTGCATCCTATTTTATCGAATAAAACATTGTATATGATTTATGTTACCATAATCTTTTGATTATACAGATTTTTGGTGTATCTTCAAACATCACAATGTTAGTTGTCAATTGTTGTTTAATATGTTTTGTTTAAAATAATACATGATTATAGTTAAAAATCATTGTTGCATCCATTTTTCTTGTATTGATGTTGTGGGGTTAATTTATGTTATTATTAGTTCATACATTGCATTAAAAATAAAAATCATTGCAACATCGGTTGCATCAGATTCTATCGGATATTGGTTGCATCCTATTTTATCGAATAAAACATTGTATATTATTTATGATTTAATAATGCATCAATTACGATCCAGCAGATGTGGATATGAACTTCGATTTGGATAGATTTTAATATCTCAAACGAATTACTATTACCAATATCAAGATTTGGATTTTGTAACGATTTGGATTTGAATTTCGATTTTGATTTGATACGCAATATATTCTCAAATATATTATTACTAAATTGCTATATTAAATCGACAAAATACATATTTGATTTCATCTTTTAACAATTATTTTGGTTAACATCCAAAACAATGCTAGCATCGATCCTATCATATGATATGGATGTAATAATACATGATTACCATTGAAAATCACGGTTTCAATCTATATAAAATATACAAATTTCATTTTAAATATGAAATCTAAATTCTATTGAATTTATCCAAATTAAATAATTTTAAAATTAATAAGTGATATTAACATAAATATATAATTGAAATCATCCTAATAAGGATAATATCAAATGATTTTATTGTAATTAGGCATATGTTACAAAATTAATGTGAACTATCTCTATCATTGCATACTTAGGTTAAATAAGAATCCTTTGTTCTTAAGTCATAGATGAAATAGGATCGAACCAATAATTTTTCATTGTTGCATCCATTAAAAATCATGTTGTGTGGTCTTTGGTAATGTATTATTATTAATTGATTTGTTGGCATGCATTCAAAATCATTGATGCATCCATTTAAAAATCATTGTTGCATTCATTTTGGGTGTTGTGTTGTTAATTTGGTAAGGTATTGTTATTACTTCAATGATATATGCATTCAAAATCGTTGTTGCATCCATTTCGAAATCATCCATTTTATGTTGTGTGGTTCATTTATGTATTACATTCAAAATCATTACATCGATTGCATCTTATTTCATCGGATATTGGTTGCATATTATTTCATCGGATATTGGTTGCATACTATTTCATCGGATTGCATATGATTTATGATTTACCACAATCTTTTGATTGTATAGATTAGGATTTATATACATTTTTAACATCATCATCCATTGTATAAGATAAATTAGGATTTGGATACATTTTTAACATCATCATCCATTGTATAAGATGTATAGATTAGGATTTGGATACATTTTTAACATCATCATCCATTGTATAAGATTGAGTTACAATAATTGATACGCATGTTGGTATCTCAAGCCATTTTTAGATTTGAATTTGATTTGAATGGATTTTTGGATGTCAAGAATATATAGCTTCAATTATGATGGATTTTGGTATCTCAAGCCATTTTTAGATTTGGATTTGATAGGCATGTTTCACATCATATTCACCAAAATATTATTTGGGTAAAATAGAATATTAAATTTATTGAATACATATTTGATTTCATTTTCTAACTATCATTGTTTCGCTTACCATCCAACATAATGTCATCATCGATTACATCACATGATGTGGATATCTTAATTAATACACGATTAACATTAAAAAAATCATCATTTCAATCTACATAAAATATATACGTTTTATATGCATTTTATTTTAAATATGAAATATTATATTTAAAATGAACCAATATTTTCGTGGTAATTCATTTACAATGATTTGGATTTATATATGCAAAATAATTAAATTACAATGATTAATTAAACCAATACAAGGTTTAATTCATATGCAAACGAAATACATGTAGTAAGATCAATATTTTTGTGGTAATTCATTTACAATGATTTGGATTTATATCTGCTAAATAATTATCTTACAATGACTAATTAAATCACTACAACTGTTGATATGGTGTAATTTAAGCAAAATCAAAAAATCATGTAGTAAAAAAAAATCAGTAAAAGGGCCTATGTGTATTGCAACCCAGGATTTAAAATAAGTGCAAAGAGGTCCAATGCATTCCTCAACCAACAATCCACAACCCAAAATATCAAAGTTGTCTTGCACAGAAATTACCGTAGTAAAAAACAGCAGTGTATTAATACCACTAGTGTGCTAAAGAATTATCCATGTTTTGACACCACAATCTCGTTCTTTTGCTAGTCTTTTTGTTTGAGATATTATTCCGCCTTTTTTAGGTGCTCTTATAACTAATTCTTTGAATTCCTTTTCTGTTAATAATTTATCCTTGCAGTCAAAAAATAAAAAAGAAAATCTAATTCTGCTTAACTTTTGTGAGTGACAAATTTCATCGATATCTAATAATGTGTTCTTGTGGAGCTAAACTAATTGTAAATCCATTTTTACTATTTGGATAATTATTTGTGGATATAAATATATTGAGCATACTCTTAATCAATAATATAAAGTAACAAAAGAATATAAATAATAGCACTTAACATTAGAAATATATTTAGTGTGAATGTGTGACGGAGACAATAATCATAAAGAGTAAGGTAAAATAGTTTGTCTCACTTTGTAAAATAAATGTGTGTGTAAATAAAAATCTTGTATTATGATTGAAACCTGAATCCGGCCCGTTTGACAATGGGCCCACTTTCATAACTATGTGGGCCAGAATCTGATTTGTAGTTGTAATTTCTGTATTGTGTTTGGACCACTCTGGTATATATGGACCAATCTAATTCCTGACCTGTTACCCTCTCTACAATTTTAATTGATCACTAACTTTATCTATTTTAATTCTAACAAAAAATGAAAAAAATAAAAAAATCAGGCATAACTTAATTGACAGCAAATATAGAGCTAAAAGGATAATTCCATGATTAATAAAAATTTCAATAGATGTTTTGTATACAATAATGCTAAAACATTGAGATTATTTTTTTAAAGTCCAAATTACTAAGATTCCAAGGTATTAATTAAGTTTGAATTTCATAAATAGAAGATAAAAACAAATATATATGTATGGTAAAATAAAAATAAATATTTGGTTGCTGGAGCTAATGCTTTTCGGATGACATCATCATAGGTGGACTAAGGGTGAGGGGTATATGTAATTTTTTTTCTGAGTGACACTCTTGTGCATAAAGTGCACAAATCCAGATTTGTGCACAACAAATACTGTTATATTATATGATTAATATTATTAAAACTATATATAATATAACAGTATCACTCATATAATATAACAGTATTACTTCATATAATATAATAATATTGTTGTGCACAGATTTGGATCCGTACACCTTGTGCACAAAAGTTTTTACCTTTTTTTTCTAACAATTTTTATTTATATCATGAATCTATAAGAGTATAAAATTTTAGATTCATTACTCAATATCGTAATATATATATTTTACATTTGATGAGCATTTATTGAAGAAGTATTGAAATAGAAATAAATAACTAAATCATAAAAGAGACATTAAAAATAGTTCAGTTTAATTTTTAGGCAATGATTATGTTAATCATAATGATAATGACAAGCCCACAAAAGTAGAAATACAAAATTCTCATTCGTAACAATTGAATCATAAGAATGATATTCTAATTAGAAAAAATATGTAATCTTTTCATAGGCCCTCTCATTAGTATAAAGTGTGTTCAAATTCACAAACAACTCAATAATAGTTTGACATTTAAGATCAAACCCAACTATTATATCAAAATCAATAAAAAAAAAATCATTATTTCTTGAATATCAACATATTCAACATGTGATATTATTAAGAAAACAAAAACAAGTTTCCACAAAAATGGAAGTTTGACAAGGATTGTCACTTATTAGAGGAAGATATCTCCTCATTCATTCATTCCTTCTTTCCAGTCCCATGAGACATATGATAAATCCCTTTTCCCTGAAAAAAGAGAAAATAATATTCATCAATTAAAATTAAAGTTATATATGGATTAGAATAGAGAAATGTGGAGAAGGAAAAGAACTTACAATAAGAAACAAAGAGGAAACAGCCAAAGCCAAAGGAATGGCAACAGTGGTATACATATCTGAAGGTAATTTCAGAGGTATAGGTTTCTTAATGCTTTGGAAAAGCTTTTGCTTTTCAATCAACTTCTCTCTTGCCCTAAATGGCCCTTCTGACATCATGATCTGCATCATTCATTTCACTTTATTTTAACTAATTAACGTTAATCATTCCAATAAACGCAAAAACTTATATGGAACGGTCTCACGAACAGACGGATCCTTATTATCTGTGAGATTGTCTTACATAAAACCTACTCTTGAGTAAATAGATTTGTACAATTCAAGAATTATTATGATCTATTTGCATTGTCTTATTTCTAATAAAAAAGAATACATTTTTATCATTGAAATACTAGCACCCCTATAATAGAAACATGCATCAACGAAGGTTTCATTGGTGTCTATTGTATATGGTGATGAATACATATAACATGTCTATAAGTGGACTTTTTTATTTAAAATTTAATTTCAACAACAACCACTTTTTCTTTCCATGGATACTTAAATTCTCACATCACACTTTGAAAATCAAGAAAACCCAAAAATCCTACTAGAGTATTAGAAATTCCCAGTGAAATACATTTTGTTTCCGGATAAAAATTGTGTTCGACAATAATCTTCGAAAAGCATACATAATAATATTCAATTTTCAAATGCGAAAACATCAAGAAAACCAGGAATATTAGACAAAATAAAAATAAGAGATCATAGCCTAAATGTATGGATCCACCCAAACACACTTAAGACACATGCTTAGATAATAGATATTAAAAAAACCCCGATTCAGCAGCCAAAATTTCACAAATCAATTCGTACGAAAGAAACAAAATCTACATGCTATAGATTTATAGCATAAAATTAAATAAAAAATTCATCAGCCAAAAGTTCACAAATCAATCTGCATGAAAGTAACAAACCTAGATGTAATAGATATATAGCAGAAAATTAAATAAAAAAACGAAAAAAGAAAGATCTGTACGGACTTTCCTGAATTGAGAACTGAGGCAGCAACAAAACTAACAGAATGCAATGAAATGAGGAAATATAGATAATTTGTTTAAGAAGATGTAAAAAGAGATTTAGGTTTCGGATATAATCATATTTCTTTTAAAATGGGCCAAATTGGGGCCTTTGGGTTTTTACAAAAGCTCAAAACAAAAATAATAATAATAAACCGTATTGATTTAACATATAACTTATTTATTTTAAGCCCATATTCATATTTATTAGATTATGTTATACCCACGAAAAAAAACGTATATTTTAAATATAGATATATTTTGATATTTAATGCAAAGTTTAGAAATAGGGAAAAATAATTTTTAAATCCCGTAACTTAGCCTTTGTCCAGAAAATATCCTGTAAGTTTGATATGTCCAATTTTGGTCCTGTATGTATAATAAAATGTTTAATTTAAGGACTCTGGACATCGTCAACCACTTAAGTCGCCGGATTTTGGCATGTGAGAGCACCCAACCAATTTAATTGAACAATCGAGCAAACAGGAAGAGAAAAAACAAAATATCCTCACCCAACTGCAACCCTAAACTTTAACGAAGAACCTTAATTTTGGGGGATTCAAAATTTCTACAAATGTCTGAGGGTTCAATTGGAAGAAAAACAGCGAAAAAAATATAATTTTTAACTAATTAAATTGGTTGCATGCTCCACGTGGCAAAATCCGGAGACTTAAGTGGTCGACGATGGTCGGAGTCCTTAAATTGGACATTTTATTATATATACAGGACCAAAATTGGACATATCAAACTTACAAGATATTTTCTAGACAAGAGCTTAAGTTACGGGACCTTAAAAATATTTTTCCTTTAGAAATATATGGAATTTTATGAAATTATTACAAAAATATAAATTTACAAATATAATATATTGGAAATATCAAGAATGTAATTTAGATATTTAAAATATTGTTAGTGTTGGAATTAAGTTTCTTTGTTGTTATTGTTATTCAATTTTCCTATTTGATTTTTCCTCTTGTGTGATCAAATATTTCAATATGAATTCACTTCCTTCTCTTTCAGGAAAATAAAATAAAATAATATTATGAAATGTGATCTTTTTTGGATATATTTTCTTATATTATGAAATGTGATTTTTTCGGATATATGTTCTTATTTTGCATTATCATTCTTTTGGGAAGATCGGTTTCATACAAACGATTTCAACTATTTGAAATACCAAAGATTAGGCATCGAAGAAGGTTGATATAGGTTTAATACAAACAAATTGAAACACCAAAGATGAGGTTGTAGGAGATCCACTAAGAACAACGCCATAAAAATCAAACAATATACCCAACACTTCATCGTAGGTCTACTACAAATCATGATAGTGGCGGATCTAGAAAATCGAAAGAGGATATGCTCAATCTTTAGAATACTAAAAAAATTTTACATAAACAAAATATATGCACTAAAACTTGAAAATGTATAATATTAAGAATTGCAACAAAAATATATTTATCTAAAGAAAGATTACAATCGTTCTCGACGAGTTCTCATACTTTGAAAGCGGTCTAAAATGTCCTCATTGCTTATTTTTAGAAATACATCTCTCTCTAATTTAGTAACTAAGCAATCATTCAAAAATTGATCTACGAGGCTATTCCGTAGCTTGTTCTTCACATATGTCATTGCTGAGAATGCTCTTTCCACACTTGCAGTCGCCACATGAAGGATCAACACCATCTTTATAAGCAAGTAGACATGACGATATATTTCATACTTCTTTGTCTCGACAAGTTTCATGGAGAGTTCTCCAATATCTTTCAAGCTCTGAAATCTATCATCTCTTCTCATATCATAAACAAAATTATCAAGCTCATCCTCAAGATACAACAAATCAACATTTGAGAACTCATTGGGATAAAATCCAGCTACTCTAAGCAACTTTGATTTATCAAAAGAAGAAAAGGCATCAACGGGACTCAAGCAAATCATACAAAGGAGCAACTTTGTACTTATCTCATCAAATTGATTGTCAAGCTCTTGGAGTTGCAAATCAATTATTTCAACAAAAACATCAAATCGATAGTGATGAAAATATGTAATGTCCTTCTTTCCACGCCTACGGTTCTTCCTTCCAAGAGGAACATACTCATCATCCATTTTAGGAACATCAATACCATTTTTTCCATAAAAAGATATGACTGAATTTAAGAGAGATTTTCATCCATCTTCTCTCATTTATCTCAATCTCTCTTTAGTTGACTTCACAAGAGACATTGCATTAACAATGTCTTAATCTTTTTTTTTGCAATGCAATATTCAATTGATTTGCTACTCCAAATACACTCTTCATCAAATGCACCATAAGAATAAAGTCAAATGACTCAAGAGCGTAACTAACACCATCAGATTTTGCATGATCTTCAGAAGTCTGTGGATTATCATAAATCATATCAAGCACCTTACAAATTGGAGAATGCAAAACAATAACATTCACCAACAACTTATAGTGAGTTCCCCAACGAGTATCACATGGTCTTCCCAATCCAAGCTCCTGATTCAAACCTTTTGCACTTTCAAGTTCACCATCTTCAAATGTTTTTGCAACTGCTTCTGTTTGGGCCTCTTTAAGCATTTCTTGACGTTTACAAGAGCCTCCAACAATGTTCAACATATTAGAAAGAGTTTCAAATAACTAACCACAATCACCATTTCTTTTTGAAACTACAACAAGTGTTAGTTGAAGTTGATGTGCAAAACAATAAATATAATATGCCGCTTGAGTTTCATTCCTTATCAAAGTTTTGAAACCATTAATGTCGCTCTTCATATTGCTAGCCCCATCATAACCTTGCCCACGAATTCTAGATGGACTCAATGAATGCTTAGAAAGTACATAATAAATCACATCTCTAAGAGATAAAGCGGTAGTACCCTTAACATGCACTACACCAACAAACCGTTCGATGACTGCTCCTTCTTTATTAACATAACGCAAACAAAAAGCCATCTGCTTTTTACATGACACATCACGAGATTCATTTACTAATATTGCAAAATGATCATCATCCAACTCTTTTATAATGGCATTAGTCGTTTCCCTTGAACAAGAATGAATGAGATCTTTTTGAATTGAAGGGGGTATCATTTGATTGTTTCCAGTCGCATTTTTAAACACAACTTTTTCAATTTCCTCATATTTACTAGCATGCCACTTCAAAAGTTCAAGAAAATTATCACTATTAAGCGATTCTTCAATCTCATCATGACCATGAAATGCCAATCCTTGAAGTAATATAAATTTCAAACATTCAAGTGAAGCGGTCAAGCGAGTTCGGTACTCTTTCCTAGCATGTGAAGTTTGTCGAACGAAAGAATTATTATTGGATAATTTTGGATCAACTAAAGCCTCAAATTTCTCCATACATCGATTATGAACACTTTTAATCTTGCCTATATGCTTAGCAAGAGCAACTGGTCTATTCCAACCTCTAAATTCACTTTTGACAAAAGCATCATGCCCATCACCATCCAATACTCCAACATCATCTTTAAATAAATAAAAAAAACAAAGCGAAATGCGGCATCCTTTTCAATACTATACTTAAGCCATATGTACTTATCAAACCAATCAGGATTAAAACGACGCATTTTACCTCTGATATTTGTTTGCGGAAAATCATGATCATGTGGTTGGCAAGTCTTTCTTTGAATGTATTCTTTCCTCACTGCATCTTGATCACTCGGGTGATAATCATGAATTCTTTTCTTTTTTTCCGGATCGTGTGGGAGAGAGTTAATATCATATTGACATTCTCTTTCTCTAGTTGGAGCTGCAGTGGTCTCTGAATAGTTTTCACTCAAATTTTGTGGTCCAATCAAAGGCGATGAAGAACCCACTTGAGTCTTTCCTTTCTTATTAAATTATGATTCTAAAGTGCAGCAACTCTTCATTTTGTTCTTCTTCTTTGAATGATTGTTCTCATCCCCCATCATTTTGAATTTATCAAGTCTATAAATTTACTGCATAATTTGAATAATAAAGTTAGAATAAATGAATAACACATTAACCATTTAATAAAACTAACTAATTAAACTAATTAATTAATAATTTAACAATTAATTAGAGGGATTAGTATTTAGTAATTAGTTAAAGAAAATAATTAATACACTGATAGTGACCATCCTCTCCACTGCTCCAGTATCACAAAGTAACAATTTGCTTAATTGTTACCTCTTTATTACATAAGATATATATATATATATATATATATATATATATCAAATTAATTAATTAATTAATGAATATTATTGTATGTGTTGGCCACCACTTGCAACTTCCATATTCTACTTCACAGTTCTACTAACTATTAGTAGTTATTATATACACCAATAAAGCAATAATCAATTCACCAAATAAATTAATCAATTGTCAATAAGTATACGCATGGGCCACCATTTGCCCATTTCCAACATATATGTACTAATTTTAGTATTCTACAAACTCAGATTACAAAATAGAAAAAAACAGAGTAACCCCCAAGCAAAAGCACCGCAACGAATGCTTATGGCTTACCTCTCTCTATCTCTCACAAAAAAAATCCTTCTTCTGTTGATTTTATTCTTCGTGTTCTTGAGTTCTTCAAGACTTCAATTGGGAAAAAATTAACCAGTAACTAAAGTGAGGGTTTGAATTTGAGAATTTGGGGATAAATTTAGGGGTTGAAAATTGAGAAGAATACCGTGAATAATTCTCTTGAGATAGTGAAATTGAGGAGGCTGGAAACTGATTCTTCAAGATGGGACCGTGAGAGGGGTGGATTTCAGCAAAGCTGCAGAGGGCTTTGCTGCCGGATCTCGCATCGTGGTTGTGTCGTGCTCTGTAATTTCTATTGAAATGGAATTGAGAAAGTTTATGAATTAAGGTGAAAGAAGCGTGTTTTATCTCCTATTAAAATTATACAACTTTTTATTTTATTTTATTAAACCTAAATAATTTACTATAATATATATATATATATATATATATATATATATATATATATATATATTTCAAAATAAAAGGGTATGCACTTGCATACCCTCTCTCTATATTGTATCCGCCCCTGCATCATGGTATAAAGTCCACTTACATAACAAAATTGCTAAATCATTTAAAAATCTATAATTCACCACATTTAACCATTTAAAAAAATACAAAATGTATAATTTGAAGTAACAATAATACTTTTCATATCGATAAAACATTTTAAATATTTTGGAAATATCATTTGAAATTTTTGGAAATATCTATCTCATATCAATATCAACCTAACATTTAATAATCTATAATTCAATATTTAGAAAATACTAAATGTATAATTTGAAATAACAATATTGTTCGTCCATAATTCAATATTTAGAAACTACTATATAAATAATTTGAAATAACAATATTTTTCATTCATGCCAATATCGATAAACATTTAAATTTTTTGGAAATATCTATTTCATATCGACATCAATTAAACAATTAAGAATTTATTATTCAACACATAGAAAATACAAAATGTATAATTTGAAATAGCAATATTTTTCATCCATAATTCAGCATTTAGAAAATAAAAAATTTAAAATTTTGAGATAACAATATTTTTCATTCATGCTAATATCTATTTCATATCGACAAAATAGCATTTATGAATTTATAATTGATTTTTATATCATAGAAAAACATAAATAAAACATTTAAGCATGATCCGTGCGCAACTAAACTGTTTGAACTTGGTTGTGTTCTTCTTAAAAGTTGTAGCTCTTGAAATTAATTTTCTAATGCCACAAATTTCAACAATTTTTTTAGTGCAAGTTATAGCTAAAATACTAGTCTTATCAAGATGAAATACAGTACGCCACAACTTTCGTCTTCTCTTAATTTTCTGCTTTGTTAGAGAGCGAATTGAAAAAAGTTATCAACGTGAAAGTTGTACATCTTTTCCTTATCTTTTCAACAAAATAATGGAACTCTCAATTTTGACTTTTAGATTCAATGCCACAAATTTCTATTTAATAGAAATTTTCTAGAGCAAGTTATTGCTAAAACACTAAGTAAAGCCTTATCAAGATGAAAAACAAAACGTCACAACTTTCGTTTTCTCTACTTTGTTGGAGAGAGAACGGAAAAGGTTATCAGTATGAAAGTTGTAGATTTTCTCAACAAAATATGGACTCTCAATTTTGACTTCTAGATTAAGAGATAATTTTTCTCTCACAATTGTGTGTTTAAACTCATAGTCAATGTTAATCAATTTTCCACCTAACTTGAATCTTTTGCTTTAAACTCAATTTCTTGTATTTTCATGATTTTCCTCATCATTCTTCAATGATTGCTTTCTCATTTTGTAATTTCACTCGAAAGTTACATTTTTCTTACGATAAGTATCAAACTAAGCACAAACTAATCAAATATAACTTATACATGAAAATTATATAAATTAAATCACCATAAAACATACCACATATACTCAAAAGAAAAAATAAGTGTATGATAAAACATGTAAAAAACGACACTTATCAATTAGTTGTGTGTCGTATTTATCAGACATTTTTTATATTTAATCTTGATGTTAGTTATGACACCTTGTATAACGACCCAAATTAGAATTTGATTAGTGCTTAAGTAGGACTTTTTTAATTATTTTTTTATTTTATTTGTTTTGCTTAAATGTTTAAAATATAATAAGAGACTTGTATGATGCTTAGCCTAAAAAGGATTATATTGATAGATAGGACAACTTATATAGATGAGAGAGCGCAATGGGCTTGGAAAGTACACCTTTTGAGTTATCTTGGGATGAAAAGGAGGAAATTAGGGTTGTAGGTTGATAACTTTTGGATCCCTAAGCTAAGGTATACACTATGACAAACTACACGACAGACCTTCAAGTTCTCAGGCGGTGATCTTTCAGTGCTTTCCAACGGGGATCTTCAAGTAATCTTTGGTGATCTTCAAGTGTTATTAGGTGATTCAAAAGTATCTCTGAAGGAAGTTACAAAACACTATGTTCGATCCTAGATCAGTTTGTCCAACCCATTTGATCAATGTTGTTATACTCTTATCCTGACAATAAGATAAGTGGGGGACTAGGATCTCCATTAAAAAAGAGCCGACCCTAAAGAGACCTTGAGATGAACCGACCACTTCTCATGGTCGGTCAATTTGAGGTCATTTATGAGCAACTTCCGAAAGTGATTGCCTGTAAATGAGTTAACGACTGAATACAATAGTGAAAAGCCGACCACTAAAAGAATCTACCGACCAGTCACCCACACCTTTCTGACAACATGGTGGAAACAGACATTCTCACCCACTTCTACCAATCACCATACCAAAGCATGGAGTCAATCAAGTTGAGATGACAATCACATTAAATGCAAGCTTGATTGCTTCCTCAAATTAAGAGATTATAACCCTAAATCCTTCTAAACACATACAACTATGAATATAAGTGCATTTATAGTAAAAGATGGGGGAGTTTGAATGCAAAGTAGCTCCCAATTAGCTCAAGCTAGAAACTGACCGACCCCTTCATAGTTCATTTGTCTTTAAACCTTTTAGGCCACTTTATAACGAAAAGAATATAAGCAAAGACCCTGAAGACCCCTCTCTTGCACTCATCCACTTTCTATCTATATTTACTCGTTTTAACCTCCTTAAACATAATTTACATTGATTGTTTGGCGATAATTACCATTAACAGTTTGTACCCATCAACAAGTCTTTTTCCCAAGTTAAAGATTCAAAGGCATTATTCGTGTAGTCAAAGTCGTTCTACATTGAGGTCTCCAAATTCGTCACTTGATTCAAAATAAGGTGTCAAACCCTTGAATCAAACCACTTCTTTAAGTCAAATTCAATTCGAAGAAGATTCAACTCCAAATTTCATATTCAATCGAAGAGGAGAACCAAATGATTAAAGAGATTATAGGCCAAAAGTTTATTTGATTCAAATAAATACAATTTGTGTAATTTTTTATGTTTATTTATTGATAAATTTGATTTTCGATCAAACCGCATAGAACAAGTCAAAATCGGTTAAACCTATCAAAAACGGTTGTAAAATCGTTCAAACCGGATTTTGTCTAAAATTTTTACTTTTCTTTTTTAAAAAATTTCCAACTTTTGAAAAGCAATTGTTTGATAAGTACACTTCTAAGTACTGGCACATATATAATGCACCCAATGTTTTTTTTATTCCCAACCAATGTGAGAAAAAAAAACATCCACTGCACTTGTATCATTTATAATGGATGACTTCAATGCAATTTTAGTTGGCTAATCAATATGAGACAAACACTCATCCTTTATACTACAACACTTTATACTTTAGTTTTTTTTCAATGTGGGACAAATTTCAATACAAACTTCTATATTTCATACCCTCGTACTTTCTCTATTTTTGTTTCAATGTGGGACAACTTCTAATATTGTATTGTGAATAAGTTATAAGAAATTTAAAAAAAAAAACATATTCATGTTTCAAGAGAAATTTGATAAATTATTTAATTTAATGAGTTTCTTTTGTTGTTTAAAAATTGAGGAGATATAAATTTGATGTTCTAATATGTCTATATAATACATGTTAGTTTATATGTTATGTTCTACTTTGAATAATGTTGTCAATATTATTAACAAAAATTTTGAATTTATCATTATTATCATTACTAAAAATGATTTTGTTGCAGCATCATCATCATCATCAATTTTACAGAAAATACATAATATGATTTTTTTTTCAAAAAAGTATTAAAATTCTTTTAAACACGGACTTCCTGGTTGAATCGGTCCGACTGGTTGAACCTTGAATCGATGATCAAACTGGTTCGATCACCGATCCGATTCCACAAACACTGTTTATAAATATACAATATTTGTTATTATAGACATATATATTAGTCTCGATATTAGGTTTTTTAAATTAAACTAATAGTTATGAAATGACAGTGTTCTCGAATAACTCAAATCCAAGTAGATAACTTTCTGGTTGAATTGATCGGACGGGTTGAACCTTGAATCGATGGTCAAGCCGGTTTGATCATCGATCTGATTCCACAAACATTGTTTATTAATACACAATATTTGTTATTACAGACACATATATTAGTCTCGATATTAGGTTTTCTTTAAGTTAAACAAATAGTTATGAAATGATAGTGTTCTCAAATAACACATATTCAAGTAGATAACAAATTCATGTATTCTACAATAAAATAAATGGATGAAATTATAAAAAGCCAACTATAGAAAGAAACATTTCTTTTTAACCAAGAGTTTGAAACTAATCTTTTTTAGCCAAGATAAAAATAAATAAAAAAATTGAATCATTGTATACTTAATGAAATTAACCACATACCACATACTTTAACTAGTACCATCATACTTCACCTCGTATCATCATTAATGTAGCCTCTACCATCATATTACACTCTAGCTTGTACCATCGTACTATCACCACGTACCATCATTAATGTAGTGCATACCACCATATTACACTCTTGTAGCATTATTAATGTAGCTGGTACCACCATATTGCATCTTCATACCATCATTAATATAGTTTGTATTATCATATTACACCATCGTATCATTAATAATATAGCTCATAACAACATAGTACACTCACATACCATCATTAATATAGCTCATAAATACCACTATATTACACTCTTGTACCATTATTAATGTAACATGTACCACTTTATTACAACCCCGTACAATAATTAATGTATAGTACATATCAATATATATATTTAAACACGTACCGCCATATACTTTAGTCTGTATCAGTGTATACTTAAATCCATACAACCAAATATTAGAAAGATATAACTGGACAAGAATTATTTATCTTAACTAAAAAAGAACAAATTTTTAATAACTTTATAAAAACACTATTTTTTAAGTAAAAATGGCTAATAATGAAGGTTACTACTAAAACAAATTCAAATCGTATATTACAGTAAAACAAATCCAATTAGAGTTATGCCATTTTTTTGTCATTGGCGAGGACCGAGGTTATCCATAGATCGTCAAACGAGATGCAAAATAAAACGATATGTTTGACATCGATTGGGTCATCTATAGAATTAGATCTTTGACTATCCATCAAGTCATTCATAAATCTTCTACGATGGGCAATTCTTTTATAGGGCTTAGTCTTTGACCATCCATAAATCATCAATGAGGTACAATCCCATAAATCATGCTTAGTTTTTGACCATCATCATGAGCTTATCTATAAATCGTCTATTGAGATGCAACCCATTTTATAGGCATGAATATTAGGATCAAAATGTAAAAGAACACAAACAACACATAAGATCTTCTATTACGATTGGTATTACATCCAAAGGCGGATCCAGAATTTAATAATGGGGTGGGCTGAAAAGTTAATGCTTCGACACATTAAAATTTATACATAACAAAATATTTCGGTGTTCACTTAAGTTGTGCCCTACGAGAAATACGATGAAGACTTAAATTTAAGTTTTTGCAAGATTATAACCAAATGAAAATAGAAATTTAATAACTAACTACTAATTCAAAGTAATGTGTCAAATTTAATTTTTTACAACTTAAATTAAATGAAGTGGTGCAGATAGTCATATGTTGATTTAATAACTAATTAATTAAATGAATTATTAAATTGAATTCAAAGTTCAAACCAAATCTTAATTGAATAACTAACTAAAATACTACTGAATTAAAAAGGTATAACAAATAAAAATTATATTATCCATACATATTTCAAGACACGAATATATGGAAGTCTATATTATTTAAAGGGTTAAATGCAAAAAACAACTCCAACTATCGACTTTTTTCAATTTGCAACCTAATCTTTTTTTTTTCCGATTGCAACCTAATCTATTGTTTTTTTTCCGATTGCAACTTCCATCCATTTTTTGAGCATTTTTCCGGTGAAAATATCATCACGTGACTTGTACACTCACAACTTAAGGTATAACATTCATTTAAGGGTGATTTTATCATTTAAGGAAAGTGAAGAGAGATAAATGCCCTAATTTTTTATTTAGGGCAAAATCATTTTTATAGTTTATTTTGTTAAATACATAATGTAAAAAGACGATTTTACCCTTTAAATGATAAGTGTGCTAGTCACATGATGATATTTTCACCGGAAAAATACTAAAAAAGTGAAGGGAGGTTGCAACTGGATAAATTACAGAAGATTAGGTTGCAATCGGAAAAAAAAAAAGATTAGGTTGCAATCGGAAAAAAAAAAAAAAGATTAGGTTGCAAATTGAAAAAAGTCGATAGTTGGGGTTGTTTTTTGCATTTAACCCTTATTTAAACATAAATCATAAAAATATTAAATGAATTTAAAAAAAAAACATTACCTTTAATAATGTGGTGAGAGATTTCAAGAAACTCATATCTAAAATTTTAAGTTGATATCTGTTGTTGGTGAATATTCTCTTTGTCTTCCAATATTTATATTTTATGTTTGGAAAAAAAAAAAAGATATGAATATAATTTATAAGGATTTTAAATTTAGATACACGCTTTCCTAATTAGTGAACTAGTGTAATTTTTTAACTGAACTTATTTTAAATATAACTTTAGACCTCTATATATAAAAGAAAATATATTGGGCTTGCACTGGACTGGAGCCCAGTGCTGCCCCCACATAGAACCGCTCCTGGTTACATCTCATATTCCGAAATTATCACCACATGCCACATGTATTCGATGACATCACTATTTAACACATCATATGAAACATGAGATGTAACACTAAATGTAACAAATGATGTAATCCGGTAAAAGAAACATCAAAAATAGTTTAATTTCCTTTTTAGGCAATAATGATATGTGAATCATAATGCATGATAATTACAAGGCACTTTTGTTTAGGAATAACATGCATTAATAATAATTATAACTACCTAAGCAAATATATACTGTATTGTAATAATTTAAGTAGCTCTCTCTCTCTCTCTCTATATATATATATATATATATATATATATATATATATATATATGAGTTGGTCTTGTGTGCACTTGGTGTACATGCAATCCGGGTCGACCCGGTTTTTGACCCGGATCCGCGTGTTTTTGAATTTTCCTTTTTTTTTTTTTTTTTTTTTGCTTCAGGTTGTGACCTTTATGTTGTAAATGTGTGACATTTATGTTATAAATGTATGACCTTTATGTACAACTATCATGACCTTTAGAGACTGTAACTTAGAAAAAAAATGAAGATTTTCAATATAATTTGAACGTTACACCTTTATGTGATATCAATGCGACCTTTATGTTATATTATGTCACCTTTATGTACAAATATTCTGACCTTTATATAATATATAAAGATGCATAAAGGTCAGAATATCTGTACATAAAGGTGACATAATATAACATAAAAGGTCACATTAATATCACATAAAGGTACATAGTGCAAATTGTGTTAAAAATCTTCATTTTTTTCCTAAGTTACAGTGCATAAAGGTAGAGACAGTTGTACATAAAGGTCATACATTTATAACGTAAAAGTCATACATTTATAACATAAAGGTTAGGACAAAAATCTGGAAAAAAAAATAAAAATAAAAATAAAAACTCGCGGATCCGGGTCGGATCGACCCGAATTGCACGGATCTTAGATCCGTGCACCTGGTGCACAGGAGTGTTTGCCTATATATATATATATGGTAGGATTTAATTTGTGTTTATAAATCAAAAAATGTACATTGAGATGAGATCTGATATGCACATGAAATTTTTTATTACACTTGGTGTTATATCTTTATTTAAAAAAACATCATACGTCATATATATTCGATGACATCACAATTTAACACATGAAATGCATTAAATATTATGAAATACGAAATATAACACCAAATATATTAGAGGATCTATCAATAGAAAATTTTAAAAAAAAAACTCACTTTGAAATGACATCTTTATGAATCGTTTATTGTTAAATGACAATTCATTTCTCGTTTATTTTAATATCGTACATTATATATGTTGTGATATTGTTTAAAACACATGACGATTATTAATTACTTAAATAAAACTAATATAAAATATCAAATTAGACAGTCATATATTAAACAAAGAATTGCATATATTAAAAACAATATTTTAAGCAAACACCCAAAAAAGATGATCACTTTTCTGAACATCAAGATGATACCTTGAGAATTACTTGAAATAGTTCAAAGCTAAATGATTAAAACAATTGACCAAATTAGGGTAGTGATGTGGACCACAATTATGATAGAGATAAGCAGCTTTAGGTGATATTGAGAATCAACCACAGCAGCAAATATCTTGCAGATGGCAGGTAAAAGCATGGGCTACACCACATAATTTCAAATTATTTGAATTTTCATTATCCAAACAAGGATGAAAAGATAAGGACAAATTCTTTGTGTTTTTACTTTATTTTTATTTATCAGAATCAATTAAAAGCTATTTTATTGAGTTATCCAAAAGATTTAATTCGACTTTAAAAAAAAAAAAAAAAGATCTTAGAGTGTATTAATTTTAAATATTGTAGGATGAGTGTTTAGACAAAACATGATTATTTATATCATTTTTGTGAGTTTTTTTTTTTTAATAAATTGAACGAAAGTATAACAACTTTAACTATAACTTATACTCCGTTTAATTCTAGCTTAAGCTTCTCTGTTTATTTATTCGTTGGTTTAATGGGTATTTGTTGGTTGAACTTATTCAATATATATCTCTTTCTTGTCATAAGGGTGCGCCGAAAAGAATTTGAAATAACTTTTAACTTTTGAAATATGATTCTTTTTTAGACTTTTTTTATAAAGATTTTACTTTGAAAATTATAAGATTGAGAGAGTAAAATTTTATATTAAAAATTTAAGCTTTTCTTTTTTTACAAAAAAAAATACAAGAAAAAAATAATATTGTACAGCAAAGAATATTGTGTTTTAACAACATTAACCTTTAAGAAAGCACATAGAATAATAACATTCTATTTTAAAATTATAAGCTCTTTTTTTAATTTTAAAGTTTCTCAATATATATATGAGTAATTGCCGTAAAAATCACAAACTTTCCCAAAATTGTAATTTTAATATGACTTTTAACTATCAACAAATTTAACGTGACCTGTGTATCCTTAACCAACAAACAAATTTCGGACATCTTTTAACTCTATAATTTTGTGTTTTTAGATAAATTAATATATGTTTATTACATGTACGTAGTAGCATCAATTGAGAGTTTTCTTTATAATTTTTGAAATTTGGAGATTTCTGAAATGCCTAATATGTCTGTTAGTTAAGAATGCATAGTAAGAAAGTCATTTTAAATTTGTTAATAGTAAAAAATCATGTTAAAATTACAATTTTGTAAGAGTTCGTGATTTTGCGGCAATTATCCTCGTTGATTAAGATCACATTGGCCATATATTAATATAGGGAAAACCATTTATTTCGACCACCAAAAGAAATCATGAATAAAAAAAAAAACGTTAATTACTAAAAGGGAATATTTAAAGATATAAGAATTCATGATAATACAATTTCAGCCTAACAAACATATATCATCATAGTATTTTCGGAATCTAATTAAACAACATAAATTTATGTTGTGTAGTAGCAATGAGTCATTCATCTGCATTTATGTAATATGTATGTATGTGTAAAAATTAATGCATTAATGTGAAATTGTGAATGGTACTTCCATTTCCACTATATATATATACAAGTATGTTCCAGTAGTGCCCACATGTTCCCTTTAGAACATCAAAACTCACAAAAGTTGGAATATTAAAAAGAGAGATTGGTAAGAGTTTTTTAGATCGAACATTGCTTTGGATTCATCGACTTTCTGGAAACATGAACTTAGCAACTACTGTAGCAGATAGATACATTTAACTATATATATATATGGAGAGAGAGAGAGAGAGCTGCCCTCCCAATGCAGATAGATAAATAGCAGGATGAGTACTGTAAAAGAAAGTGACAAAATGGGAAGAAGACAATGGGTTTTAATTAATTTGCTATAAAAATTTAAAGAAGCTATAGAAAGAAAACTACTTTCTCTTTCCTTCCCAATGTGCACACCCTTCTATGATCTAACAATTTTTTTTAATCAATCATATATATTTATATATATGCATGCACTGTTAGTGCATAGGATCTTCATGTGACAATTATTTTATTTTATTTTATTTGTTTCATTCCTAATTTTATACTAATTACTCATCTTCATGACAATTGAGTAATTACAATCATGGGCATTTAATTTTGCATTTCAAAATTCAAAGACAAGTAGTTGAAAACTAGAGTAAATGCAGCTAGCTTTAGAAAGAAATGAAGAACTTGGCCATAAATAGACAACAAAATTCAGAGCTTGCTCTAATTGAATGTAGTTAAGAAAGTATTGATTTCTCACTTACTTCAATTCTTCCATGAAGAATCCTCTTGCAAAAAAAGCACACAGAATTTGAAATTCTTGCAACAGAAAACAACTCTGAATTCTTAGCAGAAATTAAGGTTTTTATGTACATTAATGAAGATGGAAATGGGGACTCAATTGGGCTTAGCTCATAGAGCAAATTTATCAGAAATCTTCAATTCATTACATCACATGCAATATTAAACCAATGTCAGGTATCATAGATTAGTATAATTTTCAAGAAAAGAAACCCAAAACCAATCTACTTGAAATTAAACAACAATGATCAAGAAGTAAACTACATGAGAGAGAAAGAATCATATGCTAGTGAGAATTAAACTAGAAAGAGAAAAACCCTAGTTGATAATACTTGAGCTGGAATAAATGAGCAACAAGAATGATAGCAGCAAATTTTCTAGGAAACAGAAATGAATCTCAATCATCATCATCATCAACAACAAATTCTAAATCTTCCCATTTCCTGATCCTTCCTCTCTTGCATGTTCTAAATCATCCTCCAATATTACAACATATAATACCTACATACAATATTACCACCCCTTCCCCTTAAAAGATTTCTCCTATTTTTTTTAAATCGAGAGAGATGTATCTGCGTCAGGCTAAGCCTATCGTACCCTAAACATCACGAGATGGAATGTTGTTATAGTAAGGGTAGCTAGGTTTTCTTACCAAGAGTGTGCTTGTTGTTATGCATCCAAACCTTAAGAACATGTCTCTTGATCCCAAGCTCATTACAGAAATGCTGCACCAATTCTTCATCCTGCTTCTGAATCTTCCACCCCAATCTCTCCGCGAAATTCAGCATCTTATCCTTCTGCTCCGCCGTGAACTTCGTCCTAAACCTCTTCTTCGCGCCGCTGCTGCTCGGATTCGAGTAGTAATCCTCCATCTCACTCCCGCCGCCGCCGCCTCCGCCGGAGCTCGACGGCAGAGCCAGCATCGCCGCCCTCTGCGTCGGCGCCACGTGGAGGTACCCACTGGGGGCTCGGTACCCGAAGTGGCCGTGCGGGTGCTGGTGGAAGGCAGCGAAGAACCCGCCGCCGCCGCCGGGCTCGTTCTCTTTCCGGTGGAAGTTGCGGTGGCAGCTGCAGGCGGCGCACCGGAGGGACTCGAGAGAGCCCTCCTCCCCCGCCGCGATGAACTCGCCGCAGCCGTCCACGGCGTGGCCGCCGATGCCGACGGCGTGGTTCTTGAGACACTCCTTGTACCTCGACTTCCTCAGCGGCAGCGGCGGCGGCGGAGGCGGCGGCACCTCCACCTTGGGGCGATTTGAGTTGGAGATGGGGAGGACTGAGTCGTCATAACTCGGACCCAACCCAATCTCGCCCTCTTGCTCCTCCTCTTCATGATCCTCAAACCCCATCTTTTTTAGTTTTAACTCAACGCCTTAATCATCATCTATCACCTATATATATAATGACTATAACCTTATTTTCTTATTTTATCTTAAATAAAAGTTTATTGTTATTATTATTTTGTTTATTACTCAAATTTTGGGTGTTAATGTCGAATTGACATAAATAGTCATCACTTTTCTGATTAATATCTGAATTTAACCATCCGCATTTACTTTTATTAGAAATATATATTCCATCTAATCCTTTATTTATATATTTTAATAATAATATATACTAATTGGTTTTAATATAAATAATTCAAGTTTTCATTATTATCTTCACTTATAAAATTGAACAATCAGAAAATTTATCCTATAATAAGAGGTACATAATTTCAAATTCAAATAAGAAATTTAGAATGAGTTGTGCTGAATTTAAAATTTGAGATGTAATTATGGATGTGCATCGATTGGTTCGGTATTCGAATCAAATCGAAAAAATTGAAAATTGATTTATTAATTTTTTAGAAATCAAATCAAATCAAACCAAGAAGACATATAGAACCAAACATCAACCGAAACGAATTATTATGTTCAATGATTTTAACCGAAATTTTATGTAATTGAGCCTTTTGGGCATTAACTTTTGGGTAAAGTTTTATTTTTTCAAACACATGTTAATAGTACTTATTAATATTAAACCTCAATCTACCATAAAATATCCTAATTTTCGGTTAGATTCAGTTATTTCACTCTCAAAACCAAACCGAAAATTAATTTGAAAACTGAACCAAAATGATTTTTCGATTTGATTATATTTTAACTGAATAGTGCTCAACCCTAATGTAATTTTATATAGTTTAATTTCTAGAAATTGAGATTGCATAAGTTATTAAATATCATGTCATAAAGATGGATAAATATCAAACCTAATTTAGGAACCAGACTTATAGTTGTCTAATATAAATCATTTTTTCATTAACAGATTATTATTGTATTAATAAACTTAAAATTGATTAGATAAATTGAATTACAAGAAATTAAAAAACACATATTTTACTGAAAATAAACTATGAATGATAAATATAGATAAAATCAATTTAATATTGATAAATACAATAAATAGAGCAAAATTCAAGAGACAGTTAATAATATAAAAAATAGAATATTAGTTTTCTTTTAATATTTAAATATCCTCCAATATGTACGAAAATCCTATGAATTAATTAGATATTTTAATAAAATCTTAGGACAACCTTTGTTTTTTTTTTTTTTTAAATGGTGGTTAAATTTGAGTAGAAAAATAATGAAAATTTTAGGAGAGAGTTACCGGCAACCGAGAGGTTGTGGGTTTTTTCCTTTAGTTTAAAAAGAGTTAAAAGAAGTAAAAGATGTAGATAAGATAATGAAAGTGGACAAAAGATTTCCTTCCAAGTGTAAAAAGAATTCCTATGCTTCCCATTTTCAGATTCTTGTTCCTTTCTCTCTTTTTAACCCAAAATGGACCATTTCAAACTTCATTTATACTATTTACTTTCACTTATCATATTTAAATGATATTTTAGACCTTAATTTTTTTTTAAAATTTCCCTATAATTCAACATTAGTTTTCATTGTTAACCCCTCTTATATATTCCAAAAGAATTTTATTTTTCAACTTATCAATGATTTCTTTTATCACCGTTCTGCATCCTAAATTAAGGAATTTTGAGTGCGGAGACAAAATTGTTTAAGGATATATTTTGTCAAATTTTAATGGACGCCATTAATTTATGATAAAAACTATAATAGTCGTTTAAATAGAATTGAAGAGAATATTATAATTTACACTATTTTTAGTTCACATATGATTGCTATATATTAATATGCATTTTTTTTTTTTTATGAGTTGGGGGAGTGAGGAAAAAAGGACAATAAAGATCTAAATATTTAAGTGATTCACGATTGAATCCTGATCAATCTAAATTTTGTTCCTTTTAATCATTTTTACCTATTATATCTTCTTGATTTGGTGATAAGAGGTTGGGTAGTATGATCTATATTTGGATGATATATAAAAAATTATATGCTTTAATTAATATGATAGTGTAGTACGACTTTGATTTAGATAATATGAATTGATATAAATAAATAAAAATTGATTTTATTGGTACGCCATAAGATCATATTTTTTTAATTTTATTGATACAGATTAGTATAATTACACAATCGAATTAAAGTTATTGAATTTATATTGCAAAAAACTTCAGTCACAAATTAAGAACTAGGATAGTATTCGCGTAATACAAGATTTTAATAAAATTATAAATACACTTAATAATATAAGAAATTGAAAATATTATATATATAGAAAAAACTATTTTTTATAAAAAATAGTTTTTGGCATGTCCTAACATGTGATTTAACAATTAAGTACATTTTATTTTGGTTAATATATTAGTTAAATGTTGCATTTGCAAAACAACATAATGTTTATTTGTTAATAAATATATTACTTAATTTTCTTTTCATTTATTTATATGTTAAAAAGATCAAGTCAAAGTTTTCTCAATATATTTTTTTTTTTTGCATATCTTAAATACATATTTGCTAAAATCATTCTATTTTTATTAACTAATATAATGACTAATATGTGTTAATTAACCCACCTTTACTTTAAGGGTTTTCTCTTTGATATTTTTTTGTGAGTAAAACTTTTGAATGATTACGGGATGCCTGCAACTAGGGTATCGATTCACCTCTCAACTTTTACTTAGTATATAAGTAATAATATTTTTTATTTTATCCAGCTCTCAATTTTTACTTAGTATATAAGTAATAATATTTTTTATTTTATCCACCTCTCAATTTTTACTTAGTATATAAGTAATAATATTTTTTATTTTATTAATCTAATAGTGAAAATTAAAGAAATTACATCTAATAGTCTAAAATTGAATAGGGTTACAAGTACCCCAAGTGCACTGCAGTAAGATTCAAAAATTTAATTTGTAAAATTAAAATACATTTAAAATATATATTAAATTTTGAGATCATTGTGATTATGACATGTGTTCTAGCATTCACACTTGTGTGTGTGAAAGATTTAAGGTTGTATTCGGATTAAATGATTTGAAATATAAGAATTGTAAATAAATGTACCAGATGCACGCAAGTTGCTAAAAGAATTACTCAAAAATGTTGATTTCAAATTCATAAGAATTAAATGAATGTATTTTAAATTCACTCAAATCGCTAAAATAATAGTTAAAATGAAATTGATTGATTTCGAATTCATATAATTTATCCTAACATCATCAATACATTTGATACTATAAATTTCAAGTTACCATGAAATGAAGCATAATTACACACAAAATTCATTTCTTTAAATTCATATTTGAATTATGAAGTGTGGACAATAAGATTAATTTACAAGATAATCTCACAAAAACTTACTCATTCTTCAAATCCTTCTATCCAAATACAACCTAACTCATTCACTTTTTTCTAATTAGCCCACCATTTTTTATTGCTACGACTTTTTTTTTTAATTTTTTTAATTTAAAATAAAAATAAATAATATAATTAAAATTGAGAAAAAATGTGGTGTAATTGCCATGTGTCCCAAGAATCTTTTATTATAAATATATATATATATACATATATATATATATATATATAAATGAAGATTTAACGCCATTCATCTAATATACCCAACATTTTCATAACTATTATCTTATTTATATTCTGTAAATTTAAAAAAAAAAAAAAAAACAATACAATTATTGTACATTTTGATGTATTAATATGTTATATTTCATCATTCATTAGTGTAATAAAATATGAGATAATAATAATAATAATAATAATAATAATAATAATAATAATAATAATAATAATAATTTTCAACCAAAACTACAAAAATGAAATATGTAAAGATTGAATAAGAAAAACTACCTTAAACCTAATTCAAATTGGGTAAAAAAAACTAAAATAGGGGACTTTAATACAAGGTCCTTTTTTTTACCTGTGTCGGACCGGAGGGAGCCGGTGAAGGATGGGGTAAAATAGAGTCCTCCTTTTTAACCGCAGCAAGAGTTGATTTACAACAGTAAAAAAATGTGGGGGTAAGATTACAGTAGAGAGTGTACAAATGTGCATCTGCAGAAGAGCAGAAGCACAGAGCAGAAGAAAGAATCTAATTATTTCGCTGACGCGATGCCGGCGTGTCGTGGCGATCACGCGCAGAGGTGATGGATGTGACATGTGATGGTGGATCCTAGGAGGCGCGTGATGGCGGCGCGTTGAAAACTATGCGAATGTGGTGGGTGGATGGGTGTGGATGTAAGTGCAATATGTGGTAGCATTTATTACACTACAGGGGAATTTACATAGGGAAAAATGAATTAAGGAAGCCTCTATGGGTTTGCGTGTTCTCCTCACCTTCCTACTAATCTTCCACATTATTATTTTCAACTAATAATAATAATAAGGATTTAATGACTCTACTGCCATATTTCATATAAGAGATTTTTTTTTTATTTTTTTATGTTTCTGCCCTGAATTAAAAAATTGATAAAATTATCCTTTTGAAAAAAAATATAAGGGTCACAATAAGATTTAAAGGGTTACAAAACCGTGTAACATTGAGAATTAAAGGGTTATACAAAATTCGTATAAGTCATTGAGTGTGAGTTTTTTTCTTTTTTTTTTTTTGTCAGGAGGACAATTTTGTACATTTTCATGATTTGTGATAGAAAAATAACAAAGCTATCTTTTGTGGTAGAAAAGTAATATACTATTTGATTTTGTGGTAATAAGGGTTATTATTCCATAATGAATCAATATAAATTATTATTATTAGAACAAAATATAAGATTAAAAAAATTAGAACCCGCGTGTGGGGATTACGATATTTTGTTATATATATTATGATTATTTTATCATATACTTCAATATTTTCAATACATATTACATATTATTTAGTGATGCTATAATTCATAAAAAATAGAATAAGATGATTAATTTAAAATATTATCGACATTGAGATGATGTGATATACTTACACAATCCTCAAGAAAAGGGCAAAAAAAAAAAAAAGAATCTGATTCATCGTCCTTGAATTTATATATTTATCATCACAACACATAAAGGAACTTTTCCCTCAAAAACTTATGCTCTCATTTTCAGTTGTTTCTCCACACAACAAAACAAAATAAACAAAACTCCAAACACATCCAAAGCCAGCAATATCCAATTTTCAGATCTTATATCACTTTTTTACACCAAATTCTCTATTATAAATGATACTACTATTTAGTGCGCCATGTTATAAGAGAATGTATTTATGAAGGTATATAATATTTTCTCCATATGTCCTGTCAATTTTAATAAACTGAAATTTCCTTAAAAATATTAAATATATCTAAACACATTTTTACTGTGGGATGAGTAAAATTATATGCCTTTGAAATTAAACCAAACAAAGAAGCTGTTTGGAATGGGTGACTCTCCTGTGTTCAGGGGACACGGTGTCCCCACGTATTTATTAATTAATTTTTTTAAAATTCTTTTTTTCCTCAGCGCACTTCCTCAGGTTTTTTTTTTTCCATGTATATATTGAAGATATCCATGAAATACCTTTCAAGTATTTATATATATACCTTCAAGGTATTTATGGAATACCTTTCATGTTGAGAGTGCGCAGGTGTGCGGCATGGACGCATGAGTGTGCGGTTTTTGAGGTGTTACAAATTTGTTTTATAGGTATTACAAATATAAACTAAAGGTATGTGATACCTGAAAAGTATATGTAGGACCTTTAGAGCAAATGTAAGATACCTATCAAGTGTGCAAGGCGTGGGCGCGCGGCAGGGGTGCCGGATCGGGTTGGGTGCCGGATCGGGTTGGGGACACGCCCCAGGACATATAAGTTTTTGCGGTTTGGAATTATTTCCAATCATTTGCAAGTTATTCTAGGATAGATGATTTTATTTTAATATTGGTAGAAAGAGCGCTTTTAAAAAAAAGAAAATATGTTCAATGTTTGAAACGTGTTTGCATTTATAATTATTGGGATACATAGGGTTATCCATGAATGTCAAAATCAGATTTTTATTCGAATTTTTCAGATTTTCTATAATTCTATTATCAAGCCCAAAATTCATTCATTTACAAGGCCATGAAATGATTCGCTTAACTTTTTTTAATTAAACTCTAATTTGTTTCCTTTATTTTATTTTGGATTTGTTTGATGATCTTGTAACCTATAAAAAATCTAATGTTAAGCTGGGTTTTATTTTTGTTATTGATCAACTAAGTTCAAATTTAAATATATTTTTTAAATAAAATTGCAGGTTTTTTGTTAATTTGTTATGTACCATATAAGTAATGAAATGAATTTTACATCTAAAAATAATGTAAAATAACTACAAAAGATCGATTTCATCTAAAATGAACATAATGTCGTGGCTAGTTAATTAGGATTTAAGCCATGCATTTTCTTTGGGAATTCCTTTTCAAAGGGTGCATGTGAGATATACAAGGATGAAGTTGGAAATTCCATTAATTCTTTCCGTTTTCACAATATTATCTTTTTTTAGATTATATGTTTGACCTGTTTTACAAAATTAAATACATAAGACGGTTTTATTGGTATTATATTTAAAAGTTCGTAAACAACACCCAAAAAAGAGAAAATCATATAACCCCTCGAGCTTACCAATATAGTTTAAAAAATTAATCTCTATATAGGGTTGTACATATATGATACAATTTAAGCCGAACAAACAACTGGTCAAATTTGTTTGAAATATTATCAAATTTCAAAATTTATGTTTGAGCTTGTCTGATAATTAATTAAGTCGAGGTTGAATGAGCTTTAATCTTGCCGAATACGAATCGAACTCTAGTAGTTTGATATTTTTACACTTATCTCATCTTTTTATAATAATTGAGTTCGAATTCGAGTCGAGCTTTAAATTTTATTAAATACAATAGTATATTAAAACTTATCTGATATATTTTTGAATCGAGCTCAAAATAAATTTCTAACAAACAATATCAAATCAAATATCGAATAATTTATTTGATTTTTATTCATATCCCCATATCAAGAGCTTATGGTGCAGATAAAGATTAGAAGTGAAATAAAAGATAATAAAAGATAAAAGATTAGAGGTGAAATCAAATCAAATCAAATAAAGATTAGAGTAAAATAAAAGGTAAAAGATAATAAATAGTTTAGAGAGAAATACAAGTAGGAAAAAATAAAAGAGGGGGATGGGCTATGAAGATGAAGAGACGTTTGAGTTGATGTCCTGACATACACACTCTTCTGTCAGCTACAAGGAAACCACCACCACTTTTCCTATTTTTATTTCTTTTTATCTATAAATAAAATTTGAACATATACTCCCTCTGTCCGGACTAACTTTGCATACCCTTCCCGACACGTGAAATAAGAAAATGTTTTTTTTTTTGCTTTTTGAGTTGAAAAGTCAACAAAATCATGTCAAAAGTAGTGTGTTTTTTGTTTTTTGAGTTGAAAAATCAACAAAATCATACCAAAAGTAAAAATTACTTTCCTTTTCGGGGGTATGCAAATTTACCCAGGACATCCCGAAAAGGAAAGTGTGCAAAGTTAGCCAGGACATCCCGAAAAGGAAAGTGTGCAAAGTTAGCCGGGACGGAGGGAGTATTATATATCGAATTTTCAAGAAATACATAGTGATAAAAGTATACGGTGAATTTGAAGAAATACCATAGATGAAATCTGTGGGTATGTTTGGAAGGGGTTTATGTGGGTTTTACGAAAACCCACTATTGAAATCCTAAATTTTGTATTAAAGATGAATAGTGAAAATGTATGTTTGTTTGATGATTTTATAGGATATATGGAAAAGTGTATCTGATATTAATTGATCATTGTAATATAGGTAGTAATCAATGATGTTCGGATTTTATGATCCAAATTTAAATGAGGAAACAAACATACATTAGAATTTTGAAATTCAAAATCATTCCGTATCAAATCTCTTCTAAACATAGCCTTGAGGTTTTGGATATACCTGGAAGCGAATCAAACCGTTCGTGTTTAAAATTAGTTGGATGAAATTTGAATAGAGTTGGTCTTGTGTGCACTTGGTGTACATGCAATTCGGGTCGACCCAATTTTGACCCGGATCCGCGTGTTTTTGAATTTAGTTTTTTTTTTAACTTCAGGTTGTTACCTTTATATTGTATTAGTGTGACATTTATGTTATAAATGTGTGACTTTATGTACAACTATCATGACCTTTATGTACTATAACTTAGAAAAAAATGAAGATTTTCAACATAATTTGAACAGTATACCTTTATGTGATATCAATGTGACTTTTATATTATATCATGTCACCTTTATGTACAAATATTTTGACATTTATACACTTTTATATATTACATAAAGGTCGGAATATTTGAACATAAAGGTGACATAATATAACATAAAAGTCACATTGATATCACATAAAGGTATACAATATAAATTGTGTTGAAAATCTTCATTTTTTTCTAATTTACAGATATAAATGTACGGATATTTGTACATAAAGATTATAAAGGTCACACATTTATTACATAAAGGTCAAGACAAAATTTGGAAAAAAAATTAAAAAAAATAGAAATTCGCGGATCCGGATCAGATCGACCCGGATTGCATGGATATTAACTTGGTGCACAGGAGTTTTTGTGATTTGAATATCTAGTTATTTAAAAATAAAAAAATAAGTAAGGGTGCGGCTATCCGCACCTCAAGATTTACTAAACACACCTCATTCATAGTGTTACTGTTCGATCTAAGATCCATGCAATCCGGGTTGATTCGACCCGAATCCGTGAATTTCTATTTTTTTTTTATTTTCCAAATTTTTCTCTTGACCTTTATGTTATAAATGTGTGACATTTATGTATAAATGTGTGACCTTTATGTACAAACATTCGTACCTTTATGTCTGTAACTTAGAAAAAAAAAGATTTTCAACACAATTTGTATTGTATACCTTTATGTGATATCAATGTGACATTTATGTATAAATATTCTGACCTTTATGTAATATATAAAAGTGCATAAATGTTAGAATATTTGTACATAAAGGTGACATGATATAATATAAAGGTCAAATTGATATCACATAAATGTATACAGTTCAAATTATGTTGAAAATCTTCATTTTTTTCCAAGTTATAGTACATAAAAGTCATGATAGTTGTACATAAATGTTACACATTTATAACATAAAGGTCACACTAATACAATATAAAAGTAACAACCTGAAGCAAAAAAAAAAAAAAAAATCAAATTAAAAAACACGCTGATTCGGGTCAAAACTGAATTAACTCAAATTACATATACACCAAGTGCACATAAGACCAACTCATAGTTAATATGCACACAAGTATGTATGTATCTCAAATCTAGAATTATTGGATTTGTTTAGATTTGATGAATTATTATGTTTCAGATTGAAATAATGTTTAACCTTTTTTATAATATTGTCTTTATAATAATAATGACTAATAGTTTGCGTCAAATCAATAATCACTAATAATTGGTGACGTCATGTTACGAATTTTAATTTAAGTCTTTTTATATATTTTAATTTTTTTTTATTACAATTGGGAAAGAGCTGAATTTGCAGTCTTAATTCATGTTGAAAAATGTATCCATTAACAAACTAAATTTTGAGTATATTTCTAAAAATAATCTTTATAGTAGGAATTGAATTTTCATTCTTGGAAACATTACGAAAAAGAAATGAGAATGATAAATCTGTTGCCATAAACATACTTTCTTCAGAGCAATCACTCACATACGACGGAGAGGACCACTCACTATCTAATAAAATCTTGACAAAAAAACATATTGTTGGGTCCCACCAAACCGACCCGACCTAGGGTCCGCCCCAAGTGGAGACCAGACCGCCGGCCTGGGCCAGGGACCGACCCGATCAGAACCTGACCCAAGGGCCCAATCAAGGTCCGAGCTGACCAGGGGCTGACCCGAACCACGATCGAGCCGATCAGGGGCCGGCCCGACCAGGGGCTGAGCTGGTTAGGCTCCGAGCCGGTGGGTCCCGACCTGACCAGGCCCAGAGGTGTCATTAGTCAATATATTTTTGGAGATACAAATGGAAGACCAGAAACCAATCTTCATAAGGAGAGCCGGGAAAAATTAGTCTATTTCAAAAAGGCAAAAACTTTTATGCACAAGGTGCACGGATCCAAATCTGTGCACAACAATACTGTTATATTATATGAAGTAATACTGTTATATTATATGAGTGATACTGTTAATATGAAGTAATACTGTTATATTATATGAGTGATACTGTTATATTATATGAAGTAATACTGTTATATTATATGAAGTGATACTGTTATATTAATATAACAGTATCACTTCATATAATATAACAGTATTGTTGCACCTTGTGCACATGAGTGTCACTCTTTCAAAAAAGAGTTTTCAAAGAAGGAAACAAATTAAGATCGAATCATATCCGATTTAGATAAGATTTAATCCGTTTTTTCCTTATGTGTACCCTAAAATCGGGGGTTTATTGTATTCAAGCAATTAGAGAGTTATTTTCTCTTAACTCATAATAAAAACGTTCTGGCCGGCCATAATTGACCGACCAGAATAAGCCTAGCAAATTTGCTCGAGTAGGCACCGGGCCATTCTTTTTCTTATTTTATTTGTTTCTAATATTACTTATTCGGTTCGGTTCTTTTAAGCCGGATCGCTTTTTTTGGTGTTTGGCTAGGATTTTGTGCTCTACAAAATCTGACGTCAACACATATTAGTATGATACAGAATTTTAATCATATATACATACATAGTGATTAGTAGTGTTTAGAGGTGACAATTCAAATATTTAGGGTTGGACTTAGGTCACGTTTGTCTGAGATATATATATATATATATATATATATATTTTAAATTATTATATTTTTTTTGGGTAGTTGAATAGACAGCTTAATCCACTTGAGTTGTTTGGACTTGTCTATACTGCCCCATATAACAATGTTAATATGTTTTAGAGATTGAGTTCATGTTTAAGAATTTCTAATAGATGCCACTATTTCTAATAGAATAAAATATATGATATATTTGATATCTTTTATAGTTGTACATATATGTAGTCTAATTTATGTTTTTAATTTTTTATATTTTATATTATTTTCATGTTTTTTGATATAATTCTCTAAGTTTAAATGGAAATTTATTTTTTGAAAAAAAAAAAAAATTTCATAATAAATAAATTTGTAGGTTTTTGATTGACTTTGAGTCAGACTTATCCACAAAATAGGTCAGACTCGGGCTAAAAAAAACCTTTCATATACAAATGGACGATTCTATACACAACCATCAAATTTCTCAATACAACCATCATAGACTTGAAATTTCATTTTTACCCTTGAATCTCTTTATGAAATTTTATACTGCTTATTTCCTCTCTTTTTTTTTTCTTTATATATTCATTGTATATTTAATCAAATTTCGATCCTATTGCTAAAAAAAAACAATCTTTGTTGAAGTGGTTTCAAAAAAATTTAAGGTAAAACTCATGATTATTCCAAATAACTTTTGAATTTTTTTTATGAACTGACTTTTTTATGTTGAATTTCAAGAATTTTGAAACTATAATGCTGCAGATTTTCTTTCCCTAATATAATCGAAAAATAGATTTATCATGTATATTCGAAAATATTACATTAATATAAATCAAAGCCTTAATGAAAAAAAAAATATTCGAAAATATTACATTAATATAAATCAAAACCTTAATGAAAAAAATCAGAAAATATTACATCAATATAAATCAAAGCCTTAATGAAAAAAGCACATGCATGTTGTTTTCTGTCTGCCTTTATTTTCTATTTTCTTCTTATTTTTTCAACGATCAGATATTTGGGTTCTCCAAAAGAGATTTGGGGTTCTCCAAAAATCTTCTTTTATTTGCATATGATCAGAGATTTGGGATTCTCCACAAATCTTTTTTCTTCAGAAGTTGCATATGATCATGAATTTGGGGTTCTCCACAAATCTACCAATACAAAATAATTGAAGACTGTTGTGTAGTTTCACTCCTAATAATTTGGTTGAGTCATAAAATTTGTCTTTTAGTTTGTGTAAAAATGGTTGTGTGAATTGTGAATAAAAAGAAAAGAAATAGACTGGCTGTGCGGAGGAGAAAAATGAAAAAAAAAAAAAAGAAGAAGAGAATTTGGCTGTAGAAACTAGAAAATATTTTCAAAAAGGAAACGAAAAACAAAAACAAAAAAAAAATCAATAATAAGGATAAAATTGAGATTTTATTTTTTATTGTGGCTGCATTAAGAAAATTTTTGGATGTATATAGAACCACCCTATATAAAAATAGATCAAATTCAGGTCTAATATTTATACTTCAGGCCTAAGCCCACCGACAAGAAGCCCAATCTAGTCTATTCTCATCCCTCTATACATCATATTATACATGGTATTGTCCGATTCTAATAGTTGGAATGGCAAATCCACCAAACCACTTAGCTGATAATTCAAGTAAGTGGCGATTTCACAAATTGATTAACATTGAACTCAATAGATAAAAACATACCAAATTTTTGAAAAAAGAAATCGCAAAACTAACGAGACCGTATATATAATGAACCTACCTATATGATATATAGGAGGAAATAGTGATGATGATTGTATAGCCCTAACTTTAAACCATAATGAAACATAAGCTATATAATGGTTTAGTGCGTGGTTTGAAAAAGTGAGAGAATTGCGGGGAAAAGAAAACCAGATTGTGACAAGACGATGAAATTAAAGTTGGGGGCCATTTCCAATTCCAATTTGCAAGTATCAACACTTGGCTTGGTCCCATTTAAACCAGCAACCAAACATAACCCCCAAAAATGAAAACCAGAATTTATACTAACTTGAAACATTTGTGTGTCCTGTTTTGTATCTGTCTCTTTCTGCCCCTTCAACTTCTCATTTCATTACAGCTATGCTTTGACAAGACATCAAGAAAATGCTGATTATGATTTTGCAAAATCTTCTTCTTTCATCATATGCTTTATCTTTTTCCTCTTTCTTTCTCTCTCACACACCTTTGGTGTTGGAGCATGCTTTATATATGATTTGCATGATGTAAGACAAACGTTTATCATCTATATATAGGTTTATTATATGGTTTTGAGTGTGTGTGTCTATTTTGCAGATACTGGTATAATTGGGACATGCTTTGTGGTTAACATTATGGAAGACAAAAAGGATTATTATTTATTATTACTATATAAAATTTTATTATATTGAGTGACCGTTTATTTTACATATTTACACTCAATATAATCATGTGTGATTATTTATTTATATATATAATAGATGTTTTTTTTAAAGATATTCACATCATCCACTCTCTTGATATGATCAAACATACATATGATATTAGGGTTGATTGATTATATATAGCAGAGTTATCTAGCTAGGACTAGCATCCACATTATCCACATTATCAATTACCTACTTGTCATTTTTTTACATGTGTGTGACGGTTCAAAATATGTGATGAATGCTGCATTTAAAGTATTTTGAAGGAAAAAAAATAAAAGAGTAAAGTTTAAATTTGAGGTGATATCTCACCTTATTAATGTGATTATTGTGTAATTGATTTTATTTTTTAAAAAGTGATTGTTGTAGAAAATTACATATATGACAAAAATATATAAGCACTTTTTAGAAGTTGTAAGCACTACAAAGTAGTTTTGACTTAGAAAAAAATGCTTTGAATATTTTCAATAATTGCAACCAGCCCTTGGTAGTTTATTAACAAATCGATGACCAAACTATATATATATATATATATTTCTTGTAGGATATATACAGAATTACAACTTTTAAGATTTTCCCTAAGAACGGAAAACAACTTTGAAAGTATGCAATATGAAGATAAATTTGATCATAAAGATCACTTCAAACTTGATGATATGAACCTAAACAGATACGTTTTGGAATTAAACTTTAAATATTGAGTATGTGGTATCAAACTCAGAATAGAAACAAAAAAATTGTGTTCAAATTTTCAACATATCAAATCGGAATCAAGATCGACTAAATTGTGCAAGTTCATAATGAGTTGATAACAAAAGCCCCACCTCATAAATACCTTAGATAATCTTAAGCATTTATATGGATTAATTTTGAAAACATGATAAATAAATAAATAAATGAATGAATAGTTATTTTGCCAAGTGCGCATATATGTGTTTAGTCATACTTTGCTCATTAAATTTTGTAAATTATCCGTAATTTATCATCTGAACTTTTCTTATTACATTTTTAATGTATGGGTTTTATATATATGATAATTATATTTTATCATCTAGAGATCACACAGAGTTAATAACTTAAAAATTAACAAATAAAATACAAAAAATTGAGGACAAAATATTATTATTCCTCCATACATACACTCAATCTTTTTCTTCAATTTTCATTAGTCTTTCGATATCTCCAATAATAAAACAAAAAAAAGACATATTTTTTGTGTTTTATATGTCTATATATATATATATATATATATATATATATATATATATATATATATATTAAAAGCTAGCTACTTAATTCCAACATTAATATATCTTCAACATCTTACCGTTTCTTCTTTTCTTTTTCTTTTTATTTCATTTTTCGGACAAGACCTATTACCTATATCTATATTGCAATAATTGGGACTTGTTTTAGCATGAGTTCACAGTGCTGTTTAGTTGAACTTGTAACAGTGGAAAGACTAGTTAACCTAATGTGTTGCTATGCTAGCTATAGATAATTAATAAATATGCACACATATATATATGCATCTCTATTAATTTAATTTTTAGAGTTTATAAAATTTTCATAAATATCATACGATAGTAAATCATGGAATTCAAGTTAAACTAGAAGTTAAAAAAAAAACTAATTCCGTCATCATTTATTTAGAAATTAAAAGGTTCTTGTGCTAGATTCACCCAAAAAACAGAAAAAGAAATTAAAAAAAAAAAAGGTAATTCTGCACCAGGTGCATGGATCTAAGATCCTGCAATCCGGGTTAATCCGACCCAAATCCACGAATTTCTATTATTTTAAATTTTTTTTCCAAATTTTTGTCTTGACCTTTATGTTATAAATGTGTGACCTTTATGTATAAATATGTGACCTTTATGTACAAACATCCGTACCTTTATGTCTGTAACTTAGAAAAAAAAAAGAAGTTTTTCAACACAATTTGTATTCTATACCTTTATGTGATATCAATGTAACTTTTATGTTATATTATGTCACCTTTATGATATCAAAATTGGATCAACCCGCATTGCATGTACACCAAGTGCATACAAGATCAACTCCTTCTTCTGATGAGTCGCGTATTAAATGTCGATATCTAATGGTTTGAGTCTTGCAATGATAATATAACTAATCTAACATATGAGATACAATATGTAGATTTTTTTTAAGTGTTGCATGATATTTCATAAAATTTATATGAAACAATCACACAAACATAATTCTGTATAACAGTGCTTTATTATCTACAAAACAAACTAATTTTTACAAAATATCAGATAGGATATCATATAGATAATACATTTAATTCCTAGAAACATATATTTTGTAATAATATGTATATATGGCATATGTGTAATAATCGATATTTTAATCATGCTACATTTAAGAAATAAAATAACTGACCCAATATTCGTAGTAATACAATTTAACAATTTGATATTTCATATTTAATTATGATTTTGTGTCACGTTATAGACATTTTATGTTCTATGTCACATTATTAATTTGTAACATATAACTCAAATGTTTGAAACTTTGGGGTGGGGGGGGGGGGGGGGGGGCGGGGGTACTTATAGACTATGATTTTGTGTCACGTTATAGACATCTTATGTTTGAAAGTCACATATTATTAATGTGTCACGTATGAGTTTTATTATTTAATCTATAAACATCTTTTAGGGGAGAAAATAAGACAAAATGAACCAATATTATTAAACCTCGAATCAATTAAATTACATAATCCAAAATACAAAATAAATATTGAAACACATAATAATAAGTCATGTACCCCACCCACCCCCCAAATCCAAACAAACCAAAAAAAAAGATGATGGTTGGTCCAATAATTATATCACCAATTTCAGCATTGCTATTCCATAGACAGTCGAAGCATGTGACTATTTCAGAGAAACAGATGAGTACTTGATTCTTGGATGTCTTTTAATAATTACATCTCCAATTAATGTCATATTAACTATTACAAATTAATATACGATGTTATCATTTAACTTCTTCTTTTAGTATATATCATGTATCCAGTAATAACCTTCATGACAGTCCAATTAATTAATAATTTATTAATTAAAATATAAGAATACAACGAAAATTCATAGTGAAAATGGGTCTCATATGAATATGAAAATATATTAGATAGTTATGATGAAGTTGCAAAAACTGGCATGTTTGGAGTGAGAGACCCCAATGTTTCCTTCATCACCATCAACATTGCGCCTTAAAAGGAAACTTCTCATTTTCATTTTTAATGTCATTAATGGAATTGGATGTGGGCCCCCTTTTGTTTTCTTGGACATTTCTTTTTCCATCTTCATATCACCCTAACATTATACTAATTATTAATTTTTGCATAAAATGTTACACAACTATATATAGTGATATTTTATAAATAAAAAATGATTAATTTCATTTTTGTTCAAATATTATGTTCGAATGATATTTTACTTTTAGCAATTCCCTAATTTCAAGTGTTAATGCTCATAAACCAATAAAAGTGTTTTTGGCTTTTTGCTATGTTTTCCTGACTTGGTTTTTTTTTTTTTCAAATAGATTTATGCCTAGATTAACACAGCACATTTACCCGTTTTTTTTTTAAGATAGTGATTTTTGAAATGATATTGATTTTTTAAAACAGTTAGCATGAAGAAGATACATTATTCAATTTGATGTCTCCTTTTTTTAAGATAAGATCTGTTACTTTTTTTCTACAGTAACAAAATTCACGTCTAACTAATTTAGTTTTTTAAAAAAACTATATATAAGCTCTACAATCCATTTCCATCAAATCCATCAGCTGTTTAGGCCCAAAAACTTCGAGAAAAGCTGGAACATTACAAAGGAAAAATGCATATTATTTATTTTATTATTAATTTTCTTGGTAGTTTTACCCCTACACACACATTTTTGCCTTCTTACACTTTTACTTATGTTTATTTTTGCCCCTTATACTTTGATTTCTACAAGTTACTCCACATACCTTTTTTTTTTTTTTTTTTTTTAACTATATCGCCTTGTTTTGTTGATGAAGAGGTAAATGTAATGAAAATAAAAGTACAGATAGCAAACGTATTTTGAAAAAGAATATATGAAAAAAAATATTATAGGAGCAGAGTAATGCATTTCTCCAATAACATTTGATATCCTCTAAATCATATCATATTCTAGTCTAATGTTCATTTCATCAAAACACCATACAACAAATGTCATATTATACACATGACGCTTCATATTATACACGTGGAGTGTTCGAGTGGACAAAATAAACTAGAAAACTAGAATACAATAAGAAGTAAGCCAATAATGATATAGAAAATAGATCCATCACAGAATTACCATTTAGGTTTTAACCCAAAAGTCTGAAAAAAATAAAAATAGAATTCGAGTGCAGTGGGTTTTTGACTTGGCTCTCTGAGTAGCAAGAAATGTTCATCAATGTGCTGTTTTGTCCCAAACACAACACACTGAAGAAAAGACAACAATAACCTCAGCCAGATGTAGCAACTAGTATATGAGACAGGAAATGCTTTCTCGAATGATAAAACTTCAATGTGCAACACAAGAAGACATCTCTAACAAAGGTAATTAGTAAACATGCAATACAACATATGAGAAAGCCCTTCTTATGCAATATGTAAGAGAGTCGAACCTGAATGAAACTCTATACTGATTGCACTTCGCGAGCTTGTAAAGCCTCCTCAAGGCATTCTACTGCTCCGTTGTAATTCAAAAAGCCCATATACCAAAATTCATGGTTATCAACGGATATGACCTGTATATATTTTTCAGCTGCATTGTTTCTACTTGTAGAAGGGTTAACGGCTTTTAGTTGATGCAACGGGATAACCACCTGTCAAAAAATGTTGGCAAAAGATAAATTAAGATACAAGATGAACTGGAGATTTGGTGCCACATATTTTTCTAGTTAGATCGATTTGAATAATTTGTATAGATTTAAGTGTGGATCACAAGGGAAATCAAAATGGCGAAAAGTGATACTTAACATGTCACTGAAAATTTTGTGCAAGAATCAGGCAAACCTTCTCCTTATCTAGAGGATGGAAAAGAAAACTGCTACTAAATGGTTCAATTGATGATAGCCCCCTCAGTATTAATTTCAACCAATTGGTAAAACTCATTAAGGACTTTCATTTCTAAAGAATGTGCAAATAAATGTCAAGATAGCACTTAATGCTGGATCAGCAACAGACCTCTTTCTCTCATAGCTCTTATCTGATCTTAGATTTAACTTACGTTTCCTCACTGTTTTGCCTTCTATTCTCAATTCTAAGAGGAATGTGGTTTCCCCAGCCTTAAGATATAGTATATGAACATAATTTTGCTTAACGGAAACTCGAGAACAGTAGGAATTTGCAAATAGAATACGGGCACAATTTAAATAAGCATAGCCATTATTATTACACTAGAGATTCAGAAAGTTTAGTACCTCCTCAATGAATCAAATCTTTTTTTTTCCTTTAATTGATTTCTATATTAATGCAACCAATGAACCTTCATTCAACTTTCTATTTTCAAATATTGCAGAATATACAAGAGTTTCAGGTCATAGGAACCAATATTATTCTACAAGTTGAGGTAAAAAGGACAAAATCAAGGAGAAAGAAAAATTCAACATCAACCAGTTTAACATGTGGACATGTTTCTCCTACGTTAACCATGTAAAATTTATTCAAACCAAAGGATTCAGATCCAATTACTAAGAATAAGCAATGATGCAGCAGGCATACCTTATAATAGCTCCATTCAGTCTTATCAACAGCTTGATATGAGAGTGGGTTATCACTACAAAATGCAAGCTTTGCAGTAGAGACATACAAAACACCCATGACAGGACCAGCTGATGTGGATAAGTAACATGCGAATGAATTTTTCAGATGCTCCTCAGGAACAGTTTCAAATGTTTGCCGAAATATTTTCTCATAACCACCTTCAGCTAGAACCTTTGTTCCTTGAGCAATTCTTCCCAGGGCAGCATCCGCCATACTTGGGCTTGTTTTCACTAAGCCAACCAAATAGGGAAACCAGAAAAGTTCACAATAATTCATTACAAGATTTAAAAACAAATGACTTTTCCTAAATAATCCTCTAGTTACTGTGTGAAAATGCTCAAGGAAAGAGTGTCTAAAAGTATGAAACAGTAGATATTTCCCAACATGAGATGATCGGATTTTATAGTTTTCTTAATTCAATTAACTCAATTATCATACATGTCTCATAATCTCAGTTAGTGTTCCAGATTAACAGGGAAATTGTCATCATTGTTTTGTCGTAAATAGCCAAAGAAGTTCACCCATAGAAATTCTTATTCATAAGAATCCACAAATTTGGTACATCTATATATGCAAGTCATTAACCAATTTACACTTCCATCCACAACACACACACACACACACAAGGAACTGAAGGAAAGAAAATGCTTACAGTGCTGCCATGTATTCCCCGCAAAATCCTCAGCCTTTCGCGTTACTTCTCCCACCTTTTTGCCCCATCTTCCCAGGACATCCTTCACACCACCCATAGTTTCTAAAACAAAAAACCACACATTCAGTCCTCCCTTTACCACACAAAATCACTTTAAATTCAATTTTATCAACTGCCACATCAAAAGATTTTGCCAAATTAGCTTCAAAATCCCTGCTTTTAGACCAGAAATGAATCGCATTTCTTATACAAAATCATACCACTAAACTTAAACAAACAGAAATATTTAAAGATTGGAAACCAAGATGAAAGCAATCACATCACTGAGAGACAAAATTAAGACTAGATTAAGATGAATGCGTGTGTGTAACTGAAAACGAGACCAAACCTTGCTCTAGCTCAAAGTTCAGAATGAATTGAGATTTATCAACACAAAAATCCACTTTCTGCGTCGATTTCTATGCATATAATTATACATTGAATTAAATAATTAAATAAATCATACTACATCAACCTCTATCCAATCGAAACGAGTACGCAAAGTCCAAGAAGAAAATTCCAATCTTTCAATTCCAATCACCAATCACCAATCTAAACCCTACACGCACAAATCAACTGACCTTTGAAATTGAAAGACGATGAATTGTCGGCAGGCGCCGGCGAGTAATTGACGTAGGGATTGCCGGATCCGCGATCGGAATTCCTCGGAATAGGCGTCTCCGTCACCAATTCCTGACTCCACCGCACCGATTTCTTCGTTTTCAGCCCCTCCGCTGCTGCCGATTCAATATGATTCTCCTCGACGCCACTACTCTTCTCCTTCAATTCTGCACCAGCGGTATTACCAAGGTCATTAATATCGGCATTGTTCGCAGCCTTTAATGCGCCGCCATCTGGCTTCGGGTCGGGGTCGGGCCCGGGCTTCGGACTCGGATCTTTGTGATCCGGCTCTAATGATATTGATTTCATTTCCTCAACACTTTCTTCTTTGATGTTCGCTGGCTGCTCCATCATTTTCACGAAAATGGAAAACAAATTTGAAAAAAAAATACAAAAATATATTTATGCTTCGCTCTTTATATGATGAAGCGCGTGAGCTGGCGCGTGCGGCGGTGTAGTGATAGAGACGTGGTGTTTAGGTCAACAATGGGATGTCTGAATTAATCGTAAAGTGTTTAGAGAAGGTTACCGGTAGTTCCGGTGGTTGTAAAGGGTGAATGAGTGAGAGGGTGACCGGATAATTTAACGCGGGAAGGAAATGACTGATAATCCCACTTTCTTTTTTGACTAGGGGGGTTTGCCTTGTGAATTCAGAAATATATATTCCTTTTTTTTTTTTTTTAATGTTTTTAAAATGTATGTTTTCATATATTTAGATTGATCGGGTTTATTTATTTTTCGAAACTATAGGCCTAGTTTTTTCTTCTTTTTATTTTTTATTTTTTGAAAAGAACTATAGATCTAGTTAGGATTGTAAGAAAATTGATAATTAATTGCGGTTTGAAATTTTAAACTTTCTATTCAGAATTATTTGTTGAAAACTTGTTAGATTTCATTTTGCTAAATAGGGAAAAAAAAAAAAAAGGATTGAAATACATTTACATTCATAAAATCTAAACCTGATTTAATTTTGGTTTTAGTGAGTAAAAAAAAAAAAGAGGTATAAAAGAATCAAATTATTTATTTGAATTCATATTTGATTCATTGAAAACTTGTTTAAACAAGTAAATCCAATAACAATTTGGATCTTGACCGTGAATAAAGAACATTATAGTCAAATGATTTTATTTTACTTCTACAAGATGAACACATGTGATATTATAGATCATATAAAGATTGTAATTATTTGAACTTAGAGCTATAAAATTTGAATTAAAAAATTTAATTCAATGATAAAACATATGGTGAATAATATATAGATTAGCAAACTATTCATGTCGATGACATATGCCTAAATATTCATGTTAAATGATGAGATTATATTGTGTCTGCTTTTGAATCTTTTGGAGGACAAGGTGAAAGGGAATATTGTTATCTTTCAAAATTATTTGGGTAAGTTTGATTATTATTATTATTATTATTAAATGTGGGTCACATAACACATAACTAATTAGTCAAGTCCAAATCTATGAAAGCAAGCAAACGATGTCCGTCACTGGTATCACTATCTGCCACATATTGGGCAGAAACGATGATGGGCCTGACAGCCAGTTTTAAATCACTATTGAATTTTAAAGTCTGAAGGTTGAGCCCAATATTCTAGGCCCAAGACCAAATATGTGATTACAACCACAACTTCTATTTTTCTCCAATTTTGTCATTCATAAAAAAACAAATGAAATTGCTGATGGAAATAAACTAAAATAGAGAAAAATAAATTTTCATAAATTGGAAACAACACTAGTATAGAAAATACAAAATGTAACCTCACGTCAAAGGTCGCATGAATTGTTTTTTTTTTTTTTTTTTTGCATTTTGTATTCTTGCAAAAAGATTGAATTTCAAATCTTCATTTCTATCTTTAAATTTTTGTTTAAAAACAATTCAAATAATAAATTAGAAATACCGACCCAATCCATTGAAACAGAGATATATAATTAATTCATATTATACTATTCAATCCATTGAACTAATAATTAGTAACCAATCATGTGTTGCCAACCCACAGAAGATGCAAATATCATTGTCATCTCTATAGAAGATGTTGGTGGTTCTTTTCCCAAAAAAAGAAAACAAATTAAATAAAAGAAAAAAATTGGTTGAATTTGTTCCATGTATCCATCAATTTTTTTTTTCACTTTGTTATTAAATCAAAGCGAATTCTTTTTTTTTTTTTTTAAATGGGCCCACTCTGACAATTTCACAAGAGAGTGACCCAATAACAAAAAAGTTTAATTTATATATATACACACACACAAACTTTTTCCCCAAATTATGCATTATATTTAGTTTATCTATTAAAATGTTATAACACAGCTAATATGAACCCCCTTTTATCTAGTTTCTCCACTACAACACTCTGTCTCCATCATCATATCGCCAATTATTTAAACACGTGAACGTGGAAGCACATCTTATATATATATCTTAATTAATAAGACATTAATATAATAGTAATTATGAGATCAACTTATTATAAAAGTAATCTAACTTTGTTATTAGAAGAATGGGACATAAGTAAGAAAATATTGTATGGATTAAAAAAAAAAAAAAAACCTAGTCAAATTTAGGTACTATCATATTAATCATTATGGATTGTAACTAAATAGTCAGGTGAAATTAAAGAAAACGTGAGATCCATTCCAGCAAAAAACGTGAGAACATGAAATACAACTATATTTCTTCAAAAAAAAAAAACAACTATATATACTTTTTTTTTATTTAATAATTCAAAACTACAATAATGTCACAGTTCTAAATATTGTATAAACTAAAATGAATATAAAGGCAACAAAATAAAAAGAATAAAGATATAAATTTAATTTCTATTTGGAACGACAAAAGAATTTAATTTATAACATTATCAATATTTATTGATAGAATAAACATGAATTTACTTAATTGTAAAAAAAAACAATTAATTAGTAGATAATGACATTATACCAACCCAATAAAATGAAATTTAAGCCTATTTTCCTAACATTTTGTAGCTAAAGAAATAGTAGGAAAATTCGAAGAAGGTTCAAGAAAAACCAAATTAATACATCATACCAAATTATACCAACCAAAAAAGCTGTAACCCTTTGGATAAAGGCAGAAGGCTACAGCTCATTCTTTATACATTACCAGTTTTCTTTGCTTTTCTTTTCATATATGTATTTCAAAGTCTTGTAGTAGAAGCAAAGATACAAAGTTCTACTGATGAGTATATTTGAATTTCTTCTGAATATTATATATGTTAAAATTACAAAAAATTAGAATATTCGTACACCTCTTTTATATATAGGTGACTTGGATTCATGATCAATAATTACTTTATATTGCAACCTAGCTCTATGTTATCTATATTTTTAATTTCATTTGGGAAATTAACATATAAAACATAATTATCTCAACAATTCATATATAACCAAAACAAAATGTAGGATGATGATATATCAATTTGTATTTATGTTACCACATATGATCATTTAGGTCATAGGGGCAAGGTATCGCTTAAACAAAAATTGCCTTATCTAGTCATATGTCCAAATTATTTTTGTTGGATAAGAAATACCAATTCTCATATAAAAGAATGGGAATAACATTTTGTTTATATAGACTACATGCTTGCTATAATTCAAGAAAAAGTAGTATGATTGACATAATTATCTTTTAAAAATAGGGTCGGTTGAATATTAATAGATACATTTAGAGTAGTTAATCAAACACAATCAAGAATTAATAAAACACCCCTTTCCCAAAAAAAAAAAAAAAAAGAATTAATATTCATACTAAAAAATATCTTAATTTTTTATTCTAAAATTATGAACTAACCTGTGATTTGTGATTTTCTTACCAACTAACTTTTCTTAAGAGTTGAATTACTACGAAGAATAAATAAAATTATATTAAATATGAAAGACAGAAAACTTCTCCTAATTCACAACTCATGCATCTCTGTACATGTTTTTTTTTTTTTTGTTGAAAAACTAGAAATCATTTTCAAAGAATCTAATCATCTTTTTTATTCCACTAATCTCTCTCTCTCTCTCTCTCCCACTTTATATATATATTCCCTTTCCATTCTTCTTTTGCCCACAGCTGAAAGTATCACATTCTCACTACCTTTCTACATAACTCTCTCTCTCTCTCTCTCTCTCTCAAACAATGGCAGGCTTCAAGCTTCTTCTCCTCTTAGCAGTGTTGGCCACCTCATGCATGGCACAAGCACCATCAGGTGCTCCGACGGTTTCACCCACCGCCGCCCCCACACCAGCCCCGGTGGCGCCACCCACCCCCACTCCATCTCCCTCCACCGCCGCCCCCACCCCAACCCCCACCACCGTCCCCACCCCATCGCCCACCGCCGGAGAGCCAACCCCAGCCCCCACACCAGAGGCTGCTTCTCCAGGCCCTGCCGCCGCCTCGCCCGGCCCCGCATCTGATCAGCCACCAGCTGACGGTTCCAACCACGGTTTCGTGAGCAGGGCGGCCATCGGCGGCACCGCTCTCGCCGCGGCGCTAGTGGCGGTGGCGTTGATGTAGGCTTTCTATGTGGCGGTGTAGACGTGTCCTTATTGACGATGCGATTTGCTTATTTTGTCCTCTTTTCTTGGGGGCTTAATAGTCATTTTCGCTTTCATTTTTATTCTTTTCTTTTTTCGTTGGTATATTAATTTGTTTGTGTTTGTTAATTTATATTTATTTTTTATATATACATTTCTTTGATTATTATTAATGGTGTTATTATTAGCTGGCTCTTGGTTTGGATGGATCATATCTCTAAATAATTTTAGTCACGTATACATTTTCTCAATTACATTTTCATAACTTCAATCTTGTGAACAATGACGTGTTCATAAGAGTTTTATTCAAAAAGAAATCAAAATATTAAATTTAGTATCGATCGATTAATCTCAAGCAAAATTTAAAGGTTTATCCTTGAACAACTTTGAAGCTCGACCAGTTGTAGAGAACAATTACAAAAAATGTCTAAAAACTTAGACATAAAGCAACCCTTTTAAAAATCAAAATGCATGTAATAATTGACTTTAGGAGTGAGTGACAATGGTGTTGGACGGTATGGGGATCCTTATAATATAATTTTAATAATAATTTTAATTTATTCAAAGTTGTAATTTTAAATAATTATAATACTCCTTTAAAAAGAACTTACATTTTTAACAAAATAATATTAATATTTGATTTGAGTTTTGTTTGTTATAGTAATTAATACTTAAAAAAATCGATTGACTGCAAAATAATATTTTCTTTAAAAATGATAATATTGTACATATATAAATTTAGCCATGATTGATAGTGGGGCTGACTTCTCGGAATGCCCCCCAGGCGTTCATGGGTTGGAGGGGAAATTATAAACTTACTTCTTTGAATAGGAATAATTTTTCCATTGTTTATATTATGTCCTAAAAATCGAACATCTGTTTGAAAAAGATTCATTTTTGGTTTTGATATAACAAGACCATTTTGAACGATTAATTTTCTAAATATTTCTAAATGTTTAAAATGAGTTTCAATATCTTTAGAGAAAACAAGAATATCATCAATATAAACAATTATGAAATTGCTATAAGGGATAAAAATATCACTCATAATTTGTTGAAATTCTGATGGAGCATTTTTTAAACCAAAAGGTAAAACAGTCCATTCATAGTGTCCTATTGGAACATTAAAAGCTGTTTTATATCTGTCAGCTTCTTCTATTTGCATTTGCCAATATCCAGATTTTAAATCAAATTTTGAAAATATTAAGGCTCCAAAAAGTCTATCAATAAGATCTTTTTTATTAGGAATAGGATGCCTAATCCATTTTAATACCTTATTTAAGGGTTTATAATTAATAACAAGTCTAGGTACACAGAATCTTATCTCTTTGTCTGTCATCTTCTTTTGTTTTTATGCTGTCAGGCCTGCCATCTAGCAAACATTTGTTTAGAAATATCATGTTTTATTTTAATAAAAACGATAGTATAAAGTATTCATGGAATGGAACATAAAAAACATGGGCACTACAATATTGGGCTCGTATAGAAGAAACCCCACAATATAACTGCTCATTGTTGGACCTAATTTTTTGGTTGTTAAAAAATAAATAGTAGTCAAACAAGGCCGACTACTAGGGCTTTTCTCGTAGGCCCATTACTTAAGGGCCCAAAAAGAGTTTTCAAGCTGGATTATTTTTCCATCTCATTTAAGTTCCTATATTCTACAAGTTACAACAATGAAAAACATTATTGATTAATTGCACAAGATGCTTTTATTTCAAATAATATTATTTCATTTCTTATAAATACATCTACTATCAACAAAAGCATTAGTGAGTTCTTTTATTTTTATTTTTATAAACACGTCTCCCTTTCTCTGGGAGTAAGGTGATTTTCCTTCTTGATTTTGAAATTTGTAATTTTCATTTGTAACTATTCATTTGTAAGATTTTTAATTTATGCTTCCCATGTTAAAATAAATAAATAAAGATTCTGTATATAGTTATTTGATAATTCTTTTTACTGTGCTAACTAGTACTCTCTTTTTTTTTCTTTAATAGTTGTCATAACTAAATCCAGTTAAATTTTAAATTTATGAATAGTTATAAGGTGGGTTTATACACACCCCAAAACATACCCATTAAAAATTAATATATATTAAAAGATATAATTATTCTTATTATTTATAATTTATTAATTTTTTTGTTTTATAATTGAAAGGGTAGAATTGTATTAATGTTGTGGGGTTTATTTAAAAATTTGATATTATTAAATATTTTGAAATGAATATATTTAGTAAATAAGGTGTATTTAGTAATAAGTGGAGTAGTATATTTCCTACAGTTATATTATTTAAGAACTTTCAATTATCAGATTGAAGTCAAATCCCACATGCTAGAAAACTTGAAACCGAAGATAAAATAGATAAGAGATATGTACCGAAAATATCATAAAACTTATAACAAGTACCAAAAATACCATTAAAGATAAGAAATGTACTAAAAATACCACTTTTTTGATAAAATGACCAAAATAACCTTGAGACACACGTGCAATTATTGAAAAATAACTTTTTCCTTATTTTGTTTGATAAATACAAATCCATATTTTCCAAGATTAATTGATTAATTCCAATTCAAAAATTGATTAGATTCGGATCTCAAAATGGTATCAGAGCTTAGGTTTATTGAAGAAATAATTTACGATTTATATTTACAATATTGATTTTATGTCTAACGGAGGAGAAAATCAAGAAATTGTGTATCCGAAATTTTTTTAGATATAACAAAAGTTTTAGGACTATCAATTTCATGACGTCCAACAAGGATTGGAACAATATTGTTCCTGATATGTCTAAGATCTCACAAGATCATAGGGAAATCCAGAAGACCATCAAGTTCTATGGAGGTCAGACGAAGATGATGATCAGATCTCTATTCGAGATCCAACGAGAAGTTTCAGATCTAAAAACAGAAATATTAGATGTGAAAAAGAAGTACCAAAAGGATCCAACAGATCCATGAATGAACGTTTCAAAGATGCTATTGGGATAGACCAATTATTCCCAAAGGAAAGGTTACGGAAATCCCAAAGCCTAAAAGTCAAGAAGATCTAATGTGTGAAATCATTAGAAGAGTGTGAGATGGAGGTATCAAGAGTTAATATCTTTGAGTTAACCGAATCACTTTCCAATCTTGGAATTGTAGATCTGGTTAACATCAAGATGAACTCCCCAATTCCTGATCCAGAAGGAAGTATGAGTTCAAATACACAAGCTCCTGAGAGATCAAGGGTAGAAGTCAAATCCAAGTTAGATACAGAAACTTGGAGACTGGGAGCCAGAGGACAACTCGGGAGGAATAAAGCACCTCCTAACAATCCATGGGCAAAGACGATGTTGGAGCCAACACACCCATATGGGTTGGTTCTCACAACGGATATCATCGATTTTCGAAACATGAAAAAATTAATCGATGAATGGATGACTTCGTTAAAAGTAGCCTCAACAACGCTGAACATAGAAAAAGAAAACTTCATCAGACTAATCGAAAGTAGTTTGGAAAGTTCAACGAAAATGATTTGGAAAAACATCTACCCAAGTTAAAGAAGAAGCCTATTCTGAAAATAGTTTATACGCTATCATCGAAAAGGTCGGAAGAATGCTTAAGGTCTACTTCATCAAAGATGGATACTTTGACCAAAGCAAGAAGGAGAAAAGTCGAGAATATACACAAACCCTGTATGCTCTCGAGTTAAGGAGTATATGTGCGGCAGACGAATACATTTATTGGTTCCGCAAATATTACTTCCAAACAGAGGTTCCGTTGAATGTGGCAACATAGATGTTCTTTATAAAGATCTGTAGCCCATGACGAGATATGTTGATCCAGTCCTATAAGTTACCACCAGGACAGGTTGACACAGTCGCAAGGAGGATGTCTTTCTTAAAAGACAGCCTACGAGAATGGTGCCAACAAGCAACCATTCAAAATAACAAGAAAAAACTCAGAGGATAAATAAAAAGAACTCCTCTTTGTTATGATAACAACTATTTTCCTTCTGTAATTGGAGAATCCAAACAGGTGAGGTATGGAAAGAGAAAGAAACACTTAAAGAGCATATCGATACGGGTTGGTTCGATACAAACCGATCCAGATGAATATGCTTGATAAGAAAGAGATGCAAAAAATCATCGAAGAGCATATCGATCTTAAGTTGATCGAAGCTGGAGTTTCCTCTTAGAGTAGCCCAGGTTTTCTGGTAAGAAACCACAGTGAAATCAAAAGAGGTAAAACAAGATTAGTGATTAACTATCAAGATACTTTTTGATGGTTATTACATCCCGAGTAGAGAACATTTAATTGACTGCATTAAAGGGTCAAGAGTGTTTTCTAAATTCGATTGTAAGTCTGGTAGTGGGTGAACCACACTTCACTAAACGATGGTGGATGGAGGCTGGCAGTGGGACAAGTAAAGATGACAGAAGGTAAATGGAAGAAGGAATCCGCGGAAATCGCCTATAAAAGGAGACCTCCCGTTATTTGAGAAGGGCATCAGAAATCGACCATTTCTTGAGCACTTCTCTCTCAAGTATAAGTGTTTAAATTTTAAGTTTTTCTAGTTTATGGGGGATTCTCCTAAGAGTTAAGCCATGATCGGCTAAACCAAGTATTCTCCCCCACTGGCGGAGAAATAGTATTGTAATTAAATCTGTATTTTATTTCTTCAATAAAAGAAAGGCTTTTGTTTTCCTTCATGCTATTCGAAAGTCCTTGAATATTCTGTGCAATTAATACCGGCAATGTGTCTCCCCGTGATCTTCTTGAAAACTTTACCAGGTGAGTAGGAGTAAGGATTGTGATGTGGGTTCTCAATTTGAAGACAGAATGGAACCACCGTTGGATCGCTAATCCGTAAAAACCGGTCGAAATCAATAGGATCAGAGACAAAGGCAAAAGTATATATTAAACAGAGTATGAAAATTAAATACGAAAGCATGTTGAGTCTGATATTCGATCAGTTTACTTTTTATTTAGATCTAATTAATTAATTAAATGGATTGGAAGCATTAAATGACAAAAGGGAAAATTTTGAATTTTGGAAGCTAGTCAACAATGGACAATCATTGTTTTATGGTAGTTTTGGATATTTTGTTATATTGAATGGTAGTTTTGGGATAGTTGTTATAAAGTGTGGTATTTGGGGTATATAGCTATAGGAATTATGATAGTTTTGGACATTCACTCAATAGATAATGTAGCATTTGTACCAAGCTGATGAGATAGGTCGACAATAAATCATATAATATTGCAATATCCATAGAACAGATGAATATTGAATTGGATGATTGAAAGTGTTATCAAATTCATTGCAAAAATACATTAAAATGCATTTTATTTTCCATCACTCATTTGATGATATCATTACTCCATGGTACCAATTTGTAGGTGGAAAGATGATTGGATGTCATGCAATCATCGAATCATTGCAATAATACTTCTCTTCCAACTTAAAATTTTAGAAACACAATCATTTGGTTTACAGGTTTTTAAAGGCAGATAAAAAAAAAAAAAGGTTATTATGCATATATTTATCAGTCTAATGATAAGTGCATATTTTTATTTTAATAAAGTCTCAGATTTGAGTCGAGACTTCTATTTTTATTTTTTATTTTTTAAGTGGGATAGAAAAGTGTGTAGAGGAGACCAAAAAGACTAGATATTTGAACGAAACAAATTCAATTTGCATCTTTAAATGTAGCGATATCAAATGAACAGTAAAACTTGTTGAGTTACCTTTACTAAATTGGTTGTACCTAAAAAAGCCAATTAATAATTTTAAAAACTTCTAAGAAAAATCAACCTATAATATTGTTTTTTCTAAGCACTTACATATGAAATCTTTTTACTTTTTAGCCACTCCTCATCTTAAAGACAAGAAAATACGCTTAGAGAGTGGTTAAAAATAATTCCTCATATTTTTCTAAGTTAAATTGAAAGGATAAAAAAAATGTTCCTTTTTATATATGTGGATGGATGGATAGAAAACATTTTCACTATCTGTTAAAAAACTTTTTTTGACTTGATAGGACTTACTGAAAGATTACATTTAGGAATTAAATTAAATGTTTTTGGTACCAATGCCATTTATATAATTATATTATCTATCTATACACATACACAACTCGTCAATTTTTGACAGTAAGTATATTTGTTCAAAAGAAAAAAAAAACAGTAATTATGTGGTATAAATGATTTTCTCTCTCACTCCATATATACTCGTACATATAATGACAAATATAATTTCGCAATTGCTTACGTCATATTGAGTCAAATATATTTCGATTTTTGTGACAACTAATTGGACTTGTCCTCAATTTGATTACTAATTTGATAAGATCAGCATACATTACTTGGTCACTACTCATCTTGGATTTAAATGCTACGTAGCTATCAGGCGAGTTATAGAAAATGTCTTTTATTACATTTTTTGTTTTGTTTTATATAAATGATTTATATTAACTTTTAGCTTATAAAAGTGATAGGATCCAATCAAATTATTATCCAAACGTTGAAAGAAACAAATTTAAACACTACAAAATAATCTTGTCTGTTTTTACTTTCTTGTACATATGAAAGATGTATAATTTTTATTAAAAAAACGTTCATATTGAAAAATAAAGAATAATTAATAGTAATTATGAACCAGTATCTTTTAAAAAAGTTTGATTAATAAGTTTTCATGCTGTTTAATTAGACATATACAGAATTCATACATGTTTTAAATATAAGGAAAAAAAAAGTGAAAATTAAATTCAAATTTAAATTAAGTGGTGGTGTACGTCCACGTTGTCTTCTTCAGTATGATAAAAAGCAAAGTTGGCAACAAAACGACACACACATATATACATATATGATACATTAATTCGCGTGTCATGGTTTTATGTAATAATATTGGAAAAAAATTTCTATTAAATTTGATGATTTATCTTATAATATTTTCTTATTTTTGATACTGATAGAAGAGTGATTCGAAGCGCACACACAATCGGGTGTGACTGATTGTATTAATAGAATGAGATTACAAGTTACTACAAACAATCCCAAGATATCAGGGAAAAATATTTTCTAAATAAACTAAGATACACTAGGATATTTGCTTATCCTTATCACCCCCCTTCAAGAGTTGCGTGGGGTGTGGGCAAACGCAAAGCTTGGAACGTAGAAGCTCAAAAGCAGGCCTGGGCAAACTCTTTGTGAAAACATCAGCGAGTTGAAGATGAGACGGAACAAATTGTGTGCGTAATTTTCCAGCAGAGACTAGTTCCCGAACAAAATGACAGTCGATTTCAATATGCTTCGCACGTTTGTGAGCGACAGGATTTTGATTGAGAAATATGGCACTCTTGTTGTCACAGAGAAGAATGGGACGTTCACGAGGATAGATGCGAAGCTCAGAGAGTAGATGAGATAACCATATGACTTCTGATGCAGCATTGGCCAAAGCACGATACTCGGATTCACAATTAGATCGTGCGACAGTAGGCTGCTTTTTAGCACTCCAGAAAACAAGATTACCCCCAAGAAAAACTGAATAACCATATGTTGAGCGTCGAGTATCAATACAATGAGCCAGTCAGCGTCAGAGTAAGCAAGAAGAGATAAATCAGAACGTGCTGTGAACGATAAACCAAAGTGAAGAGTCCCTTTAACATATCGTAGAATACGCTTCACAGCAGAAACATGATCAATAGTGGGTGCCTGTAAAAACTGACTGACTTGGTTAATAGCATAGGAAAGATCCGGACGAGTGATGGTCAAATATTGCAAGGCTCCAACAAACGACCGATACATAGTAGGATCAGAATATGGAGTTCCGGTAGTGGTGAAGGATTGACCAGCAACAAGAGGTGTTGCAACCGGTTTGGAGTCGAGAAGCTTGGCACGATCAAGAATATCGTGAGCATATTTGGCCTGGCCAACAAATAAACCAGAAGAGGTGCGACTGACTTCCAAGCCTAAGAAATAATGTAATTCGCCAAGATCGTTCACGAAAAACTCATAATGCAACCTGCCAATTATGTTTCGAAGTAAAATAGGTTCACTGCCGGTGATGATAATGTCGTCAACATAGAGAATGAGAAGAACAACAACTTTCCTTGGTGAAGGTAAAATAGCAAGGAATCTGAACGACTCTGTGCAAACCTAAGGGTGAATAAGAATGAGCTGAAGCGCTAAAACTAAGCAAGCGGTGCTTGTCGTAAACCGTAGAGCGTCTTTTTGAGGCGACATACATGATGTGGAAACTTAGGATCCACAAAACCCGGAGGTTGAGCCATTAACACAGGTTTCGTCAGAACGCCATGCAGGAAGGCATTTTTGACATCAAGCTGATGCAAAGGCCAGTTATGATGAACTGATAAAGCAAGAATTACTCGGACTATGGCAGCTTTAACAACCGGGCTAAAAGTGTGATGAAAATCAGAGCCTGGAACTTGAGTGAAACCTTGCGCAACAAGACGGGCTTTATATTGTTCCACAGAGCCATCAGAGTTGTATTTAGTTCGAAATACCCACTTGGAGCCAACAATATTAACACCAGGGGGTTTGGGAACTAAATCCCAAGTGTTATTAGAGTGGAACGCGTCTATCTCCTTTTACATTGCGGCAAACCAATGTTGTGATTTCATGGCAGATTTAAACCCTCGCGGCTCAGAGGCTGTAGTTAAAGGCCGAGAGCAAGGTTGTGAAAGCCAAGTCCATAATGTAGCATGGTTTAAATATTCCCGCTTTAGCACGAGTCACCATGTGATGATGTGGGGCTAGTGGTGGGTTTGACACAGGTGGCGTGACCTGAGTAGCAGGAGTCTCAGCAGGTGGGGACTGCGGTAGAGGAGGTGCTGTGGCCGGAATATAGTCGGGGAGAGTACATGACCGACAAGGTTTGCATTAATGATCCTGTTGAGTAGTGGACTGGGGCACCAATGAAGAAGGTAATACCTTTGGAGAGGCAAGTGCATAATCTTCAAAGTTTGACAAGTCTTGATTTAGCGAAGATGTGTGGGAACTGTGAGTAGCATATGGAAATAAAAGCTCATCAAATTGAGCATGCCTCGTGATGAAAAATGGTTAGTGGCAGGATCGTGACATCGGAAACCCTTGTGTAAGCTACTGTACCCCATGAATATGCACGGAAGGCTGCGATGAGCTAATTTGTGAGCCGAATAATCTCGTAGATAAGAGAATACCGTGCAACCAAATGGTTTGAAATTCGCATAATTGGGTGAAGTTTTGTAGAGGACCTCAAAAGGTGATTTATTCCCCAGCACAGGCGTAGGCAGTCGGTTAATAACATAGACGACAGTTGCAAAGACATCGAACCAAAAAGAAGTGGGAACCGACGCATGGAATAACATGGATAAGCCTATTTCAACAATGTGGCGACGTTTCCTTTTTGTTCGACCATTCTGCTGGGGCGTATACGGACATGAGAGCCTGTGATGAATGCCATGACTTTGAAGAAAATTCCGTACCTGATTGTTTACAAACTCTGTGCCACCATCAGTTTGCAAAACTTTGAGAGTGGTGGAGAATTGATTGCATGCAAAGTTGTAAAACTTGATAAAAATATCACAGAAATCCGATTTAGCATGCAAAGGGTATATCCAGGAAAACCGTGAATAATCATCAACAAAGGCAACGTAATATTTATAACCAGAAGCATCAAACACAGACGCAGGGCCCCATAAGTCGCAGTGAACTAAATCAAGCACCGATAAAGCACGTTTCTCATTCAATGCAAAAGACAATCTTTTACTCTTATCCAACTGGCAAGAGGAACAAAGTCTAGGAGTTGGCAAAATGGATGTAACTGATAAATCTCTGAGTTTACTTAACAATGAAATAACTGAATGTGGGACATGCCCCAGGCGTAAATGCCATAAATCATAACTAGTCTTTATTTTAATAGAACGAAGACTAGAAATAAATGCAGAGGTGCCACGGTCTAAAATGTAAAGCCCACGTTCACATCGCCCCTGTGCTATTATTGCCTTTGTGAGTCGGTGCTGAATGTAAAAAAACTTGTCAGAAAAAATAACATTTATTGGAGAATCTGCAGTCAACTTGCTAATAGAGAGTAGGTTTTTAGTAATGTGAGGAACCACAAGAACTTCATGTAGTTGAACACCAGGGAACAAATTATGAGTTCCAATATGAGATATAAGTAGAGAGGTACCGTTCCTAACAACCACAAACTGAGTTCCAGTGTAGGGCTTGACAGAGTCTAATTCAGCGGGCTGATCAGTGATGTGTGCCGAAGCACCAGAATCGACATACCAATCGAAAGTAGATGTCGACACATGACAAGCATTCTGAAAATTCTGTGTAAGATCAGCGGAGGGTGGAGGAAGGCGCTGGAGATACTGTGGGCAGCGATCTGCGTAATGCTCGCCCCTGTAAATTTGACACCAAGGTCAACACTGCCCGAAATTCCCACGTCCAGTGGGCTGATTGTTGGAAGAGCCACCACGACCGCTAGTTTGTTGAGACCGAGAGGTACCAGATTGGGAAGATCGAGAAAAATTTCGAGAAAAATTTCCTCGACGAGAAGTAGCAGTAAAAGCTGCCTAAGATTGATGAGAAGAGCCTTCCATAGACCTGTTCATAAGTTCAAACTGTATGGCCTGATGAAACAAAACAGAAAACAGAGGTACCGACTCCATTGTCATCCGAGTGTCAGCGAAATTAGCAAAGTGAATGCCCAAACCACGTAGAAACAAATGACTCTTGTCGGATTCATCCACAGATTTACCAACGGCAGACAATTGATCACACAAAGTTTTGAATTTCTTACCATATTCCTGGACTGAGAGGGCACCACGTTGAAGAGAAAGAAGTTTCTCTCGAAGGTGATGGGCACGAGATGTAGATAAATGAGAGAAGGCCGCCTCGAGAGCGAGCCATGCTTGGCGAGACGTGGTGCAGTCCACAACTTCGGCCATCGCCTCTTCAGAGAGAGTGGAGAAGAGGACGCCGAGAAGCTTTTGATCCTGGGTGATCCAGGTAACATGATCAGGGTTAGGGTTGGTGGAGCCATCATCGGTTGTGATTGTGGCGGCAGGAATTTGTGCAGATCCATTAACATACCCTAGGAGATTGAAGCATGTTAGCATCGGCATTACTTGCCGCTTCCAAAGAAGATAATTGGTGGAAGAAAGCTTTATTGTAACCATGTGAATCATGGTTGCAAGAGGGAGAGTCGGCGGAAGCCATGGAGAAAGGAAGAGAGAGAATAGGGTTTGCCGATGACTTAGGCTGATACCATGATAGAAGAGTGATTCGAAGCACACACACAATCGGGTGTGACTGATTGTATTAATAGAATGAGATTACAAGTTACAACAAACAATCCCAAGATATCAGGGAAAAATATTTTCTAAATAAACTAAGATACACTAGGATATTTGCTTATCCTTATCAAATATGATCACATATTAATTAATAGTATTATTTATATAAGTATTTTTTAATATTTCAAAATATCAAATGAAACACACCACATAAATTATAATTTGACGTTTAATACCCAGCGAAATGGACGTGTATTAGTGATAATGATTAGGATATTTAATATATCTTGTATATTTCTTTAGTTATTCTGTTTCTTGTTTATAGGCACTCTTGTATCTATTTTATTATGAGTAATACAATTCTCTTCTTAAGGGAAAACAATATTGGTTTATCACATGGTATCAGCTTAACTGACTGAACCCTAGTTGTGTCGTCGATCTATGCCCCATTCCTTTCGCCTGTTTTTCCGATGGTCTCTTCTTCATCGACGGACATTCCAACCCTTCCTCTTTCCACCATGATTCATATGGTGAATATTAAATTAACATCCTCCAATTACCTCCTATGGAATGCACAAATCGAGCCCCTCCTCCAAACTCAGCAATTCATGCCTCTAATTGATGGCTCTTCGTCCGCTCCCTCTGCCACAATTCTCGGCACCGGCGGCAACCGAATTCCCAATCCTGAATATGCAAATTGGCATTCCAGGGATCAACTACTCAAATTATTCTTGGTTTCTACCCTCATGGAAGAGTCAATGTCTGTGATTATAGGTTATCAAACCTCGAGGGATGTCTGGACTGCTCTTGTCGCCGCATACAGTCATAGATCGAAAGCGCGAGAACTTAGTTTAAAAGACGATCTGTTATCGGCCAAAAAGGGTACTCAATCTGTCGCTGACTATGGCCGCCACTTCAAGACAATCTGCGATTAGTTAGCCGTTATTGGCTGTCCAATCGACGACTCCGACAAGTCGCACTGGTTCCTACGTGGCCTTGGTTCTTCATTCTCAAACTTTATGGCCGTTCAAATGGCTCAAGACTCTCTTCCGGATTTCAACACCTTGCTCGCTCGCGCATAGAGTCATGAACTCTTTCAGCGCACCATGGATGAACAACCCCTTGGCTAGGCGGCTTTCGTTGTTGTCAATTAGAACCGTGGCCGCTCTTCCTCTCGTGGTCAGTCTTCTCAAGGTCGCGGCTACAGTAATCAGAGCCGCGGTCGCGGGCGCGGTCGGAAGAACTTCACACCGCGGTGCTTCTTCTGTTAAGAAACTGATCATGATGCTTTTGACTGTCCGAAACGTTTTGATCGTTCTTATGATCGCTCTTGTCGGCCCGCCTCGACTGCAAATTCTGCAAACTTGGCCGAAGCTTTCTTGACAAACTGCAATGTCTCTCCTACGGCTTCCTCTGACTGGTTTCTTGACACTGGGGCCTCCGCCCACATGACATCTGATGTCGGGCATCTTGACAGTGCCACTTCTTATTCTGGTTCGGACCATGTCACCGTTGGTAACGATGCGCATCTTTCAATTTCTCACATGAGCTCTTTATCTATTTCTCGTGATCTAACCTTGCAGGATGTTCTTATTGTTCCCGGTCTAACGGAGAATTTATTATCCATCAGTAAACTAACGCATGATTATCCTGTGCATGTTCTCTTTGATGCATCTCAGTTTCGCATAATGAATCGGGACACCGGGCAGCTTCTCGCAACCGGCAGGCATGAACGCAGGCTTTATCTTCTGGATTGTGGTGGTAGTGCTCTTGCGACGGTAATTTAAAATAAAAAGCTGCATGGATCTTTTGATTTATGGCATTCTCGCCTTGGTCATGTCGCACATTCAGTAGTTTCTTTACTTAGCAATCTTGGACATGTTTCAGTTTCCTTTTTATTGCCTACACCTACATTATGCAATTCTTGTCAGTTAGCTAAGAGCAAACGGTTGCCATACACTTTTAATGATAAACGTGTTGCTCATTTGTTGGATTTAATTCACTGTGATTTATGGGGCCCGTTGCCAATTATTTCTGCGTCTGGATTTAAATACTATGTTGTTTTCATTGATGATCACTCTCGTTTCACGTGGCTCTATCCTATGCGTGTAAAATCTGAATTTTATGATGTTTTTATTCAATTTCAACGCTTTGTGGAGACTCAATTTGCACTTAAAATTAAGAAATTTCAGAGTGATGGGGGAATTGAGTTTACGAATTATCGTTTACGGTCTCATTTTATTGCATGTGGTATACATCATCTTATGTCCTGTCCTCACACACTTGCTCAAAATGGCCGAGCTGAGCGAAAACATCGTCACATCACTGAGACAAGTCTGGCACTTCTTTTCCATTCCTCTGTCCCACTGCGGTTTTGGGTGGAAGCTTTCAGCACTGCCGTTTTCATAATTAATCGCATCCCTTCTGTTGTGCTTGGTAATAAATCTCCATTTGAAATTATTTATGGTCGTGTTCTAGCGTATGATGCATTTCATGTTTTTGGATGTCGTGCTTACCTGTGCCTGCGCGACTATGTTTCTCACAAACTTGCACCCCGTACAACGCCATGCATTTTCTTTGGATACAGTACTCAGCACAAGGGTTATAGGTGCTCTGATCCTTCTACTTCTCGCATTTATATCACTCGCCATGCAATTTTCGATGAGCAGTGCTTCCCCTTTGCCAAGGGATCCTCCTCTCGGCCCCTCTCCAGTCTTGAAGTTTCAGAATTTCTTGATGTCTCATCCATTCCTATCATGTCCGATCGGCCGTCTTATTCACCTCCTACAGACACTTGCAAGTTGTGTCCCACAGAAGACACCTTTGATCTCCCTACCCCCGACGAAGATGTCCCGTCTCCACCAAGGAGTCCGCCACCCTCCCCTCCAGTTCATCCGCCAGTAAATTCACCGTCGTCTGTTCCTCCTCGAATGCATCCGATGAGAACACGTTCGCAGTCCGACATATTCAAACCACGCTACCCCCGCTGATCTTACTCTGATGGAGTCAAGCACACTTTATTTTGCTCTTACTGCTGTCTCCAAGCCGAAAGGTCTTAAATCCACCTTGAAACATCCGCATTGGATTTCCGCTATGGATGAAGAAATAGATGCATTACGCAAGAACGACACCTGGGATCTGGTGCCTTGCCCCCCCCACACTAACATAGTCGGCTCGAAGTGGGTTTATCGAACAAAATTCTTGGCCGATGGTACTGTTGATCGACATAAGGCACGCTTAGTGGCTCAAGGTTTCAGTCAGCTTCCTGGTTTTGATTTCACACACACATTCAGCCCTGTGGTGAAAGCTTCCACTCTCCGGATTATTCTTTATCTTGCAGTCATGCATATCTGGCCGCTTCACCAGCTTGATGTCAAAAATGCATTTCTCAATGGCTATCTATTGAAGTCCGTTTTCATGGAGCAACCACCCGGCTATATTGATCCTCAGCACCCAAATTATGTATGTCGCCTTAAAAAGGCCTTATATGGACTTCGCCAAGCTCATTTGGCGTGGTATTAGCGGTTTCGCACCTTTCTTGTTCAGATCGGTTTTCGGTGCAGCACCGCCGACACTTCCCTTTTCGTCCTCAATACTGGTTTCACGCTCGTTTATCTGCTGGTTTATGTTGATGACATTGTGGTCATCGACAACAACACTGATGCCCTTTGCTCTCTTCTTGCCCGCATTCGCTCCGAATTTGCGATTAAGGATCTTGGTCGTCTTGGTTATTTTCTTGGCTTGGAGGTTTCTTACCCTTCTTCCGGCTTGTTTCTTAGCCAGTCCAAGTATGCTCGTGATATCCTCGTTCGCGCTGATCTTATTGATTCTAAGCCAGTCAGCACTCTGCTTGCTCCCGGAGCTTCTTTCACGGCCGCTGGGGAAGCTTTCTCTGATCCCACTCTATATTGTTCACTCGTTGAGGCCCTTCAATACTTGACCATCACCCGGCCTGACATTGCATATTTTGTCAATACTGTTAGTCAGTTTCAGCAGCATCCAACCATGGATCACTTTCAAGCCGTCAAGCGCATCATCCACTATGTTAAAGACACGTTGTCCTTTGGTTTGTCCTTTTCCGCCGGTGATTCGTCCCTTCTCGGTTACTCAGATGCTGATTGGGCTAGATGTGTCGACACCTGGTGTTCTACCTACGGGTACTCTATCTTTCTCGGCCCTAATTTGGTATCCTGGAGTGCTAAGAAGCAGTCTGCTGTCTCTCGATTGAGCTGTGAGTTGGAGTATCGGGCTATGGCGAGTGCTTCCGCTGAGTTAGTTTGGGTCACTCATCTTCTTCACGATTTGCATGCTTTACCATCCGCTATCCCAGTTCTTCTCACTGACAACAAAAGTGCGTTATTTTTGTCCCAGAATCCCGTTTCCCACAAACGGGCTAAGCATATTGATATTGATTGCTACTTCATCCGGGAACTTGTTGAGCAAGGTCGCTTGATCACTCGCTTTGTGCCATCGTCACTTCAGCTAGCTGATATTTTTACAAAGAGCTTGCCTCGTCCCCTTTTTGAGATGTTCAGGTCTAAGCTTCGCGTGTCTCCTCATCCCACACTTCGCTTACGGGGTATCAGTGATAATGATTAGGATATTTAGCATATCTTGTATATTTCTTTAGTTATTCTGTTTCCTTGTTTATAGGCACTCTTGTATCTATTTTATTTTGAGTAATACAATTCTCTTCTTAAGGGAAAACAATATTGGTTTATCACAACGTGCATGAAAAATTTTAATTTCATTTTTTGCAATGATCAAAAGAAGACTTTGCTTTGTTTTTCTTTGTCATTTTAAAGGAAGACTTTGTGGCTGGATTTGTCTTGGAAGTTCAATGTGGGCCCCAAATTTCTTTTATATCTTGTGGTAATGTGTTGGCTAGGTGTCATTGAATTTGAAAAGAATTCGGGTTTGATTTGATTTGAAGTTAATCGAATTGAGTTCATAATAATCTTTTACCTCATATATTGAACTACAATGAAATTATTCGTGTTGAGCTTAATTTTTTTTTTTTTTTTTGATCGAGGTTAATCGTACTAGAAATAGGATATATATGAAAAACGTTCACCTACATATTATGGATACCTTTTATGATATATTGAACTATAATGAAATTCGTGTGGAGTTGAACTTAATTTATTAAAATCTTTTGATCGAGTTTAAATGTACCAGAAATATAATATACATATGACAAATGTTCACTCATATGATGGATACATTAATTTGTTAATTAATAATGTATAAAGACCGCGCATGACATGAGATTATCATTATAAATTTAGTTAAAAACATTTTTTATTTAAACTATATGTGATTTGATTTTTTTGTGTATTAAATATTAATCAAAAGTTTCATATGCACTTCAAATTTGATGCATTTTATTGTTTCAAATTATAAATCTTAATCGTGGATTTCAGTTACATGTATAATTAGAATTTGTCGACATGGTAAAATATATGAAATTGTACGGCTGAAAAATTGGTGCTTGTGATGCTAGGTAAAATATATCAAATGTTTTAAAGTTTATACAAAATAAAAATGTCAAATCACATATAATTCGAATGTGAAAATGATTTTTATCCTAAATTTACAAACATATTAATAAGATACAATTAATATGTATTCACAGTTAATATATATAATATGTATTTTTTTGTTTATTATTTGTATGTTGTGTTTATTTCAGACTTATTATATTTAATATGAATTCATAGAATATTGAATGAATTTGGACAAAATAAATGAATTGAATCGCTCATTGAATATAATTTTATAAGATGGATCAACATTAGAAAACTCATCGAACACTAATTAGACCACCCAATGTGAGCTCAGAATTGGGAAATCAAACTTGCGAGTTAAGATTTGGGCTCAAATATATTACATTTTTATAGTTTTTACAAGCCAGAATATCGTTATGAATATCATATATTAGTATATTAATTCATTTCTTCCCTTTTAAATAAATCATGTAGTACACATTACATATATTTAACCTAATTCAAAAAAAAAAAATATAAAATGTATAATAAAAGGGTAAAAAATGATTTCCCATCTGAACTATGCCCGATTTTACACTTTTTGGTATAAACTTATAAAAGACATAAATGTCCTTAATGAAAACTTTTTATGAATGTATTACTTAATGTCATTCGATAAATTGACATTATATTCCGTAATTGTGACATTCAATAAATTGACATGCAAAATGTGTATTAATAAGTAATACAAATTGACATTCGGAAAATTGACATTAAATAAATAACATTTCAATGTCAACAAATTATAATTGTATTACTTAGCAAATTGAATGATTCGGTAAAACTCGAACAACCCACTTGAATTTTGATATTTATATACGGATGTCAAATATTTTTTAAAAATCCAAATCAATCATAACGTATATAGTATGTTGATTGTATATATAATTTAATGAATACTAATTAATGTTTTAAAAAATTATTAAAATTTCACATTTTGAATAAATTAATTATTACATATTGTTTATAAATATATAATTTTTTGAACCAATTAATAAATATATAAATTAAATGATGTAAAAAGAATGGATTGATGGATAAGCATGACTCGGCGCATAATTATTATTAATGTTAAAAGAAATGTCGGTCATTATTTGTGGAATTGGACCACATCAACCAATCTGACTGGTTCAACTGCGAACCGATCCTTGATCCGGTTTTTTTAGGCATAAAAAATGGGAGTGGTTAGACCGCTTAGAACCAGTCCAACCAGTCGACCAAATTTTCTTATTTTTTAATTTTTTTTACTTTTCAAATTAAAAAATTTAAACTTCTTCGGTTTTCATATTATTGTGCATTGCTTCAATACTAGTTTTTTATTCTCAACCAATGTGGGACAAACACGAAATTGATTCAATGTGAGACAAACTTATACATTAGTATCATTTATAGTGAATGACTTCAATGTCATTTTAGTTGGGTGACCAATGTAGGGCAAACTTTTAGACTTTATACTACGATCTCTCATATTTTCTTTATTATTATTATTATTATTATTATTATTATTTTTTTTTTTTTGCAACATAGCACAATTTTTAATACAAACTTATATATTTTACTACAATCCTAATAAAAAAAATTTCAATGTGGAACAACTATAATATTGTAATAAATTATAAGAAAATTAAAGCATTTTCATATTTTCCTAAGACAATTCATATATTAATTAAATTTTTTAGTTTTTAAAAATTGAGATGATATAATTTTAATATTCAATTCTATCTATATATATATATGTAATTTTATATATTGTGTAACATTTTGAATGATATTCTATATTTTATTAACAAATTCTTGGAATTTATCATCAATTTTAAAAAATGATTGTGTCTTATTATTATTATTATTATTATCCTCTTTATTTCTATAAAAAAATTTATATAATATACCAAATTTTAAATAAAACATTATTAAATATTTTTTAATCTATTGAACTCTCAATTGAATCGATGGTGAAACCTATTTAACCATCAACCTGGTTCCACAAACACTAGTCATCATAAATTAATAAATCGATCATATGACACGTGGTACCCACACGAAAAGTGTTAATAACCAAATCGGATCCTTTGTACCAAAAATCCATGTACTACGTGTGTATCACGTCCTAAAACATGTTACAATGATTTTGAAAATAAAAACAATTATAAATTATAAATCGTTTTCAAAACTAAGTAATTTTGATATGATATACAAGTAAACATAGATTTTGGTACAGAGAATCTGATGAGTGTTTGGTTATAAAGACTACAACGATCAACCACACATCTTTCTCTTCTTGTGAACCCTTTCTTCTCTCTTCAACCAAGAGGGAGAGAGAGAACCAAAAATGGCAAATGGAATCGAGCATGAAGAAATATCAACAGTCCCTTTACTAGATCACACCACGAAACACACAGAACCAAAATCCGCAGACGATCACATCGATGAAGAAACCCTGTCCCAAAGAGTCTGGGTGGAAACGAAGAAGCTATGGCGGGTGGTGGGCCCCGCCATCTTCAGCCGCATCACGTCGTACTCGATGTTCGTCATCACCCAAGCCTTCGCCGGCCACCTGGGCGACCTGGAGCTGGCCGCCATGTCCATCGCCACCAACGTCATCGTCGGCTTCGACTTCGGCCTCCTCCTCGGCATGGCCAGCGCCTTGGAGACTCTCTGTGGCCAAGCCTATGGCGCCAAGAAATACTACATGCTCGGAATATACTTACAGCGTTCATTCATAGTTCTCTTCCTCTGCTGCGTGCTGCTGCTGCCACTCTTCTTCTTCGCGGCTCCGATTCTGAAGCTGCTGGGTCAGCCGGCTGACGTGGCGGAGCTGTCGGGGGTGGTGGTGCTCTACTTCATTCCCCTGCATTTCAGCTTCGCCTTCGCGTTTCCGCTGCAGAGGTTTCTGCAGTGCCAGCTGAAGAACAGCGTGACGGCGTGGGCCAATCTGGCGGCGTTTGTGGTGCACGTGCTGCTCAGTTGGCTCTGCGTCTACAGGATGCAGCTGGGGCTGATCGGCACCACCGTGATACTGAATATCTCGTGGTGGATCATCGTGTTGGGGATGCTTTTGTACACTCTTTGCGGCGGATGTCCGCTGACGTGGAATGGCTTCTCCGGCGAGGCCTTTTCTGGACTCTGGGAGTTTCTTAAGCTCTCTGCTTCTTCCGGTGTCATGATATGGTTCTCTATTCTCTCTCCTCTTTCTTTCTCTCTCTTTCTTCTTCATTTTGATCCATAATTCTAATTTCTGTATATATATATATTTTTAAATGGGAACAGTTTGGAGAATTGGTATTACAAAATATTGATAGTGATGACTGGAAATCTGGAGAACGCAAAAATTGCAGTGGATGCATTGTCTATTTGGTAAGTGCCGTTTCAGAATTCTCATTCTTATCGATTATGAGTTGACTCAGTCTTATTTAATTAAATTTGTGAGAATGTATTATATCTTAGATTTATTGGTTGGTCTCCATAATTTCTATGACAATTTTAAAATAGGAGATCTCTTGATTTTGATTATAATTGGTAAAATACAATATATAATTAGAAGAGGAAAAGGAATATAGTATTTATAAATGTGGTTGCTCAATGTGCAACTGTTTTTGGGCGACTCAATTTCGTCCTCAATATGTCCACAATCTCTTTTAATGTATACTACATGTGACTTGTGAGTGTCATTTTCTCATTTCTTGAATTTCAAGCTGTCTTATATTACTTGGCAGTTTTTTTGTGTTGGAATAATTTCTTCTCATGTGTCCAAAAAAAAAAAAAAAAAAAAAAGTCAAGCACAAGAATTGCCAAAATGTGTGCATTATCTTATAAAGTTGTTTTTTGGTTTTCTTATATTTATATATAATAGTAATGACTTTGTGTAACTGAATTCTCTTGGTGTATTATGCAGTATGAGCATCAATGGCTGGGAAATGATGATTCCTCTTGCATTTTTTGCTGGAACTGGGTAAATTCCTCTGTTTTAATTTATTCATTTAATTTTTTTTTTTTTTTTTTTGACTTTTGAACAAATATATTTGATTTAAACCCCACGTTTTTCATCTAATTTTACTCTATCTATCAATGTGGAAATTATCATAACATTGTATAATATGTGACATCTGGCTTATTTTGAGAAAATCAATGATTATTGTATTTTTAATTTTTTTTTCAAAATATCTCAAATATTATATATCATGTGAATTATTATGACGGTACATATCCATATGAAAATTAGCCTGATTTTTCCTCTAAAAATATATGCCCCTAAAATTTGCATGATATTTTATCAATACATCCCATGTATATATTAATATAGTGGTCAGTATATTAATAAAATAAAATAAATTATATATGCCCCTACAATTTGCATGATATTTTATCAATGCATCCCACCAAATATATATTAACAAGTGGTTTGTGTATTAATAAAATAAAATACCGATACTGTTCATTGAAAAACCAAATCATGCTAGAAGTAATAACTAGACATTGTCACTATCATATTTATAACTCATTTAATCTAAGAATTAAAATTTATGGTTGTATTTTATTTTACTTAATAAAACACCTGTCTCTCTCTTCCCTTTTCCTTTGCTAGTTAATACTTAATTCATTCCAAAATAAAATGTTGTTTTAAATATTCTTATATAGATAAAGAAAGATGAAAAAGAATTTATTTATCCCTATTTAAGTATAGTTTATACGACGGCTGAGGTATCATATGAAACTAAGTGTTGGAATATGAGGAGAATCTCATATTTCAACGATTAACCTTTAATAGACAATTTAATTTTGACTAGCTTTTGAATTTGTATATTATCTTTTATTTTGCATCATAAATGCATTAATTATATTAAATATTGGGTTAATTTCAATTTTGTCCTATATTTAAGATCATTTTCATTTTTGGACAACCAAGTATACGTTTTCCAATTTTGATCCTATGTATTTCAATTTTTCCAATTTCAGTCATGTATGTTTCATTTTTTTTTTTCAATTGTCAATCCAATTTTGGTTGGATAATCATTGGAAAATCTTACGTGACATCGGCGATTTTGGAATTCAGACAAAAATTGAACTGAAATTGAAAAAAAGTGAAACATATAAGACCAAAATTAGAAAATTGAACTGAAATTGGAAAAAATTGAAATATAAAAGACCAAAATTGGAAAACATATACTTGATTGTTCAAAAATGGAGAAAGACTTTATATATATGACCAAAATTGAAATAAATCCTTAAATATTTGCCGAAACACTAATTAGCCTCCAATCATTAGTAAAACAAATACAAGATATCTGGGACACCAAATTAAAACAAAAAGATTAACAACTGCAAAATGAAAATCATTATCCTTTATCCAAATCATCCCAAAGAATCCAAACGGTTTCATGAATATTGATCAGAAGATTATCTCATTACTTGAATGAAATTCAATTACATGGAATCATATAGAATATTTGAATATTGGAATGTTAATGTTGTTGTGTGAAATGTGCAGAGTAAGGGTAGCAAATGAACTAGGAGCAGGGAATGGGAAAGGAGCCAAGTTTGCAACCATAACAGCAGTGTCTGAATCTTCATTGATTGGTCTTGTTTTCTGGCTACTTATAATGTTGTTTCACAATGAATTTGCCCTAATTTACACATCCAGTGCTATCGTTCTAGAAGCAGTTAGCCACCTGTCTATTCTATTGGCTTTCACTATTCTTCTCAACAGTGTTCAACCTATTCTTTCAGGTAATATTAATATCATTAACATAAATGTCACACCTAATGATGTATATTGTACATATCCTTGCTTTTGCATCAGTTTGTGTTTATACAAATAGACATGAATACAATAATCGATATGACATATATTCAATGGATTATCTTTTAAAAATATTTGAAATATTTGTTTTCTTCAAGGGGTGGCTGTTGGTTCTGGATGGCAATCATACGTGGCATACATTAACCTAGGCAGCTACTATTTGATTGGGGTCCCACTTGGAGTTTTGATGGGATGGGTTTTCCATCAAGGAGTTATGGTAATCATTTTTTATTTGGTACTTCTTCAACATATATATATATCTACAAATTTAAATTTAAATGTGAAAATACATTATTCTTCATCATTGACATAAATTGGGCTTCTGTATTTATTAATTTCAGGGAATATGGGCTGGTATGATTTTTGGTGGAACTGCAGTTCAGACATTGATACTTGCCATTATTACAATAAGATGTGATTGGGAGAAAGAGGTAACACTATTCTTTTTCATTTTTTTATTTAATATTTATAACATGGTGTCCCAATATTTTCTATTTAAAATGTTGTTCAAATAATATTATGAAATTTTAAATTGGGATTACAAATGTTGTAGAAGTAGTACTAATATATCAATAATGATAATTAATATGATGAGGTCTAAATTGTGCAGGCGACCAAGGCAACAACGCATGTTGGCAAGTGGTCATCACCTTCCAGAAATAATGCTTGAAGAGATGACCAAATTGATCTCAATTTGTTAGCCTTTTTTTTTTTTTTTTTTGTCCCAAATATTTTGTAAAACTTTTGACCTAAAAAACTCTAGTATCTTGTACTTAATTTTGACTCCCAATATTTGAAATAAAAGACCACAAAACACGGATTGGATCTTCTATTATATTTGGTATTACATCTCATATTTCATAGCATTTATTATATGACATGTGTTAAATAGTGATGTCATTGAATACACTTGGCATGTGGTGATTGTTTTGGAATAGGAGATGTAACACCAAGTGTAATAGAAAATCTCGTGTGCACAAAACGAAGCTTCACATCCATACCCGAATCGATCAGCTCTATTATGTATATTATATAATAAAATTTTAAAGCTAATTAATATGGCTATTTAATGATATGAAATTTAATGTTGATGATAAAAATTAATACATAATATCTCAATTTTAACTAAATTGTTAAAATAACACATACTAGACTTTAAATATAGAAATATTTATTTATAAATCAAAATTTGTTAATATTGTAAAAATTAGGGATCAATATAAATAAATAACTCAAATAGAGGTGGAATGATTAAAAATGATCACTCAAACTTATTAATTAAAGTATTATGAATATGTATTTTGAAATAACTATTATAGTTATTTGAGAAATTTTGGAGACGAACCAATAAAATCTAAAATATATAATTCAATTAGAATTTATACTAAATTAAACTTTTTCACGAATTTAATTCAACCCATAATCAATAAGAATGAGAATTCTGAAATTGTGCTTGTGAATATAGTATGAAGAGTAGCATGGAGAAGCCATGCAATCAGCCTAAGTAATCAGAAGGAATTTAGTATATAAGGCTGTTGTGATATTTGGCTAAGTAATTAAGAAAACGTTTCTGACTAATAAAAACGTAACTCAGAAATGCGACTTCATAGCGGGTAAAACGGTTATGAGCTAAACTTGTGTTTTCGAAGTCTGTTTTGCAGGTTATGCGTAGCGGTTTTGCGAGGCTCGTATCTTACTCGATACTCAACGGTTTCGATCAAGATTTGTTGTGCTGAACTCAGTATATATAGGTGTATATTTCTTTAGTTGATAAGTTTCAATATAGAGTTATAGAGAGAGAGAGAGAATCAGCTGTATACAGAGTGTTCTCGTTTTAGGGTTTACTGTTTCAGTTCTCGTCTTTTTTCTTTGTAATTCTTTGGTTCTGAGATTGATCAATATAGTGAAGGGTTCTGAGAGTGGATGTAGGCATTTTAAGCCGAACCACTATACTTCTGTGTGTTGTGATTGCTGTTCTTTGTCTTCTTCAGTTCGGTTTTGTTTTCTCCATTGTTGAAGCTTGAGTGGATCTTGAGTTTTGTGTGTTTCTTGATCATACTTTTAAGAAGTGGCGCCGTTTGTGGGAATCACTGATCAAGAATGGGGTCTGCACGATTTGACATGGAGAAGTTTGATGGAACGGGCGATTTCGGTTTATGGAGAGTGAAAATGAAGGCAATGCTCGTTCATCATGGAGTCGCACCAGCTCTAGAAGGAATCGAAGCATTCCCAGAGAATCTGAAGCAAGATCAGAAGGCCACTCTTATGGATAAAGCTTACAGCATGATCATCTTGAGTCTTGAAAACAAGGTGCTAATGGAAGTAGCAAGGATTGAGACTGCAAAAACCATATAGGAAAAGCTTGAGAGCTTATATATGGTAAAGTCTCTGGCAAACCGACTGTTCTTGAAGAAAAAACTATATGCATTTAAGATCTCAGATGATAAACCTCTGATCAGTCAGTTAGAGGATTTCAACAAGATCATAGATGATCTGGTTGATGTTGATGTCAAGTTAGAGGATGAAGATAAAGCCATCTTACTTCTGAATTCACTGCCAAAAAGTTATGAACACTTTTGTGATTCAATCCTCTATGCCAGAAAATCAGCTATCACTCTTGAAGATGTGATGACATCTCTGAAGACTAAGAAATTGTCCAAGGGAGCAAACTCAAAGGCTCAAGGTGGAGGAGAAATGCTTATGGCCAAACAAAAGATGCAGAAGAAAAACTCATCAAAGAAGGGATCCAAAGCTCAAGTCAAGAAGTTTGCTCCTCAGACTCAAGAAGCTAAGGATGATGTAGAGGGAAAGAGATGCTTTCACTGCCACAAGCCTGGTCATTTCAAAAAGGATTGCTTCAAGTACAAGAAGTCTCAACAAGAAAAAGGGAATGGTCCTGAAAAACAAGTCAACCATACAACTGATGCTTCAAGTTCACACTCAGGCTATGATTCTGCAGATGTGTTAGTTGTCACCCAATCTGATACAAAAAGAGAATGGATCCTAGACTCCGGATGTTCATTCCATATGAGTCCTCATAAAGAGTGGTTCAAGAACTTGATCCAAAAGGAAGAAGGCACTGTTATGCTTGGGAACAATTATACTTGCAAGGTAGAAGGTATTGGTTCTATCCCTCTAAAGATGAAGGATGGAACAATCAAGCTGCTATCAAATGTTAGATATGTACCAGATCTTAAAAGAAACTTGATATCTCTTGGAGTATTAGATTCTCAAGGATTCACTTTATCAGTTCAAGGTGGAGCTATGAAAGTGTATAAAGGATCAAGAATAATTCTGGAAGGGTCAAAGAAACATGATCTGTATTATCTTGAAGGAACTACTGATACAGGTAGTGCTTACTCAGTAAAGGAAGTGGATAAGACTATGACTTGGCATAAGAGGCTAGCACACATCAGTGAAAAGGGTCTGCAAGAGCTGCAGAAACAACAAGCTTTTGGAAAAGATTGTATCTCTAAACTGGAATTCTGTGATTATTGTGTCTTGGGTAAGGCAAAAAGGTTGAAGTTTTCATCTGGAACACACTCTACTCAAGGGATTCTTGATTATATTCACTCAGATTTGCGGGGTCCTGCAAAGGTCCAAACTAAGAATGGAGGGAGATACTTCTTATCAGTAATTGATGATTACTCAAGGAAGCTTTGGGTTATGATACTAAAGACTAAGGATGAAGCATTCTCCAGATTTAAAGAGTGGCTCATTGGAGTTGAAAATCAAACTCAGAAGAAACTTAAGTGTTTAAGGACTGATAATGGACTAGAATTTGTTTCTAGTGAATTCAATAGTTTCTGCAATGAAAGAGGAATAGCCAGGCATAGAACAACACCTCATACTCCTCAACAGAATGGGTTGGCAGAAAGAATGAACCAAACATTACTTCAAAGGGTCAGGTGCATGCTATTAAGTTCAGGGTTAAGTAGAAGTTTTTGGGGAGAAGCTGTAACTACAGCTGCATATCTGATAAATCGATCACCATCCTCAGCTATAAACTTCAAAACACCTGAAGAAATATGGAGTGGCAAGCTAGCAGATTATTCAAGATTGAAAGTATTTGGATGTTTGGCATTTGCTCACATAAAGCAAGACAAACTGGAAGCTAGAGCTCTAAGATGTGTATTCATTGGTTATCCTGTTGGAGTGAAAGGCTATAAACTTTGGTGTATTGAGGAAGGAAAACAGAAGTGTATAATCTCAAGGGATGTGACTTTGATGAATCATTCATGCCATTAAATAAAGATGTGATAAGAAGCAAATCAAACCAGGGGGAGAAAAGATCACAGCTTGAGGTGGAGTCACCAAGCTCAAGTTCAGATTCTGATCAGGAGATACAACAAGAAGCTTCTGACAATGAGTCAAATAAGGGAGAAAATGATGAAGAAAATGCTCTTGCCAACTATCAACTAACAAGAGACAGATCCAAAAGGTCAGTAAAACCTCCTTTAAGATTTGATCAAGCTAACTCAATTTCTTTTGCTCTTCTTGCAGCAAATGAAGTGGAATTTCAAGAACCAAGCAACTATAAAGATGCTGTAACCTGTAAAGAAAAAGAGAGGTGGAAAGCTGCAATCCAAGATGAGTTGAACTCACTTGAGAAAAATAAAACTTGGATTGTGGTTAAAAGACCAGATCATCAGAAGTTAGTAGGGTGCAAATGGATCTTCAAAAAGAAGATAGAAGCTTTTCAGAATAATAAAGTGAGGTTCAAGGCTAGATTGGTGGCAAGGGGATTCACACAAAATGAGGGTGTAGACTATACAGAGATTTTCTCACCTGTTGTAAAGCATTGCTCAATCAGATTACTCCTTGCAATGGTGGCTCAATATGACTTAGAACTACATCAAATGGATGTAACAATAGCTTTTCTTCATGGTGAACTCAAGGAGAAGATCTATATGGAAATACCAGAAGGTGTTTATGTCAAAGGTAGAGAAGGAAAGGCTTTGCTACTGAAGAAGTCTCTCTATGGCTTAAAGCAGTCACTAAGACAATGGTATCTCAGGTTTGATGATTTTATGAGGAAGATTAAATTCATGAAAAACATGTATGATAGCTGTGTTTACTTTAATTTTGATTCATATGATTCTATTACTTTTTTGATTCTATATGTTGATGATATGCATATTGCTACTAATTCTTTAGCTAACTTGCATAAAATCAAAGATCTCTTAAATTCAGAGTTTGACATGAAGGATCTAGGGGAAGCAAAAAGGATATTAGGAATGACTATAACTAGGAACAAGAAAGAAAGTGAAGTGTTCCTTGATCTTAGTATATATCTGAAGAAGGTACTGATCAAATACTAGATGAATCAAAGTAAGATTGCAGCAGTACCATTGGGACAACATTTGAAGCTCTCAAAATATCAATGTCCTAAGTCCAGAGAAGATGAGCAAAGAATGAGAAGTATACCTTATGCAAATGCTGTTGGCAGCTTAATGTATGCAATGGTTTGTTGTAGACCTGATCTAGCTTATGCCATGAGTCTAATCAGTAGGTTCATGGCAAATCCAGGCTTATCTCATTGGGATGCAGTAAAATATGTGATGAGATATGTCAATGGAACAATTGATATAAAATTGAAATTCAAGAAGAAGGCAAATTCAAGCTCACCAATTGAAGGCTTTGTTGATGTTGATTATGCTGGGAATTTGGATAGTAGAAAATCCTTAACAGGCTATGTGTTTACTTTGTTTGGAACAGCTATAAGTTGGAAGTCTATCCAACAATCAGTGGTGGCACTTTCAACTACAGAGGCAGAATTTATTGCATTAACTGAAGCTATCAAAGAAGCCTTATGGCTAAAAGGAATCATGTCTGAATTCAAGGTGATTCAAGAGTGTGTTTCAGTTCACTGTGATAATAATAGTGCCATACATTTGTCCAAACATCAGGGGTATCATGAAAGGACAAAACATATAGATGTTAAGCTATACTACATCAGAGATATTGTGGAAAAACAGGAGATCAAGGTGTGTAAAATAGCTACAGAAAATAATCCCTCTGATGCCATGACAAAGGCTTTGTCTGCTGCTAAGTTTAAGCTCTGTATGGAGTTGATTGGCTTAAGGGGGAAGGCAACTTCAGATATAACTTGAAGGAAGGAAGCTACTCTTCATACTAAGGTGGAGATTTGTGAATATAGTATGAAGAGTAGCATGGAGAAGCCATGCAATCAGCCTAAGTAATCAGAAGGAATTGAGTATATAAGGTTGTTGTGATATTTGGCTAAGTAATTAAGAAAACGTTTCTGACTAATAAAAACGTAACTCAGAAATGCGACTTCATAGCGGGTAAAACGGTTATGAGCTAAACTTGTGTTTTCGAAGTCTGTTTTGCAGGTTATGCGTAGCGGTTTTGCGAGGCTCGTATCTTACTCGATACTCAACGGTTTCGATCAAGATTTGTTGTGCTGAACTCAGTATATATAGGTGTATATTTCTCTAGTTGATAAGTTTCGATATAGAGTTATAGAGAGAGAGAATCAGCTGTATACAGAGTGTTCTCGTTTTAGGGTTTACTGTTTCAGTTCTCGTCTTTTTTCTTTGTAATTCTTTGGTTCTGAGATTGATCAATATAGTGAAGGGTTCTGAGAGTGGATGTAGACATTTTAAGCCGAACCACTATACTTCTGTGTGTTGTGATTGCTGTTCTTTGTCTTCTTCAGTTCTGTTTTGTTTTCTCCATTGTTGAAGCTTGAGTGGATCTTGAGTTTTGTGTGTTTCTTGATCATACTTTTAAGAGTGCTTACCAAACAAACAATGCATCCACTGCAATTTTGGCGTTCTCCAGATTTCCAGTCATCACTATCAATATTCTGTAATACCAATTCTCCAAACTGTTCCCATTTTTTTTTTGTAAATATAGAAATTAGATTTATGAATTATGAATCAACACATATTAATATGCAAATTATTCATATGTCAAACAATATGATGATTAATTTGAAATCACTAACAAGAGATGAACAAAGATAGAGAGAGAACCAGAAAAGGCCTCGTCGGAGAAGCCAGTCCACGTCAGCGGGCAAAGAGTGTACAAAAGCATCCCCAACAACGGTGCCGATCAACCCCAACTGCATCCTATACACGAATAGCCAACTGAGCAGCACGTGCACCACAAACGCCGCCAGCTGATTCTGCAGAAACCTCTGCAACGGAAACACCAAAGCAAAGCTGAAATGCAGGGGAATGAAGCCGAGGACGACGTCAATGGCGATGGACATGGTGGCCAGCTCCAGGTCGAGGCTTGGGTGATGACGAACATCGGCTGAAGATGGCGGGGCCCACCACCCGCCATAGCTTCTTCGATTCGGCTCAGACTCTCTGGGACAGGGTTTCTTCATCTGCAGGTTTTAGTTCTGTGATGTAATCTAGTAAAGGGACTCTTGCTATTTGTTCGTTCTCCATTACATTTCCCATTTTTGGTTTTTTTTTTTAAATGTTGATGTTAGCCTTTTAAGAAGAAACTGAAAGGGCCCACTTCTTTAATTCATTAATCACTTTCATGAATCCTTTTACTTTTACATAATGCAATCAAAAGCACCCACGTTGATTTATTTTGATGTGTTTTTAATTAAAAAAAAAGTGTGTTAATTAATGTAGGTGTGTTTTTAAATGTGTGTTTTTATATAATTAGTGTGTGTGTTAATAGGGCACACAAACCAATTCATTTTGAGGTGTTATTAATTAAAACATGTGTGGTGTTAATTAATGTGAGGATGTTTTTAAGTGTGTGTTTTTGTGTAAGTATGAGTGTGTTAAGATGTAAGAATAACATTCTTATCCACTTTTTAATTATTAGCTAATGATTGGATTGAGTGTGTATTAGTGGATAAAAACAAGAGAATAAAACTTAGTGGATAATGGGACCCACATGTAATGATTGTATTTGTGTTAAATTAATGTAAATTTGTGTTAAATTGATGTAAATGTGTGTTTTTAAAAATTAGATGTTTTTAATTAGTGTGTTGGCATGTGGATCCCACACTAAAATGATGTGCTAATGCATTCTGGTCCCCCTTTTTAATGATTGACTAATGATAGTAATTAATGTGATCTAATTTGCAACCAATAAAAAATGTTTTTTTTTCAAAATAAAATAATATAATAAAAATTAGTGGATAATGGAACCCATATATAATTAATGAAGATTTATGTTAAATTGATGTAGATGTGTGTTTTAAAAAAATAGATGTTTTTAATTAGTGTGTTGGCATGTGGGTCGCACACTAAGATGGTATGCTAAAAATCCATTAATGTGGGTGCTCTAAACCACTTTTTCCAATCATTTTTACTGTAAAATGGAAATCTCGTGATTCGCACATGGTTTTAATTTTTAATTTTCCAATTAGATGAAAAGTAAAGTTTAGGTTGCAATGTAAAAAAAAATTAATGATGGAAAAAGTGATATATATTACAATTTGATAAAAATTAATTTTGCAACTTCAAGATGAAAATGATTATTATATCCGTAATAATAATTAAGTGTGAAGTCACATTACATATCAACTCATTTTATTTATTTACATCAGTTAATTATATATTTATTTTTATTAACAATTTGAACTTTCTTCCTTTCCTCCACCCACTCTTTAACACATTAATATAGACTAATTTATGGAAGTGTCTCACATATTAATAACACATAAATTATAGTTTTAAGGTAAGGTGGAATGAAATTAGGTGTGAATTAAATTAACCTAAGGATGGAATGGTGATGGGAAATGAATGGTATAAAAATATTTATTCCTATAATTGATATCACAAAGGAATATGAAATGAATGAAATAATCATTATGATTATATTTCAAAATTAATAACTACAAATAAAATATTAAATCAATTTTTATTTAACCAAATAATTGTCCACTATAATTTTATTTTAATATTCTTATTCCATTTATCACTCATTTAAATTATTTAGTATATTTAATAAATTAAAAAAAATTACGGAAAATTAATCATTGCAGTAATATTAAGGTATATTATATATAAATATTTTATTATTAGTTTACTTATTTTGTATTATTTACATATTCTTTCAATAGTTAATTATATTATTATGATAATTTTTATTAATTATTTTATATGATTTTATGTTATTAAAACAATATTTTATATTATCTAAATAATATTCTAATTAGTTATAATTATTTATGTATTTTATATAAAATATTATTTATCCTAATATTAATTTATCTTATTTGTATATATTTAAAAAATTTTAGATAAATCTTATACTAGAATAAAATTATATGTATTATTAATATTATATTCCTATTATCCTTATGTTTTAAGATTTTTACATTTATTTATTATTTTTATACTATCGACGTATTTAATTTTATTATTTATTTGATATTTTAATTTTTAATTGTATATTAATTTTATATTTTATATCATTTATAAATAATTTAATATTATTATACAATTTTATATGATAATTTATCTTTGGGGAGTTTACTTGTAAAAAAATAAAATAGTTAAATAATGATAAAATTGTCTAAATTAATAATTAATATAGTTCACTTCCTTGTAGGTAGGAATACATAATATCATGAGGGTAGGAAGGAATGGTCATTCCCACATTCATGGTAATAACAATTCCTAGGGGAATGATGTCATTTCTAAACTATACCAATCAAAAAAATATGAATGAAAATATGAATGATGATTTCATTCTCACCCCATTCCATCATACCAATTATGTTATAAAAGAATTAATAAATGAAAAGGAACCATTGTGAATAATGCTTATATTTCCCTACAATATATATTTGACTTTATTTAGTTTTTATGATAGTATTTCAGAAAAATAATATCATTACACATAGGGATTTATACAAATCAATTTGTATATCCTGTAATTCATTTTTTTTTTTTCAAATTGTGTAACCTTTATGGATTATATTGTGTAATTCATATTGGGTTATATGATATGATTCGATTCATATTATCTTTCATGATATATATTATTTGGATTTCACAATGGTCTACACGATTTCATGAAAATAACTATTGTGAAAACTATGGTGTTTTTATAAGGTGATGTATGATGTTAAAAAAAATACTATGTAACTCGCCGTAAAAATATTGACTCTTTTTTACACGATAAATCTGCTTGTGTAAATATTTTTTTATCACAAAAAATTATATGCCCCAAAGGCACGGATCCTAGGATCCGTGCCCCCGCCCCGACCTGACCGACCCAGGAAGAATATGGGTTAATATATATATTAAAAAATGACAGTTTTCCCATTCTCTTCTTCTGCTATTTGCGACCTTTCAATTTCTCTGTGCAAGTTCTCTCTAGCTTTCTACAATTTTCACGTTTTTTCTTCAATTTCTGGTTGTTTTCTTCTTTGTTTGTTAGTTCTTTGTTTTAGTGGAAAGATCATCGGTATTTTGAAGGTATTTTTGCATATTTTGGCTTTGGTTTTTGTTAATGGTAAGTGTATTATACATTTTTTTCGAAGTTTTAATGGTAAGTTGTTGCCATCGTCGCCGGCACATCAGTTTGGCAGACTGACGTGGTTATCCAGGACCACCATGATTTCATTCTTTCCAAGCTCATTAACCACAACCCTGTGATGTTCCACTACACTGATGTTGAAGAACTTATGATTATTTTTCACAAATCCTGATTTTGCAGCAGAAAATGTTGACTTATCTAGAGATTTCGAAATTATAATGTCGCTGAAATCAAGCCTGGTAAACATGTATGGCCCACGTGAATCTCACGCAATTGAAGCCTGTTTTAGCTCTCAGTTTTGGAAAAGCCCCATTGTATTGAGTGGTGTCCCTAAATTCAGAAAAACTTCACAATTTCTACCAAACCAACCTAGTTATTTAACTCCAATTTTTATCAATCTGCTACTACTCCTTTACTTTAATTTTTAAACAACAAATACTTTAGATAAATTTCCTAACTAAATACAATTTACATGATAACTTTTCCATTTCCACTTTATTATACCTGAAGGTAGTACTGAATGCAAACATAGATATTAATAGTTACAATATAAGGTATTATATACTTACCTTTTAAGGTATTATGATTGAAAGTTCAAAAATATAATGATATAGTCAAAAAGTATAAAATATGAGAAGATTAGTTAGATGATTAAATATACAAAGAATATTACAAGTTAATACATGGAGTATTAGATGAATGCAATCAAAAGTATTAATGGTTATAGTAAAAAGTATTACATATGCACATTTAAGATATTACATATTTATCTTTTAAGGTATTACATATGAACCTCTAAGGTATTACAAATTTACCTTTAAGGTATTAATGCTTATAGTATAAGGTATTATATATGTGCACATTTAAAGTATTACATATTTACCTTTAAGGTATTAATGGTTATAGTAAAAAGTATTATATATGCACTTTTAAGGTATTACATATTTATCTTTAAGGTATTAATGCTTATAGTAAGGTATTACATATGCACTTTTAAAGTATTACATATTTATCTTTAAGATATTAATGCTTATAGTAAGGTATTACATATTTACCTTCAAGGTATTAATGGTTATATAGTTAAAGTGTTACATATGCATGTTTAAGGTATTTCATATGCACTTTTAAGGTATTACATATTTAACTTTAAAGTATTAATGCTCCCAACCCGACCCACGCGCGCGCGCACACTGTAGTTGTTGTGCGCCGTGTGCATACTTCACGCACAACTGATTTATTCTCAGGCATCACCTGATTTACCTTCAATTATCACACATTTACTCTTCAGGTATCACATATCTACCCTTAAGGTATTATGTAGAAACAATGTTGTTGTTTTTTTCTTTCTCCTTCTTCTTCTTAGTCTCTTTTCTTATTGATTTGTTATTCTTCTTATTTCTTTAATACATTATTCTTCTTATTATTCTTGTCTATCCTCTTGTTCTTATTCTTCTTCAAATTGCCATGAAATCATTTATGAGGTTTTTTCCCTTCTTATTTTTGAGTAATTTTAAAATATTAAAAATAAATTATTTCAAACAATATGAAATCATGATTTGTAGAAATTTTGACGAAAAATATGATGAAATCGTGATTTGCAAAATTTTTTAGGAAGAAGATGATGAAACATTTGAAATCTTAATATTTTCAGTGAAGGTATTAGTTATATGCTCTTAAGGTATCAGTTGTTTACTTTTAAGGTATCACACATTTACTCTTAAGGTATTAGTGCAGAAATAGTGTTGTCTTTTTTTTTTTCTTCTCTCCTTCTTTTTTATCTATTTTCTTACCAATTTGTTATTCTGCTTTTTTTGTTTGATACATTCTTCTTCTTCTTCTTCTTCTTAAGGTATTAATGCTTATAGTATAAGACAACTCTTAAGGTATCAATTGTATATTCTTAAGATATTAGTTGTATACTCTTATCAATTGTATGCTCTTAGGTATTACAAATTACCTTTAAGGTATTAATGCTCATAGAATAAGGTATTACATATGCACCTTTTAAGGTATTACATGTTTACCTTTAAGGTATAAATGCTTATAGTATAAGGCATTAGATATGCACCTTTAAAGAATTACATATGCATCTTTTAAGGTATTAATATTTATAGTATAAGGTATTACATATACACCTTTTAAGGTATTATATGTTTACCTTTAAGATATTAGTGTTTATAGTATACCTTAATGTTTATAGTATAAGGTATTACATATGCATATTTTAAGGTATTACATGTTTACCTTTAAGGTATTAATGCTTATAGTATAAGGAATTAGATACACACCTTTAAGGTATTACATATTTACCTTTAATATGTTAATGTTTATAGCATAAGGTATTAGATATGCACGGTATTATATATTTACCTTGAAGGTACTACATATTTACCTTGAAGGTATTAATGTTTATAGTATAAGGTAGGTCATATTTACTCTTAATGTATTAGTTGTTCATTCACTGAAAAATATCACTTGTATACTCTTTAGGTATCACTTTGTATACTCTTTAGGTATCACAAGTAATTATATGAAGATTGAGAAGGAATAGAGGGGAAAAAAAAAAGAACAACTCAAATGTACATTGCAATCATCCCATTTGTATCTAAATGTTACTCACCTAATTTCAGTTCTCCATTTACTGTAATAATCCAAATCAAAAGACTAGTGTCTATGAGTAGATCAACACATATTTTAACACTACAATGTCTTGCTGGATTTTGAACTTCATATTGAAACATTAAAATGTATTAGAGAAAGGTTCTTGACCGTAAGACATTAGCATCATTGCCACCACATTCAAGACAATTGTACCCTCTTCTTGCACTAATCACGATGCGACGAACTTACAGACTTTGATGAGTCAATCTTCTCAGTCTAATCGGTTTTCTTTTCTTTCTTTGTAGGTAATTTTCCATAAATAATTATCTGATTTAAGATTGTACCATTTGTGACAATGCCAATCACAGAGCCCATGACCACTAAAAAGAAAATGTAGTAGTTAATGGAGGAAATTAAAACCAAGAGATTACAAAAGGTAAAATCCATCAATGGCTTCACGTAATTCAAAATCGAGGATATATTGTGGAACTGTTTGGGGTCCCACGGCGGCCGTCCACCGGCGCCACCACCACAAGCAATAGAAAACTCACACGAAAGAGAAACCCACCCGGAAAAGGTCATCCTGGATTGAAGAGGAAGAAGAAGGGTTGGGAAGAAGAGAGAAGAAAAGAACAGCGAGGAGAAGAGAAAAAAAAAACAATATATATATATATATATATATGATGGGTCGGAGCGGGTCGGGGGCATGGATCCTAGTATCTGTGACCCAGGGGCACAAGAGTGCTGCCCTTTTTTTATTGTTCACATGTCACTTCCCACAATATGATCCATAAAGGATTATACGATATTGAAAAAAAAAACTATCAATTTGTGTAAACCGTCCTAAGAAAATTAGCACAAATTTGAGAATTTTCATCTCAAACTTAACGAGAAATTGCTTGGTTTCATTGCAAAATTACAACACAGCAATAATTCTGAAATTGCATAGCAAACTTAACAGCACACTTTTGCACCGTTTTATTCAGAACTTAACAACAAATTTGTGTAATTTCGATGGAAAATTAGAGGCAAACATTTTGTTTTGTCACTAAATTATAGCTTAGCCACGGATTTGAAATTTTCATTGTAAAATTAACAGCAAACTATTTAGTTTTGTCGTTAAATTACAATTAAGCCACAAATTAATTAGAAAATTTTCCTCACAAAATTAGCAGCAAATATATTAATTTTGTAGCTAAATTACAACTTAAAACAAATTCGTTTTCCCCACAATTTTTTTGGAATATTCTTGTACCTAAACATTCATAGACAAACTGCAAAATAAGATATGAAACACAATTGAAAATCTCCATTCAGAAGTAATTTCAACGAAAACTCAATTCAAATATTTTGAGTAAATTATTGACAATATTAAATTCAACATTTTCAAGATTAACTAACTAAAATTTGTTTTTTTTAAATCAACTAATAAAAAATAGTCTTCAACGATTGATCAACAACCTGCAGAAATAAAAAAAGAGTAAAACATTAGAAAGATTGAACAGAGGAGAACTACTAAACAAGTATTTATTCATGAGAATTTTCAGCAATGAGATAATTAAATACAAAGAAAAAGAAATAACAAAAGATTACATTTTTCTACTTCCTTTCACAATTAAAATAATATTGCTGAGTTCCTCCTCTGTATGGTTTATGTACAACTCAATCATGTTACATCGCAAATTAATCAAAATCTTTGCATCAAAGGTACAAGGATAAACATATTGAATTTTCTTACTTGGTATTTTGTAATATATATAATATGCAATGCCAAGCAGTCTAACACTCTCTTGGTGATTCCAATCTTCAGAAGACAATTTTATTTTCAGACAAAATTCAGCTCAAAGAATAGAAAATGTATGCTTTGCATAAAAATAAAAAAAAGTATAACAAAAGCAAATAAGAAAAAAAAAATAGAGAGAAAAAGAAAGGTAAATATCATGATTATGTTCTAAACAGGGGGAAGAACTGAATTCTTAATATAAAACTCCAAATACTTGTAGTTCAATTTTAAACACATGTTTTAGTGATTTACATTCCTCAATACATTTTTAATGATTTTCAGTTCAACTATGTGTTGGGCCCTCAATAATCCGACCTGACCCAAAAGCCACCCGTGCCACAGAAAATACTTAGTCTCGCATGAAGGATCCACAAAGAAGGAAACAAATCTACAATCAAATCATATCCGATTTAGATAGGATTTAATCCGTTTTTTTTCCTTATTTAAGACCCTAAAGGGGGATTTATTTCTTACTTTCCAAGTTTCATATCTCAGGTCTAGCCTATAAATAGGACCTCAATTATCATTCAAAGGGATCGAATTCGAAATCAAGAGATCTTTTTACTCTCAATCTGATATAAAAAAGTTCTGGCTGGCCAAAACCGACCGACAAGAATAAGCCTAATTAATTTTCCCGAGTAGGCACCGGGCACCGTCTTTTTCTTATTTTATTCGATTTTCATATCATTTGTGTTCTATAAAATCTGACGTCAACACTATGTTTGGTAGTGGAAACTCCTCATGATCTCACCTAGTTAGGTTTTAGGGTTATCGCCAGTTTTGGATATAAATAATCTTATGTTTCATTGTATTTATTTATACTGTACTGTATGTGAATAATCATTGGATCTCCTGATTTGGTAGTGCTTAAGGTAGTCAGTTTGACCAATTAGGTGTACAAAATGTGTTCCTTCATATTTCGTTCTAGTATTTCTCCATAATTCCACCTTAATTCCTAATAGAAATAGAAGCCATGTCAACCTACATAACCATTAGTTGTCAAATATTTGGGTCGAAGGAATTATGACAACATAATTTGCGGCCACATGTTGAAATGGACAAAATATGTTAGGGAGGGAGAAGAGAATTTCATATTAACATGACAAAATATTTGGCTACAAGGAAGCACGTGCACCTAAAAGGCTCATTGTATTATGACAATTCATCCTCGTATGCTTGGATTTTGGTATAATAAATAACAATACAAGTAATAAATTTTATGTGATACTACAATTAATACATTTGTTCGGTTAGGCTTTACGAGAAGAAACATTATGTTGCATAGAAATCAAACAGCTGCAATCATGTATCTGAGTAAGGTGGCTTATCCCAACTCGATTCATTTATTAAAATCACTCATTTTTATGCTAAAAATTAGGTATTTTCTTGGTCCCGTGACAATTCTCGATCATTGAATTGGCTAATAATTTGATCAAATTGTTGGGTTTACAATTTTGATTCTACTTTATGCATTGTTATGTTCATGATATTGGCTCAATTTGCTAGAATTCTTTTTATTTTATTTTATGAAATGAGTTAGCTTGTAATATATTATAAATTAATTTATAAAACAAATTAAAATGAAAAAAATGTAGAGATTTGTCGTGTAGTATATGTGGTCTTTATATATATATATTTATATATATATATATATATAAATTTTTTATCAATCAAATTTCATATCATTAAATATCATATTAATTAGCTTTAAAATTCTATTTATTATAAATTTAATTAATACAGAAAATTAATTTTAAAAAAATGATAAATTTTTATCATTTTAATTGTCATTTTCTGTGTAATTATTGATTATCATATGTCCCAAAAAAAAAAAATATTCATACCACTAGAATTGCCAAAATGTGTGCATTATTTTATAAGGTTGTTTTTTGTCTTATTTTATTTATATAATATAGTAAATAATAATATGTTTGTGTAATTAAATATTCTTGGTGTTTTTTGTCTTATTTTATTTATATAATATAGTAAATAATAATATGTTTGTGTAATTAAATATTCTTGGTGTGTAATGCAGTATGAGCATCAATGGCTGGGAAATGATGATTCCTCTTGCATTTTTTGCTGGAACTGGATAAATTCCTCCTCTGCTTTAATATATCCATTCAAAGTTTTTTTTTCGACTTTTAAACAAATATATTAAATTTAAAACCCATGTTTTTGGGCTAATTTTACTCTATGTACCTACATATTTATATATGTATATCTGTATGTATGTGTCTATGCTTAAAGACTTAACAACCTTGAATCATAAGTGAAACAAACACGAGATATATGCAATGATGAAAATTTCGGTTTCGATGGAAATATCGATATATTAGTTTTGCGTTTTGAGGAAATATTTTGGAAATATCGGTATCAATGGAAATATCAGTACATAAATTATTGATATTTTTCCGATATTCAACGATATTTACTGATATTTCCCACATTCCACCAATATTTATCCACCAATATTTATCGATATTTCCATGATATTTCACGGACTTTCATATAATTTGTACCATGAAACCACCGATATGGAAATCAATACCGATATTTATCGATATTTCATCAATATTTTCCCGATATTTCACCTATTTTCCTACAAATTGTACCATGAAGTCACGATGTTGAAATTGATATTTCACCTATTTTCCTGCCAATTGTAGGATGAAGTCACCAATATTATCGTGAAATTGATATTTCACCTATTTTCCTACCAATTGTAGGATGAAGTCACCAATATTGAAATTGATATTTCGTCGATATTTTACCGATATTTTGACAAAATTTCTCGCTTCTTTACCGGTTACGTGGAAAAATGAAAATATCGGAGATATATCGATTGCACCGTATCGATCACGTGAAGAAATAGAAATATTGAGAAAATATTAAAAATATTTCCGGATATTTTCATCCATGGATATATGTAACACTTTAACTAAATAATCTAAATGTGCAAAATGATGATCATCATCTTTTATCTAAACAATCAATAAAGAATCCAAAAGGATTTCATGATTTATTCAGAAGATTCTTTCATTCGACTAACAAACTAGTATTCATTACGATTATATGGAATGATATTGAACATTGAAATTAATGCAAAGTAAGGGTGGCAAATGAACTAGGAGCAGGGAATGGGAAAGGAGCCAAGTTTGGTACAATAGTGGCAGTGTCTCAATCTTCATTGATTGGTCTCATTTTTACCATAGTGGCAATGTCTCAATCTTCATTAATTGGTCTCATTTTTACAATAGTGGCAATGTCTCAATCTTCATTAATTGATTGGTCTCATTTTTTGGCTACTTATAATGTTGTTTCACAATGAATTTGCTCTCAATCTTCATTGATTGATCTCATTTTTTGGCTACTTATAATGTTGTTTCACAATGAATTTGCCCTAATTTACACCTCCAGTGGTGTTGTCAGTTAGCCACCTATCTATTCTCTTGGTTTTCACTATTCTTCTCAACAGTGTTCAACCTATTCTTTCAGGTAACATTATAATGATGAATTGTGTGTAAATAATAAACAATATTGTATTCGATGGATTATGTTTACTATTATGCTAATTTTTTTTTTTTTTTTTTAATTGAAGGGGTGGCTGTTGGTTCTGGATGTAATCATACGTGGCATACATTAACCTAGGCAGCTACTATTTGGTTGGGGTCCCACTTGGAGTTTTGATGGGATGGGTTTTCCATCAAGGAGTTATGGTAAAATATTTTTTATTTGGTAGTTCTTGCCACATTCTTCTTCTGCATTATTTAAATAAATTATACTTTTTTTTTTTCTTTTTAATAATCTAGTTTCAAGCTTACAAGTACATTAATCTATCTTATGCATTTATTAATTTCAGGGAATATGGGCTGGTATGATTTTTGGTGGAACTGCAGTTCAGAGTCTTCAGACATTGATACTTATTATTACAATAAGATGTGATTGGGAGAAAGAGGTAACATTATTCTTATTCATTTTTAAAATTAATTTCTTATAACATGGTATAATATGTGTTCCAATATTATGGTTTTAAATATGGTTCGAGTAATACAAGTTTTCTTATTTGAAAAATAACATGGTATTATCTCGTATCCCGAATAACTATTTTTTGAGAGGTCTATTATTGTTCAAAATTATTTGTCATTTTAAAGAGTTAATACAATGAATATTAGACTAAATATATTTATAAGATAGATGGAATTTTTTTTTTTATTAAACTGTATATTATAAAGTATAATATTGATCATTAAATATTAGAGAATTTGACCTGTTTAACAGTTTTTAATTTTTCAATAATTTCCTTAATTTTTGTAAATATCAAATCATCATATATATGTTGAATATATCAAGTATATTAATATAAAATTATATTTAAAAAAGAAAAACAACTCTAATATAGCAATCCCACATTTCATGTAGAGTGAAGTCTTTCCAAATGCCAACTGCATGTGCGTCTATTTATCACATGTTCAAATAAATACTCACTTTTAAGAGACCCTGAAATCAAGAAAACACAGACACACACACAACAATAATAATAATCTAAAATTTGTAATTATAACAAGGGTAAAAATAAAATAAATTAATATATTAGCAATAATGTCGGTTATGCCTTTATTTTGGTATGGCTAAACTAAATTCCGAGCAAGAGGCAAAAACTTTACAGTTTGAGTTTTATATCTTGATTAGGTAGAATCATATTGTACCAACACGTTTTATTTAATTTTATATTGAAATATATATAGCATTTTTGCTAAACAAATATAAGTTCGTATAGGGCCTATAGGTTCAGTACATTGCTAAAAGATATATATGTAGGGTTATTTTAGATGTGTAGGAACTTCAAATACTAATAAAAGTATAATTGAATACAATATAAAATGATCAAGTTTGAGTTGTAATATATATATTTGTTAGGTCTGAATCGTTATTACACAGACCCAATAAGATATAAATGGTAAGAATATTAGCACCAAAATCTGAATAATCCAATAGGATTCAGTAATTTTTTTATGCAAGAGTTTTTCATTCTTTTTGGTTTTTTGTTTTCTTTTGCATTATCATTCTATATATTACACAGGACTTCATCTATATATACAATTGTTTATGGTTTTTAGACTTCATTTCTCGTGCCAGTTTACTAAAACTAGAATTATAGGTACATTAAATATTAGGAAAAAATAAATATTTATTGTATATATTTAGCATAGTTAAGCATAACAAGTAACTATTACAAAAAGGTAACAATATTAGTTATTGAATTGATCATGCAATATTAATTATTAATCATATTGTATTTTCGGATTAGTATTTTAGACCCATTAAAATTATTCCTAATTTGAGTAAAAAGGTATACATTCTACTAAAGATACAAGGATGAATGATCATGAGTCCATGACGTGGCTTTACCATATCAGTATATATATATATATATATATATATATATATATATATATATATATATATATATACATCACATCCGAAACTACATAAAAATTCGTGTGAAACGGTCTCACAGATGACTACCGTCCATCACCAACAAACAACATGTGAATTGTAGGGTTTGAGTTGTAGGTGATTAGGTTGTGGATTGATTCGTTTCACGCAATTCAATAAAAATCCGTAAGACGATCTCACAAGAGACTCACTCTATTTAAATTTTGTTCTAATTTTATATTATTAATTCATTAAACATTTATATATATATATATATATAAATTCTTTATTACTATTTCAATAGTTTCGGGTATTGGTCTCTTGTGAGACCGTCTCAAATGTGACGGGATTCAACTATATCTTTTACATGTATAAATATGTGTTTTTCAGTTATAAATATATGTTTTATAAGTATATTTTTTACAGTATATTTCAAGCATATCTTTCACAACTATAAGTACAACTGTCGCATGGTGCAGTTGCACATGAATTTTTATGAATGTATTACTTAATGTCATTCGATAAATTGACATTATATTCCGTAATTGTGACATTCAATAAATTGACATGCAAAATGTGTATTAATAAGTAATACAAATTGACATTCGGAAAATTGACATTAAATAAATAACATTTCAATGTCAACAAATTATAATTGTATTACTTAGCAAATTGAATGATTCGGTAAAACTCGAACAACCCACTTGAATTTTGATATTTATTTACGGATGTCAAATATTTTTTAAAAATCCAAATCAATCATAAAGTATAAAGTATGTTGATTGTATATATAATTTAATGAATACTAATTAATGTTTTAAAAAATTATTAAAATTTCACATTTTGAATAAATTAATTATTACATATTGTTTATAAATATATAATTTTTTGAACCAATTAATAAATATATAAATTAAATGATGTAAAAAGAATGGATTGATGGATAAGTGTGACTCAGCGCATAATTATTATTAATGTTAAAAGAAATGTCGGTCATTATTTGTGGGGTTGGACCGGATCAACCGATCTAACTGGTTCAACTGTGAACCGATCATCGGTTCTTTTAGGCACAAAAAATGGGAGTGGTTAGACCACTTAGAACCAGTCCAACCGGTCGACCAAATTTTCTTATTTTTTAAATTTTTTTACTTTTCAAATTAAAAAATTTAAACTTCTTAGGTTCTCATATTATTGTGCATTGCCTCAATACTAGTTTTTTATTCCCAACCAATGTGGGACAAACACTAAATTGATTGAATGTGAGACAAACTTATATATTAGTATCATTTATAGTGAATGACTTCAATGTCATTTTAGTTGGGTGACCAATGTAGGGCAAACTTTTAGACTTTATACTACGAGCTCTCATATTTTCTTTATTATTATTATTATTATTATTTTTTTTATTTTTGCAACATAACACAATTTTTTAATACAAACTTATATATTTTACTACAATCCTAATAATTTTTTTTTTCAATGTGGAACAACTATAATATTGTAATAAATTATAAGGAAATTAAAGCATTTTCATATTTTCCTAAGACAAAATTCATATATTAATTAATTTTTTTAGTTTTTAAAAAATTGAGAAGATATAATTTTAATATTCAATTCTATATATATATATATATATATATATATGTAATTTTATATATTGTGTAACATTTTGAATGATATTCTATATTTTATTAACAAATTCTTGCAATTTATCATCATTTTAAAAAAAATGATTGTGTATTATTATTATTATTATTATTATTATTATTATTATTATTATTATCCTCCTCTTTAATTCTATAAAAAAATTATATAATATAACAAATATTAAATAAAACATTGTCAAATATTTTTTAATCGATTGAACTCTCAATTGAATCAATGGTGAAGCCTATTTAACCATCAACACTAGTCATCATAAATTAATAAATCGATCATATGACATGTGGTACCCACACAAAAAGTGTTTATAATCAAATCAGATCCCCTATACCAAAAATTTATATACCACATGTGTATCACATTCTAAAACATATTACATTGATTTTGAAAATAAAAATGATTACAAATTATAAATCTTTTTCAATATCAAAATTACGTAATTTTGATGTGGCATACAAGTGGACATGAATTTTGGTACAGAGGATTCGATCCGGTTAATAATAGTACCTTCACGAATGTGAGTGTTTGGTTATAAAGACAACAAAGTTCAACCACACCTCTTTCTCTTCTTCTCAACCCTTTCTTCTCTCTTCAACCAAGAGAGAGAGAAATGGCAAATGGAATCGAGTATGAAGAAATATCAACAGTCCCTTTACTAGATCACAAACCAAAATCCGCAGACGATCACATCGATGAAGAAAAGCTGTCCCTAAGAGTCTGGGTGGAAACGAAGAAGCTATGGCGGGTGGTGGGCCCCGCCATCTTCAGCCGCATCACGTCGTACTCGATGTTCGTCATCACCCAAGCCTTCGCCGGCCACCTGGGCGACCTGGAGCTGGCCGCCATGTCCATCGCCACCAACGTCATCGTCGGCTTCGACTTCGGCCTCCTCCTCGGCATGGCCAGCGCCTTGGAGACTCTCTGTGGCCAAGCCTATGGCGCCAAGAAATACTACATGCTCGGAATATACTTGCAGCGTTCATTCATAGTTCTCTTCCTCTGCTGCGTGCTGCTGCTGCCACTCTTCTTCTTCGCGGCGCCGATTCTGAAGCTGCTGGGTCAGCCGGCTGACGTGGCGGAGCTGTCGGGGGTGGTGGTGCTCTGCTTCATTCCCCTGCATTTCAGCTTCGCCTTCGCTTTTCCGCTGCAGAGGTTTCTGCAGAGCCAGCTGAAGAACAGCGTGACGGCGTGGGCCAATCTGGCGGCGTTTGTGGTGCACGTGCTGCTCAGTTGGTTCTGCGTCTACAAGATGCAGCTGGGGCTGATCGGCACCGCCTTGATGCTGAATATCTCGTGGTGGATCATCGTGTTGGGGATGCTTTTGTACACTCTTTGCGGCGGATGTCCGCTGACGTGGAATGGCTTCTCCGGCGAGGCCTTTTCTGGACTCTGGGAGTTTCTTAAGCTCTCTGCTTCTTCCGGTGTCATGATATGGTTCTCTAATCTCTCTCCTCTTTCTTTCTCTCTCTTTCTTCTTCATTTTGATCCATAGTTCTAATTTCTGTATTTATTTATTTATTTTAAATGGGGACAGTTTGGAGAATTGGTATTACAGAATATTGATAGTGATGACTGGAAATCTGGAAAACGCCAAAATTGCAGTGGATGCATTGTCTATTTGGTAAGTGCTGTTTCTGAATTTTGATTCTTATCGACTATGAGTTGACTCAGTCTTATTTAATTAAATTTGTGATAATGTATTATATCTTAGATTTAATTTATTGGTTGTTCTATGACAATTTTAGAATAGGAGATCTCTTGGTTTTGATTATAATTGGTTTGTATTTATTGTTTGATGAATGATTGGTAAATGGGGTTGCTCAATGTGCAACAGTTTTGGGTGACTCAATTTCGTCTTCAATATGTCCACAATCTCTTTTAATGTATACTACATGTTAGTGTCATTTTCTCATTTCTTGAATTTCAAGCTGTCTTATATGACTTGGCAGTTTTTTTGTGTTGGAATAATTTCTTATCATGTGTCCAAAAAAAAAAAAAAGTCAAGCACAAGAATTGCCAAAATGTGTGCATTCTTATAAACTTGTTTTTTGGTTTTCTTATATTTATATATAATAGTAGACTTTGTGTAACTAAATTCTCTTGGTGTATTATGCAGTATGAGCATCAATGGCTGGGAAATGATGATTCCTCTTGCATTTTTTGCTGGAACTGGGTAAATTCCTCTGTTTTAATTTATTCATTTAATTTTTTTTTATTTTTTTTTTGGCTTTTGAACAAATATATTTGATTTAATTGTCGTTTTAAGTTTTTTTTATATAGATAAAGAAAGATGAAAAAAAACTGATTTATCCCTATTTAAGTATAGTTATTGTGAGAGTCTTTTTTGTTTTGTCATAGCAACCCTTTTTAATTTGATAGGAGTAAATAATGATATTTTAAAAAAATTATTAGTAAATATGTTTTGAAATCCTAAACCCATGTATGACAATTATCCAACGGTTGAGGTATCATATGGAACCAAGTGTTGGAATATGAAGAGAATCTCATATTTCAACTATTACACCTTTAATAGAAAATTTAATTTTGACGAGCTTTTGAATTTGTAGATTATCTTTTATTTTTCATCATAAATGCATCAATTATATTAAATATTGGGTTAATTTCAATTTTGGTTCTGTATTTAAGATCATTCAATTTTTGAACAACCAGGTATACATTTTCCAATTTTTGTTATATATGTTTCAATTTTTTCCAATTTTGATTCTATGTGTATTAATTTTTCCAATTTCAGTCAAGTTTTCCAATTTTGATGCTGTATGTTTCATTTTTTTTTTTTTAATTATCGATCCAATTTTGGTCGGATGACCATTGGAAAATCTTACGTGACATCGATGATTTTAATATTCTGACAAAAATTGGACTGAAATTGGAAAAAAGTGAAACATATAAGACCAAAATTGGAAAATTGGACTGAAATTGGAAAAAATTGAAATATAAATGATCAAAATTGGAAAACGTATACTTGATTGTCAAAAAATGGAGAAAGACCTTTTATATATATGACCAAAATTGAAATAAACCCTTAAATATTTGCTTAAAGACTAATTAACCTCCAATCATTAGTAAAACAAACACAAGATATCTGGAACACGAAATTGAAACAAAAAGATTAAAAAATTGCAAAATGAAAATCATCATCCTTTATCCAAATCATTCCAAAGAATCCAAACGGTTTCATGAATATTGATCAGAAGATTATCTCATTACTTGAATGAAATTCAATTATGTGGAATCATATAGAATATTTGAATATTGGAATGTTAATGTTGTTGTGTGAAATGTGCAGAGTAAGGGTAGCAAATGAACTAGGAGCAGGGAATGGGAAAGGAGCCAAGTTTGCAACCATAATAGCAGTGTCTGAATCTTCATTGATTGGTCTCGTTTTCTGGCTACTTATAATGTTGTTTCACAATGAATTTGCCCTAATTTACACATCCAGTGATATCGTTCTAGAAGCAGTTAGCCACCTATCTATTCTATTGGCTTTCACTATTCTTCTCAACAGTGTTCAACCTATTCTTTCAGGTAACATTATAATGATGAATTGTGTGTAAATAATAAACAATATTGTATTCGATGGATTATGTTTACTATTATGCTAATTTTTTTAATTTTTATTTATTTATTGAAGGGGTGGCTGTTGGTTCTGGATGGCAATCATATGTGGCATACATTAACCTAGGCTGCTATTATTTGGTTGGGATCCCACTTGGAGTTTTGATGGGATGGGTTTTCCATCAAGGAGTTATGGTAATCATTTTTTATTTGGTACTTCTTCAACATATATATATATTCCCAATAAAAATAAATATCTACAAATTTAAATTTAAATGTGAAAATACATTATTCTTCATCATTGACATAAATTGGACTTCTTTCTGTATTTATTAATTTCAGGGAATATGGGCTGGTATGATTTTTGGTGGAACTGCAGTTCAGACATTGATACTTGCCATTATTACAATAAGATGTGATTGGGAGAAAGAGGTAACACTATTCTTTTTCATTTTTTAATTTAATATTTATAACATTGTGTCCCAATATTTTCGTTTTAAAATGTTGTTCAAATAATATTATGAAATTTTATTATGTGAAAAATTAAATGAGATTATAAAAATTTAAATTTCTCTGTATAGTGTTGTATACTTTACCTTAAAGATAGAATTTGGAGAACATATTTTCGTAGGAAGACAATTGTTTCAGAAAATGGTGTTAATTGGGATTACAAATGTTGTAGTAGTACTAATATATTAATAATGATAATTAATACGATGAGCTCTAAATTGTGCAGGCGACAAAGGCAACAACGCATGTTGGTAAGTGGTCATCAGCTTCCAGAAATAATGCTTGAAGAGATGACCAAATTGATCTCAATTTGTTAGCCTTTGTTTTTCTTTTTTTTTTTTGTCCCAAATATTTTGTAAAACTTTTGACCTAATAAATTATAGTATGTTATATTTAATTTTGATTCCAATATTTGAAATTAAAGACCACAAAACGAAGCTTCACATCCATACCCGAATCGATCAGCTCTATTATGTATATTATATAATAAGATTTTAAAGTTAATTAATATGGCTATTTAATGATATGAAATTTAATGTTGATGATAAAAATTAATACATAATATCTGAAATTTAACTAAATTGTTATAATAACACATATTAGACTTCAAATATAGAAATATTTATTTATAAATTCAAAATTTGTTAATATTGTAAAAATTAGAGATCAATATAAATAAATAACTCAAATAGAGGTGGAATGATTAAAAATGATCACTCGAACTTATTAATTAATAAAAAATCGGATACTTTTTATGAATATGTATTTCTCAAAAAACTATTATAGTTATTTGAGAAATTTTGGAGACGAACCAATAAAATCTAAAATATATAATTCAATTAGAATTTATACTAAATTAAACTTTTTCACGAATTTAATTCAACCCATAATCAATAAGACTGAGTATTCTGAAATTGTGCTTACCAAACAAACAATGCATCCACCGCAATTTTGGCGTTCTCCAGATTTCCAGTCATCGCTATCAATATTCTGTAATACCAATTCTCCAAACTGTTCCCATTTTGTTTTTTTAAATATAGAAATTAGATTTATGAATTATGAATCAATACATATTAATATGCAAATTATTAATATGATGATTAATTTCGAATCACCAACAAGAGATGAACAAAGATGGAGAGAGAACCATAGCATGACACCGGAGGAAGCAACTCCCAGAGGCCAGAAAAGGCCTCGCCGGAGAAGCCAGTCCACGTCAGCGGGTACAAAAGCATCCCCAACAACGGTGCCGATTAACCCCAGCTGCATCCTATACACGAATAGCCAACTGAGCAGCACGTGCACCACAAACGCCGCCATCACGCTGTTCTTCAGCTGACTCTGCAGCGGAAACACCAAAGCAAAGCTGAAATGCAGGGGAATGAAGCAGAGCACCACCACGCCCGACATCTCCGCCACGTCAGCAGGCTGCCCCAGCAGCTTCAGAGAGGCAGCAACAGCACACAGCAGGAATGAACGCTGCAGATAAATTCCGAGCATGTAGTATTTCTTGGCCTGGCCACAGAGAGCCTCCAAGGCGCTGAGGACGACGTCAATGGCGATGCAGGTCGCCCAGGTGCCCGCCCAAGGCTTGGGTGATGACGAACATCGAGTACGACGTTATGCGGCTGAAGATGGCGGGGCCCACCACCCGCCATAGCTTCTTCGTTTCGGCCCAGACTCTCTGCAGGTTTTAGTTCTGTGATGTAATCTAGAAAAGGGACTCTTGCTATTTCTTCATTTTCTCCATTCCATTTCTTCGGCAGGTTATTTTAGAGAACCGGCTATCCTCACCTCCAAAATTTCTAAATACAACCCATTTTTTTTAAAAATTAATTTAAAAAATTCAAAAAATAGTAAAATTACAATTTTATCTTTATGAATTAAAAAAAAAAACTAAAAAAATTTCAAATTTCTTTCCGCCCAGCCCGTCTGCTTCTTCTCTCTTCTTCAAAATTTTTTTTTCTCTTTCCTTAAACCTTGAATTTGTAAGGTGATAATGTATGAAAAATCATTCTATGAGTTAACAAAGTATACAATTGTGTGAAATCGTGTAAAAAGAACGAAAAAAAACAACAAATTTGGGACCCGTTTGACCCTGATTTGTTGAACGCAAAGAGGTGTGTTCGACCATGGTTGTTTTTTTGTGTACATAAACCTCACAAAATTAAGCCACAAATTAAAAATTGTTTTTTTTTTTAAATCAACTAATAAAAAATAGTCTTCAACGATTGATCAACAACCTGCAGAAATAAAAAAAGAGTAAAACATTAGAAAGATTGAACAGAGGAGAACTACTAAACAAGTATTTATTTATGAGAATATTCAGCAATGAGATAATTAAATACAAAGAAAAAGAAATAACAAAAGATTACATTTTTCTACTTCCTTTCACAATTAAAATAATATTGCTGAGTTCCTCCTCTGTATGGTTTATGTACAACTCAATCATGTTACATCGCAAATTAATCAAAATCTTTGCATCAAGACTCAAATTTCAGGTACAAGGATAAACAAATTGAATTTTCTTACTTGGTATTTTGTAATATAATATGCACACGGAAGTTACTGAGATAATGCCAAGCAGTCTAACACTCTCTTGGTGACTCTCCAATCTTCAGAAGACAATTTTATTTTAGACAAAATTCAGCTTAAAGAATAGAAAATGTATGCTTTGCATAAAAAAAGATATCTGACAGCCTTACGAGAATTTCATACCAAGAGCACTTACAATGGTGAGAAGAAATGGGTTATAGTTATTTAACTATAACTCACATCCATTGTAGGACCATGATGTTAACGTTTGCACAATAATCAAGGTGGGTGGGTTCAAAGATGTTAACAAAAAAAAAAAAAAGAAATTTAGAGACGTAGAGAGCGAGGGCAAGCGGACCTGTGATTGGTGTGTGCCACTCACTCTCTCTCTTGGCGCTTGGAGTGAGAGAAAAGGCTGCAACGCCTGCCAGTTCGTTTTCTTTTCCTTTTTGGGTTTTTTTTTTTTTTTAATATTTTGGATAATATTTCATTTTTAATGAATCTTTAAATATACGAAGCTTATATATTTGACAATATTTTGGATAATATTTTTTAATTAATCTTTAATTATCTATATATCTCTATTTCTAATATACGAAACTTATGTATTTGTCATTTTATTTTTTTTAATTTTTGATGAAATAATGATGGATGATTTTTTTAATTCCTTTTTTAAATATATACTTCATTAAATTTTTTAAAAAATATGAAAGTCCATCAAGTAAAAATAGAGCCGTTTATAGTCGTTGCAAATAGAGCAGTTTATGATCGTTAATAAACGACTCTATTTTTTTCTATAAATGCATCTAGTCAATTTTCATTTATTCACACTACAAAATCATTTTTCATCTCTAATTATCCAAATTTTTTTTGTTGGTGCTATATTTTCATACTCCTTTTCATTCACCTCTTCAAATGGCCGAAAATAATTGAGATTTTTTCAAATACTTTTACTCTCAAAATCTTTCAGAAGAAAATTTTGATGGGCAAAAGTCTTCATTTCCAGAAAACTTTGATTGTTCACAATTTCCTTCATCTACACAAAATCCACCCAACTCAAATCTGCCCAACTATTGACAACAATCTAAAATTCCATCTTCCGTGCCAGAAACACAATTTGCACAATCTTCAATTCCTATTGATTTGGAAAGTTCGGAACAAGAATGTGTTGCTACTGAAGGTAGACGTCCGATGAAATAGAGGGTTGATGAAGATGAGCTGCTAGCATATTCATTCGTCATGATAAGTGAAGATCTCATAGTCGGTAATGATAAAAAAGGGGTACCTTTTGGAAAAGAATTGCAGTATACTACAATTCTAATCGCAAGATGGATATGTCGGAAAGAATTTACAATGCGATGAAGTCATACTGGTACAACACTATTCAAAAGAAGGTAAATCATTTTAATGCTTGTTATAACAGCGTTGCGAGTGTTTATAGAAGCAGACATAGTGATGAAGATATACTGAGAATGACCTATGCCAAATATCTTTTTGAAAACAAAAATGTTGCTTTCAATTTTAAGCACGTACGGAGAATTACAAGTTGTCGAGCATGTGCAACTAAAAGACTCATTGTATTATGACAATTCATCCTCATATGCTTGGATTTTGGTATAATAAATAACAATACAAGTAATAAATTTTAGGGATGGACTAAGAGCACCCCATTTTAAAAAATAAAAAAATAAAAAATAAAAAAATTATGAATTTACCCTTAGGAGTAGAATAACTAGTTTCGTTCGGTCGTGTTGACCAAACATATAGAAGAGTGTTAGGCCAACATGACCGAACGGGCTTCTATGTGTTCGGTTGTGTTGGCCGAACGGGCTTCTACGGGTTCGGTCGAACACTGTCAAACGGAACTACTCGGATTCAATCGTTTTTTTACCTTTTTTCATACAATTTTCACACGATTTTCACACGTTTTAAAAATCCGTAGAATGTTCGTCATTATATTGGTATTATGTATGACCTAAACAACTTAAAACAAAAATTAGAAAAATCCGAAAAAAAAAGTTTAAAAATTGAAAAATAGTAAATTGACTTTTTTGCCCCTCAAACGACCCCAGATGGCCAAAATCCATCGTTCATCAGCACTTGTGTTTGATTTCTCTCACCGTTTCGCAAGTCGTGTGCGAATTTCAACATATTCCGAGACATTGGACTTTTCTCGACAAAACGTATGAAAATCCGCCGTGTTGGCCGAGCAGAGTCGTTCGGCCGTGTTGGCTGAACATGTTGAAGGTCGTTCGGTCGTCTTGACCGAACATGTTGAAGGTTGTTCGGCCGTCTCAATCGAACAAAACTAGGGTTTCTAACCCTAAGGGTAAAATCGGAAATTTTTAATTTTTAATTTTTTTTTTTTAAAATGAGATGCCTTAGAAATCATTGGGGTGCTTTTAAACTCTCCCTAAATTTTATGTGATACTACAATTAATACATTTGTTCGGTTAGACTTTACGAGAAGATACATTACGTTGCATAGAAATCAAACAGCGAGATCCGTGACAGCTACAATCATGTGTCTGAGTAAGGTGGCTTATCCCAACTCGATTCATTTATTAAAATCACTTATTTTTATGCTAAAATTAGGTATTTTCTTGGTCCCGTGACAATTCTCGATCATTGAATTGGCTAATAATTTGATCAAATTGTTGGGTTTACAATTTTGATTCTACTTTATGCATTGTTATGTTCATGATATTGACTCAATTTGCTAGACTTCTTTTTTTTTTTTTTTTAATGAAATGAGTCAGCTTATAATTTATTATAAATTTAATTTATAAAAAAAGAAATTAATATGAAAAAAATGTAGATTTGTCGTGTAAGTATATGTGGTCTTTCTTTATACATATATATATATAAATTATTTATTAATTTTTTATCAATCAAATTTCATATCATTAAATATCATATTAATTAACTTTAAAAGTTTATTTATTATAAATTTAATTAGTAAAGAAAATTAATTTTAAAAAAAGATAATTTTTTTATCATTTTAATTGTCATTTTCTGTGTAATTATTGATTATCATATGTCCAAAAAAAATAATAAATAAAATTCATACCAGTAGAATTGCCAAAATGTGTGCATTATTTTATAAGGTTGTTTTTTTGTCTTATTCTATTTATATAATATAGTAAATAATAATATGTTTGTGTAATTAAATATTCTTGGTGTATAATGCAGTATGAGCATCAATGGCTGGGAAATGATGATTCCTCTTGCATTTTTTGCTGGAACTGGGTAAGTTCCTCTGCTTTAATATATTCATTCAAAGTTTGTTTTTTCGGTTTTTAAACAAATATATTAAATTTAAAATCCATGTTTTGGGCTAATTTTACTCTATCTACGTGGGTATCTATATATATATGTATGCTTAAAGACTTAATTAGGGATGTAATCGAACCAAGCTGAACCGAATTATTGATTATTTGAGTTTGGTTTGTTTAGTTATCGAACGAACTCGAGCCTAATTTAACGAATACATTCATAGTTCACGAGCATACTCGAGCCTTAACGAACTTAATAAATATTAATAATAAATTATATAATTCATCAACTTATTAACAAAATAAATTATATATTCTTAAAAAATATAATATATTATCTAAAATTTATAATTTAATTATAAAAAGTATCAATAATTAGAAATTTATATATTTATCATAAGTAAAAATATAAAAGTTATATATCAAAATATCAATTATTAGTATTAACGAGCGTGTTCACGAGCTATCGAGCCGAATATCATCAAGTTTGAGTTTGTTTGTTTACCTTCACGAATCACAATAAACGAATTCGAACGAACTTTTATCGAATCGAGCTCCAAATAGATCACAAACAACTTGGTTCATTTACATCCCTAAACTTAATAACCTTGAATTATTAGTGAAACAAACACGAGATATATGTAACACTAAATTGTAACAAAAGAATGAAAATGTGCAAAATGATGATCATCATCTTTTATTTAAACAATCAATAAAGAAGGATATCATGATTGATCAGAAGATTCTTTCATTCGACTAGCAAACTAGTATTCACTACTTGAATGAAATTCGTTTATATGGAATGATATTGAACGCTGATATATGCAGAGTAAGAGCACCTTCCACTGTTGACACCATTTTTTCACCAAATCTCATTTTTTGTGGTGAAAAAATGGGTTTATCTCCCAAAAGTAGCACACAATTTCCTTATTTCACCATTTTTTATGAAAAAATAGTGTATTTGATCTCCCACCTATTTCATCAAATTTTCCACCAAATAATAAAATACTAATATTTTACCATTTCATCATATTTCACCATTTATAAAGATATAATTTGGTTAGGTCTCCCATGGTATTTCACCAAATATATCACAAAATTATAAATTTAATGTTAATCATAATTTTGGTCTATTTTATTTCCAAAATATTGATTATAGATCTGATTTGAAATAATAATTTTCTTAACTATAAAATTTCAACAATTATGATAAATTTCAAAAAACTATTTCAACATGAAAGAAAATCAACTTAAATTATAATACATATAATAAAATAAAACATAAACAATAATTTCATAAATTATTGCATAAAACATTACAACATATATTAATCATAAAAACATTACAACATGATAATGTTACAACGTGAAAAAAAATTAACTCAAATAAACAATGTTACAACATATATTAATCTAATAACGTTACAACATATATATTCATTTATGTAATTTATCTTTTACTTTATTATGTTACTCAAATGTATTATGTTTTTGTTCATTTATGATAGTAAATGTATTTATCGTTTTAACATATAATTTATTTTGACTAAATATATTTATATTTATTAATTAATTTATTATTAATAATAAATGTATTTATTTATTGAAAAACGAATTCATTAACAAACATTAATATATTTAAAAAAAATATGTTAATAAGTTGGTAATCACATGAAATTAATTAATATAATCATTTTATATGCTAATTAAAAGATGGTGGTGATTATACCAAATCATATATTCAATCCTATATTTGATAGGAAAAATAGGATTTGGTGAAAATTATGTTAAAATGTTGGTAAGGTGGGAGATTAAAATTCCTTCACGAAAAATTTTGGTGAAAATATAGGAGTTGGGATTTTGGTGATATAGGGTTTGACCAAGATGGGAGATTAAACCAAAATCACCATAATTTTAGGTATAATGGAGATTTGATGATTTAACTTGAAAGGTTAAAAACACCTAAATTAGGTGTAAAATATAGGATTTGTGTAATGGTGGAAGATGCTTTAAGCGTACTGATATATGGGAAAGGAGCCAAGTTTGGTAGTGTCTCAATCTTCATTGATTGGTCTCATTTTTTGGCTACTTATAATGATGTTTCACAATGAATTTGCCCTAATTTACACATCCAATGATGTTGTCTTAGAAGCAGTTAGCCACCTATTTATTCTATTGGCTTTCACTATTCTTCTCAACAGTGTTCAACCTATTCTTTCAGGTAACATTATAAATGATGAATTGTGTGTAAATAATAAACAATAATAAGATGTGATTGGGAGAAAGAGGTAACATTATTCTTATTCATTTTTAAAATTAATTTCTTATAACATGGTATAATATGTGTTCCAATATTATGGTTTTAAATATGGTTCGAGTAATACAAGTTTTCTTATTTGAAAAATAACATGATATTATCTCTTATCCCAAATAACTATTTTTTGAGAGGTCTATTATTGTTCAAAATTATTTGTCATTTTAAAAGTTGATACAACTTTATTCCAATCTTATCTAAGATGTGCATAATTTTTTTTATTTTTTTTTTGGGGCTAGAACTTAGGCATTTGATTGAAACCCATTGTTTTAAATTAATTCCATTCTCTTCCATTTTATCCTATGATTTCTTAACTATTCAAGGTTATACTAGTTATGTTTTTATATGCTAATTTTCTTTACAAAAATTTTAAAAAAAATACTTATCCGGGATCAGAAGGATATATTATTATAATTTAAATTGTGATTATAAACTTTAAGATTTCTTTGCAGAGTGTTGTATTATATCCTTAAAAATAATGTTGGAGGAAATATATTCCTAGGAAGACAGTGGTTTCACAAAGTATTGTTAATGGGGACTACAAAAGTTGTTACTTTAGTTGTATTGTAGTAAAATTAATCATAATAATGTGATGAGGTCTAAATTGCGCAGGCGATGAAGGCAACAATGCATGTTAATAAGAAACAATGCTTGAAGGGATGATCAAATTAATCTCAATTAATATGCTAATTCATAGCATTCTTTTTCTTTTTTTCTTTATTGTCTCAAATATTTTGTAAAATGTCTGATTAAGTGATTTATAGTATCTTGTACTTAATTTTGACTCTTAGTATTGAAATAAAAAGAATATGAGATGGAGCTCATCTACCATACCTGAACCAATCTTTAAGTTTCAAAAACCCTAACTAGTTGATTTACTGAAACTTAGTGTTGGAAATTTAATATTACTAAAATCTATACCACAAAATTTAGAGTTGGCCACTGAAATTTCGGTTAATTTTATTTAGACCCCACAGTTCCAAGAGAATGGCAAAAAATGGAAGTTTAGCAATTTGAGCCAATATCATGAACATAACAATGCACAAAGTCGAATCAGATCTGTAACCCAACAATTTGATCAAATTATTAGCCAATTCAATGCATCGAGAATTGTCTCAGGATCAAGAACAGACCCATTTTAGCATGAAAATGAATGATTTTTATTATTAAAAAAAAAAAAAATCGAAGTTTGAGATAAGCTACCTCAACTGAAGAATATCATGCAAGTCCTAAGAACAAATTCGATTCATCGATAGATGATCACAGCTGTCACGATTCTCGTCGTTTCAACTCTATGCAATGTAATGTTTCATCTCGTCACCTTCCGGTTTAGATCGGGGTTAAGAAGCGGACGACAAAAAATAACCACTTCCCCTGTTTCTTCTCATCAACTCTATACATTTTAAAGAAAATAGAAGGCCGATGCCAATCCAATCAACACCACGTAAACTGATATTTGCTTGGATGACGAACATCCTGCACAAAATTCATTGATATAGCTCGTATCAGATTCTAGAAATCTGAGTGCAAACTGGGGTAAAACAAACTGGGGTGTAAACAGGTAGAGTCAAGCTAAGTTTTGAGAGGCTCAAGCTCAACTCGATAGCCGGATAGAATTTATAAAATAACTTAAATTCCTAAAAATATGATTAAAACTGGAAATTTTAATGTAAATAAATAAACTACTAAGTGCAAAATAGTGAATTTAACATATGCTCGATTAGGCTTGCAAGCTTATCGAGCCAAGTATTAATATGTTCGAGCTCGACTTGATTATTTTCAAGCAAAATTCGATTTTTTTTCCGAGTCAATCAAGAGTAGCTCACGAGCTGTATTATCTCATGTACACCTCTATAACAAACTAATAGTGATTCTTGAAGCTAATGTTGGATGAAAATGGTTACCGAGTTGTAGTTGGAGATAGTCGTTTTGGATGTTCCACTCGAAATCCCAGTGCTTCCTATCGTTCTTCAGAGTCCAATAAGCCCATCCAAACGAGGCAGCGTTGTACACGTCCAACTGGGCTCGTCCAAAATCTTGATAATCGGTCAGGGATCCAGCACTTACGTTCCACTCGTTGACCCATTCACCTGCGATCAATTTCCATACTCATTATCCAAAATTCATAAATAACAATAAGCTGCAAAAGTTAGAACAAAAATTGTGGATTATTACCAATGAAAACAAGGGGTCCGTTTGCACCGTTCAGAGCCTGTAACTGTGTCTGCCTACTCTTGTATATATACTGAATATTATCCACAGAACTCATGTTGACGAAAAAAGTGTCGAACAGATTGTAGTAATGCAAATCAAGCACTGTATTTGTATCACCTATGTTGGCTTGGTAGAGTTCGAACGGATCTGCATTGCCTATTCTTTGGCAGAATATGACATAAGCTGTTGATGAATATTTTCTAACAATCTCGTATCCTTGTTTGTAATACAAAACTAAGATGTCCAATGGAACCGAGCCAGCTGATGGCTCATTTAATAGCTCGATTCCCAGCAACGAAGGATGCTTCGCATACCTGTAGAAGAAAATAGATGTCTTTAAAGAAACCTTTACAAGTTCAAACAAAGATTTAAAGAAAAAAATAATCATATTTCAAAGTCCAAGTTATATGACGAAAGATGAGATTTTCCCTATTATATATAGTTATGATCATTTGGCAACGTGAGAATATACCTCGAAGCAAGAAAATCTATCACGTTTAGTGTTTGTGAGATATAATTGGGTGATGTGGGCCAGCCTGTCATCCCGTCTCGACTAGAACTGTGTTCCATCCCATTCTGGGAGCCAGGCGCGGCATGAAGGTCGATTATGCACTTTATGCTGAACTCTCTGCACCAAGGTATTAAGAATGGTGAAACATAAGACGTATTGTTCTATGGGGGGAGGGAGGGAGAGAGAGAGAGAGAGAGAGAGAGAGAGAGAGAGAGAGAGAGAGAGAGAGAGAGAGGGAGAGAGCATACTGTGCCCAAGAAAATGCATTATCAAGTGCTTCAAGACTTCCCCCAATAAAAGGAGATGGAGGATTGGGATCATAAGCTATCCACCATCCAACGGGTATTCTAACGGTATTTATTCCGTGCCTATACAGGAAATTGAAATCGTCTATGGTAATAAAATTGTTTCTATGCTTCTGCAATAGCAAAAGAAGATACTAAGTAGTCAATATACAAATACTGCATTATTAAGGATCAGATGACGGGCTTTGATCATAATTGACTGACCTTGTAAGCTTGTTGTGCCTTATCATGGCCATGCCCATTAGCAAACTGGAAATCTCCATGCAAATTATTCGATGAAATTATCAACTGAAATGTCGCAGTGTTATCATCCCATCCTGGTGTCCCTGGATAGTCTGCTGTGAGCTCGTCGCTTTTTGAAGCCTAAACAAATAGATATATTATACCATCATGCTTTTATTCATACTGATCTAAAATATTTCAAACAAACACCAAAGAAAAAGTAAACTCAGGCTAGCAAGCATGGATGAAATGATACCTGTAAGTAAGTTCCGGTCTTGAGTTTAATGTGAACTCGATTATCGTTATTTCTTTCCAAGTAAAATGTTTCTTTATCAGACGGTGAGTCGGCTAATGCAGAAACATTGCCTCCATCTCCATCACATGTCAGAAACTGGCCCCCAAAAGTGCGGAATTGGAATGCCGACTCTGAAACTCTCCATAACTGCTTAGAAATAAACGAAGTAAGAATGTCGATCTCTAGAGAGCAATTCTTCCACAATATGCACATTATATCAGAGAAAATCGACAATTCAATTTCACGACTACATGAAAATGGGATCACTCTTTCCAATACATTACACAAGGCCAAGAAAGAATGACTTGATAGTTAGTTCATCACCTATTGAAGTTTAACTATTAGATCAGAATAACACAATTTCAAGAAAGCAAATTGAAAGCAAATATCAAGATATGGCAGCCCAACAGAAAGCAAATTCATAGAATTCTAACAATGTGCATTTGATAATAATCATTATGCCAAAAATACTCTAAAAAGCCACAAATTTACAACCAAGAATTAACAAAAGAAAGACACCAGACCCGAAAAGTTTCCCAAGAAAGAGGGGTATCCCTATCAACGACAACGGTTCCTCCACCACCGTTGTCAGCTGAGACGAATTTGTTCAAAGCCATGGATTTCAGTTGGACCTCTGTCCCATCCTACATTGCAATTACCATAGCAAAATATGTATGATCAAATAAACCACTCTACACTATTTGAAAGAGAATTCAAAATATGAAGATTTCAAGAACTTACAAGCATGTCTCCATTGGGAATATCATCAAACAGAGAAGGTTTTATCCAGCCCTCAATCACTAACCATCCACCTAAGTTCACTCCTCTTACTCTAGCATTCCCATGTAATCCATCCACTAAATTCAAGAATTCAAATTGCAATAAGAATTGACCAAATAAGAAATCACATTCTGTGTTCTTGAACAGTTAATCTTGAGAATGTAAAGGGAATTGAAGAGCAAACCTGAGAATCCAATTGGAAGCAAGAAAGAGAAGCACATCAGAAACAAGAAACCCCATTTGCAGAAAACAATCTCCATGGAAGAAAAGGTCCCAATTCTTTCAATTCTTGAAAAATAAACTACCCATCTAGCATAGATAGGTGAATGCTAAAAGAACTTCTCATAAAGTGTGTTATGAAAACTGAAAAAAGGCCAACTTGAGCTTAAGAGAGAGAGAGAGGGAGAGAATCCGAGTAAATCGTTACTTAATGCTCAAACGATTCCAAAAAGAAGAACATGGGTTTTTAAAAATGCTTATTAAAATGCATTATTAAACTGATGAGGCAATCTTAGAGTGCAGAAGAAGACACAATTTAACTCTTTGAAAATGGCAGAAGCAATATTTTGACAGAAGAAGAAAAGAACTATCAATTAAGTACTGCAATTAATCACTAAATATAAAAGTATAGAAAGGTGCCTTTACCATTTCTTTGCACTTTGAAGAAAGAATAGAAAATCAAGAAAAAGGTATAACTCCTTTCGACTCATTCGGACAAATTAAAGGGGCCAACAATATAGAAATAGCGAGAAAGATAATCTAAAAGCATATGTTGGCAATTATGAATTAAATTTGTCAAGAAAATTAATGATGTGAAAGCATTTTAGTTTAGCAAGAGAATTGTAGTTCAAGTAGTGCACTATTTTTATAAAGATGTTGATTGTGAAATAAATGAAGTTCTAAAAATGAAAATTTTGCATTTTTTACGGACCAAAAGTTTTCGAAAACATGAAAAAATAATTTTAATTATTTTTCTATAGAATAAATTTTCAGACTATTAATTTGTTTTTTCTTTTGATTTTTTTTTAACACTTTTACAAATCAATTTTTAAATTTAAATTAGGTTTTTTTAATGAACAATATATCAAATCAATCATCTTCAATTTGACACCAGTATATGGGATTTGTGTATTTGAATTGAGTGAATATTTGCAATGGGTTTGACTATTTTATCGTAGGTTTGCTACAATGTAGAAATTTAAAATTGAAAAAAATATTAAATATATTCTAAATAAAAATTAATATTGAATAAAATTATAAACATAAAAATAAATCAAATAGTTTTTTCTTGGAAAAATTAAATTATTCGAAATATATCGATGACTTTTTTAGAATAACAGGATTGTTAATATTTTCAATCTTTAAATTCTAACATTGCAATATATTTATTAATTTCACTTATACTCTCTCTCTCTAATAAGTCTCTTAGATATTATTTTCCAATTTTCTTTCCCCTCAAATATTCTCAAGTGAAAAAAGTAGAGCTGAAATTCTAGGACAAATAAATGAAAACAATAATGGGTCATAAATGTCTTCAAATAATTCAGTTGGACGGCTCATGTTCTTGACTTCTTCCAACTTCAAATCAATTATTAGAAAGGGTGTGCATCGGTCGATTCGGCTGTCGAATTGAACCAAATTATTAAAAACGAATTAACTGAATTTTGTATAACCGAACCGAAATATTCGGTTCGGTTCGGAACAAACCGAAATAATTGAAATTTACACTCCTTCTCATTTAATTAAGATGCAAATTTTAAACATAACAAGTACTCGAACCACCAAGGTCTAATTTCCAACAAAGAAGCAAAATAAGATGAAACCAAAGTCTTAAATAAGATCAAAGTTCAAACAAAAGTAGCAAAACAAACTACAATGTCTTCAATACATAATCCACCACCAAAGTCTAATTTTTAAACTTAACAAAGAAAGCACAACCAATTTCTCCAACAATAAAAGTGGAAGTGGAAATGATATATATCATATATGTAGCAAGGGTATTTTTAAAAAAAAATTAAAATACATATTTATAAAAATATATAAAATATATTTATATGATATATATTTCGGTTTGGTTTGGTTATTTCGATTATTTTTCACTCAAAACAAAACCGAACTGAATTAACCGAATTATTCAAAAATCAAAACCGATACCAAACCGACTACAAAAGAACCAAATCGAATTTAGTATTTCGGTTCGGTTCGGTCGGTTAGTTCGGTTTTAACCGAATAGTGCACACCCCTATCAATTACTATGATTTTAAATCCCATATATTTTATCCGTAAATAATTACATGATTTCTGTTTTATCAAATTTGTCCCATATTTTGATTCTCCGATTTTTTTTTCATTTGGAACTTCAGTTTCTCATGAGTTATCAGATGATATTGACCTTTTTGATGGTGTGTGGCCCAACAGAAGGGCCTGATACCAGCCCAATGCTCCATGGGCCTAGGTTCATGTCTTATGGCCCAAAAATAATATCTATAAAATTAAGGAAGAAGGCCCAAGTCTTTGGGTTACAAGGCCTTTGCAGTCCATATATGATACACTGAAACTCCATCTGGACAGTGGCTCTAATTTTTTTTTTTTTTTTTTCAATTATTTTGAGGTAAATAGTATAATCTACTACAGTAGCATTTTAGTTTTCAACTATTTAATCTATTTTGAATATTTCTTTTCCTGAATGACTATTTGCTATGGTTTTGATTTAATTGTTAAAACGTATTAACAATTTTGTATGTTCCAAGTAATTCACACCATATATTGTCATGAATCTTGATGATATATGGATTGGGTACAAAATATTTATTATTTGTTAAAGTCGTTTATCCTACTAATTGTTTTTTTATATCAGTTTGTAAGGTTGAAAGGTCTAATCATGATGTGTTAAAAAGATGTTTATTATCATATATTGTTATCGAAAATGATTACTATAAATATTCTTGAAATAGAAGAATAGTAGGTTACTTGTTAAAAAAGAATCATGAACTTTGCTCTAGTTAGCAATTACAACATAAACTTTTTAGTTGGCAAATTACTATCACAAACTTTAATTTTTTAAATCCAATAGTTTTCAAGGCTTGATTCATCTGCAAACACATTCAACTAAATGTATCTGAAATTTTGATTGGTGATCGAAATTACAAAAAAAGTTATTACAACAAAATTAGCCAAATTTAAAAGTTTAACTTGGCATTGCAATCATAACATAGTGAATTCTAACAATATTACCCAAGAATAAAAGACACACAATAATTGATTACTGAATTATTTCTTGTTACTATTTCATTATTCGTGTTGCTGGAAGTGAGAAAATGTTACCGTGAACAACTTTTAATATGTTCGTCGATAATGTATAATGATCACATCCCTTGAAATTATGAAATATGAAATTAATAAATATTTTAAATATCTGACACATCTAAAAACAATATTAATATGTCCAATAAAAATTAAAAAATTGAAGGGTGATGTATGCCACATCATATTTAACTCTCCTAATCACATAGTTAATTAATGTATTAGCACCGTCACTCCACAATTAATAGCCTCGAGCTGCTCTAATTTTTATTTTTTAATGAAATTTTGCTGCCTACAATAAAATATGTGCTCCGGTTGGTAAGAATGTAATTTTTATAGAACCGTCTCATTATTCTAATTTTGTAAGATTGATCAGTTAAGAGTTAAGAGTAGTTCATAAAATAAAAATTGATTGAATAATTGTGACTTGTGAGTAATATAACTTTTGTTTTAGGGAATTATATAGATGAGGCTGTGTCCAAAATAAATTTTGTATAGTATTAATATACAACATTCTAGTCATAATATGTAATATTCAACTCACTAGTTACTTGTATATGATTTTGTCTGAAATTAAAGTAAAATGATAACCCCAAGTTGCCATGTGATTATGAAGATATTAAGGCTAGATGCCAAATTAATTTCAATATACAAAGTCAATTTTCAATCAAATTGCTAGAATCATATGTCAATTTTCCCGATAATTCATTAAAGTTGCATGAATCTTCAAGAAAATGTCATTCCACACTATAATTAATACAAAATTGACTTTCAAGCTAAAATAAGTGGAGAAGAAGTTTTTTTAATTACCCAATTCAAAACTTACTATTAATAATTTAGAGATAACAATCCAGACAATTCTAAATTGTAACTATATAAATGGCTTTTGGCCAAATTTTTGTTTTACTTCCACAAGTTCTGAAGTTGTATTGGTAAGTAGGCTTCAATATAACGTGCAAATCACCTCATTTGTCATTCAATTATATATGAAGTAGAAAATAGACTTTAATTTCTTGACTCTTTAACAATGACAATGTGAAATTAAATGTTGATTAATTTACTAAAATAAAACAAGGAATATTATAAATTTACAGCTATTTCAAGGATGGAAGCTAATCACATCAATTATTTAAAAGAATCCCAATTTAAGGCAATGCTACAAAGATCTAATTAATTTGATTAATTTAAATTCCTTACCTACTCTATCATAAAATGGGATTATAATCTCCACCTACCCTTTGTTGTAGCATGTAGGCAACAACATAGCTAAATCAGAAGGTTATAATAGACATTTAATACAACAAGAACCATGCATCTGATATGTGATTCTCATGGAGTAATGTGTACATATTCATTCCATCTCATAACAATAGTTTCTTCTATTTTCAAAAAAAAAAAAAAATCGAAAAATATATTTAATATAATTAGAAGTTTGTTATTATCTATACTCTTTAATTGGATAGCTGAAAGATGATTAATTTAGGTTGATTTCAATACACATCAAGTTCTAGCCCCAACCCATGCATGTTGTAATTCAAAATAGTTATTCATTTGTTTGTACTTTGTATGTATAGACTGTATTTTACCAATATATATATATACAGTCTTAAATCAAGGTAAGTTAAATGATTGGCATAATTCTTATATACAATAAAATTATGTGAAAACCAAACAAACCTATATAATTAAACATTAGGGGTATTAAATTCCTATTAAATTCCAAATTCGCTGCGATTTCTGAAAAGCACCAGCAATGACCCGGTAAATCATGTAATTAAATAGATATATTATCGATATTAATTATTTTCTTATTAATCAAACTATTTTTTAATGCATATGGTGTTCATGATTATGTAGACAAGATAAATTAATTAATGCTACATTTGCAAAACGGCGTTTTTTCAATGAATGAAGACGCGATTTCTTATATTTTATACACTAGGTGACTATATAGGTTAGTTTCTTTAACGCGACTATTTTGCACTTTCAATATTGAGACATACATCTAACTTGGATAAACATGACTTCAATTATCATATAAATTTATATAAGACAGCTTCATAGATATAAATTTGTGAGACAAAACTCACTACTCATAAATAACAACCTAATTTCGCAAATTAATATATGAATTGTGAGGTGTGGATTGATCAATATGAGACGATGAAGATGATATATTCATATAATAATCATTAGTACTTTAAATTGTGCCTTTCAAAAATAAAAATATTTTATATTGCGATAAGTACGGTTTTAAATTTGATTTATGTATAGGGTTACAATCTTGATCGGTAGTGATATCAGTGAATTCAATTTGAATTATTAGTATTAGGATCTTGATAGTAAAATCGATGAGTCATCCAGCTCGTGTTGTGTTACCCTAGCTAGGTTATAAAAAAATTCATGTATTTTCAATCATAATAGATTTATTAATTGTTATGTTTTCAATGATTCTTGATTAATTTCCTTCATAGCATGTAGCTTTTAAACACTGAATTATTTGATAAGTTTGTGGAATTAAGTCTCATCAATAGCACCACCCACATCGAGACACGAAGACAATTAATAAAACCTATATATTGATCAAATTTGTGGCCAAATAGCAAACAACAATAGATAGCTAGCTATTGAGACATTTATGGTGATCGAACATGCAATTCTCCACATTTTGATGCTCCTACTAATTTATTTATCACTATCCCATTTCACATGAAGCATCACAGATCTCATTTTTTTCATTTTATGGTTTGTCCAAATGCATATTATATACATCATACATGTGTTGTGTTAAAAAGAAAATATTAAAAAAAAAAAAAAGGAAGAATTGAATGAAATTGGATAAAGTCCACGTCATCCCACAACCCTAAACTTCCACCCTAGATAGAATTTAGAATATTGTTAATATTGTTATATATAACCACAAGAACATGTAGTGATGTCTTTTTCGTATTAAATTTCTTTGAGATGTGAACACATGAAGGGCAATGTATGGATAAGGCCTAACGTAAGTATTTCAATTATGGATAAAAAGGACAAGAACTACGTTAGCATAACTTCTGTTAGTTTGATAATAAAATAATTTAAAATTCATATGATACCATTTTATAAATATAATTATATATATGTGATCAAATTCATTTTCATAAATTAATATTCATTTTATGAATTGTGGTTGTACGTATGTTGATTATTCGTCCTACAAAATTAAATCTTTGATACGTTCTCTTAACTAATTTAATTAATAAATATTGTTTCAACCATTTTGAAAAACACAAGCTGTAATCTAAAGAACTTTGTGTTAAGGAAAAAGAGTTAAAAAGACAACAAATAGCCTACTAAAAATAGCTAAAAAGTAATTAAGAACTGCACTTTGTTAAGCAATAGATACTACTATTATATTGCCTCATTGACCACATTAATTAGTATAGTTGTAAGAAATTTACGTGTTAGGTTAATGTCGGTTATAATTAATCATTATCTGTTTGAGTAATAAATAGAAGACAATAATTTGAATATGAAATCTTACTCAAATTATTATTAACCACAACCATCAAATTAAGCTTATGGATTATGGAGGTTATATAAACAATGATGCTTTTTTTTTTTAAACCATCTTGTTTACCAACAATAATTAATCTAAATGGATAGCGTTAAAATAATCTAATTGTACTCTTACAAGAGATCAGAATAGATCATATTGAAAGAGTTAAATGCACGAAATTTATTGAACAGTTAATTTTTTATATAATTTATATAAATATTACTTAGAAATCTTAAAAGATTAAGAAAAATAATAATTGAATGACTAACAAAAATAAAATGATCGATAGTTTTACATACAAACTAAACATAAAATACATTCAAGTTATAAAATTAGAATCCTTAAAAAAGTTATCATAGACTTCATAATTTTTTTTTTGAAAATAATAAAAATAGAAACAGGTAAAGCTATGAAAGAAAAAAGATCAACATTGAGATGAATATATAAAAGATAACACTATATGTATAGGCTCATTAAGTTGATTATAATAAAAGGAGTAACATTGTGTGTGTGTGTGTATATATTTGATGAAAAAAATTGGTAATCAACTGATGTATTGTCTGAGACTATCCTTAAGATTTGGTCTATTTTAAGAAAGATCGCAGTTAAAAATTTAATTGAGCTTATGTAAGATCTTTTATAAACATGTCTTGTCAAACCATGAGGTTTTGATATGAGATAATGTATATATGTTTCATATAATATTTCAAAATAATCATTATACACCTCTATATAAATAATAGGGGAAAAAAATTTAGTCCTCCATGTTTGACTCAATAGATTCTTAATTTTCTATCTTTCACATTTTGATTTTTAGTCCTTTATGTTTACAAAATATCATTTTTTAATCATTTTACCTGTAATAGCAGGTAACTTTTTTTCCTTTTTAATTACAATTTATTTTTAACACCAAATTTTTTTCATTTATTTAACAAGTCTAAATTAATATTAATAATTAAAATTTTTATTTTTTTATCCCAATACGAGTGAGTTCGAGTTTTGTGACTATAAGAAATAAAATATTTTAGCATATTAAGCAATTAACAAATTTATTTTTCACAAATTATATACATTTCGTGTCGGAAACAGATAACAAATTTTTTTTAAAATAAGATATTAATCATATTTTATACATTTTGTGCTGGAAATGGATAACATAAAACTAAAAAAATGACTTTAATCATATTCTGCTAACTTTCAAATTACACCAAATGATCCATGGGGTTGTAGTCAGTTAAATTCTTCAACAGATAAATTGATGTAACTTGAGAACTAGCAAATATGATTAATGTTATTTTTTTTTTTAGTTTTGTATTATCCATTTCCAACATGAAATGTATATAATTTGTGAAAAATAAAATTTTTAATTGCTAGATATGAATTCTGATGCTAAAATATTTTATTTCTCATAGTCACAAAACTCTAACTCACTCGTATCGAGATGAAAAATAGAATTATTAATTATTAATATTAATTTAAACATGTTAGAGGAATAATTTTTTTTTAATGTTAAATTTAAATTGTAATTAAAAAGAGAAAACAATTTCCTACCATTGAGGGTAACATGAATAAAAAAAAAAAAATTTTAAATAAAAATAACTAAAAATCAAAAGGTGAAAATAGACAAATAGTCAAATTCAAATGATTAAAAAACTTTTTTCCTAAATAACACTATTAAACAAGTGACGTGAATTTTAAGTATATAATTGCATATGAGGTACATTATCAAATAAAACACAGGATATTTTGGTACATGTGGATTTGATATTTTACTCTCCTTTTTAGGGTGTGAGAGCTTTTAAAGGTTTTCTAGCGACTGTTTTAATTTACTTATGTTTTGCATAGCCAGGTGAGAAATAAATTTATAAAAGATAATTAATTTTGATTTTAAGATAATGCAAAAAATAATAAATAAAGAAAATGTTTGTTGTAAAAATGTGATCCTTTATTCACTCACAAGTTTAGATTTTATACAATTTTTGTAAGCTATTTAAGAGCGAGCTACCAAATCTTTGGAGAGAGTTGAACAATCATGCAATATATTTTTAAAGTTCAATAAGCTTCATATTAAAATTAAAAAATAATTTAATCATTTAATCTTGGAACTAAAGTGGACCTAACTTGATCTTGTTTAATCATTAAAAGGAATGTAATTTAAGAGTGAGCTATCAAATCTTTGGAAAGAGTTGAACAATCCTGCAATATATTTTTAAAGTTCAATAAGCTTCATATTATAATTTAGCTAGCTACAAATATAATTTAATCATTTAATCTTAAAACTAACGTGGTCCTTGAACTTATCTTTTTTTCTTTTAAGTTACAATTGGGAATGAGAGACTCGTACTTGAAACATTGTTCAAGATGGGTGATGTGTTTGAACTTGTTTAATCATATAAAGAAATGTAAATTTAACCACACATATTTTGGCACTAAAGTCGCATTTGGCATGTTTAGTACAACTAATGTCTTATTTAAATTGTTAATATATATATATTTGAGGTGGGATCCTAAAACAAAAGAGAGAGAATAAAGAAATCATGTCAAGTTGTAGACAATAATTGATCCATTTGTCTCCAGATATAGTAAAAGGGAGGCGATTACAAATTATATTGGAGACGAGTTGTGAATTCAAATCTTGGGAGTACAATAAAATTTTGTTATATTTTGGGCGTGACATTAGTGAAGACATATATTGATGGATACAATCTCAAATTTGGTCATTTAGTCACATTTCATTATTTATATAGAACAAACTTAAATAAGTCGGGTTGTTATCTCCAAATTAATTAAATGTAAATATAAAATTAAGTAATTAAAAAATAAAAATTAATTTAGACTGATCTCTATAAATAATTAACATTTAATGAGTTTTCAGTGTTTTTATGTGATAATAACAAAAGTTAATATCAAAACATATTTGGATAACTAAGTATACATTGTTCAATTTTGATCCTACATGTTTCAATCAAGATTGGCTACTTTGGGGATTTTGATCAAAATTGGAAAAAATTGAAATATACAGAATCAAAATTGGAAAACTTGATTGAAATTGGACAAACTGCAGGACCAAAATTGGAAAACGTATACTTAGTTGTCAAAAAATGGAAAGAGCCTTATGTACTTACATGATCAATTTTTAATTTTCCAACCTATTTTTCTTTCTTTGATTGCAACCCAAAGTCAATGGGTTTTTCATTTTTATGATCACTCTTTCGGTCATTATTAAAATTTTCATTCTATTTTTTATTTACATTGAGCATGATTGAATGAAAATCAGAAAGTTTTAGGTTTTTGTTTGGTTAATTGGGACGAGGGGTGTTTTGACATAGGTTTTATGTATTTTGGTAAAAGAAATCATGACATCAAACTCGATTTTGGTCTGAAATGGGATCAAAATTACAAACAAATATTGCAAGTGAAAAACTCATGAACTTTGGGATGCAATTATAGGGAGAAAAAAAAAAATTTGATAGTAAAGTGCAAAAATATTGAATAATATTTGAGGTTTTTTTTTTTAACTCTTATAATAAGTATTAAAAAAAATCAAATAATTTATAGTAAAGAATGGCATGTTCAAGAGTTGAAGGAAAATGTGTCACCTCAAAGGGGGAAGTTGAAGTCGAACCCCAAAAATGATGAGGATACCTACTTGGCTATTAATTTGGATTTGGATTGAATCAGTAGATTAGGCTTACTCATGTTTATATATATATCAATAGCTAGTACATAAAAGATGAATGAAAAAGAATGCATGCATGTGAACTCTTAATAAAACAAGAAAAAATGGCAGCTAGCTAAAATCGTGTTTTCCAGATGCGACATCAGGTATAAAGTTCTTGTGATTATAGATTATCACGTGTGAAGACAAAGTTTGTCGGATGAACTCATTCACAAGCCACAACACAGTAATTATGTCATTAATCATTAATTATTGAATAAGTACCTAACCTTCTTTCTCTCTCAAATCTATTGGAATAATTGTTTGCCAAATATTCAAATATAAATGATTCGGGTACAATAAATTGGATGAAACTTTATATAGAATAAGATTTGTATCATTTGTTAAAAGAGAATCGATGTGACATGGGAAGTATGAGAATACATAAGTTGATGTCATTCATGATTCTTTGTGCAGTATTACATAAATTAGTGTATATGAGAGAATATATTCCCCAACCCAACCCAAGTCAAGTAAATATATCATTCCTATGCTCATGAAAGAATTAAGGTTTTTGGCAAAATTGTAAGAGAATGTTTTCATTGAAATCTGGTTTTGCTCTAAAATAGTTAAATGATTCAAGCACTTGGAAAATTATGAAAAACAACAGATGTTTGTTCATGAAAACTAAAAAACCAAAAAAAGAAAAAAAAAAAAAAAAACATCATATTTTGGAAATTGGGTTTTGGTATTAATTAGATGATATACTGCAAACTTTCTTGTTTGTCTGAATGTGTTTGTCACAAAGGGATTCCTTCCACTGACAAATCACAGTTTTCTTGATTTCATAATTAACCATAGTATTTTGTGTTGTTTCTAACCCTGTTTCCTCCATGTGTTACCCTGTTCTCGATAAATCGATCTAGTAATTTCATTATTTTATGTTATATATATAGTTTGTATACATGTACACTCTATATTTGCGCAAACATTAATAATTTACACACTGTTTAATTGATGAGAAAAATGATATTAAATAAATTAGGACATTATTAATACAGATACAATATGCATTTCATGATAAAATAAAATACAAGATGTATGAAAAGTATTTATTTAATTTGTAATATTTAATGATTCAAACTATATTTTTTATCATCTTCTTAGAATTAGACCGATCTGCTTTGAATTTGATTAGTTTGGTCATTGTACTTGGTTTTACATAAGAACTAAATTTCAGTATAAACCTGAGCATCAACTTTTTACCTAATTCAAAATACATAATACTCCAATATATCTGTAATATAGATCCAAATTAGCTAGTCAAAATATCTCTCTCTCTCTCTCTCTCTCTCTGGGTCTCACGTGTGAGGTGCTGTAGATATACTGATGCAACTTGTTGGTTGTAATAAAATGCTTCTCTCTTAAACTCAACCCTTTATATGGACTGCAAAACTCTACCCTTCTTCACCTGATCACAGAGAGAGAGAGAGAGAGAGAGAGAGAGAGATTATATATGGATGAACAGCTGCTGGCCATGGATCCTTTCATCTATGGCTACACAGATGATAACATTGAACTAACCTGTTCCACTGATCAATATTGGGATTCTCCCCCATCTTCCCTTGCAGCCGTTGCGCCGCCCCTGAGCCGCCGTAAGAGGCGGCGGAACAAGGCGTTGAAGAACAAGGAGGAAATGGAGAACCAAAGGATGACTCACATCGCGGTGGAGAGAAATCGCCGGAGACAGATGAATGAATATCTCGCCATCCTTCGATCTCTTATGCCCCCATCCTATGTTCAAAGGGTAATTTTTTTAATTATTTTTTTATTTTGATTTTGATTTGTATCTAATTGTTGCTGAATTAATGCCAAATTTGTGTACAAATTTGGTTGGTGGGACATGTTAGATTGTGTAGGTAGGTGGATGCACATTCTGCATAAAAACAAACTTAGGGATTTCTTGCTACTATAGTATGACAAAACATGCATAATTAAAAAGGACTATATTATTGAAATGAATAGTTTGGCACATATATACTCAATTATATATATATATACTCTTATCATCAACATTTTCTTTTTCGTTTTTATTCAGGGAGATCAAGCATCCATAGTTGGTGGTGCCATTAATTTTGTCAAGGAACTCGAACAGCTAATCCAATCTCTTGAAGCTCATAAGTTGAGAGATGAAGAGCAACCCAATTCTAATATATTTTCTGATTTTTTCACCTTTCCTCAATTCTCTATGCAACCAACTACCAATTCTCTAACCACCATTGAAGTTACACACTCTAACATCGCTCAAATCGAGGCAACAATGGTGGAGACTCATGCAAACATTAAAGTACTCACCAAAAAACGACCAAAACAACTCTTGAAAATGGTGGCTGGATTTCACTCTGTTCGTCTTAATATTCTCCACCTTAACATCTCCACCGTTGATCGATCAGTACTTTACTCTTTCAGTGTTAAGGTATGTTATCAAACGTTAAACTACATCTTCAAATTAAATTGTATTCTATGCAATTTAGCAATAGAAAAGATCCAAGTTGTACAAAACAATATATTGCATATTACATTTGATAAAAGTACAAACTTAAATGTTAATTTAATAAAATATGTGTTACACTTGATTTTGTGACATCTATTGTTCGTTTCACACACATTCATATAAGTATATGTTTACACGAACCTAAATGTTACACTCAATATATTTCATTTTATACCAAAATCCTAGTCTCATACAAAATTAACAAGACATTAATCCTATAATTTTGTCATCTAAATTTATGAAAGTTTATTCTCTTATATTTAATTTCTTGATACATTAATTGCAGGTTGAGGATGAATGCCAATTGACAACGGTAAATGAGATAGCAACAGCAGTTCATGAGATGGTGGAGATGATCCAAGAAGACAACACGTGTAGCCCCACCACACGAATTTAATTACATTCAAATTAAATTAATTACTCTCTTTTAGTACAGTACCTTAATTAGTCTTAGAATTATGCGATTATTATTGTATGTTTAATATAAATTATGTACCATATCATATAGCCTGTTTGGAAATGAGTTTTTGATTAATCTAATCATGGCTAATTCATTCTATTTAAGTTTCAGGAACATTCTTATACCGACTCATGAGCGCGACTAATAATTACGTACGTACTATACAATTAATTAATAATGATTATTGCGAGTGAACTTAATTTATAAGAATATACATTCTAGTTTAATATGAAATTCCATAGGAGTATATATATATATATATATATATATATATATATATAGAGAGAGAGAGAGAGAGAGAGATATATATATATATATATATATATATATATATATATATTAGGGACATATTAGAATATATTGGAAAATATTTTAGTACAATTATATTCATCTGAAATTTTTGTGGGGTTTTCTGTAATAAATAATTAGTTTACAATTTAATATACTAGAGTTCAGAGAGAGTTAGAGAGAGAGAGAGAGAGTACAAAAGGAAAATAGTTTTTTTTTTCTATTTTATAATTAAAATTTTATTTTACTATGTTTTGAGACCTTTTAAGTAGAAAATGAAATATGGCCCATTAATGATTTTGAGATAAAAGCATTTTTCTTTTATCTTCACGTTATTTAGTTAGTTAAAATCGAAGGTTGTCGATTTAATGCCCAAAGAGGGATTAATTATCAATATGGGTCTAAAACATAAAAAAAAAAAAAAAAAAAAAAAAAAAAACACTATAGATTTGAGTCTGAAATGAAATTTACGCTTAAAGACCCACATAAATAAGTTCATTGTCATCTCTAATTTGTAACTTTACTTTTATTATTTTTTTTTTTTTTTCATATCGTGCAGTAAATTAATATTATTTAGTGATTATCATTTAAAAAATATTTTTAAGCAATTGGGAATCATAAGATACCAAACAAAATCTTAATTTTGTGAGTCTTGATCAATTGATAGGTTTATCTTTAAGTCTTAAATTGATAGTTTTTATCTTCTAAGCCTAATTCAAAGTGATATATACTATTTTTCGGGCCTAAACTTATAAAATTTCATTTATTACTTATTTAATTTATTTAGTCTTGTTGTAGAAATTTTTATTTATATAATTATATTTTACTTTTTAGGCTAGATCCCATTTGTCCCTCAAAAGTAAAAATAACCAACTTAAAATCATAAAATGGTACTCACTACTCACATGTTTGATATAAAAAGAAAGTCAAAACATTTTGTTTTGATTTATATGATTTGACAGAATTAGTATCTATAAATCTGCTTTTGGGTATTAGTAATAGTGAATAAAAAATCAAGAAAGATTACGTACTAATCTTGTAATTCTAATTAAACTAAAATGAAAATTACAAACTGTATAAAAGTACTAGAGAGGTGCATAAATTATTGGGCCCCCTTTTCTTTATTTCGGGCTGATCTATGTGGAAATGTGATCTACTTTCTTACATAAATCTATGTGAGTTCGACCCGTGTTTGATCGTGAAGATTTTATTCTTTCATTTTTGATTTTTTATCCAATATTTTGAAATAATATTATATGATAAGTGTAAAGATGACATCAATTAATTAATTGTAACACATAGGTTTTTCTTGTATAATTAGAATTAATTAAATAATTTAATCCTTAATTATTTGTTTAATTATATATGTGGAATAATTAATCGAACACCTATGTGATAACATTTAAGGAGATATCATAAGATAAGACTCATTGATATAATTCAAGTTAGTGATGCAAGACCCATAGGCCCATAATTGGGTAAATAAATAGTGAAAACTACATACAACCACATGTTGATAGCCTAGTGGTAAAAGACGTCTGCTACCTAGGCATAGGTCCTGAGTTCGAGTCACTACGGAGGGTAGGGGTGAAATCTGTTGATCCTCCTTAAAAAAAAAAAAAATAGTGAAAACTACATCTCCTAGGTCAACTTTGGAGCAAAAGGTTGAATCCCCAACCCCAAGGCCTCCCACATTTCCTAGGTCAACTTTGAGACACTTTTGGAGAGGTGTCTCCCTCTCACTCTCCATCTTCTCTTTTTTCTCTCTCCTCTCTCTTGCTTCTCCGGCCGGTAGCCGCCGTGCCACCATCGGCGCTGCCCCTACCCTCTCAATTCCGACGAAATGATGCGTCATTTTGAAGCCCTCGTCGAGTCCGTTCCAGATCCGAGCTCGGTTCCGCCAATCAGGTAAAAGAGGTGGCAAAACCCCTCTCTTCTTCCTCCTTCATTTTTTTTCTCTCCCTCTCTCTGTTTCTTACTCACCGGGCCTTCTCCATCACCGTTGGGTCTGTTGCGTGCGTATGTGTTGCCAGCGCGAGTGGATGCACTGACGTGTTGCGTGCATGAGTGTGCCGCCGCTCGGCGGCGCTGTGTTGGTTGGTGTGTGTGTGGCTGTCGCGCGCTGTATCAGGGGTGTGTGTGCGCGCCACCGTTGGGTGGCTCTGTATTGCTGTGGTGGCACGCCGAGCATGTTGGGTCGGGCTAGTCTTGGTCGCCGGTGTTGTGAACAACATGATGTTGGGTTTTAAATATGATTTGGAGGGGAAGGAAACGACGACATTTTGAGTAAAATATTTTCCACTTGATAAAGTGTATTTTGCAAATAGAGAAAATGAAGGTGCAAGAGTGAATGATACTGTTTCGATAGTGCATGAGAATCTTCTAAGATGGAGGGAGCATAACAACCTCTGACATATGCGAAGCGACGAGCAAAACGGCGAACAAGTTTTCTATTTATGGTTGTTTCATTTCATTTTAAATTTGTAATTTGAATTTTGTATTTAAGCTGAAGAACCTTGTATTGGAGGATGCAAGAAATTAATCAGAAATCTATTTCCTCCTATCTTTTTCTCTGTTATCTCCCTTTCTCTCTAACTCTTCCTCCCAAATTATTCTTGTTTGTGGTATTTTTTTTTATAGAAAATTGGTCATCGCTAGAAGGGTACACAACAATTGGTATCCAGAGCCAACTTTCCTCGTATAGAAATGACGGATGGTACAAGACTCAAAACGATTGATGAAGCTTATAAAAAATTGGAAAATGTTGGGCATCGATCCAGTTTTCACAAAGATAAACAAGCTATTACACTAAGTATAGCTAAGATAAATGTTTACAAGAACAAATCTAACATAACCACTAACAAAGAGAGATATGAAAAGAAAGCACCAGCACATCCAACAGATGGATTTGGAGAGAGAGTTAGATCAACTCTCTATAATTCGGTTCAGTCCCCTTTTCTTCCTCAAGCCACGACACACAAAGCACCACAAACAGCGGTGGCTCCAAGGAGCCCAGAAGGAGAACACCAGCACTAAGCTAACCTAAAAACCCCCCTAAGAAACCACCAAACCCTCGAGAAGGAACAAGTCAGATCTCAACACATGAGTTCCTGACTTGGAGAGGCTCAAAAGCTCACAAAACCAACGGATATCTTCTCACTCAGAAAACCAAAGAAACCCATCCACATAAACACTCACTTTACGCTCTCTATCTCTCTCTCTCTCTGCAAAACATCCTTATAAAAGGAACAAGCCTCGACCAAGGACAGCCAGCAAGAGAGCAAGGACGACACCGGTGGTGGTGCGCGGCCATCGCTTGACAGTGTACTAGCACAGTACTGGAGAGAGAGAGAGAGGGTGGCGCCGCGGATAAGAGAGAGGAAGGGTTAGGGTTTGTGATGAGTGAGAGGGACAGGGGAGATATATATATGGAGCAGCCAACGATCAGGATAAGAGATCAGGTTTGGATGGCTCAGATCAAGAGTCAGCTTAAGAGGTGAGGAGCTGGGCCTGTGCCTCCTTCAGGCTTCTACTTGGGCCGCCAAGGATAGTTAGTCTGGCCCAGATAAGCCCACATAAGAGCTGGCCCAAAAACTTACATCCTCCACCTCGGGCCAGTTCATGGTGTCTCGTGGTCTCTTACATAGGAAAAGAGGTCATCATCACCGATTTTCACTCACCTGCAAACACAGAGTAGCAAAACACAAAGTTAAGGCAGGATGAGCATCACACAGCACAGCAGTCACAAAGAAAGCACAGGGGAAATGAGTCACAAAGACCCAAGCACACAGCATAAAAGGAAAAACACAGATGGATCACAGAGAAGGGGAGATGTTCAAAGCCTTCAAACAGGATTTAAACTTCTCCAAAGGCAAACACTTAGTTCCCATATCAGCAGGATTAAATTCAGAGGGAATTTTCTCCAAATTGACAATGCCTTTTTCAACATCTCTGATAAAGTGGTACCTCACATCAATATGCTTGGTTCTGTCATGAAAGACAGGGTTTTTGCAAAGCTGAATCCCAGATTGAGAGTCAGAGAACACAACAACATCTCCAGAAAGAAAACCAATATCAGATAAGAGGCCCTTAAGCCAAATGGCTTCCTTAATGGCCTCAGTGGCTGCAATGTATTCAGATTCAGTAGTAGATAGAGTCACAATACTCTGTAATTGAGATTTCCAACTAATACATGCACCACATAAGGTAAACACATAGGATGTTGTAGATTTTCTATTATCTTTGTCATTAGCAAAATTAGAATCCACATAGCCACAAAGGTTAACACCATTATCAGATTTGCCAAAAACAATACCAGATTTCATAGATCCTTTCAAATATCTCAAGAGCCACTTAACAGCCTCCCAATGGGGCATACCAGGGTTAGACATGTATCTACTCAAGCAACTCACAGCATATGCAATATCAGGCCTTGTACTTACCATAAGATACATCACAGAACCAATAGCATTAGCATAGGGCACATAAGACATCTCAGTTCTTTCAAGATCAGTCTTGGGAGACTGATCTTTACTTAGCATAAAGTGAGCAGCAAGAGGAACAGTCACACTTTTGGCATCATTCATAAAGAATTTATCAAGAATCTTTTGCACATAGACAGATTGATTAAGAGTTAAAGTACATGCATTTCTATTTCTGATAATATCCATTCCTAAGATCCTTTTAGCATCACCAAGAAGCTTCATATCAAAATTATCACTTAAACACTTAGTTATGTGATTTATAGCATTCAAGCAAGGGCTGACCAGAAGCATATCATCAACATAAATCACCAAGAACACAGGAGTTTGAGCATCTTCCTTAAAGTATAAGCATGGATCATAGACACTTCTTTTAAATTTCAGAGAAAGCATGCATGAGTCAAACTTCTTGTTCCATTGTCTTGGAGATTGCTTAAGGCCATATAAGGATTTTTTCAGAAAACACACATGATCAGGATGTACTTTATCAACAAAACCCTCAGGTTGTTTCATGTATATATGCTCATCAAGTTCACCATGCAAGAAAGCAGTTTTTACATCCATTTGCTTAAGTTCCCAATTAAAATGAGCAGTTAAGGCAAGTATGATTCTTACAGTAGTGAACTTTACAACAGGAGCAAATATTTCAGTGTAATCAACACCTTCCTTTTGAGTGAAACCCTTAGCAACCAGTCTAGCTTTAAATCTAACAGAATCAGTTTCATGCTTGACTTTATACAACCATTTACAATCAACCACAGAGCACTTAGCAGGTTTTGGTGCAAGCATCCAAGTAATGTTAGCATGTAAAGATTTTATTTCTTCATTCATAGCTTTCAACCATTTATCAGATTCCTTAGATTTCAAAGCTTCAGTATAAGTTTTGGGTTCATTTCCATCCAGAGATTCAAACACATTAAGCACAAAGGAAGCAAGCTGGTAATCATCAAGGTGTTGAGGTCTTTTAATCTGTCTTCTTACTCTATCTCTAGCTAAGTGATAATCACTTAGATCATCACAAACAGGTTCAACAGATTCAATAGCACTTTGATCAAACACAGGCAAATCATGCATACCAGCAGACTCAGACATAGGAATATCATGGATATCAGCAGAATCAGACATAGGAACAAGTTGCTCCACCTCACTTGGAGCAGCAGGAGGGATAACAGACATAGAAACAGGTAGGCAAGGAAAGTCAGTTTCATCAAAGATAACATCTCTACTAATTATGGTTTTAAAACCATATTCACCTTTTAGCCAACATCTGTAGCCTTTAACACCTTCAGGATAACCAAGGAACACACATTTTACAGATCTAGGTTCTAACTTATCAGTCTTCTGATGCACATAGACAGAGCATCCAAATATCCTTAAGTTAGATAAGTTCACAGGCTTTCCAGACCACATAGTTTCAGGCAATTCACCACATAGATGAACAGAGGGAGATCTATTAATCACATAGGCTGCAGTCAAGACAGCTTCACCCCAAAACAATTTAGGTAAACCAGAAGCACATAGCATAGATCTTACTCTTTCAAGGAGAGTTCTGTTCATTCTCTCAGCAATTCCATTTTGTTGTGGTGTGTAAGTTACAGTTCTATGTCTTTTAATTTCATGTTCAGCACACAAAGCATTGAATTCATTATTACAGAACTCAGTTCCATTGTCAGTTCTTAAAGCTTTAATCCTTTTTCCAGTTTGGTTTTCAATTAGCACTTTCCAGGTTTTAAACTTATCAATAACATCAGATTTTTGCTTAAGAAGTAACACAAACACTTTTCTGGAATAATCATCAATCACAGATAAAAAATATCTATTTCCAGCAGGAGTAGCAACAGATGCAAGTCCCCACACATCAGCATGAATGTACTCTAGGATCTCAGAACACTTAGAAGGATTGGGGAAGGGGGAAACAGGGAATGCAGATCTAGTTTGCTTACTTAGAATGCATGTTTCACACACAGACACATCAGACACAAGATCACCACATAGATACTTGTTTTTATACAAGATTCCTAATCCCTTACTACTTATGTGACACAGTCTTTTATGCCAAAGATCAGTTTGATCATGTTTAACAGTATTAGCATGAGAGACAGGTTCTGCACAAACAACATACATATTATGCATTCTAGTAGCAGTAAACACAACATCATTATCTTTAATCATGTTCATTATTCGTTTTCCCCATTCTCCTATGAAACCAGAGTCTTCAAGCATAGCACAAGACATAAGATTGTTACTCAGATTTGGAACATGTCTTACATTCTTTAAATTAATCACATTTCCATTTTCAAGTTTCAAGCAAACAGAGCCAACACTTAGCACATTACTTTTGCTATTATCAGCCATAGAGACAGAACCCTTTTCCAGTTTCACATAAGATGAAAACATGCTTAGATGAGGGGTCATATGATTTGAGCATGCAGAATCAAGAAGCCAGTGATTTTCACTTAGATTATCAAGCACAGAGTTAGCATGACCAGAAACAAATTCATCAGAAATCATAAACACATCACCCATGTTTTCAGAAACATTGTTAGCCTGTTCATTAGGTTTTTCTTTCTTAGGTTTAGTGCATCTATTAGCATAATGACCAGGTTTTCCACAATTATAGCATTTTCTGTTTTTAAATTTTGGCTTAAATCTATCCCTTTTTTGATTTTGACCTTGAGATTGATTCTGATTCTGATTAGGTTTACCTTGGTTACTGGTGGAGGGTCTATTTTGAGAGTTGTTTTTAGGCTTTCCTTTCACAAAATTAACATCACCAAGAGACCTACTGGTTTTAGATGTTTTTAAATCCAACTCTTTGCTTTTTAAACCATTAATAACAGTGTCCAAAGTAACCTTATCCCTACCATACTTGATAGCAGATTTAACATCATTATAGGAATCAGGAATAACATTCAAGAGCACAATGGGAGTATATTCATCAATATTCTTGTCACCAGTCAACTTTATGTCTTGAACAAGTTTAGTGAAAACATCAAGATTAGCATCAATATCTTTACTTAAATCAAGTTTGAATCTGAAAAATTTTTCAAGCAAGAACATTTTTGATGGCAAAGATGTTTCAGTATAGAATTCCTCCAATTTATCCCACAGAGATTTAGCTGAATCATGCTTTCCTAACTTCCTTATCACAGAATCAGACAGATTAAGTATAATCAAAGAATAGGCCAATTCATCAAGTTCATTTTTCACATCATCAGTGGTTTTATCATCATAAGTCAAAGTTATAGCTTTAAAACACTTTTGTTGCACAAGCACTCCCTTCATCTTTTGTTGCCAAATAGAGAAGTCACCCTTCCCATCAAAAGAAGCTACAGGATAAGCATTCATGATCACAGAGAGGAAGATAAGCAAGCAACAAGATAAACAAAAAGGAGAGCAAAAGAGACAAGAAAACACACAGAAAACTGGTCACCCCCTCAGCCCAGATTCCAGGGTCACTTAATGGACCGGACAAGGTGAGTTGTATGGGGAAACCAGAGAGATAAGCAGCGGAAACAAGATAGGCAGATCACAAGGGACACACAGATAGATCAGCAAAACAGAGAGGTAGATCATAAGCACATAAGAGAGATCAACACTCAGGCAACGGATCAAACACAGAGAGAGATCCTACGTATGCAGACACTATACCAGCAGTCAGACCACCAAGAAAAAACTGATCCACAGGATCTAACCGACAGAAAAGTAAGAGAGGAGAGTTATAGCCTTTATACCTGACCACCACAGCACCCACTGGATCGATTTTATCAAAAACAAGGCTCTGATGCCACTGTTGGGCATCGATCCAGTTTTCACAAAGATAAACAAGCTATTACACTGAGTATAGCTAAGATAAATGTTTACAAGAACAAATCTAACATAACCACTAACAAAGAGAGATATGAAAAGAAAGCACCAGCACATCCAACAGATGGATTTGGAGAGAGAGTTAGATCAACTCTCTATAATTCGGTTCAGTCCCCTTTTCTTCCTCAAGCCACGACACACAAAGCACCACAAACAGCGGTGGCTCCAAGGAGCCCAGAAGGAGAACACCAGCACTAAGCTAACCCAAAAACCCCCCTAAGAAACCACCAAACCCTCGAGAAGGAACAAGTCAGATCTCAACACATGAGTTCCTGACTTGGAGAGGCTCAAAAGCTCACAAAACCAACGGATATCTTCTCACTCAGAAAACCAAAGAAACCCATCCACATAAACACTCACTTTACGCTCTCTATCTCTCTCTCTCTGCAAAACATCCTTATAAAAGGAACAAGCCTCGACCAAGGACAGCCAGCAAGAGAGCAAGGACGACACCGGTGGTGGTGCGCGGCCATCGCTTGACAGTGTACTAGCACAGTACTGGAGAGAGAGAGAGAGAGAGGGGGTGGCGCCGCGGATAAGAGAGAGGAAGGGTTAGGGTTTGTGATGAGTGAGAGGGACAGGAGAGATATATATATATGGGGCAGCCAACGATCAGGATAAGAGATCAGGTTTGGATGGCTCAGATCAAGAGTCAGCTTAAGAGGTGAGGAGCTGGGCCTGTGTCTCCTTCGGGCTTCTACTTGGGCCGCCAAGGATAGTTAGTCTGGCCCAGATAAGCCCACATAAGAGCTGGCCCAAAAACTTACAGAAAATAATCGATGGGGTAGAGTTGCAATTGAAACTCAAATCCAAGATCAGATAACTTTTGTCACTTTGGACCTCAATGAAAGAATGAATCGCAATGATCACTATTACGACACAATTTGTGCAAATATGGTAGCCATAAACCTTAGATTGAATCAGTTGGTTGATAAGTTGAACCTCGAGCCAAATGAACCATCACTCATGGGCTCAATTCATAATGCAACACCTTCAAGGGAAATGGGTGAAGGGAGCGGACGAGGAAAATGAATCATGGAGACACCATTTCACATAGACTCATCGGAGGAAATTCAATCTGTTCAGAGCCAGAATCAGGTGATATATTTTTTTCCTAGGATGGATTTTCCTCGCTTTGATGGTAATAATCCTAGAGATTGGGTTTTGAAGTGCAACAACTATTTCAAATTGATTCATAATCTATCCGATGAGTATAAAGTAACTATGGCTATTATGCATTTCGATGGGCGTATGGCTCATTGATAACAACAAATTTGTTTGAGTAATGGAAAAATGTCGTGGAAGGAATTGGTGGATCTTGTAGCTAGGAGGTTTGATGAGTTGAAGGAGTCTAGAATTATTGTTGAATTTAATAAACTCAAACCAACAGGATCTTTCATTGAGTATATTGACAAATTTGAGTTGTTAAGAGCATATAAGTTGATGGTGAATAAGGATCTCAATGAAGGATACTTTGTGCCAGTTTTATAAGTAGGTTGTGTGAAGAGCTACAATTCTTCTTAGGATTATTCATCCCTCGTTCTGTATCTAAGGCAGTGGATCTAGCCAAGAAGCAAGAGGTTACCATTGATGTCATTGCAAAGAAATCACGAGGAGGCTTTAAGTTGTCACAAATGGGAATTCATACAACTGTGAAGAAGATTGAAATACCACTAACTTCGGGCAACTTCCAAAAATTTTCTACGCCGAAACCTGGTACAATGATGCCCCCTGAGAAATTCTTGACAAAAAAAGAAGTTGTTGTAAGAAGGGCTCAAGGCTTGTGTTTCAATTATGATGAAAAATTTACAGCGAGTCAAAGGTGCAAAAACAGAATCATCTATATTATGATGACTAAAGAAGAGGAGGTGGCTTATCTTCAATCTCTAGAACAAGCCAATTCTAGTAAGGCGGTAGAGGACGTTGAGGACTGGAAGAAGTTATGTTGTCATTAAATGCATTGGCTGGTAGTGCAAATGACAACACTATGAGGTTACAAGGTACTTTTGGCAAGTAAAAATTGCACATATTACTTGACATGGGCAGCATACATAGCTTCATCGATGAGGCTACTGCGATAAATCTGAAGTGTGGTGTTGAAGAAGTCTCCCTAATGATAATTAGAGTTACTAATGTGGGAAAGATGCGGAGCAACAAAAGAATCTCTGATTTTACTTGGGTCATGCAGAACTATGCCTTTTATTTTCCTATGAGATTGTTGAAGTTAAAATGGTGCCACATGATTTTAGGTGGTGATTGGCTCAAGAAAAACAGCCTCATTGAGCTAGATTACAACCTCAAGACAGTGGGATTGTAAATAAGATAAAGACAAGTAAAGTTGAAAACTATGGAGGAATTGACAGAGTGCAAGATGATCACTACACAAGTTTTGGTCAAAATGATGCACAAAGATGGATTTAGAGATGAAACCCAATATTTTGCCCTTAATGCTATGACAGAGGATAAGACGACATCATTTGATTTAGAGGCTTTACTAAGCAAATATGCTGATGTTTTTACTGAACCAATAAGTCTTCCACCATCTAGAGGAGTAGAACATAACATTACTCTTAAACAAGGTAGTGAGCCCAAACATCAACACATTTATAGGTATTCACATTCTTATAAGGAGGAGATTGAGAAAATTGTAGCTGGGCTTATAGCATTTGGAGTTATTAGACACAACAAAATTCCGTTTGCATCTCCTGTAATATTGGTAAGGAAGAAGGATGTCATGTGGCGCATGTGCGTGGATTACATATATCTCAATCACTCACCATCAGACGTGATTTTCCTATACCAGTGATTGATGAGCTCCTTGATGAATTGAATGGGTCTAAAGTTTTTTCTAAGATAGAGTTGAGGTGTGGGTACTTCCAAATAAAGATGAAGGAAGAAGATTGTTATTTAACTAATTTTTAAACTCACCATGGGCATTTTGAGTATTTGGTAATGCCATTTGGGCTATGCAACGCCCCAGCCACTTTTCAATCTCTTATGAACAGGGTATTATGTCCCTATTTAAGAATATATGTCCTGTTTTTTTTTCTTTTATGATATTTTGGTTTATAGCCAAAATTGAGAGGATCACCTGATGCATTTGGAGGTGGTATTATCTACCTTGAGAGAAAATACTTTATATGCAATAATGCAAAAAAAGTCAAAGTGTCACTTTGGTCAGGATAAGGTTGAGTATTTGGGGCATATTGTGAGCAAGACAGGGTTCCTACTGACCATAGCAAGATTGAAAGCATGTCCAGTTGGCCTACACCCAAGTCCGCGAAGAGCTTAAGAGGATTTTTAGGGTTAACTGGTTATTATAGAAAGTTTATCAGAAATTATGAGCAGCTAAGCAGACCACTTACAAAATTGCTTAAGAAAAATGCATTCATTTGGAGTGAAGAGGCTGAAGTGGCATTCAACACCTTAAAATAAGCTATAGTTTTAGCATCAATACTTGCTTTGACTAATTTTTCTAAGCCTTTTGTGATGGAGACAGATGCAAATGGAAATGGTGTAGGTGATGTGCTTATGCAAGGGGGGAGACCCATAGCTTTTATGAGTAAAATGCTTAGTGCAAAAAATCAATTATTATCCATTTATGAAAGAGAATTTCTGGTTGTTCTTATGGCAATTGAGAAATGGAAGCATTACTTGCAAGGTCATCATTTTGTTATCAAGACGGATCAGAAAAGTTTGACATATCTAATGGAAAAAAAGACAACTTCAACTTTGCAACAGAAGTGGTTGTCTAAGTTATCAGGCTTAGACTATGAAATTCAATATAAGAAGGGGGTAGAGAACAAAGTGGTTGATGCTTTGTCAAGGAGGGATTATGAAGAAGCTGAATTTGGTGCTATAACCAATATGCAACTCTACTTTTTAGCCCAAAATGCATCATATCAAGCTCAAACGATCCCTTTTAAACCCCATAATCGAGATTTAAGCTCTTAAGATCGTTTTAACATTTTAAATCATTTCGAAAAGCTCTCGTTTTCCTTCTTTCTCTTATATCATCTTTCCAAAGCAACGTTTTATACTTCGTTAAGCGTTTTAAAGTTCCGTACGTTACATTTATCCACATTGATCGTTCTTTCCTTTATCATTCTTCTTTCGAGAGAGTTTCTAAGCTTAATCATAATCGCTATAATTAGGATCTAAGACGCTTTATGTTATGTGTAGGCTTGTAGAACAAATGAACGAACGAACATAGGACTTTAGAGCTCTGAGTTTCGCGTATGAAAACTACCGAACAATGTGGGGGTAACTTCTGAACTTAACCTTTTAATTCTGCTTTCTATAAGAATTGAGAAGCATACCTAGGGGGAGAATGGTGGGAACTTGAGAATGAGAATGAAAAGTAAGGAATTAAGAAGAAATTTCCAGATTGATTATCCTCATTCGACGTAAATTTGAAGAAACAATAAAATTTTCTCTTCGAACGGTAAAATCAATCTTCTACTGAGATTATCAATCTTCTTCTACGGTAAATCACCAGTCTCCGTAGACTTTTACAGTAAATCACTAATCTTCTTCTACGGTAAATCACCGGTCTTCTTCTACTATCATAACTTCTTCACCGTGTATTTCTACTGCGATAACTTCTTCACAAGTCTTCGAAAGGTAAAACTCTAGTCCTAATATGTTTTTTTTCTCTTCACCATTTATTACTTTCTGTTTCTTCACAAGTCTTTTCTTCTACTGTCGTAATTTATTTTTTTTACTTTACGTCAAACTCTAGTCTTAACATGAAATAAAATTAAAAAAATTAATAATAATACGCATTATTGATTAATTATGAAGTTTAGGTTCTTTTTTTAAGGAACTAATTGAGTATATTGAATCCCAATTTGTTACTTTTCTAATTTTTTTTCCATTTGATTAATTTCTTATTATATTTAATTGATTATAGTATTAATCTACCCAACAAAATTAATAAATCATCAATCAATGTTGAATTAAATTATCTATCAATAATCAACTTATCAACATTCACAAAATTCAATATGAATCAACAATAATTTACCCTCAATATCGATGATTAAAAAATGATCAATAAATAAATAGAAATTTCTCAATAATAGAAACTAATTAAGATTCAACATAAGTATTTGATACACCAAAGCTAAAAAAAATAATGGAATTATAATCATAATAATAAAATAAAAATAATGGGAGCGGGGTTTGCCCAGGTAGATAGTCGACCAAGCCACGACGAATGCTAGGGCTTGCCCCAAGCCGATAGTCGATCTGACCACGAAGGGAGCCAGAGCTTACCCAAGATCAATAGCCGATTAGACCAAGTTGGGTGTCGGGGCTTGCCCATGACCTATAGCCGACCTGGCCACGATGGGAGCCGAGGCTCGTCCTTGATCGATGGCCAACCAGACCAGGACGCAATCATGGTGTCAATCACATCAACATCCCATCAATATTCCATCAAGATCCAATTAAGGCATAAAGTAGGAATTTACATTCCGTAAATCATGGAAACGTAGATTTTTTGTCACTCAATCCACTACAATATGTAGAAGCTCATTTGTAAAGAAAGGGAGTGGGAAAAATGTAGAAAACTCTCAAAAAGCTATCAAATACTCATTCAATACTCTCCGGTTCAAGTTATTCTAGCCTATTTGGACTAGTTCTACATATAATACAAGAAAAAGGCCTCGAACCACTTTACTTGTACATTTCTACTCCTACTCTCCACAGTTATCTTAATATTCATATTATTAACCTCATTTAGCTTGATTATTACTTAAATATATTAAGTTGTGTGGCTATAATTATTATTTATGGGTGGTTTTTATACGTCAACAAAATCAACCATATAACAAGATGTCATTATGTACTTAACTCTCGTGGGGACTAACGTAACAACTAAAGACTGATGGAGTGTCTCTCTCGATGGGTTGTCTCTCAATTATGAAGTATTTATAAGAAGAAAGAGGAGAAAAAAATTGGAGCGATTAATCGATGCATCAATATGCATGTAAATAGCTATTTATTGTAGCAAAATAAAGCTATTACGTAAGTTAGATGTGAAGAGAAACATATCATATGAATGAGCGAAAATCTGGCAAAAAAGCTAATTATTTTGATAAATCATTATAGCAGCTTTCATGAATTTGAGGCAACTACATCTATTTCTATGCACACCTTTTTGCAATGGCTGCAATTATTCATATATTGATTGATTAGTACAATCAAGGTACTAGCCAATAATGGGATTAAATGCACCAAACCCCCTATGATATGGAAAATTTGCATCGCCCCCCTATGTTTTCGAAATGACAAGGTTAACATGTGGATTATCAAAAAGTCGGCGTGCTTTCCCTTAAATCGTAAAAGTTAACAGGAGTGCAGTGCACGCGCCTGTAGTGCGAAATTTATTGGTTTTTGACCAATTTTTAACTGTTAAATGACTATTTTATCCTTACATTTTGTCTATAAATTGCACCATACCCCCTTTTCACAATAAAGTTTGTAATTTAATACTATTTTATTTATTCTCTTTTTTTTTTTGTTCAATTTTTGGAATTTTACTTTATTTAATAGAATCCTTTTTTACTCCAAAATTTCTACTTAATTTAATTTAATTATTTCTATTATTACTATTTATATATATATATATATATATTTTGAATATTTTACAATCTTAATTTTAAAATGTATTTATGCTCAAAATATTTTTTATTTGATTAACATTTTCTTTTAAACTATGTTTACATATAATTTATTTTTTAATTAATTTTAAAACCAATAAAATAAATTTTTTGAAAAAAAAATGAATTTAACAAATTCTTTTTTAAAATGTGAAATTTTTTCTGGTGAATGTCTTTACAAAAAAAAAATGCAACAAATCTAATTAAACAAGAAGGGGATCGGTGTCTGGGTGTTCGGTGGCTCGTGATGGTGGAAGAACAATAACACGGTAGTCGGCAATACTGTAGCGGCGGCATTATCAAAAAAAAAATCAGAAAAATAAAAAATTAGCCCTAACACTGTTCACCTGCTCTCTTCTCTCTCCTCGCGGGTCTCTCTCTTCGCCGCTGCCATTCCCTCACCACCGCCATCTTCTCCGATCCGACAAAGCTTGAGCACCATGTCCATCACTCATCTCCTCCGGCCTTCCCCGCCATCTTCTCTGTCGCCCATCTTCTCCATCTCCGACCGACCACTCTCTCTTCTTGCAACCCAAATCGCGCCGCTGCTCGGTTATCACCACCTCCCTCCATCTCTCTCTAATATCGAACACCGTTGTACCACCCACCTTTTCCGACGACCATCTTCACAGCGCTCCGCCATCACTCTTCTTCTCCGGCCATCAACTGAGCAGTCTATCACCATCTCCGGTGTGAGCCCGTTACCATCTAGATTCACTGCTCCGCCATCATCTTTTTCTCCAACCATCCACACCGCCACCATCTTCTTCCTCGGGAAACCTGCGCGAGGAGGTAGAAGAAGATGAACAGGATGAAATTGATCTTGCCGGAGTCGCTGCTCTGCTATGTTGAGGGTGAAATCAGAGAGCTCGCCGTCGTGAGATGGTGGTGGAGGATGAAGATGGTGGAGGCGGTGACGCTACTGTTCGCAACAGCGGTGCGACGGGGAAGCAGATCCGCAACTGTTCTTTTTTATTTTATAAGAATTTTTTTTAATTAAACTTTAATTCCATTTTAAGGGTATAATAGGAAATTTAAGACAAAATATAACAATGTTAAATTCAATTCGAAAAAATGGAGCGTATGCCGACTTTTTGATAACCCACGTGTTAACCTTGTCATTTTAAAAATACTAGGGGGAGCGACGCAAATTTTCCATATTAGAGGGGGATTTGGTGCATTTAACCCGTCAATAATGTGTTGATGCAAAAGTCTCTACCCAAAGAGAACTGTCAACGTTATAATTAATGTACTTTATATATCTATATGCAAAATATGATTTAGACTCAAGTTTATCATTAATCATGTGGACGTTGAAATTTTGAATTTAATTGGACGAAATATATATATTTTTTATTTTGAGAAAATTGAAAATCATAACAAATTTCAAGGATTTCTTAAATTGAATATCTACAATGAACTCAAAAATTAGGATGATTTGTTCAAAGATTTCCTACTTTGTGGTGTATAACCATGCATGGCTTCGGATTTTTAGTGAGAATAATTTGTTTTGAGATAACAAACAATCGAGTTTTCTTAATAATATTCTTGATCTGATTTTCGGCATAGTTCGGTAATACTTTAATTTCAATCTCATTCTTAATGTAATTAATATATGTTAGGTCATGGAAAGTGACAAATTAAGGTGTTTCTATTTGTGAATGACAATTGCTTGAACTTAGATTTGGATTATGATGTATTCACTTTATCAGAAATAACACAAATTCTAACCAAACGATCACGGCATGAGGGTCTAGACCTAACCTAACCAATTGTTTTTCCTTTCTAAAATTAAAACAAAATTTCCATTATTAACATGTATTATTGACAGACTCGCGACAAAAAAATTATGTTGATAAAAGTTTTATCACTAATATTTAGTCAACATATTAAATTAAATGAGCCCGTCACTAAATTTGATTATTACTGTGATTTTTCTTCAAGTGAGAGATGAACCAAGGATTGTTCTATATGTAAATTCTACAGCAAAATCTTGATTGAATAAAACTATCACCCATGATCAAATTAACTAGCAATTAATGACTATGTATTTTACAATCATCTCCTTACTATTGAGAATACAAGTAAAAGCTAACAAATCTCTAACTACTTAATTGAGAAACTATATATAATATATTAATTATATAGATTGAGCTAGTACTTAAACTTAAGTTTAAGTTGGATACAATAAAAATTGTTACCCTGTTTCTTACATTTATAAAACTCTCACACATTCCGGACTCATTTAATGTTTGAAACATCCATTTATATGATTCAAAACTATATTACCTGGCTTTCCATTCTTTACTCAAAAAAAAAAAAAAATTTATATGCTTTTGGTAAGTAGATATTTTTAAATCAATTGGGTGCATTTGTCAAAAAGTGCAATTCTTAACAAGTGAGGAAGCTATTTTCGGATTGAAATTTTCGATTAAGTTGGTGGTGATTCTGTCAACTAAGCTCATATTTAGTGAAGAAAATATTTTTTCACTTTTCTATACAGATTGGATCCTCTATTACATTTGATGTTACATCTCATGTTTCATAGCATTTATTATATGACATGTGTTAAATATTGATGTCATCGAATACAATTGGCGTGTGGTGATTGTTTTGGAATAGGAAATGTAACACCAAATATAATAGAAGATCTCGTGTGTTTTCCATAACCTTGTGATTCACTTTCGGATAGAAAAGTATTATTTTCTAATGTATTAGGTATATGTTTGAACATTTTAAGAACTATTATGGCATAATTAACTCTTAGATCAATTTAGGATATCCATAACCCCACATGAAGAGTATAAACATAAAAGAATATTTTAAATACAAGACTTTTTTTATAATTTGTTTTTAATTCATATTCTAATATTGTATTTCACTTTATCAGAATATCATATGTATGGTGATGATAGTGTATCGCACACTTACCTAAGTGTACATGTGATGAAACCATAAGATTTAAGTACGATAAAAAATAGAAAATTCATATTAACTAAAATGTGTAACTTTGTGTTAATTGTAGTTCTTGTATTAATATTTGATATTTCATTTTAGCAATACATGATATCAATTTATCATACATATATCGTATGTTAAAATATAAGATTGAGATCCATACGATACGGAAGGTTCAGAATGGTTAAATCCATGTCACTATTTATAATTTTATTGTATTTTAAGTTTGTATGAACATTAATGGTGGTTTATTCTACACATGGTGCTGATTAGGACAATGTCATCAAATTCAAACTTCTAATAAATTCAACCAGAAACACTTAGAAAATTGTGGAAACGGAATTAAAAGAACGAATTATTGCAAACAACCGGTTTTTTCCCGATTGGGATTGTGACCGGTTTGCAATAAAACCGGTCAATAGAGCCGAGCTAAAACATGCTACCTTTGGCAGTTCTGTGTAATATCAAGTCAATGTTGTCATCACGTCAAGTGATCCAAGTGGCTTATAAATTTAATGCAACTATCTATCTACTCCTACAGCTTGATTTAATGCAACATCTACTTGTATTCATGAGAGAGAGAGAGAGAGAGAGAGACTTATTCTAAGACTATATTGACATGTTCAAATATGTCTTGTTGTAAGAGAAAAGACTAGATTTAGATCCAAAAATTGGACATGTGACATGTCACGTTTGGCTATTTTGGACCTCCATAAATTCAACTTGCATTCTCTATTTTAAATAAATTCAAAATTGTATATAGCAAATATGGTGTATTGATTAATTTACGGGTTATGGAAAAAACAAGTGAATCAGTTTGTGCAAGTAAATTATTAAATCAATAATTATTGAGTGACTGATTAATTACCTTATAAGTTAATTGGTTTCTTTGTTATTGTTACTAGATTTAAACCCGTACAATGCACGGGCTTCATTTAACATGTATTTAATTTTTATTTTATAAGTATTATTATTTCATATTTGTTTGTTGATTTATATGTATGATATTTTTTTCTATATCCTTATAATAATCTTTCTCATTGTTTTTATTTTTAATTTTTTTCATTTGATCTTTAGCACAAAATTGTTAATAGCTAGTTCTTTATAGGTGTTTTAATTGTTGGATTAGATATTTCCATATCTTTCTTTAAAAAGTATAGAATAAATCTCATTTTTATCGTTCGAAGACATCAGTTCTGTTCCGATTTTGCCCTTGAGTGCTCTTTTTATTAGGTTTACATAATGATTTCATTTGTAAACATCATTTGTAAAATAATAGAATATCATCTAATTTTTCTACAATTCCCGATATGATCCACTTTCAAACTTGCAAATCCATCTACGACCCAATGTAAACATATCCTAAGGTTTTTTTAGCACCTATTTTTTTGTTAATGTCATTACTTTTGCAAGAGCATTGTTGTTTATTTTATTTATTTATTTTTTTCAATTTGAAATGTTGGACAAAAACAATTATTAAAGTTTGGAACCAAATATTTCATATAGAAAAAGTCAATACAACTTACATATTTAGTTTTTTCTAAGCACTTATTTTGTGTAGAGTAGTGGGTATGTATTTAATTGATATTAATTTTTTGATATTTCATAAATAAAATGTTTTTTTTAGGAATTGAATGGCATTTAAGAAAATGTAACATATAATCTATTTGTTTAAACGTCAAATGTTAGCCCAAGGTTCATTTGGAAAACACATGTGGCATAATTTAAGATATTCAAACTCTCCTTTTATATATATAGATTGTAAACCAGTGCTATTTCACACAACCAAAACTAGCCTAATCAAATAAATAATTATAAAATACTATCCACACTTCAAAAATACTAAACATATTCTAAAAAATGTATATTTATATCTTTCACCCTATATATATACACACATGTAAGGATCTAGAATTAACAATCAAGGAATTAACAATCAAGGAACATTTGTAAACCAAACAAATGAGGAGAAAATAAGCAATTCTCAGATGCTTTTAGGCCTTATTGAAGGGGGAAGATGAATATCATATTCACTCAAAATTTGCATATTTACAATTTCATGGACAACACTTTATGAATATGCTGGTAAACATTAAATAAGGCCTAAAGGATGTTGGAATCAGAACCCCAAAAGAAAAACATGTTCATTTCCCCTGTTTTCTCTGTCCCAAATCCCAACATTGTATCACATTACATATTACTAGTACAAGAAAATTGTCTTCCACAACTTTGTACACTAATAATCTATGGCAATTGAATTGATTCTAAGCTTCTACTACTCTTTCTAACTGATCTCTTCCCACTAAAAGAGAAGGATCTCTTCATCGAAACGGGCCAGTTTTGCAAAGAAGAAGTCTTGATGAGCCTACATTTGCTCGAATTCTTGCATTCTAATCTTCCAGTCATCTCCGTATTTCCTTTTTCATTATAAATGATGGAGGAGAAATCCATGGAAACTGATCTCCTTAGTGCATACAATTCTTGATCAATTTTCACTCTATGATCACCCAAATCACTAACCACTCTAACCCTCCTATTTCTTTCATCCAAAACACATCTCTCTTCTTCAATCGCCATTCTTTCAACGCCACTCCTTATTTCCCTGGATTCCACCTCGCCCCGATTCTCTTCTGACGATCTCAAACTACTCGAACTCGACTCGTTTGAAGAGTTGGTCGCGATCACGATCGGAGCGCGACAAACAGGGCAGTTCTTGTGGGACCTTAGCCACGTGTCAATGCAAGCAACATGGAATGCATGGCTACACTTAGGCAAAAGCCTGAGGATCTCGTTTTCCTCGAAATCGCTCAGACAAACCGAGCAATCGTTTCCTTCGATCAATCCATCGCCCTTTTTGTAGGTGAAGGAGGCGATGGAATCGATGAGGGATTGAGGGAAGCCAACAGTGCGAATATACCAGATGGGATGATCCAAAACAGGGCCCTGATTTTCATCAAGAAAATCGGCCCTGGAGATCTCCAGGGCTTCCGAATTTCTCCTCCGAAAGCAGTATCGGGCCACAGTTAGGTAAGAGAGGATTAGGAAAGCAAGGCCGAGAATACAGAGCATGAGAATGAGGACAGTTGAGACATGGGTTTTTTGTTGATCAGGTGGGAAAGATAGAGGTGGTGGTGGAGGACATATGTAGCAATGATCAGGACAGACATAACACATGTAACAATCTGAAGAAGAATCAGGGTTTTTGAGAGGGAAAAGAAGCTTTCTGTGATGAACAAGGGCCATCATCTTCATCTTTGAGAAAATAGAGAATGGAAGGTGTTACATTTTGAGGGAAGAAGGTGGGGAGGTTTACTTGTGCTTTTCAGTGCTTCTTTTGTCAAAGTCTTTTGGCACTTGCTTTACTTGTGGGCCATCCCTCCTCTCTCTCTCTCTCTCTCTCTCTCTCTCTCTCTCTCTCTCTCTCTCTCTTATTTCTATATTCTCTGTTTTATAAATTTACATATCAAAATTTGTGGGTCTATATATATATAAATATATATATATATATATATATATATATATATATATATATATATAAAGGAGCAACAATCTTTAACACTGTCACTTCTCAATAAAAGTTTTCCCACCGAATTCTTATCTTAGTATTTCCTTTTTTAACTATTGTTATTATTAAGATTAATTCTCTCAAAAAATCTTCAATGTTCTAATTATAACTATGATTCAATTTAACTAACTATTATAAATAATATGTTTTATTTCAACTTATGTTTTCCTTTTCCTTTGATGATATCTTAGATAGGAACACAATTATTTAAACTATTTATATTATTATATATTCCAAGTAGGTTTTTGCACAATAACTGATTCTAGCAATTCTTCTTCAATTTCAATAGAAGTTGGTGAGTGACTCTAAAATCAAAAGCTTTTAGGATCTTAGATTCTTTCTTTCGTGAGAATTCACTCGCTTGAGGCGGACTCAATCACTGTTTTTAGTTGGAGGATCATTCGTTCTTCATCCTCTTGTTATTACCTGAAGCAGGCGCAACTAGCAAAGTAAAAATTTATTCTTCTTTTTTATTTTGAGTTATTTATCATATAATTGAAATGAAAATTTAAGGATGCCTTTAAACTTTAATATTTAAAATTTTATATAAAACAAACACTATTCTAACTTTTTTATATAATATTGAAATAGTGAATGAGACTATTATTCTGTTATATGGATTGTTGATAGGCATTGAAGTTGTAAATTAGAGTCCACCAAAATTGACCATAAAAGGGGGCCACTTCAAAGAGCTCTGAGCAAAGTTGCCAAAGTTCAAATGGGACCCGGATCCTCTGCTGGTTAAAGAAAACCAGCATATGGTGCTAGGCCAAATACTAGGGGTGAGCATTATTCGGTAAAAATCGAAAAACCGAACCGAACCAAAATTCGCATTTCGGTTCGGTTTTTGGTCCATTCGGTTCGGTTTCGGTTTTAAGTTTTTAAAACTTCGGTTTTCGGTTCGGTTTTTGTAATAAAAAAACTGAAATACCGAAAACTGAACCGAAATAATATTTAATATATTTTTTAATTCATATATATTTAAATTTATTTCAAGTATATATAATAACCTAGAAAATGATAATTATTTATGGGACTCTATTGTTTGTTGGTCTATGTTTTTATTATGTGGAATGATCGAATGAACTTGAATTGATTTTATTGAGCTTTTATATGATTTTGATTTTGATTTGTGGAATATAGGTGTTATTTAAATTTTGTAGTTCGATTTTTGTTAATATGTCTAATTTCCTGATTTTGAATTAGGGATTTTTTTAGCTAAATTAGGGAATTTTTTTTAAAAAAAACTTCGGTAAAAACCGAACTTAGAACCGAACCGAAATAATTTTCGGTTCGGTTGGTAATCGGTTTTCAGAAGTTCGGTTTCGGTTTCGGTTTCCAAAATTTTAAAAACTTCGGTTCGGTTTTTTCGATTTTCGGTTCGGTTCGGTAACCGAACCGATCGATGCTCACCCCTACCAAATACGCCGCCGTTTTAACATTCACCAGCAATTCATTTATGTTCATTTTCTTTTCCATTTTTTAAAATCCTCTATTAAGATATCATTTTTTATTTTTTTTATCAACCCCTCTCTCTCATCAGTCAGAGAATTTGTATTTTTTATTAATATCTCTCTCTCCAGTCATTCTGCAGTCATTTATTTCGTTCTACTCGATCCAATTTTTCCCTCCATATATCTATTCTAAAAAATATCAAATTTCAGCAAAATATCAATAATCATGGATTAGGATTTGGGCAATAATTGCAGAAAATTGGAGCACACAATGAATTGATTGTATCTTGTTCAACACCTCCAGAACATCATTTAGATCAATTTCTTCAAATAACTGGATGTGAATTCAAGTTTATTGAGTTCTTGATGGTATGATGTAATATACAATAAAAATTTAAAAGCAGAAACAAATTTGCTTAAAAGATTTTAAATCTATATATATTTTTTCATTGTAGGCATCACTTGATCATCCTCGATATTCTCTTGAAGACATGAGTTTCAATAGAGATATATTCAATATCATGAATTGATTAGTTGTCTTCCCCCCCTTTTTTTTTGGGTCTAAATGTAATTATATGGAGATCTTATTGCAATTTCGACATATTCTATTTTTTTGTATTTATATTATTGATATGTTATATTATAATATGCTTTTAGATTTATTTGATGTAATAAAAAATCACATGACATAAGAAAATGCTTGCTAGTTCAAAAGAAAAAAAAAAAACCAAGGAGAATGAAAAATTTAAAAGAGAAAAGGGAAAAAAAAGGTTGAATAAATCAGTGGTGAAATGAGCATACTACAGTTGCGTGGAAACTAAAAAATGAGCAATGTAAGCATAAAAGTAAAAAAATTAAAATCTTGATGCATTGCTGAAACGGCATATTAATAAAAAAAATAAAAAATGATATATTAATGTAAGATTTTAAGAAATGGAAAAGGAAACTAAAATAAATGAATTACTAGTGAATATTGAAACGACAGCGTATTTAACCCAGCACCATGTACTGGTTTTCTTTAACTAGCAGGGGATCCGAGTCCGTTAAAATGAAAGGCAGTTGGCACAGAAACAGTCAAGTCAAGACTGTAAATTATGAGTACGAAATATTAATATTTGGGAACAAAGATGAAGAAGTCAACCCATATTTTTTTACATTTAATGCTACATTTCTTTCCTTTTTTATTTGTTCAACCAAAATAAGGACCTGCAATCTGTAAACTGATCAAACTAAATTAAATACAATAAATAAAGCATTTCTTACGTCATTTGACCATATTCAATGCCTGATTTTATTAACATAAAAACCTACATGTGTGGATTTGGAATTTTTGTCATAAATTAAAAAACATAAAAATTGGACAAATATATCATTTACTAATTAATGAATTTAGAATTTAAAATTGAAAAAAAAGATGAAATTAATTCCATAAAAAATACCATGTAAAATTCCTAAATTTTAATTAAAAAATATTAATAGGGATAAATTTGGGAATAAAATCGCATAAAAGTGTAAAACAACATTTAATTGAAACAAAATTTAAACTTCGGAATGACGCTTATTTTGAAACGATAGGAGTAAGATAGAATTCCATCAAATTCATTTCAGTTTATTATTAAATTAAAATTAACCATCTATATCCAAATCATCTAAGTAAATTATGTCTCACTAATTTTGTCCCTTAAGATGGTCTCAAAATAATTTTGTTTTACTAAATACAATTTCAGAATATTGAATATATTGTTTTTCTCGTTAAAATTCGAATGTTCACACACACAAAAGAAATATGATAACATAAATGTTTAAAGAAAATTAAAAAAATGTTTCTGTACAATGTGCAGACGTATCTTTATTTTAATTTTACGTGCTAGTATAATTTAATGAGCTTAGAAAAGTATAATATACACATCTCTACCAACATATCATGTGAATATGTACATAATCTAAAAAAACAATATCTTGTGGATATGATGATTGAACGAGTACAGCCAATCAACAGGTCATATCAAATGCTAACTAATCCCAATTAATACTCTGTCGATTTAAAATCGTAGACTTAGATTGGTTCATGTCACGTAATTTAAATAAATAGGAAATAAATAATACTTGTGATTAAATATAACTATCTTTAACATTTTTTGTCTCAACTATTATGAAAGTGTTGACAATTTGATTGTTAAATGTATTTAATCCTAATTTTCATGAATATTGAGATCTACTGGAATAACTTAATCAAATCTCAGAAATGATAAATATAAGAGTAACACTTCCGTGCAACTTGTGCACAGAGTTGCACAGAAGACTTTTATGTTATAAATGTAGTACCTTTATATACAAATATTTGTACCTTTTGAAATGAATATGCATAAATGTGTTACATTTATAACATAAAGGTGCGGATTGCATGGTGCAACTGGTGCACAGAAGTTTTTGCCTAAATATAATCATCAATCATTTCGTTGCCTTTAAAAAGTGGTTGACAATTTGATTTGATAATATATATATATATATATATATATATATATATATATATATATATATGATTTGATCATGATTCGATCCTCTTCTTCTCTAGTAAAAATCGGAATTCTCCAATCTAAAGTACTTGCAAAACAAAGAACACCGGGAGATTTTCCCGGCGAAGGGACTCCGACGCTCAAGTCAGTAAAATGGCTAAACTCTTTTCTTTATGAGAGAGTGTGTATATGTTTTTAATATAATTCTCTAAAAAAAATGAAAGAAATGAATATTATAAGTTTATATACTCCCTGTGAAATGTGGCAGTTGAAGATATTCGAGAAATGTGGGAAGTGGGTTAGTGATCCACGAAATGGGCGGTTATTTGAATTCAAATCAGTTCGCTTAACTCATCTGAAATGAGCTCGTCATCTTGGTTCAAAACCTAATAAGTTCGCACTTCAATGATATATTAACTGCGAACTCTTATCAAATAGAAAATAGTTTGCCTCAAATCATGTTACAGTATAGTTCGCTCATTTCGAAAAAACTTCTATTTATTTTCTTTAAACTGTTCGCACCGACGGCTCATAAACTTGATCCGATTTAGATAAGAAAATCCGGTTCACTTAGTTCGACCATATCAATATATATATATTCCCCCCTCTTTTGAGGTAAAACGATTGGCGAGATCCAAAAAACTAGTGGGATAATTTTACATCAATAAAAAGGTCCAATTTTTACATCGAGCTAAATTAGTATAACTATTCTGCTTCTTTTCTTTCTTTTTTTCAGATTTTAAAATAAGAAATGGGTTTTCCAATAATATTTCATCTGGTTTAATTAAATTTATAATCTATTTCGTATTGAAAATCTGATTAACTTCCTTATAAAAGCATTATATATATCCTCACGTTTTCTCTGCTTCTTGGGAAGTATATGTTGCATTGTACTTGGTTAGTTGGTTTCTTATACATTTTTTTTTAATCATATATTAAACCGAAAACGTAATGCTTATACAAAACAAGTATTACCAAAAATTGAGGTACAATAAATTGACCCCATATCTAAGTTAGGTATACCTATTCTACGCGTGAAAGCATCAAAAAACAATTAATCAGTATATAAAAAATGAAACATGAGTTTTAACAACTAAACTCAACTAAACATGGGTTTTTTCAATCTTTCTTAGGATTTTGGAAAGAGAAAGATAACTAACTCATTGATTATACTAATCATCATTAATCTATAATTAATTATTTGTTCAACATTAAATAATGATTTCGAATCTTCTATTACAATTAATGTTAAATCTCGAGTTTTTATATCATTTACATACTAATTAATGATGTCATTTGATATATATATATCGTGTGATGATTAATTTAAAATAAAAAATATAATATAGAGTGTAATAGAAAATCACACACCATATAGAATGTTGTTTGAAATCAAGTATTCAAAAGATGATTATTGTGTTTGTGTAGCATTTAAAGTAAAATGACTTATTATTTCAAATTCCCATAAGATATGAATCGCTAAATTAATTACCTAGTAATTATAGTGCCGTCATTGAGTTTAACATGTTACTGGCCAATTTGCATTAGTTACTACCCATCATTCAAAATCGTGAAATTTCAATGAAAATATAGGGTTTTTAGGTTAATTGATATCGAAATTGGATTAATTCATTATTGATATCAGTATAGGTTAACTCACAATACAAAATGTAGGAAACTTGGCTAATTAAATATCAGTATTAAATCCTATTTGCTTAAAAATTTTAAAGTCAGTGGTTTTTATTTTTCTTTTCTAATTCACTTTTTACATATAATATATCAAAATAATCATTTGTTTATAGTTTTCTAATTTGGTACCTATTGCCAAACAAAAACAAGTTTTGTCGTGTGAGATCTAATTTTAATTGGTGAAAATGATAAAATGCCAATATTGGGCAATTCTTAGTAATCTCATTAGCAGAAATTAATAGATATACTAGTTATATAACAAATCAGCATTAGACATGTATTATTGTATCTCACAGTGGATAGAATAATAAGACTGTTTTAATTAGTTTTCATCTTATTTTCCAAAATAAACATACATATTATATGTATGAAATGAAATCACTGGAGTATTTAACATGCAACTAGTATTATATGCATTTAATTTAAACTCTTCATCCGTTTTAATATGTTTGTCTTTTAAGGCGGTTTCCTAAAAATTAAGATAATAATTAATAGATATAATTATGTATATAACGTGACTATATTGACCAATATTTAGTTAATAAACATCATTAATGTATAATACTAAATAAAAGTTGTGGCAAGGTTAAAAATAAATAAAAATAAAATCTTCTTGATAATTAAAATCTACACACATATATATAGAAATAAATTATATTATATAAAATGATAACTATATTGAAACATAGAGAATATAAGATAGAATACCAATTGAAATAGAGATTTCAACTAGATTTTGTTAACATAAGGAAATCAAAATATTGAAAACAGACGTTCTTAAAATGGATTGAACCACGTACAACCAATTCATGAAGAATTGGTGATCGATATTGTTGGATGGTTGGATTAAAATTGGCCATTTGAATTTGGAATGATTTAAGTTAAATTCAATGTTTGGTTTAAGATTTTTGTAAGATCTCATATTTACCCCAACTTTTCACATGTGATAATGACATCTCAATTTTTATAATTAAAATAATACACTATTAAACAATTCTGAACATGAAAAGTGACATCTTTAACTATAATAAAAATAATCCTTCATTCATTTATTAAATTTTTTTTTTTCAAAAATTTAAATTGTTATTGATAAAAAGTCCATGAAGAGGGGAAAAAAAAAAAGACCCAACATGGATAGACTTTCACATGTTTGGGCTAGGAGATATGATCTACAATCCAATCATAGAGCCCATAAGAATTTTAGTACCCTTGGGCCTTCAACGAAACAGAGGATTTAATATCAACATGAAATACCCATGTATAAAATAATTAAACAAACATAAGGTTGTTGATAAAATTTGGAGAGATCATTTCAAGAATCATAATTTATGAGATGAGTTACATTCAATTCATTTCATCTTGTTCACGTCAGATTTTGTAGAGCACAACATCTTAACCAAACACCAAAAATATCGATCCGGCTCAAATAAATTGAATCGAATAAAAAATATGAAAATCGGATAAAGTGAGAAAAACACTGTGTCCGGTGCCTACTCGGGCAAATCTGCTAGGCTTATTCTGGTCGGTCAGTTTTGGCTGGCCAGAACGTTTTTTATATAAGAATTGAAAGAAAATAGCTCTCTAATTGCTTGAATACAATGATTTCCGGATCTAGCATTCGATCCCTTTGAATGATAATTGAGGCCCTATTTATAGACTAAATCTAAGATACAAAACTTGGGGAATAAGACTCAAATCCCTCGATTTTAGGGTCTAGATAAGGAAAAATCAAGTAGAAGTCTATCTAAATCGGATATGATTTGATCTTGATTTGTTTCCTTTCTTGAAAATTACTTGAAATAAACTAAGTCCTGTCTGCTCTTCTTGCAACAATGGCCTCGATTTCTAGTCTTCTACCTGACTTTCCAGAAATACCTTGAGTAATTATACTTTTGCACCATGTTGACTAGTTACTTGACTAAACACGGCTTCGGTCGGGTCGGGTCGGCCAATCTCTGACCGGCGCGGCTAGTCTCTAGTCGGGCCCTGGGGCAGGTTCTGGTCGGGTCGGTCCCTGACCCAGGCCGACGGTCTGATCGGCTCTGGTCTTTTGGCCTCCTGGCCTTCTCTCAAGCCGGTTTTGGCCTTCTGGGCCTCTGGTCTTCTAATCGTCCCGGCTTTGGCCTTCTGGTCATCTAGTCGGCCCGGCTCTGGCCTTCTGGTCTTCTGGCCTTGGCTCTGGCCTTCTGGTCTTCTGGCCTTGGCTCTGGCCTTCTGGTCTTCTGGCCGGCCCGGCTCTGGCCTTCTGGTCATCTGGTCTTCTGGCCGGCTCGGCTCTGGCCTTCTGGCCTTCTGGTCTTCTGGGCCCTTTGGCCTTCTGGTCGGCCCAGCTCTGGCCTTCTGGTCTTCTAGCCGGCCCGGCTCTGGCCTACTCCAACTCTATGCTAGATACTGAATTTACCTGTACACAGATGATTGACGGGATCAATAAATTAAAAGACGGTTATAATCCAGCTACATGGATGCTGGAAATAACTTCGGCATCTCAAGAAGCAGCTGTTGGGGTTAACTTCGCTGAACTATACAAAAACTTGGTCGGCTCGGCTCTGGCCTTCTGGTCATCTGGTCATCTGGTTTTCTAGCCGGCTCAACTCTGGCCTTCTGGTCTTCTGGGCCCTCTGGCCTTTTGGTCGGCCCAGCTCTGGCCTTCTGATCATCTGGTCTTCTAGCCGGCCCAACTCTGGCCTTCTGGTCATCTGGCCGCCCAGCTCTGGCCTTCTGGTCTTCTCTCAAACCGGTTCTGGCCTTTTGGCCGGTTCTGGTCTCCACTTAGACCGAACCCTAGGTCGGGTCGGTTTAGTGGGGGTCCAACACATCTTATTACTAATTATAATTATAACAGATAATCTACATTCAATTCTTTTAAATAAGTTTGATCTCATGACCTGTGAAATTGTTTGAGGAGCGGGGCTCAAGGTTGGTATATTATATTGGAAAAGAGATCCTATTTATGTATATCAAGGTTCATCTCATCAAGTTTGTATGTAGTTATTTATTATAGTAACTAGAATAGGGTCTGTGTATTATACGGATTAAAAATACAAATTATAATTAAAAAAAGTTATAAATATTTTTTTTATTGAAAAAATAGTTATAATTTTGTATTCTATTTATCATACGGATTAAAAAGACAAATTACAAATAAAATTTGTATTGAAAAAATAGTTATAATTTTGTATTCTATTTATCATCAAGTTTAGTATTAATCATAATATAATTTAATTAATATATTATTTAATAATATATGGCAAATTCATAATGAAATATAAATATTATTTCTTTATTATATAACTCTTCCACCAATTTTTCTACTTTTATTAGTATGTTTATTTAAAAAAAAAAATTAAATATTAAAGTTTTATAAAGATTCTTAAATTTTTATTTCAATTATTTGATAAATGACTCAAAATCAAAACTTCCCAATAAATTACAAAGTTTGTTGCAGAAGAAATTATTTAATTAATTAATAGGTTTAGATGTTTCACTAAACTTTTAAATCAATCCATCTTTATTTTAGTTTTTATTTAATTTTTTTTTACATTTTTTCTCTATATTTTTAAGTTAAAATAAATTAAAAGTATATAAAGAATTTCAAGCACCATTGTGCTTGTGCCTTAGCAAATAGCAATTGTACTTATCAATTTATAAATAAGATATATATTTTATTATTTTTATTTAAGAGAATATTGCATTATTATTATTATTATTATTATTATTATTATTATTATTATTATTTTAAACATTTGTTGTTTTTTCATAAATTTAAGTTATTTTTTAGATTTAATATTATATATAATAATTATATACAAAGATAATTATTACTATTATCATGTTTTAATATTTTTTTGATTTTTTTATAAATCTTATTTATTTTAATATTATACTATTTTGTGATGAATTAGAAAATTACAATATATTTCAATATATATATATATATATATATATATATATAGAGAGAGAGAGAGAGAGAGAGAGAGAGAGAGAGAGAGAGAGAAATAGTGTAGTATATAATTAGTAACGATAGTTATAAAATAAATATTATTACAAAGAATGAGCGGGAATGTTTTTAATGCGAGAGCGACACGTGTCAGCTAGCATTGATTGTTTCTTTATATATAGATATTTAAGGGTTTATTTTAAAATAAAATGTAGTAATTAAGTTTTCCCGTATTCATATCTATTCATTATTGATTATTTTCTTACTTTTAAAATTTAGTAAATAACAACTAGCCGATGGCATTATTCTTAATTAATTTTTATTAATCACTTTTATCTAGCATTAGTAACAAATTCATTTTGCTCCTGTGATCTTGCATTTTCTAGCTCCATCCTTGGCATCCTTGCACCAAGGGGACCATGATTTCCTAATATTAAGTAGAAAATCAATATAATAAATACATGTCAAATATATGACTTTTAATATTATTTATGTATAAGCAAATACACCATTAGTATTGAACTAAAAGCAAAAGAACATCACTAAGGGTATGTTTGTTTCGAGATTCACAAATTTGGATTTGGGATTTTAAAATCTCAAATCCTTGATGTAAATCCTTAAACAAACAAGGATTATGAAATCTATCAAAATCCTACTCTATTTAATCATTACATCAACTAATAATATAATATTACACATACACACATTTCCAGCATTGATTTGACATCTACAGTAATAATCCTACCCTATAAAATCCCAAAACAAACACACATTTTAACTATTCACCTTTATTTACAAATCCCAAGATTTCAAAATCCGGATTTCCCCCATCCTACATAATCCCGAAACAAACATACCCTAATGTTTTTGTGCACCAAATGCATAGATTCTAGATTCGTATAACCGGATCGACCCGATCCGGGGTGCATCACATGCGTCCACACGTGCTCTCACGTGCCCAAATCCTAGCTTAAACACTAGTTTTGCAATTATATTGATCTAACATTTTAGTTTGCCGAACCTAACATTTTAGTTATGTTTGTATAACCTTTTGCAGTGTATGACAAAACATAATAATTTAACATTTTCGTTATAATAACATAACCTTATGTTATTTTTTAAGTACATAAAAGTTATGATATTTGTACATAAAAATTATACTAATATAACATAAAGGTTAAATTATTATAACATAAAAGTTAAGCCATACTATATGAATTTTTATAGTGAAAAAAGTTTAAGTAATATCACTTAAAGGTTATGATATATGTATGTAAATGTTACACTAATATAACATAAAAGTTATCTCGGTTAACATAAATGTTACATAACTTTTAATTATATTTTTTATACTGAAAAAAGTTTAAGTAATTTTACTTAAAGGTTATGATATTTGTACATAAAGGTTATGTTATAAATTTTTTTTAAAAAAGGGCGCGCACGGATCCTAACCGGACCTGACCCGTGCGCCCAGTTGTATGGATCATGATCCATGCACTTGGTGCACACAAACACTGCTCAAAGAACATTTACTAAGAAATCTCCTAAATAAACACCATTTACAATACCATGAGGCTTGTTGCTCAGTGGCATTCCATCTTTATAAAAATGTAGATTGTGATGATTAGGGTTCGAACCCTAAATCACGCAATTTTTTTCTAGTATTTATCCCCTCCCTTCCATTCCTTCTAATCCATTAAAAATAAAAAGAAAAAACATTTACAATAAATGTAGGTAGATGTATGTTAAAATGATAATCATTAATACATCACCATGATACAATAAGTAAGTTAATTTTCTTATACAAAATCCAAAACTATGATGAATAAAATTATTGTGAGACTGTAACCTACAAAATATAATTAACTTATGAAGAAAAGTATTTTGTAATTAACTTATGAAGAAAAGTTAAGTATTATGAATAGTGAAATTTCGTCTCATAATTGAAAATTATATGACGGTCACAATTCCATTATAAGTTTTAAATAACTTAGAAAATTAGAAATGCTAGAGACACTTTGACTATAACCATTACTCTAAACTAATAATGGCCGTTAATTTATCTATCTATATCTATAATATATATATATATATATATATATATATATATATATATATATATATATATATATTTCTATGATATGAATATCCCACGAGTTTTTCGATTATATCATTTTTGGGACCAAAATGATAAGCCCACGTGATAAATTAACACCTCAAAGTATTGGTCCCTGACAGCCTCGATCCATTATCTATCTCGAAGCCAACATACAAAATAAGTTCAATCAATTAATTTCAAACCCATACGTTAATCAAGAAAATGACAGCTCTCAATTTATTTGGCAAACACGAAATTATGTAAGTTATCAACTTATCATCTTCAATATATAATTTCTTCTCAACAATTTATTGTACAGAAATCCTCTCACGCATAAAATAGTTGTACTTTGAAGCACAACCAAATAATAATCATGTCTGCTACTAAAATCACAATTTCAGCATCAAGCTGCTACATCCACACTAATGGAAGAATTTGCCATAAAATCGATGGACTATATAACCTTCCGACGATCAAACGGCTAAAAATGATCGATCATCATCGTCTTTCCTTGAATCTCAATCAAAAATATGGGATTTCGAGGTACATTTTTTTTTTCATCGATCTCTAAAATTATATCTATATATTTTATTTCTTATACTTATTGAATTGTGGCTATACATACATACATACAGGGTTATATCTCAATCCCAGCCTTCATCATCATCATCTCCTTCTTCTTCAAACACTTCTTCCTCCGAATTATGGTAACAATTAATACGACCTTTTAAGTTTAATAATCAAATCACGGATTTAATATTTTTTTACGATTCAGATAATTCTTTTCTTTTGTGAAAATGTTACTGGCTTCGTTTATAAATTTTGGATGGCAGTTATCCAAAATGTTGGTAATCTTTTGCATGAAGATTCGAATAGTAAAATTATGTTAAGTTCATGATTAATTTTGTTGAATGTTATCAACAATGGTGTTAAAATTGCAATTTTCATTTTGATATAATCAATATGATTGTGCATGAAATTAATATGCATCGATAATTGCAGGAAAAAATGGATATGGGGATTTTTACTAACTGTGATTCTACCTGCAGCTGGTCACAAAGGAGGACTTCCGATTGGCCTTAAAGGTTTTTTTTAGTTGATATACCTTTATTATTAATATATTCGGAATCTAAAAAAGATTTAAAAAAAAAAAAAAAAAAACGATTTAGGATCTAAAAGATTAAATTATTACTTGAAACCTATAATAATAAGTCATGTTTGTCATCTTCAATTTTTATCATCATCATTATTACTTTATTTTTATATTCCCTTTTTCATTATGTTCTTTTTTTTAATATTTTGAGATTTTATTATAAAAAAATAATTTTAAATAATCAAGAACTACAGTCAAACAAAATCTCCATTTTATGAGTTTTATGTTTTTATCTTTTGATCACCACATTGATAATTAACAATCATTTCCGGTCCTAAAATGATAAATGCTTATTTTAAGGACTTTTCACTTTTCATGGTACTCTAATTTTTTTTTTTTAGTAATTATGTATATATTTATATATATAATAATAAAATGATCACGTAATGTTTTTCCAAAATAGTAAAATTCCGCCAAAAGTCAAAGTTTCAACCTTCTATTTTGGTTTTTTTAATTAATAAAGAAAATTGACAAAAAAAGTAATTTAAGTGTATTGGAAAATTCAAATTTAGAAACATATTTTCATTTAATATTTTTAATGTGGTGATTGACCAAATCTAATTAAAAGACTTTTACATGGTTTTAGGAGAATATTTATTCTAAGCAAATCAAAGTTACATTTCCATTAATCTAAATTAACTAGGCAAATTAAATCACTTATTCAATATACAATTTTACACTCATTATGAATATGTTACTGAATATATGACTGAATAACTTTTTATACATCAATTATGACAAATGCAATTAATAAAGTAATTAAACAACATATGATGAATTTATGAAATATTTAAAATTCATAAATTATATGACATTATATTAAAATTGAATAGGAAATTTATTGTTTCTCATTGTCAACATTTCTATATCAAAAAATTACAACACTTGAAGTTTATACGTTCCTTCATCAAACGAGTGTCAAATGAGACTTAAATATTCTTAAGAACTTAATTTTTTTGTAAATTAACATTTTCACATCAAATTCGAAATATTTAAAATTAATGAAAATGCATCACACGGGTAACAAAATAAATTAAAAGTACTCTCAATAATTTATTACTTTTATGTTCAAAATTTTCATATATAAATATTAAAATAGTAAAATTTATAAACCCGTGCATCGCACGGGACCTATACTATTGTATATAATGGTATATGTTGTAGGGAGAATTGATGAAGTAATAGAGAGGGTGGAGCATGTGACGGAGGAGGTGGAGGAGATAGCGGAGGAGGTGGTGGAGGCGGTGGAGGAGAACCTTCCAGACGAATCTAAGATCAAGGACGCACTTGAATCCGTTGAGAATCTGATTAAAATCACTATCAAAGAAGCTAGAACAGTTGAAGATATTATTCACACGGTATTTTTACATTTTTACCTTCGTCTCTAACTTTAATCAAACGAGCCGAGTAGGGTTTAATTTACCATTGTAAATTCAAGCTTGATTCGATAGCTTAATAATATTCATAAAAATTCTTAAGAATAAATTAAAAAATGAAACTGTCAAAATTATATTTGAGAATAAATAAATTATTAATGAAAAAATAGTAAGTGAACATAGCTTATATATTGAGCTTGAATTGAGTATCATTAAATCAAGTTTGATGTTTTATTTTTATGAATTGCAAATTATAACTATATAGCTAAAATGATACTAATTATTCTAAAGGCCAACAAGAATCACATGCTGATGTTCTTACCAGTCGCTATCAATTATTCTGAGGATTCACGAACAGTATAATGAAAAGTTGATTAGAGAAAACAAAATGTGTTGTCGTAAAAATATTGATAATTGTTGTAAAAATATTTTGTTATACAATATTTTATCGTTAAGTTATTATTATAAAAATATTTTCGTAAATAGTATTTTTACGACAATGTTGTTGTCGTTACTGTATTAATTAGCGGCAACATCTTGTTGTCACAATATATTTTTTTAATTATTTTTTGTAACAATTTGTTCTCAATTTATATTATCAGTGTTTGCGAGAATATGTTGTTGCAAGAAATAGACTTTTCACGACGGCTTTTGTTTTCGCAAAAAATCTCATTGCAATATTCATTTTTCTTGTAGTGGAATTACACTTAATTCTTTAAACTATCCAAATATTTACATTTGATATATCTACTAAATTTGTTTTTGTTGGATAATACCAAAAAAAAAAAAAAAAGTATTACACTTTATTTGCCAACTATTAAATTTCCCAAAATATCTTTTAAAAATTATTCCTATTCTAAACATTAAAGTTGATAAAAATATATTTTAAAAATTCAAGTTTATTTGAATATTAAAATTATAATACATTTTATTTGATATTTTTGATATTTACGACTTATTAATTATTGGGAGTTTTTTTTTTTGAATAATTTATAATTTTATTTAATATTTCTAATAAAATAGACCTTTTTTTTTTTTTTTTTGTAACTCCAGTTATAGTATTCTGAATAAAATATACTGTTTCTAAAGTATTTTGGAAAATTTAAGAGTTACAAAAGTTAAAAGAGCAACAACAGGTTAAGTTTATGAAAAAAAAAAACACATGATGGGTAAAATACGATATATTTAGATCGTTAGGAAGAATATTTAGTGTAAAATATCCCATTAAAAATAAAATTGCAACCTTTCACTTATTGGTCATGTTCAATATTTTAATAAATTAAAATGACATGTGGCGTCACTAAGGTGGGGTGTCACGATATTATATTGATGTGAAAATATTAAAATTGAATACAAAATGTGGATTAATATTAATGTTTCCAATATCTGCAGGTAAAAGATATTGAGGAAGATATAGAGGAAGTGCTTAGTAAAGCTACTAAAGATGAAGACAAAAAATAGACACCCAAACAAGAAGCTGTTTCACGGATCAAGTTTATGGTCCACAACATGACCAAATATTATTGTTTAATTTTGATTATCTTGATCCAGTGTTCATTGTTAGAAAATTTATTTTTTTTAAAAATCTTATCATTTTTATAGTTAATAAAGCAGCCAATATTATTAATTTTTTCTATTATAATGGGAATTGGAAAATGCCATTTGTTTGAGTAATATAAATTAAGAATGAGGTTTTTGTGATATCGTCGAGACCTGTAACGCCCCGAAATCTTAAAAGACTCATTTTTGGCTAAGCGTTACTCATGTACAAAAACTTTCATTTTTTCCTCGGAAATAAAAAGGGGTAAAGAGACTAGAAACAAAAAATCAAAACATTATTTAAAAGATTGCAATGGAAGCCTCTTTTTTAAAAATTCCATATTTTTTTCAAACGCAATTAATAGAGTACCACATAGACATAGCAAGCACATGGAGAATGAGAATTTAAAAGATAAGATTAGAAATTGCCCCTATCTTGTTCGGTGTTGCCTACCGTGTATCCGTAAGTTGCCAAACAAATCATAGATGGATTGTCTTTCCTTGTTTCCTTTAGTATTGTTTCATGGGTGCCCGATCAATTGGAGAGACTTTCGTTAACCTCACAGATGAATAAAAAGGAAAGTAACAATTATAAAATCAAACATAGATTTTTAGAGAACACTTATTCATGTTTTAAATTGGACTTTTGGAAGAATTGAATTTAGGTTCAGGAAAGCTAATTGTAAAATTAGAACTTAATTTAGATTTTGGAAGACTTGGAAATAATTATATAAAAGAGTTGATTATGAATTTAGAACTTGAATAAGGACTCGTAAAAAGAATAGAAGTAATCTCGAGAAAAGCTAAACATGAAGTCAAAGTTTTAAATAAAATATTATGAGGCATGAAAATATTTTTGAAAGGCTAAAAAGGGAATATATAAGAGTTTAATTTAAATCTTTTGAGAACATGAAATTAATTTTAGAAGAGTTAACCATAAAATTTAGGGCATAAATAAATTTTGGAGAACTTGAAATAATCATAGGAAAACTCATTACGAAGTTTTGGGCTCAAATAGATTTTTGAAGACTTTAAAATAATTTTAAGAAATCTAAATAGGTAATTAGGGTTTAAATGACCTAAACATGAAGTCAAATTTGAGAAAATAGACTCGATTGAAGGAAATTGAAAGTTAATTGGGCACTAGGATTAAATTGAAGATTTAAATATTTATTTTTGGATACTTGAATCATTTTAAGAATATGAGGGGTTAAATTATGTATCATAGGCTCCCCTATTATCATATTACTATTTAGGTAAGATTCATGTGTCTTATGAAATTAATAATTAATTTAAATAAAACCTATACGATAACACTAGACATTTCTAGGGGTGAGCACGGTCCGGAGGAATTTGGGGATAAGGGAGTCTCCAGAATTGCTTCAAAGTTCGAAGATTTTCGGAGAATTTGAAAAAAAAATCTCTGAAATTGCTCTCACTTCGGTTCGGTTTGATTCCTTCGAGGATTCGGGAAAAACGGAGCGGATCAATTCGGGTTTCGGAAATTTAGATTTTTATACGTTAAAATAAATGTATTCATTGAAACAAAATGAAAAAAAATATATAAACAAATATATTGTACAACGTTATTTAATCTATATCTTAAAACAAGTTATAATCTAATAAATTAGATTTGATAAATTACTGAAGTAGGACTCTTCTCGAAAACAAATATTACACTCAAAAATTTCTTTAAATGTTATTCTTTGAAATCTTCTCATTCTACACCTCATAAGTAGTAATCAGAAAGTTCATCTTTTAAAATATCTTATGTATTACTTTATATAAGTTATAAACTAATTATTTGATTAATACATTGTAGTTAATAGATTTTAAGTGCTCCCAAAATTATTCATTAAAATTATTTTATTTTATTATTTAATTGTCATTTTATTCTATGAAGTCTTAAAATTATTATAGTATTAAATAATAATAATAATAATAATAATAATAATAATAATAATAATAATAATAATAATAATAAACTTCATTCAAATTTGTAACTAATCCAATATAACAATACAAAAAAAATGAATTCAATGATACATACAAATTTGTATATAGTTACTTTTTTTAAATCGGTTATATTCGGTTCTGAATCTGTTATTCGGTTGAGTACAATTCGGGTTTGACTTAAAAATTAATCAGAGCGGTTCAGTTCAGATAAAGTCAAATAATTAACGGTTCTTTATCGGTTGGGGTTTCTCCACAATTCGGTTATCTCAAAGATCCATGCTCACCCCTAGACATTTCTATGTTAAAAGACACATTCCACCTTAACAATGTTCATAATTCTTGTGAGAGTTCTAAAATCATGGTAATATTTTTATATTCACATCTCATCTATAAGGATTATATACTAAAAACTCTAAACTTTTGATAATAATTGTGCATCATTAAAAATATTTTCTAAAACTAGTTTTGCAACTCAATTTTAGTTCAAGAATGACACGAAAATGAAAATTCACCAAGCCTTATAGGATTAATAAAACCTTTGAAATTTTTATTGAATATATAAAACATAATGAAGAGTATTATATAGAAATGTCAACGAGAAATCCAATTCACACAACTAGCCATGAAATTTGGAAGTTGACATAAAGCAGAGTATAAACTTTGTTGAAAACGGATTGTTTTGTAAAATTTAGCATAAATCGTACAATTTTTTGAAAAATTCATGATAAATTTTAAAATGTTCTTAAGATATTGTACTATAACACTGTAAAATATTTCATACTAATTCGAATCCTACAATTCCGAAAAAATGTTTTATTCCAACCTAAAACAGGGCGAGTTTGTGCCAAAACAGCAGTTTCTTAGAAAATTCATAGTAAATTGAGTTTAACTCCAAATCTTATGAAATTTTACACATATATTCTTGACTTCACATAATTCATTGTGGTATAAGGATTTAGACTAATTCAATCTATATAATTTTACAAAATTAACAGAATAAAGGTATAAACTAGCTTTCACCATATACCTAGCAACCAAGCTCAAATCAACACAACAATTAGCAAAATAACCCAAACTAACACCAACCCAACACTTACAACCTCACACCTTCGCACCATTCACACTCTCGTCATCATGATCGATGGTTGAACTCGTCGAAAACACTCATGAAGGAACTAGAGAGAGAGAGAAGAGGAAATGGATTGAGAGTGGAGAGAGAGATGGGTACCCGCGGCGGCGGCCAATGGTGGCGGCCGGTGGAGGGAGTGGGAGAGAGGGTGTTGAGATGAACGAGTTTCAGAGAGGAAAAGAGAAAGATTGCTATATATCAAATTGTAGAATAGAGTTTGATACTTGATCAATGGATATGAGCTTTACTTATATAGAGATCTAGCCTAACAAACTATCTTAACCAAAAGAGATGCTAACAACTTATCTGCTAACTAACAGCTTGTATGGCTAACTGATTTTGCCTTCTTTAACTTCCAGCTCTTCTTTTTCCTTTTGTGCTCTAATTGCATGTGTTGTATGTATATCTTTAATACCCCCCCCCCCCCCTCAAAATGGGAGTGCTGATATCAATCATTCCCATTTTGCATTTGATCTCTTCGAATGTTGGTGTAGTTAAAGGTTTTGTAAGAATATCAGCTATATTTTCTTCTGATGGCACTTGAATCAGCTTGATAGTTTTGTCCAATATTTTCTCTCTTGTAAAATGATAATCCACTTGGAAGTGTTTAGTCTTCTCATGCAACACTGGGTTGTGTGCAATGCAATATGCTGATCTGCTATCAGTGTATAGGATAGCTTGTTGTGGTAGAATAATTCTCAAGTCTTTAAGAATGTAAATGATCGATTGAACTTCACAGCTGGTGTGTGCCAAGGCTCTATACTCAGCCTCTGCTGAACTTCTGCTGACTGTAGCTTGCTTCTTTGATTTCCAGAAAATTAAAGATTCTCCCAAATAGATAGCATATCCTGTAATACTCTTTCTAGTTGTTTCACATCTTGCCCAATCACTATCAGAAAATGCCTGTAACTTGAGATCACAATTAGCTGAATAAAAAATACCAAGACTTGGAGTTGATTTTATATATCTTAGTAACTTGTGGACAGCTCCAAGATGGGATTTATTTGGTTTACTCATGAACTGACTTAAAGTTTGCACAACATAAGAAATGTCAGGCCTTGTTATTGTGAGATAAAGAAGCTTACAACTATCTTCCTATATGATGAAGGATCACTTAAATCAGAAGATACTTTTGATATAAAAGATTGTTTTGAATCCATTGGAGTAGTGCAAGGCTTACTTCCTAAGTAATCTGTGTCTTGTAAAAGATCTAGAGCATATTTTCTTTGACACAAATGAATTCCTTTGTTACTTCTAGCTACTTCAATGCCAATCATATATTTTAAAGGTCCAAGATTTTTGATGGTAAACTTAGCATGTAAAAAGGATTTTACTGATTCTATTGTATCAATACTAGTTCCAGCTAATATTATATCATCAACATACACTAATAATGCAGTAAATGAACCATCATGATCATACTTAGTAAACAAAGAATTGTCATGAATAGATTGTATAAAACCAAAAATAATGAGAGAATCAGTAAGCTTACTAAACCATTGCCTTGAAGCTTGCTTTAAACCATATAAGCTCCTGTTTAGTTTGCATACTCTCTTGTCATTTTCTGAGTAATAACCTGGTGGAGGTAGCATATATACTTCTTCATCGAGTTCTCCATGCAGGAATGCATTGTTTACATCTAATTGATGTATAAACCATCCTTTAGCAACTGCAACAGCTAGCAAAATTCTGACAGAAGTGATCTTTGCAACAGGAGAAAAGGTGTCAAAGTAATCTATTCCAGGTTCTTGTGTGTAACCCTTTGCAACTAATCTTGCTTTATACCTTTCAATAGTACCATCTGACTTATACTTTACTCTAAAAATCCATTTACAGCCTATGCAATGCTTATTCTCAGGAAGATTCATCAAAGTCCATGTGTTAGTCTTTTCTAAAGCATGTATTTCATTATTCATGGCTTTAATCCACTCAGGATCTTTAATAGCTTGCTTATATGTTTTTGGCTCTTTGATTTGAGAAATAGAGACAGTAAATGCCTTATGTTTATATGAGAAATTATCAGTACTAAGGTATTTTGAAATAGGATACTGTTTACCTTTACTATTGACAGCAAGATTAGTATGTGATTGATTAGGCATTATAGACTGAGGAAGATCAATTTGATATGCATCTAAATAAGATTGAGGATGTCTTTGCCTACCTGATCTTCTACAAGTAATAACATCATTCTGTTCTTCTTGATCAATCACAACTTTATTCAAGTTATTTGACATAACAACATCTGAAGTAAAAGTTTGAGGCTCAGTTAAAACATTACTTACCTCCTCCTGTAAAGCATGATTATGTTGATCCTCTAGCTGATTTGAAACCTAATCAATACCTTGCTTATTTGAAGTAATAATAGCAGATGAATAAAGAGTATCAACATTATAATTTTGATCACTACTATCCTGTGGAAACACATTAGACAGCTCCTGATCTTTCTCCAAGAGCTTCTTATTCAGAAAAGGAAAAGTTTGTTCATAAAACTGAACATTTCTAGAATTGAATACTTTACCATTGCTCAAATCCAGAAGCTTATAACCTTTAACACCAAAGAGATAGCCTAGAAACACACATTTTCTAGCCCTTGGCTCAAACTTATGCCTGTTAGCTACTAAAGTTCCAGCATAGCATAAACAACCAAAACTTCTTAAGTAGTTATAATCAGGAGCCTTTTTAAACAAGATTTCAAAAGGAGTTTTACCATTTAACACAGTAGAAGGAGTTCTATTTATCAAATGAGCAGCTATAAGAATACACTCATTCCAATATTTAAGAGATAAGCCGGATTGGAAAAGCATGGATCTAGCAACTTGTAACAAGTGTTGATGCTTCCTTTCCACAACACCATTTTGTTGTGGTGTTTCAACACAAGATGTCTGATGAATTATACCATTAGAGGAATAAAAATCATGTAAAAGAAACTCAGTTCCATTATCACTCCTCAATACTTTGATGGTAGAACTAAACTGATTTTTCACCATAGAAGCAAAATTTTCCAAGCATTTTTTCACATCAGATTTGAATTTAAGCATATATATCCATGTAACTCTACTATGATCATCTACAATAGTTAAAAAATATCTACTTCCAATATGAGATTCAATGGAGAAAGGTCCCCAAACATCACAGTGTATTATATCAAAAGCATTTAAAGAACTTGTACCACTGACAGAAAAATGAAGTTTTCTTTGTTTAGCAAAGTGACAAATATCACAACTGATTCTATCTTTACATTGAATCCCAGCATTCTTAAGATGTAGCATGTTCTTTACAGACATATGTCCTAGCCTAGAATGCCACAGCTTGAAAGTATCAACAGATGCTTTATTCACAAATTTTGAATTACAATTTTGCAAGTAATACAACCCTCATTCTTCTCTAGCAAAACCAATCGTTTTCTTGCTCTTGTTGTCCTGAAAAACACAATGTGATGATGCAAAAAATACTGTACAATTTGCAAATTTAGCAAGGTGAGAAACAGACAACAAATTGAATGAGAAATTGGGAACATATAACACATTATGCAAAGTTAATCCATTCCCTATATGAATTGTGCCGATGTGTGTAGCAATAGCAATTTCATTATTTGGCATACTTATTTTCATATCACATGAAATAGGATTTGTAGTAAAAAGATTGTAATTGCATATCATGTGATATGTTGCACCTGTGTCTATGATCCAAGTATTATTAGATGAAGATTTAGAAATCAAACAATAATGCAAACCTGAAGATTGTTGCAAGGCTGTGTTGTTATCAGAAATAGCAATAGTTGCACTGTGATTTTCTTGACCATTCTTCATTCTAGTGAAAGCCATGAACTGCTCAAAGAGATCTTGATTGAATAAAGGATTTGAATCATTCCTATTTACCTCAGATTCTGGTTGAAGAGATGAAACAGTAGCATTTGCTGAAGAATTTGTATTGACTCTAGGCCCTCTTGGTCCCCTCCATCCAGGTGGATATCCTATCAATTGGAAACACCTATTCACAGTATGTCCTGGTCCTCCACAATGAGAACACTTCAAGGTCTTTTTCTTGTCTTTGAATTTATTGAAGGAGGAATTCTTAGCTAGCATAGCTAGAGAATCAGTAAGAATAACAGATTGAGAAGAAGACAAACTTCTCTGTGACTCTTCTTGTAACAGGAGAGAATAAACTTTTGCTAAAGAAGGTAGAGGAGAACTCAAGAGAAGTTGGCTACGAATGGATGAATAAGACTCATCAAGGCCAATTAGGAATTTCATAACAGAATCCTGTTCTTGTATCTTAACCATTGCTTGGATTAAATCACAAGAACAATTCAGCATTGCTCCACAATGACACTTCAAGAAGGGCCTGTAGCTGATGAATTCATCCCACAAACCTTTGAAATTGTTGTAATACACAACCAAGGACTGATTATTTTGTGATATAGAACTCAGTGACTTTTCTAGGTGATAAACACGAGGTCCATCAGATCGAGCATACCTCAGCTTCAATTCATCCCATACCTCTTTTGCTGAACAAAAATACTCAAGAGTCTGCTTGATATCACTCTGAACAGAGTTCAATAACCATAACAAAACGAGATCATTGGCTCGAATCCATGCTGCGTGAATAGAGTCATCTTCATCTGGAGGAATTAAAGATCCATCAATAAACGGCAGCTTATTCTTCACACTCAAAGCCCGTTTGACAGCATGACTCCAAGAAACATAATTCGCTCCATTGAGAGGCTCAAGAACGATAGAGATTGTTGTGTTATCGTTGGGATGGAGAGCCAAAGGCGACAATGGATTGAGAATGGGGTTCAGCGTCGTAAAATTTGGTGCAGGTTGCGATCGCGCACCTCCTTGCGCTGGAACAGTGGGCTGTGAACGTGGAGGAAGAGAATCATCTCCTTGATCCGAAGCAGAGGTTGAAGGATCCATGAACGTCCCAATCAGGGGAAAAGAACCCAATCAGAGAATAGACGATTGATGATAGACACCAAACAAAGAAAATAGCGGAAACGGGAAATCCAGGATGAACTATGGAAACCCTAAAACTGATACCATGTTGAGATGAACGAGTTTCAGAGAGGAAAAGAGAAAGATTGCTATATATCAAATTGTAGAATAGAGTTTGATACTTGATCAATAGATATGAGCTTTACTTATATAGAGATCTAGCCTAACAAACTATCTTAACCAAAAGAGATGCTAACAACTTATCTGCTAACTAACAACTTGTATGGCTAACTGATTTTGCCTTCTTTAACTTCCAGCTCTTCTTTTTCCTTTTGTGCTCTAATTGCATGTGTTGTATGTATATCTTTAATAGAGGGAGAGAAGAGGAGATAGAGAGAGAAAGTCTTCCCACATTGAGGATCCAAAAGAAGTATCAAAGATGTCTTAAGACCATGTTTATTAGTGAAGTCATGCAACCGGTTTTAGGAAGAAGACAAAAATTTTAATTAAAAAGAAAATGAAAAATAAATAAAATGGTGTGACCGGTTGTGGAATAGGTTGGTTGGCCAACCTACGAAACAACCCAAGTCATCACCCTCAACTTTACCATTTATGTCATGTGTCACTTTTTTATTGATGGTATTAATTATTTTATGGATATAGATTGTTGATATTAAAGATAAATTTTATTAATTTGTTTTTAAATAAATTATCAAAATTTGTATTTTTTTTTCCTATATAAATAGACTAATATTGACATATTTTGAAATACAATTTGACTCTCTATTTGTATCTTCTATATTTGTAATTAAAATATATAATTTATTTCTTATATATTTGTAATTTAATATTTCATGCATCTATTTGTAGCTTGTTTTTTTTTAATTCCGTATTCCAATTATTATAATTTTAATTTAGGTATTGTGTTTTAAATGTATGGTAAAAAGATTTCCTTATTATAATTGCGAAATTTAAAAAAAATGTAATATACTTCTTACATCTTTTAAATATAATAAAAAGACTTCCAAAATAATAAATAATTATTATAAAATGAGAAAATTATATTTTAAAGATTGTGTTTGGTAATGCATAAAAAAAATTGGAGTTGAGTTGAGTTGTAGGTTGTATATGTGGATGAGAGATAAATTAATATTTTATTAAAAGGTTGGGTTGAGTTGGGTTGTTGATAAAGTATAAAAAAATTGAAGTTGAGTTGGATTGTAGATTGTGTATGTGGATGAAAGATAAATGAATATTTTATTAAAAGATTGAGTTGGGTTGGTTCGTTGATAAACATGGTCTAAAGAGCAAGTGGTCCCTCTCAACAAGTGTTCTAACCATGAATAAGGAGGAATGGGCCTCAAAATGGGTCATACTTAAAAAGTTGAGCCCGAAATTAAATGAGTTAAAATTACATTACATTTGGGCTTGCATTAACCATTAAAAATTATTGTTATATATTAATTAGTTAGGTTTTAAACTGGGGTGTAACAAGACCAAACTCAAACGTATGTGTGTACAAACTCTTCTCTTTATAATATAGTATACTATTTAATGATACAATTGAATATCTATTTCATATATTAGTAATAAGGTAAATAAATACTACTTTATACAGAAAATTTATTATATATTTGGAACATAAAAAGGGAAAATAATATTATATAGATAGGATGGAGAGAACAATATGAAATAAAGGATCCCAGCTGAATTTGACAATACTAGATTTATTGCATTAAAAAAAAAAAAAAAAAGTAGTGTATTTCCACTTTTTGGATCACATGTATTTTTTTCGACTAGACATTCTAAATGTTTAATACTCAATTCACAATCTATGATGCATATGAAGTGCTTAGTGGAGTACTCAAATTGAAAATCTGGGCTTAAGAAATGTTAATCAAGGTGGGCTTATACACAGAACTTGTTAATGGGCCTTCATGAATCTGAGGTCCATACATTAAAATGTGTTCTTCCACCATATGGGCCTACTTATCTTTGAGTCCATCAAACTGCTTAGTGGATCACTCGGAATGAGTCAAAGTTCAGCCCATGACCCACCAATCCTTAACAAAAATAATAATTAACACGATTTTGGGGAAATCATTCAAAAACCCAATTTTGAATATGTGAATTTCTTGGATGTAAATAACTAAATTTCCATTAAAGATCGCATTTCAAAGATTGAAAAAAAAAACCATGAAATTCAACCTGCAAATTAATACACTTAGAGCCAAAAAGTTGTGTTATATGTGTTGTTTTTGTTACAATACAAGAATCCATTGTTTGCATTAAACTTTCCTCTAATTATAAAAAAACGGACCTGATTTTTTTATAGAATCTAATTCATAAATGTTTTCATCATTGAAAAAAAAAAAAAGGGCAAATTTTTTGATCAAGATTCTGCTTTAATTTGCCATACTTTTAAAATGAAGCTTTGGAGAGCACTCACAAAATAGGAAAAGAAAGGCAAAAAAGAAAAGCTGCCCACCATTAAGGGGTCTACCCCCCACAAGAAAACCACCACTCACCTAACTAAATCTTTTTCTCATTAATTAATTTCCTTTATTTTTCTAAGTTATACTCCCTCCGTCCCACAAAACTCTTCACACTAATTTGGGCACAATTTTTAAGAAAAATGAATATTTTCTTTATGATTGAGGGTATAAGGGACAATTATGTAAGAAAAAGATAAAAAGTAATAAAGTGTTGAGAGAGAACAAATAATAACATTGTGTGAAAATAAGTGTGTATTGAGAGAATAATAATTGTGATAAAATTTACCATTTTTTGGTGTGCAAAGTGTTTTGGGACAGATTAAAAAGGAAAGTATGCAGAGTTTTTCGGGATGGAGGGAGTATATATTTTAAATTGCTTACATCTCGATAAATTTTTGGTTAATTAATTTTCCAGATAAATTTAAATATGATACATAACTTATACACAATATCCAAATTAGAATTCATATACCATGTTGGGCTTCAACAGTAACAATTAATATATGAATTCAACTAAAAACACTTAAATGTGGAACTGATTTAAAGTCTTATTATGTTCATCCTTCCAAATTATGAAATGTGAAATTAATAGATATATTAGATATCTGATATATTAACACTAGACGTATATTAATATATCCATGGTGGGTAGATTAGTATAGACGTAAATTACACGAAATCTTCTATTTTCAATTTTCAATCTTGTTTAAATTATAATAATACCATGCATTACACATAACATATATTAATAGAACAGAAAAGAAGAAGGAAGAGATTTGTAGGGGACCAAAGGATTAGGAGTGGAGTGCATAGAAAGATGAATCTCTTTCCTACTCTCAAAAACCATACAAGAACTGTTTTCATGTGTCAGTTTGATATCACTTTCAACCAATTTAAATATAAAAAGTAGTCATACATCTCTCTCTCTCTCTCTCTCTCTCTCTAAAAAGAAGTAGTCATACATATCTCTCTCTCTCATATTTATAGAATGAATTTGGCCTTTCATGGCAGCAAGGAGTTCCCCTTAATTGGAGCAACACTTACACAGGGTTTGACATTGACTTCCTCCTTCCATCATCGTGAGATGTGGAATTTCGGTTGCTCTACTTATATAATTTTATCAAATTTGTGTTATAAGATGTCCAATTTAAATTTCATATTTCACTGTAAAAACCAGACGGATTATCTACAGACATATCCGTTGGTATTCAATCATTTTCTGTCGGTAAACATTTTACCGACAGATATTCAATCGAGAAACTCTATCGTTATAATTCTTGTTGGAAAATCATTATTGACGGAATTTATAGTCCATCAAATCACCGACGACAAGTTCCGTCACTACAAATGTTCTGACGGAAGTGAAAATAGAAAAATAATGGAAAACCCACGGAATTATTTTATTTTGCCAACGGAAATAATCTGTCGGTATTGTAGTTATTACCGACGGATTCTCTTCCATCGGAAAGTCTTATTTACCGTTAATTTACCAACCGAATGTATTCCGTCAGTAATGTTTTATATTTAATTTTTTTGCAGGTTTTATAAAATATATAAAAATTTAATGAATTTTAAAATGAAATTAAAAAAAAAAATCAGCAAATTAATTACATATTTAAATAAAATTGTTTAAAAATAAAATTGTTTAAAAATAAAATTGTTTGAAAATGAAATTGTTCGTGAATCCATTCTCTCATCATCCTTGGCATCGTCATCTAGAACTCGTTCATTCCCGTCGGCCGGTACAGGGGGTTATCGGCGGCAGAGGAAGGTACTGTCTGATTTATGTTGAGCCGCTCTATGATCTGAGTCTGGTCCAGCATGAATTTCTTCAACTCGTCCTGGTGCCGTAGGACCTTTGCATGCTTGCATTCCATCTCCTTCTGATTGCGCTCCATCTTCATCATCCTCTTTTCGCACACCCTTAACCGCTCTTCGTTTTCTTGCAGCATCTGCTCATAATCCACCAGATTATGAGAGGTGGCATAGCTTGTCAAGCTTCGTCTCTTGCCGACCAATTTTAACTCGTAGACCCGTCTTTTCTTCACACTGGTTGTCTCGATGTATAGCCAGTCTAAGTCAATAAGACGAGACTTCGATGAGCCCTCCTTCGGCTGATTGAGTTGGGTCATCCTCTATAACACCCTAAGTAAAATTAATTGGGCTAATTAATTAATTATCATAACTAAGCATAAAGATGGATAAGTGGTTGACTCATTCTTTTTTTTCCATGGGTTGACACCTCAAACTTGATTTTCTCTCTCTTTATCGCAAATTACCACCTAGTATAGGTTACACTTGTGATTCATCATGTAAAGAGGGAATTAACAACATTGATGTGCAAAAGGAATTGGGAAAAGGAAAAGAAAGTGCAACTCCCTCACTCTCTCACTTACCCGCGCTTTCTCTCTCTATCTTTCTCTCCTTTTCTTTATCTCATCTTGCTTTCCACCGCCAACCACCACCATCTTACCACCGCCAACCGTCACTTTTTCGGTAAGAAGATTCGGACCAAAAGGTAGAACTCAACGAGTCCGTCACGGGTATGGGCTCGGTTCGGCTTTCGGTACCACCGTCACCGCGTACGGACGACGTAAAGGGGACTGTCATTTTTCCCCTAAACTTGTAGCAGATTACCTCCGAGACGTTATTCGACAGAGGTGGGGGTAAATTCTTGTTTTCCGCATTTAAGTTTCCAAATGAATAAGATATGAAGTAATGTGTTTATGTGGACATATGTGATTTATTACGGGATGTGAATGAAACGTGAAAGTATATGTTTCGTGAAAACGTATATGCTTTTTCAATAAACGTTGTTTCATATGCTTTATTATGTGATGTAATCCAAGATGTGTTATCTGTAAAGTATATGAAAGTGCTTATGTTACTGAAATGTTTGTTTGAAAACGGCTAATGAACTGTGCGGCTAAAAGAACCGTATCAAAGTGGCTAATGAACCACATATTACTTAGCGACTAAAGAACCACGCAGCTAAAAGAATCGTATCAAAGTGGCTAATGAACCAAATATAGCGGCTAATGAACCGCGTGGCTAAAAGAACCGCAACGAAATGGCTAAAGAACCACATTTATATGTTTAATGTCTTGAATGTTTATGTTTTTATTATGTTTATCTATCCACGAATCCCACCCCACTAAGTGTCTTTATGCACTCACCCCCTTTTATGTTTAAAATGTTTTCAGTTTAAGAAAAACTTGAGAGTGAAGCGCGAACAGTGGATGCGGGTAGCCGATGTTCTAAAGGTTGAAAAGAGTTTTATTTATGATGTTTTTAATTTATGAAAAATGTAATCCACATCTATTCTTAATCTCGTTTATATTTATATTTCTTAAAATGGGTGAATTTTGTACGTAACGCCTTAGTTAAAATTTTCCTTTATAGAAAAGAACGAGGCGTTACAGGTGGTATCAAAACAGGTCTATGATTCAATGGACTTGCTAAAATATTTTGTTTAAAAAAAATCTTTTATTTGACGTAAATCTGAAAAAATGTAAACACTTTTGTTTGAAAGGATAATTTTATTAGCTACCGGCATTCACTCTACCGCTTGGCTCCGCTAAGGTATGCTTTGTTATGATGACAAACGAATGATAGAGAAGTCTATTGAGATTATTATTTGATTTGTGGAATAATGTTATTGGTGCTTATCTGTTTAAGATTTAAGTTTTAGATGGTACGTTAGAGGTGATTTCATTATGAAGCTTGTATAAGAATGTGTACGACAGATGGTTAGGCTTAGGGTTGCTGTTGCGAAAATGATAGAGAAGATGCAGAAATCTTACAAGTTAACATACTCTCAGGAAGAACTATAACAACATGTCGAGACGTATCAATCGCTTTGAAAAGAACATTTCTACGGCTGACTTGCATGTTTGGAGGTGAAGGACTTTAATTTAATTTTAGGAATATAATGGCTCAAAGCTAACCATGCGGTAATTACGTGTCGTGAGAGGTAGATCATCTTTTAATTGTCTGGGCACGAAAGATACACCTTATTCGGAACACAAATCGATGTGAACCTAAGAGCGATATCGGCTATGCAGGCGACCAAAATGCTTGAATGGAAATTGCGAGGCTCTATTAGCCAATGTGATAAATCTCGAGCCGGAGTTAGACCCGACCTATAGGGTGCCGGTAGTGAAGGAATACAAAGACGTCTTTCTAAAAGAAGTATTAGGCTTTCCACCCGATAGACAAGTTGAATTCAACATTGGCTTAGTACCGAATCAACACCAATGTTGAAAGCACCATATCGTATGACACCGAAAGAAACGCAAGAACTAAAAGTTCAACTACAAGAAGTCGCCCTAGGAAGCTCTAGTATAGTTCGTTGAAAAGAATGATGGCACTTTCCGGAACCGCATAATTTACCGTGAGCTGAACAAGAGAACTATCAAGAACAAATATACATTGCCACGAATTGAACACTTATTCGATCAAACATGAGGCGCAAACGTATTCTCAAAAAATCGATTTGAGATCCAGATATCATCAAGTGAAGAATAAGAAGGAAGACATATCCAAAACGGCTATCAGAATAAGAATCATGTCTCGAGGCCGACCCTACAGGATTTTACAACTAATCGAGGAGCCCCATAGGCAAGTCGAGGAGCCCTACGAGCAAGGCGATGATGGAATGATAGATAACCTAATCACCATATTAAAAGGCCTAGTGGAATAGTTGGATGCAGCACGAACAGCATCACCTTCGTCGACATCAAGAAGCGAGGTGAATCAAGAAATCTAATAATTTCGACACTTTAACCCGCCAACTTTCAACGGAAAGAGGAACCTGCAGATGCTGAAGAGTGGTTGAGAAACTTGGATAAACTCTTCGCTCATCTCATTTGTACCGATGTACATAAGATTTCGTGTGCTGATGCAACAAGGAATTGTGGTAGCTTACGCGTCAAGACAACTGAGAATGCACGAACATAACTACCCAACTCACGATTTGGAGCGAGCTACTGGGGTGTACGCACTCAAGATTTGGCGACACTATCTGTATAGTGGAAAATGTTTCTTCAAATAAAAAGAACTCAACATACGTTAGAGAAGGTGGCTGGAGTTAGTAAAGGACTACGATTGCATGATTCGTTACCACCCAGGGAAGGCGAATGTGGTCGTCAACGCTCTTAGTCGAAAGAACAAAGGCGAGGTAGCTAGCATGCTTACCAATCGACATCAACTGATAAATGAAATGTTTGAGTTAATTCTAGAAGTGGTTACGCCTCCGAGTAACGTCTCCGAGCAATACTAAGACTTGAATCGCGGCTCTAATAGTCAAGCCCATGCTAAAAGAGTAGATAATCAAAGCTCAGAAGAAGAGATGTTAACGAAATATCCAAATCTGCCAAACTACGGTACATATCAAAATTTCGAGGATGAAATTTCTTTAAAAGAGGGAAGAATATAACACCCTAAGTAAAATTAATTGGGTTAATTAATTAATTGTCATAACTAAGCATAAAGATGGATAAGTGGTTGACTCATTCTTTTTTTTCCATGGGTTGACACCTCAAACTTGATTTTCTCTCTCTTTATCGCAAATTGCCACCTAGTATAGGCTACACTTGTGATTCATCATGTAAAGAGAGAATAACAACATTGATGTGCAAAAGGAATTGGGAAAATGAAAAGAAAGTGCAACTCCCTCACTCTTCTCTCTCTCTCTCTCACTTATGCACGCTCTCTCTCTATCTTTCTCTCTTTTTCTTTTTCTCATCTTGCTCTCCACCGCCAACCACCACCATCTTACCACCGCCAACCGTCACTTTTTTGGTAAGAAGATTCGGACCAAAAAGTAGAACTCAATGAGCCCGTCATGGGTATGGGCTCAGTTCAGCTTTCGGCACCACCGCTACCGCGTATGGATGACGTAAAGGGGGCTGCCATTTTTCCCCTAAACTTGTAGCAGATTACCTCCGAGACGTTATTCGACAGAGGTGGGGGTAAATTCTTGTTTTCCGCATTTAAGTTTCCAAATGAATAAGATATGAAGTAATGTGTTTATGTGGACATATGTGATTTATTACGGGATGTGAATGAAACGTGAAAGTATATGTTACGTGAAAACGTATATGATTGTTCAATAAACGTTGTTTCATATGCTTTATTATGTGATGTAATCCAAGATGTGTTATCTGTAAAGTATATGAAAGTGCTTATGTTACTGAAATGTTTGTTTGAAAACGGCTAATGAACTGTGCGGCTAAAAGAACCGTATCAAAGTGGCTAATGAACCACATATTACTTAGCGGCTAAAGAACCGCGCAGCTAAAAGAACCGTATCAAAGTGGCTAATGAACCACATATAGCGGCTAAAAGATCCGCAACGAAGTGGCTAAAGAACCACATTTATGTGTTTAATGTCTTGAATGTTTAGGTTTTTATTATGTTTATCTATCCACGAATCCCACCTCACTGAGTATCTTTATGCACTCACCCCCTTTTATGTTTAAAATGTTTTCAGTTTAAGAAAAACTTGAGAGTGAAGCGCAAACAATGGATGCTGGTAGTCGATGTTCTAAAAGTTGCAAAAGAGTTTTATTTATGATGTTTTTAATTTATGAAAAATGTAATCCACATCTATTCTTAATCTCGTTTATATTTATATTTCTTAAAATGGGTGAATTTTGTACGTAACGCCTTAGTTAAAAATATCCTTTATAGAAAAGAACGGGGTGTTACATCCTCTCTTGGAAGCCTCCTGAAAAAAAAATCATCCAAGTTAAAAAAAATTAGGAGAAAAACAATTGAAAATAAAATTGAAAAGTTAAATAAGAAGTATAAAAACGAGTATTTACATCAATTGTCATGGCCTGTTATTGGTGTACGTCCCATTTTCAAAAGGTCTGTGCAACCTCTTAATGAGCTCGTGCTTAAAGGTCGGTGCACCTTTCTTCTTCGACAGCGCAAATAAATTACAGATAACTTCAAAATTAATTATAATTAATAACAAATTGAAAGATGGAGAGTACAAATACTTACGAGATCTTCCAAGTGCTTTACAGCCAATCGAGAGCCCTCTTTATGTTTGGCGAATCTAGTACCCGGTCTTAGAGGCTCGCTTAGACGGTTCTTCGAGGCTTGCGCGGACTTCGCCTTGACCGTGGAGTCAGACCAAAAGTCTAAGAACCCCTTCCAAGTCAACTCCGGAATGCACTCGGGCTGCTTCCCCTTTCCGAACCATTTCCGCATCCAAGGTTCACGGGGACGACGACGGCGAGAGATGGCAGCGGCTTAGGAGAGAGAGGGGTTGAGAAAGAGTGACATATAAAGAGAGAGAGCGCAATGGCGGCGACGGCAGCTTGGGGGATGGTGGAGTGGCGACGACGACTTGGGATGGTGGTGGGGAGAGAGAGAGAGAAGTGAGAGCGGGGGGAGGGAGAGGGGTCTGCGACCTAATTTATGTCGCAGGTACCGATGGAAAAATCCGTCGGTAAATTTTGATAGATCAATACGACGTTGTTTTAACTTATCCAAAATTTTTGGAGGAAAATAAAATAACGTCATACTGTTTGAAATTTATAAATGGAATTTATTCCATCGGTAAGTACTTGAATGTTTTTAAAGAAATATTAAAAACGGTGCCGTTTTCGTTTTCTTGCGACGGAATTCCATCAATAAATGTCTTGTTCCACTTTCAACACAGTTGTTGTGACTTATTTTCCCGACTTTTGTTCCAAAACCATAGTTTGAGTTCTACAATCTTATAGGAATAATTCATATTTATAAATGAGTTCGATTAAATCTAACTAATAATTATATACCTTAATTAGATTAAGATAAAGCTTGCTATCTATCGGGATATGTAGGTAATTATTAGTTCACATATCATGTATGTATAATTAAAATAATACAACATTAAAATTGATATATTATGATTATTAATATATTAGAAAAGTAATTAAATTAAGATTATTGGAGAAAAATCATCAAAAAAAAAGGTTTCTGTTGAAAAAAATAACCTAAATTTAGGGTCTTACGACGGATTCTTAATTTCCAAATTACCAACGGAAATTCCAACGGAAATTTTGAAAAATACGTTGTCGTTTTGCCTTTATCAATTTTATCGATGGAATTTCCGTCAATAAACTTGTCAAAAACGACGTCATTTCTTCATGAATTTTGATGGCTGCAGAAATGACAGTGTTTTCCTTTCTTTTTTCGACGGATTATTCTATCGGTATATTACCGACAGATTTCCATCGGGAATGTCATCGGAAAGACTTGTCTGCCGACGGATATCCCGCTGTTGGAAAATTCCGTCGGTAAATCATCGACTTTTTTAATATATTAATTTTGCTCTTGCCGACTATTTTATGTCGTTACTCCGTCGATAACTACCAACGGAATACATCCGTCAATATATAGTCTATTTTTTGCGGTGTTTAATTTTTAAAATACGTAGACAGATTATGATCATAGATTTATGAAGCTATTGCTACAAAGTCGTCAATTAATATGTTTGTAACTGTTGTAATGATTAACTGGATTCGGATAAATTGATCCGATTAATTGATCTTTAATGTCTCACTTGTCCAATCCATTAATATATATATATAGTTGCATATTCATAAGATATTAGTTTTTTTTTTCGTTTGAGTGAAAAATAATACTCCCTTCGTCCCGCAAAACTCTGCACATTTTCCTTTTTAATTTGTCCCAAAACATTTTGCACACCCAAAAATGACAAATTTTAACATAATTCTTACCCTCACAATACACACTTATTTACAAAGAATTCCATTACTTTTTCAAGTCATAATTAACCTACTACCCTCAATCATAAAGAAAATTTGACTATTATACCCTCAATCATAAAGCAAATATTCATTTTTTCTTAAAAACGGTGCCCAAATTAGTGTGAAGAGTTTTGCGGGACAGAGGGAGTACTTAGGTATTACTGGTTACATATAAAGATATTACTTGTATAACTTAAAGATATTAGAGTACTATTGAGTATATGTTAAAATCTTAAAATTCAAATTTACGATTTTCATCATCTTCTTCCTCAAAATTTTTACAAATAATTTCATATTATTACAACAATTTATTTTTAATGTTTATGAATCATGATAAGAAAATCATGGTTAGAGTTTAATCATTTAAATCTACGAAGATAAAAAAATAAAAAGAAGAGGAAAAAAAGAATGGAGAAAGAAGAAGAAAAGAAGAGAAGATTTGGGAGAGAAGGACGCACGCATGTTGAAAAAAAGGGAGAAAGAAGAAGAACGTAAATGGAAAATGAATAAATAATAAGAAAAATAGGGAAGAAGAAGAAGAAGAAGAAGAAGAAGAAGAAGAAGAAGAGAATAGAGAAGAGTGTGTTTCATTTTAGGATAGCAGAAAAAAAAAATCCGAGTCGGGTCAAACGGGGGTACGAATCTAAGATCCATACCTCAGATGTACAACAACAACCCTTCTCATATGTATTACAAGTTATTAATAAGTTAATGGAAGTTGATTATAATAACAGATAATCCTACTGAAAAGATAACATTTTTTCTCGTCTTCACTCTCAACAACGGTTCACATAACCTAAAATATAATATCACTTCTGCAGAGCTATTGATACAATGTTCTCTTGACTAAATTTATATCTAGATTGTGATTTGAGATGGATTTGTGTATTTGATCTCCATATTGAAGTAAATGTGGTTTCAATATTATAAAATTCGATAATTCGTGTTTTTCCGCTACAAATGTATGATTCCTAATATTTTTCTTCAAAAACTAACAAAAGTTGTCAAGATCTTCAAATTAAATAAAATTTGATTCTTCTACTTTTTTTAGACGTTTATAAGATCTTCATAATACTCTATTTTTACAGTTTACAAATTCATATTCTGAACTTCTTTTGCCAAAACTGCAAATTGTGTTACAAATGGACTTGTGTTCTAAGTTCACCCCATTTGTTTACACTTAAGTTAGAGTTGCTAGTAGTTTCTAAAGCAGAGTTCCATAAAATATCCTTTGGATTTTGGCATTTTAATTGGAGCCCAATTAGATGTTGAATTTAAATCAAATCAACAAGGTTTGGAACAAAGACTATTAATTTGATATTTTGATATTATTAAAAATAACAATGAATTGAATAAGAATTAGCTAGCTTCATTCAAATTCAAGCTTACAAGAGAATAAAGGATCTAAGAATCATCCCATCTCATCCTAACACCTATCCATTTCATCTCAATCTAAACATAAAAATTTAGAAAAAATTGTTATGTGAATCAAAGTCCACTATATATCTATTATCTATTACTTATATAAAAGTGTGGATGTTTCTTACAAAATATGATTTGGCTAATATATCCTTATCGAATATTATTATTTAAGATTATAATAGTAATTTTGGATTTTCATATTTAAATAATTTTATATTAGAATCCTAATTCAAAATCCTATAGAATCCTATTATAATTAGAACTCTAATATATAAGGTTATTGTATTATTTATTTCCTTAATTTTAATTGATCTCCACGTGCAACACACGTGATCTAAAACCAGTTCAATATAAGTGTATGGAGTAATTAAATGGGTAGAAGTGGTGATTTGAACCCAAATCAAATGACTAAAACCTAAGTTTGAATGCCTCAAAAGTTTATTTAACACTATAAAAAAAAAACTGAAATTAATTTATTAAGCTTGAGTTGGCTCAAAAGTTTTCATTTCTAGCACGTTTAGGAAGAAGATATTTAAAAGTACTTATCAAATAAAAAGCAAATGCAGCTACCTGCTTTCTTGTTTGCTTGATGAGAATTAATCAGCTTTTATAAACAAGTCAAAATTTGTTACCTGCTTCTGAACTTAACTCATGCAATAATATTGTACAATATTATTTCAATCTATGTGACAGAAAATCAAAGTCAATAATACTTGGACTATATAAGTCGTATAAGTTGTCATGATCTAACTTGTGGGACCCCCACTTCAAAGAAAAAAATTGTCATATAAAGAGAAATGGGTGATAAGGAATGAACCCTAACTAGGGTCGGCAATTAGGTTCGATCCCAACAGCTTATAAATGTGGTTGGTTTGGTGTGGACTCAATTTTAGTTGTCTTGAAATTTGGCTTGACACTAAAATGGGTTGGGTTATGAATATGCTAGCTTCAAGTGGTCTTGTGTTGGTTCGATCATATCTCTATCATATCTCTGGTTAGGATCAGATTTGATTGGATGGTCGGATTCGTCTCATATATGATATAACATACAATTTTAATTAAGGTTGTATCGTTTGTTATATCATAGCCAATATAAAAATACCACATTTTCTAGAAAAATATTATTATACCCCTCATTTAATTGCAATTGATATGACTTTAATAAACTCAACCACCACACATCTCATCACAACAAAAGAGGTGGTCGAACTAATGCAAACTTTAATGTGACTTTTTCGATCATATATCTCTTGTTAGGGTCGGATTAATTGGATGGTTTGATTTGCCACATACTGATATGCAATTCTAATTAATGTGTTTTTTTTTTTTTTGTTAATGTAGGGTAATTATGTTGTCTGAATTTTAATCTTCTAGTATGTGATTTTGATAGAGTACTCATGTCATATGTGACTGTATATGAATGAAATTTTCAAATATATGTATTGTCATATCATATCGCCTCTATCTTAATATGTGTTTATTCGTGAGTGATCATTACATGTCACATATAAATGTAATCTTCTTTTCTAAAACTATTTTAATCTCACATTTTATATGTTGAATTATTATTGATGTGTATTTTAAAAATCTCATATTTCAGTTAGTTAGTGATAGTAAAACGTCACACACACACATATATATATGTTCACTTATAGATTACATATACATTGGAAATATTAAGATATACTCTCTCTGTTTGAGTTTATCTATAGATTAAAGTTGTTTTATCACATAAATTAATGAATCATTTAATGATCCATAATTTATCAATTATGGATCATGAATTGTAAATTAAATTATTTCATAAAATTAAATTCATAAGATATTCTCATAAAAACTGAACGTACTCTGTTTTTACATGGAATGTGGGCAAACACTTAACAAAAGGTGATTAGATGTCCATACCAACTAATTAATTACTCTAATTGCTTTTTTTTTTTTTTTTCACTTTTTCTTCTCGAATCAGATTCATTAGTCATGTGTTTCATGCTTGGGATATAATATTAAATAATTGACGTAAAAAGTGAGGAATTGGGTGAGAATGCAAATTTGTACGTAGTGAACGCAATGATTATAAAAATTGAAGCCATCTGTTGAGTTTGATCGGTTTAATAAATTTATGTTATGAATTAGGAACAACATACGTGTTCGATTTGTATTTTATTAGGAAATAATTTCGTGGTAACCCTTATTTTTAATCAATTATTATGAGAAGTTTTTTAAAAATTAGGTCTTGTGCGAGACCGTTTCATGAATCTCATTTAGTGTGGCGGATTAATCTGATACAGTCAAAAGTCAATGGTCAACGCACGTCAATGTTGTTGACTCAAAAGTATTACATGATATACATAAGATACTTTCAAAAAGTATTGCATGATATACATAAAAGTATTACAAGATATTTTATTCTTATAATGTAATATTTTATGTGTATAATGTGATACTTTCAAAAAGTATTACCTTTGACTTTTATTGACCGGGTGTTGATTTTGACCGTTGATCGTTGAATTTAACCAGTTGACCATTTACTTTGGCCCGTTGACGTTGACCGTGTCAAACCCAACCATCTCATGAAATGGGATGCGTGAGATCGTCTTACTTAAGACTTTGTCTTCTTTTAATTGTCTTATTTACTTTTGTTCTGTTTTTGACTAGTCAGCTTGATTAATTATATTTTTGGTACGAGATAAAGTGGCACTATCAAAGTTTGCATGATACAAATCAATAAAAATGGAATATGGTAGCACGACTTAAATTTTGATAGTATAAATTAATGTACGTGATGCAAGTCAGAAGGATAAAAATATCATGAATTGTAAGTTGTGGATAAAAAAACTATTTGCTTCAAATTAAAATATAAAGTAAATCAGAGGCTAAAATTTATATAGCAGATAAATATTTACAATGTAGGAAGGAAATCTTATAAATTAACGATAAAAAAAAGAAAAAAAAAATATATATATATATATTAAAAAAAAAAACATGTAAATAGAACTATTTTGAAAAAGTTCAAGGGTGCGAGCACCCCGTGTCTCCCTAAATATGTCTTAAGTGAAACCATCCAAAATACTTTCTATAAACATCTTAAATTATTTGAGTAAACAACCTAATGAACAATTTGAATTTTTTTTTATGACCAAATATTTTGATATTTTATCCTATAATTTATTGTATTTAAATAATACATAGTTTGTTTTAATTAAAGATATCATATCGTATATCATATTCTTCAAATTTGGAATATTAGATAAAATTTACTACCTCCGTCCCGACTTAACTTGCCTACTTTGACCGAACATAGAGGTTAAGAAAATGCAGTTGACTCAAGTGGATATACATTTTTGGACGACATTTTTGTAATAATATGCACATCAAATCAAATTGTATGCACTTTTGGATGACATTTTTGTAATAATGTTGAAATATAGGAATATTAATGTAAAAATTTTTTTGCCATTTATGAGCTGGCAGGTTAAGTTGGGACAAACAGAAATGACAAGTAGACAAGTTAAGGTGGGACGGAAGAAATAAATTAGAAGAAAAGATATGTATTTTTTTACTTTATTTTTTAGGAAATGAACAACTTCAATTTGAATACAAAATTCCTGATTTTGAACCATATTTTCAAAGTCTAGATTACACTTTTCAAAAAGCCTACATCATAACTTTGACAAGTATATTTGTTTTATTCACAAATATCTTTAAAAAAACATGTAGGCTAGCTAAAGTGCTTTCCGGAATAACATATTAAACCAACCTATAATTCAAACGTATATTACAATGTTCTTCACTCATACTTTTAGAAAGTATTTAATTAATAAAAAAAACAATGAATATACAAATCATGGTGTTAAAATTTAATTCTAAGCACATATTTAGTTTTTCCAGATTTTTTGTATGTGGCTAGGAAACCCAACGAAAAGAGAATTTAGTTGCATGACCCCCATAACTTTTTTACATGGTAAACAACTTTTTTTTTTAATCAATTTGAATATTCTGTTCTATAATCCAATTTTTTATATATCATTTTAAAAACAAATTGAGTGTAGATATCATGAACTACAAACTTCATGATTTAATTTGAACTGTTGTTAAAATTTCAATCATTCATTTTAACAATGATGCATAAATAGGATATGAAATTGTTGGACAGATAAATTTTATTCAGTTCAGAATTTATAGATTAAGATGAGAATAGATTTAAATTTTTTTAATAAGATATTTGTATGTTCTCATGTATCATATTCACACATTTATAAAGTGAATATTAAAGTTGAAAGTCAATATTATATCTAACACACTTAATAAATGAATGCAATTATTATTGGCAAGCCTTTTGTGCTTAGAGCTTCTATGTTAAAAGTCAACTTAATACAATTTGTCGAGTAAGTTAATCCTCCTATTTACACCTCAAAAAAAAAAATATACTAAATATACATCAATCTTTTAAGGTATGCATAATTCAATAATAAAATAAATTAAATCAGGTTGTATGTAATATTATTTGGGGTGTACATAACTCTATATTGAATGAATAAAAGATTAAAGTAGATCATACACTCTACGATTTTTGTCAATATATATACATAGCCTAGAAGAATGTTAATTATCAATTTAGGAAACCTCTTGATTCCATATTATTTAAAATTATAGTAAAAAAAATATGATTGATGTAAAAAAAGAAAAAAGGAACTAATATAATCATATGTAATAGTAACACTTGGAGGTATCAAACATATCTAACTCTTATAGTCGGAAAACTTCATTTTCTCAGAATTTGAATCGATAGTTTTTATTTTCTAAACTCCAACTAAAGAATAATCAATCTTTTTTTTTAATCTTCAATTGAAGAACTCCTATTGAAGGCAAAAACTCATGTGCGACGGTTGCACTTATAGCATAAAAAGACATACTTATGGTTGTAAAAAGGCATACTTGAATAATTCATACTTATATTGTAAAAAACATACTTATAAAACACATACTTATACCTGAAAAACACATACATATATCTGTAAAAGACATACTTAAATCCTGTCGCATGTGAGACAATCTCACGAGAGACCAACTCCCTATTGAAATATGCTGTACTTTGTAAATTCCATATCAAATCCATTCATTGACATACATATATCCGAAATTGTCAATATGAGTAAATATATGATTACATGCAATATAATCCATCCAATATAATATGTAGGCGATGGATTATGGATGATTCATAAGCTATAAGGCTTGATATGTTGATAGGAAACCAAACATATATTGACTTTGTGCTATATATCTTTTCCAGACTTTATTCCATAAGGAATCATTAAAAATTTAAAACACAACTGCTCATATTCAAAGCCGCCAATCTTAGCTTATCAAAAGTTGTGTTATGCTCATCCTCTTGATTTTATCTTATTTTTTTCTTTTTGGAAAAGTCATATAAAATATTATTGTATTCATATTGTAATAATTAAAAAATCAGAGGTTTGTGCAGAAAGTTATGGAGGTTGATTTTGCAGCTCAGACACCCAGAAATTAATATCCCCCATGCTGGGATTTATTTAATTATCCACCCCATGCATGCAGCAGCTTTACATTTCTTTCTTCTTCTTTTTTTTCTGGAAAAAGAAATACATCCTCAAATCTTGCAACCACCTAAAAATCTAGAGTTTGTTTTTCAAGTGACTACTTTATCCCACACAAAATATTATTTATATAATTGAAATGTACGTATTTTACCTGGAAATTTATTTATTTTTTTTTTTTTACTAAAATGTGTTACTTAAATAATTGAAAGGTATTACTCGTATAATTAAAATGTATTATTCTATTGTAGGGTATAAGTTAAAATTTTTAAAAATTGAAAATTCATGATTTCAATCTCTTCTTTTTCATATCATGTTGAACATTCCAATTTTCTGCAAATTATTTCATATTGTGGAGATAATTGATTTTCAATGTTCAAGATTATTGTAATAAAATAATCTCCAACATCACGAAGTTACTGTTGAAAAATTGGTTGTTAAAAGTGGTGGGTGACACCACTTTGACCAATTGTTAAGTGGCTAAAAGTTAATCCTTTTAAGGATTGGATGCCAAAAGATTAATCTACACTTGGAGTAGATAATCGAGGTCTTTTGAATAACTCAAAACTAATTTTTGGTGAGTGAGAAATTAAGTATCAAAGTTGGCCACTTAAAATGGGAATAAAAGGTCTTGAGTGTGAGAGGAGTGCTTAACTATCCATATAGGAAAATGGACCTTGAAAATACAAGTATAAGTTAAGTCATAAGAAGAGACTCAGTAATTAGTATACTATTGGAGTAGTATGCTTGTGCAACATAAACGCGCGTGCACGCGGCCCGGCCCTGACTTGGCCTCGGCCATGGGCCTTGGTCCTTGGCAATTGGACGTTGGGCTGGACTTGAGCAGATGGGGCTCGGATATTACCCAATCCATATTTATCTTTTTGGGCAAAAGTTGTAGCGACGGGAACGGGGATGAGTTGCTACATTTCAACGTGCCCGTGCCCGCACCCAAAATGCAGCAACGGGTTGCAGAGCGTCTGCACCCACTCTGAGAATGCAGTAGTGGGTCCAGAATGCAGCACGTCATGGGCCTTGATCCTTAGCAATTGGACGTTGGGCTAGACTTGAGCGGATGGGGCTTGAATTTTACTCAATCCTAATTTATCTTTTTGGGCAAAAGTTGTAGCGATGGGAACAGGGACGAGTTGCTGCATTGCAGTGTACCCGCGCCCAGAATGCAGCAACGGGTTGATGCATTGCAGCACGCCTGCGCCCGCGCTGAGAATGCAGCAGTGGGTCTAGAATGCAACACGCCATGTTGCAGCACCGTGTTGCAGAATGCAACGCCGTGAGTGTTTTTTTACCGTTTCTTATTTTTGAACGGGCCGTTAACTTGCATTAAAAGACCCATTTTTGGGTAGTAACTTCCCATCAATTTCAGGTGTAACCCCCCATGTTGGAGACTTATATATAGGGGTTATCATGCATCATTTTTAAGTGACAAAAAATAAAAATTCTTGCATTATTTCCATCCTTGCATCAAGCTCAATTCTCAAGCACCAAAAGTTCGCCGGAGCACTCGAGATTATGGTGCTACTTCTCTAGAGACGAAATCATTTTATCTTTGGGAGACGATACGCACGAACCAGTGAGCACTACCTTGGGCGTATCTTGTCTTAAAGAAATAGGGTCTTTCCTCGACTCGACTTGCAGCTTCTTGGTAATAGTATTAGGCGTTTAAAAGTCACGTTATTTTTTTCTTGTTTGTTTGTTTTGCTTATGTTCGATAGGCTCATTGCCCATTGTTAAGTTGTTTTCTAATAATCTTAAAACGAGATAATCTGACAATGTCGAACAACAACAACAAATATGGAAACCAAATTCCTTCTCCTGTTACCACCATTGCAGCAACTACGGCTACTGTTGCTACATCTTCCTCCACTGCTACTGTTGCAACCTTGAGTGTAGTAATACGCCCTGCTATCTTACCTATTGCTGAGAAGCCCGAGAGTTTTACGGGTGAGAACTTCAAGAGGTGGCAAAAGAAGATGTTGTTCTACATGACCACCGTCGGCGTGGCAATGTACTTGAGCAAGATCTCCGATCGTAGCTGAAGGTGATATGAACATGGAAATGCGTATTGCGCTCGATGCATAGATGCATAATGTTATAGAGATATAAAATAATGTATTGTATATTAACAAGTAAAGAGACTCCTATATATATAGGGAGTAAAACCTAGGTTACAGTCTAATCTTATATGGAAAACCTAGCTATATTAAGGAAACCTTAATATACAAGGAAATATATATATATATATACATATATATACATATATATATTACAATACTTCCCCTCAAGCTGGAGCGTATATATCAATCATTTTCAACTTGTCACAAAGTTCAGAAACGTGTTTATCTCCTAACGGTTTAGTGAAGACATCAGCAACCTGATTAGATGAAGAAGTAAAAAGAGTAACAATTTCTGGCTCATTACACATTCTCGGATATAGTGACAGTCAACCTCAATATGTTTAGTCCTCTCATGAAAAACAGAGTTATTTGCAATGTGAATAGTTGTTTGGTTATCACAATGCATAATCAAAGGTTCATTGTTGATGAACTCCAATTCCCCAAGTAGATTTTTAACCCAAATTATCTCAGTAGCAGTATGAGCCATAGCTCGATACTCAACCTCCGCAGAGGATCTAGCAACAGTATTTTGTTTCTTACTCCGTCATGTTACTAAATTTCCCCACACATAAGTGCAGTATCCAGAGGTCGACCGAGAGTCAGTCTTTGAACCAGCATAGTCAGCATCAGAATAACCTTCGATCTTGAGATGATCATTTTTCTTAAACAACAATCCTCTCCCAGGAGATTTCTTGACATATCGAAGAATTCTAGTTGCAGCATCCCAGTGAACTTGCTTAGGTTTATCCATAAAACGACTGACAACTCCAACTGCAAAGGAGATGTCAGGTCTCATAACAGTCAAGTAGATGAGTTTCCCAACAAGTCGTCTATACTTGGGTTTATCTTCAAAAAATTCTCCACTGTCATCCCAAACACTCGGATTGATATCCATAGGAGTATCAACTGGTTTTGTTCCTAGTAATCCAGTTTGTTTGAGGAAATGTGATTGAAATCCACGACTTGAAAACTTTCTAATTGGATACCCAACCATGGAGATTGGAGATCCCAATAACATGGTTCAATAGGGAAACTAAACTAAGAAAGTTAGTTGAGAACACTTTTAAAATGTAAAACCCTTCTCTAGAGAACAAATTGTTCGGCATACCAACGTGGTGAGGTTAAGTCGTATGACTTTTAATGATTCCAAAATACATCGAGAAGGTCGAGTATGATAGTATACCCGTATGGATATCACCTATATAAGTGAGAAGTGGTGGCCACTTCTAATGAATACATATAAACCAAAGACATATCCATGGCCGAAAAGGATAAAAATGTGAGAACAAAGGTGCTTGAGGCTTTGTTGTGCAAGCGTTGTTAATTTGGTGTACACGAAGGTGGAGTAGTTCAAGGCATTACGTCCACTAAGCTGCCGGTGCACCCGACGATGTGAGCTATGGAAGGTTCAAGGCCAAAAGCCATTTATCCTTATGCAACAAGGTCTCTTGAGGATTGAGCTTCGAGTCTGCATTCACGCATTAATATCCACTCATGTGGGGGATTGTTGAAAAATTAGTTGTTAAAAGTGGTGGATGACACCACTTTGACTAATTTTTAAGTGACTAAGAGTTAATCTTTTTAAGGATTGGATGCCAAAAGATTAATCTACATTTGGAGTAGATAATCGAGACCTTTTGAATAGCTCAAAACCATTTTTTGGTGAGTGCGAAATTAAGCATCAAAGTTGGCCACTTAAAATAGGAATGAAAGATCTTGAGTGTGGGAAGAGTGTTTAACTATCCCACATAATAAAATGGACTTTGAAAATGCAAATATAAGTTAAACCATGAGAAGAGGTTTAGTAATTAGTATACTATTGGAGTAGTATGTTTGTGCAACACATAGGCACACGTGCGGCTCGGCTTGGCACGGCGCGGCCCGGCCCGACCCCAACCCGGCCTCGGCCGTGAGCTTTGGTCCTTGGCAATTAGACATTGGGCTGAACTTGGGCGGATGGGGCTCGGGTTTTACCCGACCCGAGTTTATCTTTTTGGGTAAAAGTTGCAGCGACGGGAACGGGGACGGGTTGCTGCATTGTAGCGTGCCCGCGCCCAGAATGCAGCACGCGCCAGGTGCTGCAACAGCGGGTCCAGAATACAGCACGGCGTGCTGTAGCACCGTGTTGCAAAATGCAGCGCCGTGAGCTTTTTCTAACCGTTTCTTATTTTTGAACGGGCTATTAACTTGCATTAAAAGACCCGTTTTTTAGCAGTAAATTCTCATCAATTTCAAGCTCAATTCTCAAGCACCAAAAGTTCGTCGGAGCTCTCAAGATTGTGGTGCTACTTCTCTAGAGACGAAGTCGTTTTATCTTTAGGAGACGATACGCACAAACCAATGAGCACTACCCTAGGCGTATCTCGTCTTAAGGAAAATGGGTCTTTCCTAAACTCGACTTGCAGCTTGTAATAGTATAAGGCGTTTAAAAGTCACGTTATTTTACTTCTTGTTTGTTTGTTTTGCTTCTATTCGACAAGCTCATTACCCATTGTTGAGTGATGTTTTCTAACAATTACGATTTGATATTTGAACCATACACAATGTACAAAGAAGAAAAAGTAGAAGAACCACAACCAAATGAACTAGAAGACGTAAAATTACAATCTAATGTATCAAATCATTAAGATGCCTAAAAGAAGAGGGGAGCGCATGAATAGTGTCCCTAAGAGAAGGAAAAGAAATTAAAAGATATATATATATATATATATATATATATATATATATATTAGACCGGATCGATCCATATATAATTCTATATATATGGTGGAACGGGTCTGATCCAACATATGGCCAACTCAAATAGAAAAGAGAAAATAAAATAACATGTACACGTTTCAATGCATGAGCTAAAAGTTGAAATATTAGATGCCCAAATTTCTCAAATCAAAGAAAACAAGCAAAACTTTCACATGCAACACAACTCATCGACCTCCCTTTTATGTGGGGTTGTTTTGAAACAAAGGTACTACTCTTTTGTTCCCACTTCACTACTTTTTTGTCCACTTTAATTGTAAAAAGTGCAAAATCTACTTGTTTAATTCATATACAATTACCATGTGTCCATGTCCACATAAATATATACTGAATTAAATAAAATAAAGGAAATTGATTAAGCAAATTTATCAATCTTATTTTTTAGCCCTTTAAAGATTCATTTGTTCCTATGTAAGTTAAAAAACTAATAGGAACATACATGCACAAATCAAAGAAAGAGAATACAACACCCATTGTAAAATATTATACCCATTTTATATGTAAACTCTTCAATCAAATTGCAAGTATTATTTTAAATGAACTCATTCACTACAAAGTGGAAAGTTGTCAATGGCTCATTACAAAAATTTCAAAAAGATGATAGATCTTGTGCATGAGAGGGGTCCTACACCTACTTGCAAGGGATTATTATGTCTTTAGGTGGGATCCTTTGATTTTATGATGAATGACTAGTCTACAGCTAAATCCCACTTGCCAAAAAAATATTAATCAAAATAAAAAATTAATAAAATAAAAGATAAGAGGGATTAAGAATTGGGGAAATCAATGCCAATCCAGTGTACTTATCCAGTCACTGTGTCGGATAGGATTAAATATAGTAATTGAGAAGCAGCAATTCTCTTTCAATTCACATCACTGAAAAGCATGAAATTCTGTACTGAATTATATGTCAATTATGATGAAATTCTTGAAATATTGTGTTTTATTTGGAATATTACCATTCTTGTGTTGTCTTGATCACCTCCATCAAAATCGAAAGTTTGGTTCGATATATCATGATGTGAAAATTTAGTATCAATAACTTTTAAGTTGAGTAATTTGAGTTCAAATTACACCAAAATCTCAAATTTGTATCGGAAATTATGAAAGTAACTTAAAACACATCAAACTTGAATAATCAACATCTTAGGTCAAAAAAATTGTGGAAGAATTATTTATGTGAATCCTAGCTTGATCAAATCATGAAATTCATATTATTCTAATCTATTTTAGATCTTCTATCAATCATTTTAGAATTTCATAATAGTCAAAATTAAATTGTGAATCAAAGATGAATTAATGTTATATGTACCTTTCCCTTGGACAAAAAATTGATCAATCAACAAAACTTTTTAATGAGATTTTTTGCTCATACTTTTATGTGAAAAATGAAGTTTGTTGGTTTTTGATGAAAATGGGATCATGTCAGTCAAAATTTTACACAGTCTTTTTGTACTGGAAATCAACTTTACACAAAGCTTTAGTAGTGATTGTGACAATGTTATCACAAATTTTGCCAAATGTTAGAAGGGTTGATGGTCCAATTTTTTTCTTTAGCAACACTATTTGGACCACCTTTTTTTCAATTTCGGGCACGTAGCTTTAGGACAACAAGAGTACCACAATCATCAACAAATCCACTTTTTCTTTTTCTTTTTTTAAACTTTTTTGCATCAAGAATACCATCAAGAACTCTTTCAATTGCATAGTCCCTCGACTTTCTTTATTGCAATTTTATTTCATTTTAGGGTCTCGAATTAGGTTGACTCGCACCATTAAAACACACTAAATTAAATTGCAAGAAAATGTCAAAATAGAGATGTGACAATTCATCTCTAAACATAAAATGCATATAATTGTTTATAAAGTATATTTGTAACTGATTTGAAAAACAAATCATTAGTTACTAGAATCATTGCTCTCTAATTTTGGGGCACTAATTTGGCACTATATTAATGTTGTAATTAACTTTTTAAGTCACTTCATGTCATTATTAATCATTTTTGTTTCTTCTATAGCCTATATATACAACGGTTCCATTGTTGAGACTGATATTTTAAAGGGTAAATTAATGAATAAGATATCAAAATTTTGGTGTGTAAAATAGTCGTTTAAAAGCTGAAAATATGCATTATCTTAAGGGTTATTACTAGTGGATTTTCTTTTTTAATCGTAGGATTATTACTTGGCAGATGATCCAACAAAAGATACGATAAATTTAGTGAGGAATATTAAATTACATTTAATGTTTGAATTAATCTAGTTGTTGTTTGTAAGCCATAAAAAGATGGGTTTTCTTTTCTCCTCAAAAGGTGAAAAAGGATATGATGATGAAAATTGTAATTGTTATTTTACTTTCCCACTTTGGTTAGATCAAAGTGAAAAGGGACTAAAGTCTGTTTTTGCAAAGATACTGTTTAGACTTGATCATTAGCTTAAAAGGTTATTTCTAAGCTATAGCAAAGCACAAATCTGTTGCTTTTGTAATTTGTCACTTTGTCATATTATGTATCAGCAAATCATTTCTTTGAATAAAGGAACTTCTATATCTTATAAAAAAGGATTTGATAGATAAAAATGAGGATTGGATGTAACGGTAATATAATATATGACATGTATTGATCAAATAAAATACGAGATTATTACAAGAAGTGGAGGGTTTCAACTAGTTGATAGAAATTTTCATTAATGTATCACTATAATACTATAATTTTTCGAAAAAAAGAAAAGACCATATATATATTCTTTGGTTGTAATATGAAACATTTAATAAAACAAAAATACTAAGAAGGACTTGGATTTGTAGGTAAGAGGTGAGCGAAGGTGGAACATTCACATATACGAATTTAGTAATTAGAAAACTTATATCAAACCTCTAACATATTTAATTTGTAAATTTAAGGTACAACTCAAACTTATTTTCATAAATCAGTTTATATTTATTGATAATGGATTATGCTTTAATCATTTTTATGTAATTAGATTTGTGAGAATTTTATAAAAATTCCATTTTGGGTATTTTAGTTAAAACTTAGAAAATAAAAATCAATGGTAGAGAAATAATGTAAATACACAAATGATTATCTTTTACAATGTATTTAAAATTTATTCCAGAGATTTTCTTTACAAAAGAAAACTTTTTCTATATATTATACTTGGAAAAAAGAAAGGGGTGTGCTAAAGGCACCACACACATTTCTAAGGACACTACACTCTATTAGTGTGTGGGCCCCACATCAATACACTAATAGAATGTGGTGCTCTTAAAAATGTGTATGGTGCATTTAGTCGCACCCAAAAAGAAAATTGAAAGAGTTGTGAAATATCCATTTTCTATTACATTAAATTTTGAATGAAAAATAAATAATATTGCTAAAAAAAATTACTTTCTATTACATTAAATTTTCAATAATAATATTGCAAAAAAAAAAAAATCACTTCCGAGTTCTACGGGTATGAGTCTGCACCGACCACACGGTGGTTAGACCCATGATCCGCTGACGCCACCCCAATCTCCAAGCGGCTAGGCTGAAGCCGAGCCGAGCCACAAAGCCGTGAACTCACTGCTTAGCACAGCTCATTTATAGCTTATGATATACAGGCAGCCTGTGCCTATGGAACTAGAATTTGCATTTGCCTTGAATTTAGGGTTCATTTCATTTGATGACAAAAATAAAATAGAAAACCAAACCCTATATTCTAACCCTAGTCAGATTATAACCATGTGTGTAACCCAGTTTGATTTTATTTAAAGACATTAAAATTGTGAGAGGCCAGCTGGGTAGTGAGACGGTCTACTGATCTTCCCCCCTCAAACCCCCCCCCCCCCCCCCCCGGATTTCTTCTGTAGCTGAACAGTTTTAGACTCAAAATTGTGCTTCTTTAAATTGATTGATTAATCATGTGAAGAAGAAAAATAGTGCAGCTTTTGATTACTTCTGTTTTTGGGTGTTTTTATTTAGGTTGGAATTAGGCTCTGAATATTGCATTTTTATTTGTTTTGGGGCACTTTTCTTGGGTTTTGGGTTTTTTGGCCTTTTCTTTTCTTTTCTTGATGGGTTCAGAGGCAGAGGAAATGATTAAAAAGGAGAAAAATGGAGTGGTGATGAGAGAGAAAAAGCTGCATAGCAATGTTTTTACATGCATACAAAACTGTGCTTCTTGGGATTGTTTCTTTCATGGGAGTTTGGTTTCAATCTCCTAGAAAAACACACTACTCTTCTGTATTTATCTTTCTCTCTCTTCCCCCCTCTCTCACGCTCTCTCTGGAAGAGATCTGATATAGACTACTACAACTAGTTGTGTGTAATTTGGGTAAAAGTGATCAAGAATGAAGAGACTAAGCAGCTCTGATTCCTTGGGTGCTTTGATGTCCATCTGTCCCAACTCTACAGGTGAGAGAGAATACCATAAATACATTCCATTGTTTCTCTATTTTGAATTTTAATGGGGGGCTCATATCATATAATGTTCTTACAACAAAAGATTCAAACATCCCCTGTTTTCTTGTCCCTATGATTTTTGTTCAAATCAAGACTCTTGCTTTTATTCCACTTTTGGTAAATTTTATGCTCCGCTGTTCTTTAACCATCTTCGATCTCTCTCTTTCCACTCTTAGCTTTCTTTAACATATCGAAACGATGTCGTCTCAAACAGATCCTCAAGCTGCTGCTTTTGCTGTTGTTTTTTTCAGATGAACACAACCAAAACAATCATCCTATGTATACGAGGGAGTTTCAGTCAATGTTGGAGGGATTCGACGAGGAAGGCTGTGTGGAAGAATCTGGGCATGTCTCCGAGAAGAAAAGGAGACTGGGCGTTGACCAAGTCAAGGCATTGGAGAAGAACTTCGAGGTGGAGAATAAGCTCGAGCCGGAGAGGAAAGTGAAGCTGGCTCAGGAGCTTGGATTGCAGCCGCGACAGGTGGCGGTTTGGTTTCAGAACCGCCGTGCACGGTGGAAGACGAAGCAGTTGGAGAGAGATTATGGTGTTCTTAAAGCTAGCTATGATGGCCTCAAAACCAACTTTGACAAACTGCAACATGATAATGAATCTCTACTCAAAGAGGTCACTTTTTTTTTTTTTTTTTAACTATACAAATAAATAGTCCATTGATATAACTTCACAGTCGAAACGACGACGTGTAATAGCTACAAATCGTACTGAATAAACTGACATTTATGGCGCAGATTCGAGAGCTCAAATCGAAGATAAACGAAGATGAAGAGAAACCAGAGAAGACGGAGCTGGAAACACCGCTGAATTCCATGGACAAATCAGACGAGGATGCAACAGAGAATAACTTCAGAGTGATGGAATCGGCGACGGTTTTCGGAGATTTTAAGGACGGATCTTCGGACAGCGATTCAAGCGCGATATTGAACGAAGACAACAACAACAGTTGTTCGATCATTCATCAAACACAGCATGAATTCATCAATGGATCGTCCTCATCGATGAACACAAATCTGCAGAAATCGGGGACTCTATATCAGCCACAGTTGGTGAAGATCGAAGAGCACAATTTCTTCGGGGAGGAATCTTGCACGACGTTCTTCTCCGACGATCAGGCTCCGACACTCCATTGGTACGGCTCCGATGTGTGGAACTGATGAAGAAGATGATGATGATGATGTGAAAAGACGTCTTCACCCCCAGACAATTTTGTATAGTAACTTGGAATTAAGGTTTCAGTTTCTATCTGTTCTTATTGCAATAAATCAAGAATGGTTGGGGGGGCTGGGAATAATTACGTAATTTGTAGGTTGTAAATTGTAAAATTCTGTTTAAGCTTAAAACTATGTCACGCTTTTTTATTCTTAAGCTCCAACATAATTTCACTAATTAGGAAAAGTCAGTTTTAAGTTTATGAATTCTATGGCGATTGGGTTGAAGATGAAATTAAATTACTTGAACATATTAGTTACTGACAAATAAATACACTAATACAGTATAAAAATAAGTTTGGACATATATATTTGTATGTTGTGAAATTCAAGCTCGATAGTTTAAAAAAATTAATAAAAAGTTAACAAATATCTAACAAAAATTGAGTGAATTCGACTAAATTCTCCATAAAACATCTTTAAACCGTCGATCAAAAATGACCCACAAATATTTTAGTTAACAAATTAAAATATGTTACATAATTTGTTTATCCTTTCAATATATGAAAAACCCATGATTTTAATTTATTTGCCGATTAGTCGAAATATTGCATAAGTTTTTTTTTTCATGACCCATAAATCTAATTGTAATTTGCATGAACCTCAGAATTTATTTGATGATTTGATTATATAAGGGAGAGTTTATTTTAAAAGAATATTTATATTGAACTTGAGTAAAATAAAAGTATTTTCAGACTACTCATTTATATAAGTGGCTGTAGCACTAAAACGATTTATAAATATATCTATACTGTTCTCTGAAAAAAAAAAAAGATGAAAATTTGATTTAATTAATAAATTTGAAGATGGGTTGGATAATGATTAGTACATAAGAAAGGTAAAGTCAGTCTTGATCAAGGCCATTGCATGATCAAAATTTCTTGTATTGTATTTGTTGTTGTCCAGTGTATAAAACACCGTCATTGTATTAAATGAAATTATAGTTAACACCTTAAACTTTATTTTAGAAAATTTACTCCTTGATTTTTTTTTATTGCACTAATTTTCCTCTATTTTAAAAGAAAGTTTATTAACTATATGGTTTCTTAAAAATAATATGTTATATATTCACCCACTTAGGGGAAACAATCAAAGTATAAATAATACACATAAGCACACATCCAATTTGATTATTCGATGAAGCATTGATAGTTTAGTGGTAAAAAAACGTATGCTACCTAGACATATGTCTTGGGTTCAAGTCACCACGAAAGCACGAAAGGTAGAGTTAAAATCTGTTGATCCTTCTATTTAAAAAAAAAAAAAAAAAAAAACTACACTAAATTTAAAAAATGGTACGAGAAAAAAGGAAATATCTAAGCCGTCAAACAATATTCAAATCATGGCAAAAACTTATGTGCACCAGTTGCACGGATTGCACCACACTTTTATGTTATAAATGTAGTACCTTTATGTTATAAATGTAACACCTTTATGCATGTTCATTTTAAAATGTACAAATATTTGTACATAAAGATACTACATTTATAACATAAAGGTCTTTCGTGCAACTTTGTGCACCAGTTGCTGTTACTCTCAAATCATTGGTTGCACGACACAACCAAATACTATATTGTGGAATTTTTATGAAACATTTCAATAATCTAATTTTATATCTTAAACCATAAATTTAATATTAAATTGTGAAAATGAGTTTGGATGGTGGATAATGAGGATTTATCTTAGAATTATAAATAAATAAATAAATAAATAAATAAATATATATATATATATAAGTTTATTGTGAGTATTTTAGGAACAATTTAAAGGGTTAATCTTAATTTAGGTCTTCTATGTAAGACTATTTTCATTTTTTGACAATCAAGTATACGTTTTTCAATTTTGGTCTTATATGTTTCAATTATTTTCCAATTTCAGTCGAGTTTTCCAATTTTGGTTTAGTATATTTCTTTTTTTTTTTTTCAATTTCAATCCAATTTTGGTCAGAATTCCCAAAATCATCAATGTCACTTGAGATTTCCTGGCCGCCATCCAACCAAAATTGGATTGAAATTGAAAAAAATTGAAACATCCATGACCAAAATTGAAAAACTTGACTAAAATTAGAAAAAAAAAAATTGAAACATATACAACCAAAATTAAAAAACCTATATTTTATTGTTCAAAAATAGAAAGAGTCTTCCATACATGACCAAAATTGAAATCTCTAATTTAAATTCACGTCAAAGACATTATTTTCAACATATATAACTCATAATAATTTATTCAAAAGTACTATTCTAAATTGATTAGGTGGCTAACTATGTAATATTATTAATCGTACCCTTCCTTACAATATTATAAGTTCTTATCGCGAGCAAAGAAGAATCTCTCTACAAGTGATCTGTCCCAAATGAAGCTTCCCCTGTTCCCCATATAAACTTGCACATAAATATATATATGAATTGCTTCAATAAAATACTAAATGGGAGTCTATTGATGTTGTTATTATATATATATATATATATATATATATATATATATATATATATATATATATATATATATAATATTAATAATAATAATAACAATAATAATAATAATATGCACTAATATAGTAAAATACAACATAGAAATATAGTTTACTATGCTAGATATATATATATATATACATTTTTTTTTTTTTTTTTGAAGAAAGATATATATGTTTATCTAGCATGTTTTGTTAGAATTAAAAGGAAAGCCTTATAATAAATACATCTTTTCTATTTATTTATCTAATTGTATGAATTTTTTAGTTATGAAAAAATAATATTATTGAGAAATCTCTTATAAGTTGCTTTTTTTCTTATAAGTTATTAAGATTTATAAGACCATATAATTTTCTTTTATATTTTCTCTTTTGGATTGTGGGCTTGTGGCTAAGAAAACATTTTCAATAAATATATTATCAGCATTGGTTTGGCATAATTAATGAGAACGTAGCTTATATATATAATTATTATTCTTAATTGAAGTACTAGAGATTGATAAATATTCTAAATAATTAAAATATGTTTTTGAGAAATAATAATTCTTAGAGAAAAAGAAAGAAAAATTGAAATATTAAGAATATAATTTTATGAAGATGGAGTCTCACTATGCACAACTCAAACTAATTTTCACTAATCAATCTGGTGAGTGAGTCTCTTGTAAAACCGTTTCACAATTTTTTATTGTATTGAGTGAGATGAATCGACCCACAACCCAATTACCTACAATCCAAACCCTACAATTCACGTATTGTTTGTAGATGATGGAGCTCCATCTCATGGTACCTATCCGTGAGAGCGTCTCAAGTGAGTTTTTGTGAGAATTAAATATTAGAAATGTAAGCAGCTAATTTTCATGTTTTAGTCATCATTCCGATTTAACCAATGATAAACTTCACTCATTGACTTGCTTGATTACGATTTATAATCACAGAGAATTATATAAGTACGTAATAGTCATTTTAAGATTGATTAAAAATAAAATTAAACATCATTGGTTGACTAAAGCTCATTTTTATTTAGAGAAAAATATGTAACATGTTAGTAATATATTTTGATGGGCCAACTAAAATCAAATCAAATGTTCAACATTAGTGATATTAATTATTTGTTGACTTTCTGCATTGTTTTTGCTGAGAAATATTGATCCATACAATTTTTTTAAACATTACATATATAGTTTTTAAATTCACTATAGATTAGAATTTTTTTTGTTTTTAATTACACAATTTAATAATAGTTACATAAAAATTAAAGGAACAAAAAATAATAGTAATAAAGAACCTTGGAAAAACTCAGAATTCAGAGTTTGATGTGTAAACTTAGAATTTTGTCACATAATAACTGGATATTTGTAATTTGACTGATTTGGCCCTTCACATGAACCGCAATCCAAAATAAAAATAAAAATCCAACGAGTAAATAATTTTCAAATATTCTAGAACTAAATTTTAAACAATTTAATAATTAGAAGATTTAATTAAGAAAATTGATTCAAGCAGGACTAAAATTGTACAGCCAAATTATAATATGTGACCAATTACTATTGTACATTAACATCCCCGGATTATTTAAATTAATTACAATTTAATGATATAAATTTAGTTGATAGTTAACCCACAAACCAAGTATGATTGAAGTTGAAGTCCTTGTATTTATATATTATTATGAAAAGTGGCACTGACGTGAAATTCCCACCCATGCAAAATGGCACTTTTTATTTCTTTTTCATTGTTCTCAGTATCACATAAAGCAGTTACTCTTTTCAATTTGTTGGTTTAATTTTTTTTTGCTTTTTTTAGATATACTAATGTAACTTCTCTTTGCCTTTCCTTATACCTACTTATATTTATTTTTTTATTTGATTGTCACATGCCATTTGCATCACCCTCTTGTTGCCATGTTTGTTACATAATGGACTATATATGGAAACCTTAAAAAATTTTGGGAAATTGGATATAGTTAGAGTATGTATTATTTTTAATTCTCTATTTAATTTATAATTACGTATTATATAAATTTTATATAGAATTGTAAAATATGATGTTTATATTGGACTAAAGTACATATGTCTAGTTTATTTAAAACATTATTAACCAATTTTTTTTTAAGAACATGCCACTTAGTCTCTATAATGAACATGTCCACCGTTAATATGTAAAGATCACACTATTTTAAATCTTATAATTTAAAATTAATGATTGTATTTAATTTGCGACATATCAAGTCATGTTGATTAGGTTAAAGGGACTAATAATAGTAATATATCTAGAGATTATTTGTATGTATAAAGTATAAACATAAATTTTATATTAATTATTTTCAATATAAAGAAACTGAAAATTACTTATAAGTGTAATAATTATGATTAATACACTGTAGCTTATTTAAAACATACAATGTGAACATGTTTTAATATTTCCACCATTGATATATACAAATATATTTAAAAATTATTATATATTTCATCATTTACTCTTTTAAAAAGAAAAAAAACATTTAATTTGCACATTGTTTGTTCTAACATTTGTTACTCTCGTTTTATATAGATACATGCCTACTACTTATATGAATAAAATATTTTGGGATACCATTATTTCTACCATAATTAAGATAGTGGATTATTTTTCCATCACAATAGATAATTTTTTTACCAAAAATTTAATAACACGACAATTTTACCATTATTGATAAGACATAAATGACATCTTTCATCACATAAGTTAACAATCTTTCTATATATATATATATATATATATATATATATATATAAAAGTACAATTGTTATTCTTACTTTTCACCCAAATTGTTATAGAAAAATTAATTTTGTTTAATTTTGAAGTATAAAAGCTATTATACCAAATATTTTTCTTGATGTAGTATTTTGTGACTGGAATTCTCCACAAAGTACGAGAATATTAATTAAGATTAATTAAGTCAATATTAATTAGTCATTTTTGTTTAAACAAAATAACAATAAGTTGGATCAGCCAGGGACAAAAATGTCGTGAAATTTCGGCGATATTTCACTGAAATTTCGTTAAAATGGATGAATCGAAATAATAATACGCAACAATTTTATTTCGTCAAAATATCGTCGATATTTCGGCGATATTTAGGTAAAATATCGTTCAAATTTCGATTTCGATGAGTCCCTTCATAAAAACGCGGTATATCGCCGATATATCGGTCTTATACATATGTCGGCGATATACTTTTTTTTATTTATTTTAATGAATTTATTGAGTGGAACATTAAATAATAGATTTACATGAATCATGCACTTGTTGCATAAATTGTTTCCACTTTCCACATCATTTATTAAAAATGAAGATGAAATTTCTTATCCAAAAATTAGTCATATCATTTGTTGTCATAACAGACAATGTTTATATAATAGTTTATCTATATATTTGTTGTAAACATATCATTTTATTTAGAATTTAAGTCAATATATATATATATATATATTAATGTTAGTTATAATATTATGTAAACTACTAGATATATTTTTCAATTTTTTTACAAAGTTTCCATATTTAAAAAAAAATCCGATATTTTCACAAAAATCAATATATCCATCGATATTTTCGTAAAATTAAAATATCAATATTTCTACCGATATCAATATTTTCGCTTGGAACTAGCATATCAAGTGTCATGCATCTGTGGAGATATGCATGTTTTCTTGGAATAAACAATACAACCAAGAGATTCCCCTATTCCCCTACTTTATCTTTCTCAATTTGCCCCTATATGTTTCATGTGTGGTCCCCATCCACTAGTGGGACCCAATCCTTTTCTTCAATGTACAAATTCGTCATCATCATAGTCACATCACATTTTTAAATAAAAAAATCGACATGAGAGAGAGAGAGAGGAATTGTAGACTTCTTGATTGGTGACAGTTATCTGCTACGATCGACTACATTTATGGAGCCAATAATTATTTATTTTGTTTTTTTAATTTTTTGCTTTCATTTTCGAGTTTATTTGTCTCCAAGTCAATTTATTATATTCAATGCCCTTTCCCTTTTTTTTAATAATGTTTTGAGTTATCTAATGCAACAAAATTTAGATTGGCCGAGACGAAAAGTCCCTCTATAGACGAATATAACTCGAATTTCATTTTTCTATTTGGTCTTGCATAAATTCGACTCGATTGGATATATATCCTCTTTTTATAGTACTATTAAATCTCGATATATAAATTAATAAAACTAAGAATTTGTGGAATCACTAGCTATAAAACTAAATACTACTACCTCCCTCCGTCCCGCTCAAATTTGCACAATTTCCATTTTCGTCTGTCTCATTCAAATTTGCACACTCCAAAAATGGCAAATAAAATGTACAAAATTGTCCTTTACTATTCAACATTTACACTAAAAAAACAGTTTTTTCTTAACCTCCGTACCCAAAAGCAGTTTTTTCTTAACCTCCGTATCCGTCCCTACATGCAAATTTGAGCGGGACGGAGGGAGTACTACATTTCAATTTCAAATTTTGTTTTATTAGCATATGTTTGTTATAGGACAATATCATTAATGCCTCAAAAGGCTAAAATGATGTTAATTTTTCTTTTTAGTGTGAAACTTATTAGTGTCACATTATCAACTTTATTCATAGAGCCATTAAATTGATTATATTCATTAGTTTTATTTTTTTAATTTTTCTTATTTGTTTATTATTTATTGTTCCAAGCTGGTAGCACGTAAGGTGGCATGCTCCACTCTCATAGCATAGTATTAAGGGGACTTTTTTAGCATAGAGCCGATAGGCTTTGTTCTAACTTTTTGTTCACTTTAGTTCTGTGTTTGTTGATTTTTAATTGGCACCCAACCTATAAATCATTAAGTTGTATGTGGATTCTCTTTTTCATACTTGTAAATTAAATATATAACAATCTTAATAGATATAAATATTGATAACTGGAATTCATAAAATGAAGTCTAGTAAGTGAAGTGTGTACGTCAAAATTCATAGAGAAATCGGATAAAAAATCGAATAAAAGAAAGTTGAAAAATGAATAAGAGACACAAGATTAGGGCTCAAAGCCTACCTGGTCAAATATGACGGGGTGATTCTAAGCCAGTCAAAACGTAATTATTACTTTTTTGAGAGAAATATCAGTATATTGTTCTATTATAATGAATTTCAGATCATTTTCAATGATAATTCAAGCCCTAGGTTAAGCTTCAGATTACATAATTATATAATCTTGGAAAGTATATAGAAAACCCCGATTTTAGGAATTTTGTCCGATTGAATCTATTGAGTTCACAATTGAGAAACCAACCAAAAATGCTATTCAACACAGAAACTGTTCGAACACCTCGAACCAAGAATGAAGAAAAACAAACAAAAACACACTCACCAAGAACACAAAAGATTTAACGTGGTTCGGCTTATACTATGCCTACATCCACAGAGGAAATCACCTACTAATCACTTGAATAAGAATCAATCGTTTACAATGCAACAAGAAAGAAACTATGAATAGCAAACCTAGCTAAACACTCTGATCTCAGACTTTCTCTCTCTACAACAATTGCTCTCAACTCTTGTCTAATCGTATGAGAAATGAGATGATCTCTCTCTTTTTATATAAGGCTAAGTCTGAAAATCCCGCTCAAAATCAATTGTGAGCTGAGTTCGTCAGATTGCCTGCATAACCGTCTCGCTTCTCCGAGCTCAACGAACTATTTCCCGCAAAACTAAATCATAATAGAAAAACAAACAAGAAAACCGTCAAATAAAAACGCGCTTTCTTTAAATTCCGAACTCCAGCGAACTCTGTGAAATTTGATGAACTTAGACGAACTACAACTTATAGTTCTCTACTTATTCAGTTCGCCTTCTTCCCATTATGTTCGCTCTGTTTGATCCATGTTTACATATCATCAGAATCGGATTTGATTTTGATCTTAGATTTATTTCATTTTTCGGATATCTTGTACTTAAAGACTTCTTAGATCCCTCTAATTGTGTTGAGATGAGGCAAGTTAGTCTGAGTTCTGGCTAGATCGGCTAACCTGGTCGGCCCCAGCTCGGGCTCAGCCCTCCAGAAAACTACTTATAGCCAGTTAGGTCTAATCTGGTCGGCTCCTGCTCGAGCTCGATCCTTCAGAAAAGTGCTTCTAGCAAGCTCGGTCTTGTCTGACCAGCCCGATCTGGTCTGATCAAGTCGGTCTGAGATATAGTCTTGATCTGGCTGATCAACTCGGTGTATGCCTGAATACTCGATCTGGGCCACCAACTCGGTCTGGGCTCGCCGAGTCGATATGGGCTCGAATACTCGAACTAAGCTCAAGTATTCGATCTGGTCCCTCATAGTTCACCACATGTTCCTGATCTGAACAGCTCAAGTTCAGGGTACATCAAGATGTATATGTAATTTATAGTTTTAAAAGAAGAGATGTCCTTTTGCAAGATCATCTTATCTTGATTCATAATAGAGTCCCACATTTAGGTTTTCAAACATAGATGATTTATTTTAATTTAACTAAAATGGAATGAATTGGACATGAGTACTCTATTTTACATATGATTCTTGAGACAGTCTTACCAAAGATTTTGCCTTAGAATAATTTTTGTACATGAATTATAAGCGGCCTATACCAAAATCAAGTTATTAAGTATACTGAAATTGTTTAAATTTAAGTTAATGTTTATGAATTATGTTTTATATAATAAAAGAATTATTTTTTAAACATGTGAATTAGGTTATCATGAAGTGATTTATCCATAATCCAATAAGTAATACGGTAAACAGCTAGCGCAATAAAAAAAAAATGATTGGTTGCAAAAAATATATATATATATATATATTCAAATTTTCACCAAATTGCAATTTTTAATACAACTTTGTATATTTTATATATATATGAACTCTACATTGTAATGCAATTCGAATCATTATCTATTTGTAGGCGAAAAATTGTTGCATATCTTGTTATTTTTTTATATCTTTATGTGTTTGGATTGCGGTGTAGGTGGATTTTGTAAGTTTGAATTTGAGATTTAAGTGAATTTTGATATTCTTGTATTTATTTTGATATTTTATAAGGTATGTTTATAGTTGAGATGTCAATATGACAATGGTAATTGTAAAAAAAAGTAGGGTAGTATTATAGAATCGACAAAATTAAGATTCCATAAGTAACAAGATTGCGATTTTAACGATCCCAAATGTGAATGGATACAGCTCAATTCAAACATTACACTGTTGTGACATTGTCCTGAAATGTGGAGGGAAGAAAGGCGTCCAATTTGTAAAATCAATTGGAGACCATTTACATTTTCTACTAAAGAAAGGATGATAAGTAAAGTACCTTTTTTTTTTTTTTTTTTTGTATTAAATTGCAGTATGTTCATGAAGTTGGTCACCTTTTTACAATCAAGCCAAAATAAATTGTTGTTGAGTTTCTTATATATCCTAGAAAAATAAATGTATAAAAGAATAGCATGTTTAAATTTTGGGCAAGACTTTATGTACTTGCTAAAACCAGTACTTTTAGCATTGTACTACATTTGATGATGCAAATTTTCTATTTTCTTTTTTTATTATGAAAGAGATGTTTTACGAATTTATTAATTTATAGACTATGGTACACTTCACGATTTTTTAATTTATTTAGTATGAGCATATATATAGTCGCCTGATCATGACAATTAATATTTAATTATTTAGGTGATAGAGAAGGTAGATTAGCAAATTATTAATTAATTAAGATAAAGTATTGTGATTAAGACATGTATGATGTAGGTGGAAGATTTTGTTAAAGAAACAGAATCAAGGATATGATATTGCTGTTGTTCATATTATAACATGGTATGGTCTACAAATTGGCATACTAATGATATTATAATTATATATGTATACAAATATATCATGAATCAAAATGCAAAATGAAGGTTTATTCAGATGATTTGAATATACACTTATTTTAACTTAATAATAAGATAGAATAAATTGGGTAGGACAGAGTTCATAGATTTGAATTAACTTGTATATTAAATATATGTAAAATATATATATATATATATCAAATTAAAATATGATTAAATAGATAGAGAAATTTGACTCAATCTTTGGTTATAAAATAAAATAATTATTTGATAAAAACTACATTTAGAATAGATATGGCCAATGTGCATACATATAAAGATAGCTAGATAGTGGAATACGATGGTGCACTTAACAATTAATGTATTTTACTAAATATGGTATGAAATATCGATTACATACAATTGCCTAATCAAATCATGTATCTTATTCTGATTATATTGCAAAATCTTATATATATGAAATGATGTTGCACACATAATTTCATGAGACAAAATCTATTATAAATTGATCTATCTTACAAAATTAAATATGCAAGATGATTTAAAAAAATAATACTCATACTCTAATTAATTATTTTTTTATAGAAATTAAATAAGGAAACTATATGTGCTAAAGATAGCTTCTTGTCAACTGGAACAGCCACATTACATCATGCTTTGAATGCACTCAAAATGAAAGTGCTATTCTATTTTATGTAATATAACTAATTTAGAAATTTAAAATTCGTTTATACAATCCCTACAAAATAAATTAAAAATTACATATAAATTGAAGGGTCATTTTCTCATGGGGAATTGCTTGGAAGGGAATGTTAAATTTGATGTGACAATGGAGCTGTCAGATTTCGTATAAGATTATTGTTATTATTATTAATATCATTATTATATGAGTTGTTATAATTATTATTAGTAGTATAAATTATAGTGCTATAGTTGCATGAATATGAAAGGTATCTGAACTAAATTTCAGAAGAAGAAGACCACGACTGTTAGCTAAGTTACTCGACACTATTCAGAATTATTATCTAAAATCTGTTATTCAAAAATGGCGTGGAAATAAAACGAGGAAGCCGAGGCCTGTTAAAGCACAGTTTCCTTAAAACAGATTCGCCGCCTCCGAGGTGCTCGAGGTTTCAACCGACGTCTGTTTTTCAGGATACAACGACAACAAAGGCAACGAGTAAAGCACAAATTCTTGTCGACGGTGAACTGGAAGAACGCCCGACTTTTATTAATATATTTTTCCCAAGAGATTAATTTTGAATTTCAAACGTTATTACAAAAATAATTACATCTTTTTTTATGACGTGTGAAATTAAAATGGATATATATATATATATATATATATATTCAGTCGTGTTTCCAATGTCATAGTTTCATTGCAAAACACAAATACAACACCTATGAAACGACGCCGTTGGGTATAGTAATTAACTCACATTAACTTCAAATTGATCCTCTCGCTTTCAACTTTTTCTTTATATTCCACCTATGGCACTTCCTTTTCTCTATTATTATTTTTATTAATTTTTTTTAATTTGTGGGGACATTTTACCTGGAAAAACTTGTCCAAATATTGAAATTTTGGATTGCAAAAAGATGAAAACAACACTTGGGTCTCAATCACTAGTATTTTATGTACATTTAATTTTGATAAGTTGGACTTAATTGATTCTCTACAGTCATATATATATAAAATATAATATAAGTTGAATATAGTTTGATAGGATAAGAACAACAAATCAAAGTTAACTTATTTTCATCATACATGAGCTGATGGGGATTGACATTTGTGTTTTACCCTTGAAAATTAGAAAAATGACCCAAGAATTAAAAACAAATATACATCTAGCTAGGGTTTGTACCTTTTCTTTTCCTTCTATTTTTCTCAAATTTAACGTATAAGTTCTATTTTATGTGTTTTGTAATAGTAAATGATTATTTTAAAATAAAAGACGAAATATATATATATATATATATATATATATATATATATATATTTTGCAGGTTAAATACATCAGGTTTTTGTAATTCGTCAAAAAGTGAAGTTTTAGTATAATAGGCTTTGCAGGCAACTATTTCAGCATAGATTATGGTTTCACAGTTGTGATTATATATTTGTTTGACGAATTAATATTTCATCATGAGGAGTCTATTTTTCCAATTAATAAACTATGCTCATTTGACTTATACTATTTTCTTCAAGAAAAAAAAAACATATATTTTTCTCTTCAAGAACAAAAAATGAGTAAAATTAAGACTTGCACCTGTCACAATCTATATTGCCTTTATTTTATTTTTATTTTTGTAAAGTATTTAGTGCTCCGATGGGTAATACAACCAAATTATTTGGTAAGTTTAATTAGGAGATCATAAATGTATTTGACTTTTTATATTTAAGCACATTAGTATAAAATTACATTGTATTCAATTTTAGGTGATAAAATGACTAAATCTAGCAAGTTGATCAAAAAACTATGCATGTATTTATAGTTAATTTAGGGGCAAATGATTTAAATTTAAATTGAAGGGGCGATATGACTAATTTGGACAAATTCAGGGGCCACATATGCACTCTACTTTTATTGTATTAAAGAACATATTATTAATATCATCATATATACACGTATACAATATTATTGTTGAATTCAAGACTCAAACAATAATATGTGACCAAAAAGTTTACTATTGGCAAAATTTAATAAATTTGGAATGAAGTCAAGTTTAGAATTTAAAAGCTGGAGTAGTACTGGACCATATAAAAGAAATAAAATTAATTGCAGAATCAAGTTGGTTAGAATTTTGGCAAAAACTTGTGTGCACCAGTTGCACCACACCTTTATGTTATAAATGTAACACTTTTATACATGTTCATTTTAAAAGGTATAAATATTTGTACATAAATGTACTACATTTATAACATAAAGGTCTTCCGTGCAACTCTGTGCACCAATTGCACGGAAGTGTTACTCTAGAATTTTTAACTCATGTTTGTTTTGTGTTAAAGTCTTTCATGGATTTCCCAATCTAGTACTTATTCGTAATAACTAATCTTGAAAAGTTTGTAAGTAAAAAAACAAATCCAAACTCAAAATTATTTCAATTGAAGATGGGGAAGAAAATAAAAAATTAAACGATCAAACTCAATAAGTTTAGAAAAATATAATATGATTCGAGATGAAACATTTTGTAATTAAATGAATTATAAATAATATATATATTCCATTTGTCGATGATCCTAGGTTTATTCTAAACAACTTATACTAACAAACATCCCATGTGAACTCATTCATCTTGATTTATGTGGAATTTATTTACGTAAATTTGTACTATATGCATTGTTTTTTATACACAAAATTGTTCCAAGAAGAAACATTCAAATAATTTTATCTAGCATAAGACCTTGGTTTTTGTGCAAGAAGTTTCCTTCAACTAATCAAGGCCTAGAATTTTTATTTTATTTTATTTTTCTTTAAATATTCAATATTCCATCTTTTTAAAGAATAATTTGTTTTCGAACTGAGAGATTAAAAGCCATGGCAATTCTCACAAATGTGATTAACAAAGATTCAAGGTTCATTTATTTGTTTAAGCCTTATTTGGTGCCATTTTGGATAACTATTTTCTTTTATCCAAATGAAAGATTTGTTCATTCTTGTACTGCATACTTATATATGATGATAAACTAACCATTATTTAAACTAAACAATTATAGATTTTATTGTGAAAATATATTCTCTCCAAATATATATGCCCCAAAAATAGAAATATCACACATGATTAGTGTTTTCCAAATATAAAACAAGAAAACAATTATTAAAATAAATAAAAATAGAATAAGAATCAAAGAGAGGGAGAAGAAAAAAAGAACGAATGATGGAAATCTAGAGTTGTACTAGGAGTCTGGGACCCAATGGTTCCTTGGATTGGACACAGCCCAATTGAAAATTAAGAAAGCTGTGTTAGTGGGCCCAGCCCAATTAAAATATCTAAGAAAGCTGTTTTGTGGGCCATCGTCACTCAAATAGTCGTCAAATGGGCCCGATGGGAAGCCCAATTGGGCCCGCTTCTTAAATACAGACATGGATAGTACACACGCTCGTTCGTGGCCTAAAATCCATGGATTGTTATTTGTTTCTATCTTCTTCTTATGGTTATGGTTTCCACTTAAATAAATCTTAATCAAACTGATCATGCTATCGATTATGATACAAATAATATAGTCGATTCAAAACATCGACTTGGTTCATGTAATGAAACTTTATTTTGTAAAAGGATGAGATAATGATGGGTGGGTCTCTTGTGAAACCGTCTCACAGATCTTATTACGTGAGGCGGGTCATTCCACTACTTAAATCTTATAATTCACATGTTATTTGTGGATGATGGAGTTTCGTCTCACGGTAACTATTCATGAGACAGTCTAATTTTAAGTTTTTTTGGATAATAATTTAATTACTCTCTCCCTCTTATAAGAATTCATGTTTCAAAAGTCAATGATAGTTTTTAATTGAAAGATTCACAAGTACCCTATAGTTAATTCGTGAGTAATAACAACATTTGAATAATAGATTTAGTGACTAATTGAAGGTATTTAAGTGAGACATGATGTCTTATGAATAGTATGTAAATATTCACAAAAATAAAAAATTGTGCACTGATGAAATCCTTTTTTTTTTTTTCCCTTTGGCACTGAAAAATTAATTTATGAAATTTTACAGATAATGAAGTAAGAGGATACAAATATATATATATATATATATATATATATCTAATATTATTGAAAAGTTAAATAAGTATGTGTACATATATTTATATGGGTAATTGCATCAAAAATCACGAAATTTTTCAAAATTACAATTTTAATATGACTTTTGACTATTAGCAAATTTAACATACTTTCAATGTCAGTGCATTAGTAACCAACAAATAAATTTCGAACATTTTTTAACTTTATAAATTCGAGTTTTTAGATAAATTAATATATGTTTGTTACATGTAGTAGCATTAATTGGAGATTTTCTTCATTATTTCTGAAACTTTGGAGATTTTTAAAATGCCATAAATTTGCTCGTTAGTTACAATTGCATGAGACCTTGAAAGTCATGTTAAATTCGAATTTTTGCAGCAATTATCCCTCTATATACACTTGTTGATTGGTTCATTCAAAAAAATTTAGTTTCGATTTGTTGATTGAACCAACTTTGAAGATATTGCTTAATTTCCTTCACCATTATTTAGTTGATATGAAGGATGATTTCATTTGGAAAATATCTTTCATAATAATAATTATTATTATTATTATTATAATAATTATTATTATTATTAATAAATGATATAATCAGTGTCTTTCAATTTGGATATATATATACACTATGACCCTATTTCTTAACTAACAAACTAGAGAAGAAAGTTGAGTTTCTTTTCGTTTTTTTTCTTTTAAACTTTAACTTTGTCTACTTATATTCTTTATTATTTACCTATTCACACTTTCTTATTAGGGGTGAGAATACGCTAGCATAAGTTGGACTTTTTGTTGGTCGGCGTAGGCCTGAAGTGTAAATATTAGGCCTAAGTTTGATTTATTTTATGTTAAAGACTTTTTTTAAGTTCAAATATGATTTGTTTTGTGGATAAGCCTGATTTAAAGCATATTAAGAAACTACAAAATTATCTAGTATGAAATCATTTTTTTTTTCAAAAAAATAAACTTTTATTTATACTTAGATAATTACACCGACAAACATGAAAATAATATAAAATATAAAAAATATGAAACATAAATTAGAATACATTTATATATAACTATAAAAGATATCAAATATATCATATATCTTATATAAATATTACAAATAGGCTGGTCTATTAGATTTATTAGACTTTTTTTTAAAGCCCGAAATTAGTTTATATTCATAAATAAGTTTTAAAAAAAAACCTTAACCGGGCTCGTTTAGAATAGAGTCTGGCTGAACTAAATCAATAATAAGCTGAGCCATAGTCCCCCGTCGAAAATCCTTGTCTATTCCCACCCCTATTTCTTAGTACTGCTATTTTAAAAATATCTGTTTTTACTTTGCTAACAAATCAAAATGGTCCGTTGATGCTTACCTAATAGTCAAACTTATGTGTTGATAGTTTTTTCTCATACACCTATTTGAAATTTTGATAACGAAAAGAATGCATTGTTACTAAATTTTAGAGGGAAGTTTTATGTCAAATTAACCAAAAATGGAAAGAATCATTTATCAAAATAGAAACTAACTAAATAAATGAATAAAATGAGAAACTAAGTAATAATTGTATTTGTGTACTAATATCAAAGCTTATATAATCTTAAAAATAACGTTTTAAATTTTATAAATAAAAATAAAACTGGATAAATATATAATAAAAAACTATTATATTATTGTTTATTAAAATTAGGCAACAATCGATCATTTTGACCTATTATGGAGAGAATCAAACAAAAATTCGTTTTTTTTTTAAGAATTAAAATAGAAAATGAATTGATAAAACATTAAATTACTTATAGATATAAAGGGTGCGGATACAATTTTCTTTGAGAAATATTAGTTGCATTGCATCTACTCCACACAAAATCTAATTTTGAAATCAATCTTAAAATAATGTATTTATAATTTAATAGGTAAAAAAACATAGTTGTTATTCTAAAGTGAGTAAAAATTTTCCAAAACCCAGCATTTCTTTCCTTAAAAAATCTATAGAAAGGCCATTCTCTTTTAAATAAAAATAGAGAGAGAAGGGGAAAAAAAGAAGATGCAACCAAACAGGCCCTTCATCAGTGGGTCCCATCTTCTCTTGGTTGTCAGCAAAGCTCTGATCCCTAGCTGTGGCCATTCCCTGATTTCTGCAACTCTGTTTATTATTTCTTATTTTATTTCTTTATTTAATATTTTCCTCTTAGTTTTATCATTTATGGCTTTGAGCTTCTGTTTGAGGCTTGGAGCCAACAAATATACGGCTTGAGCCGAAAGCCTTATCCATATTTTTGGATTCATCAACTAAAATGTTTTTATTTTATTTTATTTTTGGTGGTATTTAAATGGAAAGATCACATGGTTTATGACAAGGCAGAAGAATGAAGATGTAACAACTCCTATAATTAGAGTAGGTCTAGGCTATAATGGGCTGAATCATTAATGTATTTTGTACCTCATATATCTAAGTTATTTAAGAGGCTATAAAAGAGTATATTCCTGCTTCATATGATAATGCATAACTCGGTAGGGTACTTGTGTATATATGTGGTTTATCTTTTCAAAACTTGGAATCACCAAAATAATCCTCAATTATCTCATTTTCAAACATCACAAAACCTCCATCTATATACTCTTAAATAACTCCTTCAAGATGGCCAGATGGTTTAATATCAAAAATCAGTTTAAAGCATGTAACCTCATTTCTTCCCGGGCTGGTCTCTTGTGAGACCGTCTCACATGCGACGTGATTCAAGTATGTATTTTGCAAGTATAAATATGTGTTTTATAAGTATGATTTTTACAATATATTTCAAGTATATCTTTTACAACTGTAAGTATGTCTTTTTCTGCTATAAGCAAGAGTATTTGTGTTCCTTTTTTTTCTTTTTTTGTTTGCATCATAAATTTCACGATTTTTCAAATTGCAACATTGGATCATTTTGGGTCAGTTTTCTAGATGAAATTGAAAATTTCTATAGTTTTTTTTTTTTAAACTGAGCTTGAATCAAAATGGGGAAAAAAAAAATTTTTAGGTTTTCATTTAATTTGAAATGTGGAGTGTTTTGATGTAGGATTCATGTATTTTGGTTAAAGAGTTGGGAAATCATATTTGACTTTAACTGAAAATTGATTGGAAAATGGATTTATATTGTAATTTACAAAATCTTAAAAATTTTGGGATGCAATTTAGAAATAACAACAAAATTTAAATTGCAAATTTGAAAAAGAAAAAAATCATACTTATGTTAGATTTTTTACACTCATACTTATGTTAGATTTTTTTACACTAACCATATAAAATATAAATGCTGTTCAGATTTGAAGAGGTAATTTCAAACAAGCACACCTCAACCTACAATAGGAAGGAAAAAAGAGTGGAGAAAAGATCATAACATCATAGAAAATGACATTTTTCCAAATTTATCCATCAATCTATATCACTGGAATCGTTTGACACGAAGCATACTATTTCATTACTAAATTTATAAAAAAAAAAAAAAAAAAAAAAGGCTGATTCTATTATTTAATAGATTTTTCATCTACTCAAGCCTTTATGTAAGAGCATCTCCAACAGTCTGCACTACCTTTATGTAAAAACATCTCCAGCAGTCTGTACTAAAGTAGTGCAGAAACAGTATTTCATCTCCAACAGTCTGCACTAAATTTTACACAAAGGAATATTCCATATTATTTTTAATTAATAATTTATTTAATCATATTTTTTTAAATTTTGTTATAATTGGATAACATATTTACACATGTAAACATTATTTAATCTATTTTTTACTATTTATATTTTAACTTTAATAAATAAAAATCAATATCATTAATTGATTGAAACTCAATGTAAAATGAAAACAAAAATAATAACTTATTTTATTGAAATGTAAATAGATGTTACATAGTAATAATTTTTAATTTTCTAAATTAGAATACTTTTCTCACAAATGATCAATTAGTGCATTTCAAAGTGCAAAATGAGCATCTGAATCTCTAATTTGTCTAAATCGACCAAGAAAATCTTGAAAGCGAGAAGGTTCATTCTCAGCAAATTCGATGTCCAGGGGTGGCACTTCCAAGCTTTCTTCAATTGGAGCATTAAGATCTCGTTCATCCTCTATTATCATATTATGCATTATTATACATGTAGTCATGATATCTTGAAAAATCACTTTTCAACCAAAAACGTGCTAGATTCGCCACAATTGCAAATCTGCGTTGAGGAACTCCAAATGCACATTCCACATCTTTTCTACATGCTTCTTGTTTTTTCGCAAAATATTATTTTTTGGGACCACTTGGTGAATTGATAGTTTGCACAAGAGTCACCTATTTGGGACAAATATTATCAGCTAAATAATATCTCATATAGTATTCGTTTCCTTGAATGACATAATGTGTTGGAGGAGCAACGCTTGTAGCAAGGTTAGAGAAAATATAAGTTGTCTCTAACATATTAATGTCATTGTTGGATCCTGACATCCCAAAATATACATGTCATATCCACAGATCATAATCAGCTACAATTCAAGAATAATCGTTGGAGATCCACTTCGCCCGGCATATTGTCCTGCCCAAGCTGTTGGACAATTTTTCCACTTCCAGTGCATACAATCAAGAGTACCTAACATTCCTGGAAAGCCACGTTACTTACCGATATAAAGTAATCTACCAACATCATTAGGAGTGGGTGATCTCAAATATTGTTCTCTATATATCTCCACAATAGCACGACAAAACCTCTTAACGCATTCAAGTGACGTGGACTCCCCAATTTTGATGTATTCATCAGTTGCATCTGTTGGAACTGCATATGCTAGTTGTCGAAATGCAGCTGTTACTTTTTGGAGTGTAGACAAACTAAATTTTTCAGCTACATTTCTTCGATGCACAAAGTAATGATCATGATTAAAAACATCACCAACAATACGAAGAAATAAATTTCATGACATTCGAAATCGTCAACAAAATTGTTTTTCATTGAATATTGGGTTTTCAGAGAAGTAGTCGTTGAAGAGGTTTTGTGATGTTCCTTCTCGATCACGATAAATTGTTCTACAGCCTGAAACTGAGCCAACACTCATAGAATTGATATTTTGAAGCCTAATAAATTATTCCATCCTTTGATTGTTGTTGTATATTTTTTTGAGTACTTCTTGCTCCATATCGTAACTAGTCATCCGTTGTTAAAACCCTTCATCAGATGAACTTGAAGAATAAGATGTTGCAAAATGACCGATGTGATTGAAATCCATTTTTCGATTGTGAGACTAGTAGGGTAGAAAAATAATGGAGTCGAAAAGAAATGTGTAATCAATAGGAAAATGAGGTAGAAGATAATGAAAAAATTCATTCTAGCATATGTCATTATATAACCAACAATAATTGAATAAAGAAAACACAATCCACGTGCTTTCAACTATAATGGTTGATAACTAACTCAATCTTTAAATCTCAACCCTTCAAAAAAAGTTGAAAACAGAGATTTTAAGAAACACAATCCATGTGCTTTCAATTATAACCGTTGATAACTCACTCAATCTTTGAATCTCAACCTTTCAGAAAAAAGTTGAAAAAGCAAAGACTTTAACAAAGCACAATCCACGTGCATTCAATTCTAATCGTTGATAACTCATTCAATCTTTAAATCTCAACCCTTCAAAAAAAGTGAAGATATATCTTAATCCTTTTCTTTTAATCCTATCCATTAGATTCTTGTAATATTTTATACCAGATCTCCTATAAATAGTGAAGATATACTACACATTCTAAAGCACACATCTCTCAAATATTTTCATTTATATTATATTCATCTTCTCTCTAGAATGTCGATGTCACGCGGTACTAAGTATACAAATGCTGAAGATCGTACTAAGTATACAAATGTTGAAGATCAACATCTTTACGGTGTCTATCTTGAAATTTCACAAGATCCAAGTATACAAATGCTGAAGATCGTACTAAGTATACAAATGCTGAAGATCAACATCTTTACGGTGTCTATCTTGAAATTTCACAAGATCCAAGTATACAAATGCTGAAGATCGTACTAAGTATACAAATGCTGAAGATCAACATCTTTACGGTGTCTATCTTGAAATTTCACAAGATCCAATCGTTGGTATAAACCAATCCAGAGATCAATTTTGGAAACGCGTTACAGAAAAGTTCAATTCTAATGTGCCGAACTCTAACATAAATGAGCATAACCAAAGATCAATACAATGTCGTATGCAAACAATTCTCAAAGATACTAGAAAGTTCAATGGTTGTTTGCGTCAGATTGAGTATATGCATCCAAGTGGTGCAAATGAGCTCAATATCGTAAGTAATCATCTATATATTTTACTATTTTATGTGTCATAAATATTTTCTTAATAAATTTCAATATTGTTTGCAGATACGACGAGCAAACGAGTTGTTTCTGCAACAAAAAGGTAATAAAGAAATGTTTAAATTCAACCATGTGTGAACTATTTTGAAAGAATATGTGCAGGCTGAAAACACAAGCGGAGTCTCAGCATCATTTTCACAGGAAGTTGTTAATAAGTCTCATATTTCTCTTGATCCTTCTGCACCTTCATTTTCAATCAATTTAAGCGATGAAAACATAAGTGGTGGTTCTTCATCACAGCGGCCATAAGGGGTAAAAAAATCCAAATTTAAAAGAAAACAAAGTAAAGATATGTCTGCTTTTTAAAACACTATGAAAGAGGAAAATGAGAAATTACGAGAATTATTGTCAACTTCGGCCGCAAATAAAGAGCGCGATATTGAGATGCAAAGGCAAAAAGTTGAAGTACAAAAGAAAAAAATTGAACAAAAAGAAATGATTAGAGAAGATAACATACTACTCATCGATTTAGACATGATTGATGATCCCGTAAAACGTGAGTACTTCCAAGAACAACAACAAATAATTATGCAGAAGATGAGACAATGTTAAGTACTAAAACCTACTAATATGTTTGATATGTTTGGACAATTACCACATTTTGGAGGGTCTAGATCTGGGGCTGGTCTATCATATTATTAGGTTTTATTGTTATTTTCAATAATTTTATGTTTTGTTTTCATGTATTTTAATCAGTTTTCAGTTATTTTATATTTTATTGTCATGTATTTTAATCTATTTAATTTCAGTAATTTTATATGTATTTTCATGTATTTTAATCTATTTTTAGTAATTTTATGTAACTTTTTCGATTCTCATATTTTTACTATCCATGTTGAAAAATGACCCGTGTTAATTTTAAAATTTTAAATCATCATCAACTCGTTCAAATTACCACCCATATTATTTTACATTTTTATATTACCATCAACATTGAAAAATTAACACTTATATTACCTCAAATTATTATAAAATTAACACACATTTACAAAATATTTAAAATTTTGGCCCAAAAGTTATTATAATGTAAGCTCATTTCCTAAAGAATTGGCCCAAATTTGGAAGATGTTTAAGAAAAATAAATAAATAAATATAAAATGTGGTGTTGGAATAGCTTGGCGTCATCTCTAGCGTCGCAATCTTGGAATCTCTACAATAGCGCCGAAGTTGGCGCATTGCTGGGAGGAGAAAAAGGCGGTGGGCGCTTCTCTAGCGCCCTGCTGCGGCTACTCTAATGCCACAAGACAAAAAATGATGTACATGCTAACGACATTAAAAGAAAGATTACATTGCGTTTATAATGGTTAATAAAAAGATATGTTACGTTGTACAAGAAATATAAACTGTTACACACGATAATTTAGTTTATTTACTAAGCCATTTTTTCTACTACATAATATAAGATGAAACACAAAAACAATCTCAAACAATTAAGAAACGATTCTTATAACAATAATTTGAAATACCAGGACTTAGCAATTACAAAACAAAAGTACTTTTCTTTTTTTAATTTACTAATTGGAGAAATGACACCCTTCTTTACTTCTTATAAATTTTACAACATGATTGCAATGATGCAATTAAAATTAGGTGAAAATGGAATGAATTTAAGAATATAATAGTGATGGAAAATGAATGGTATAAAATATTAATTCCTATGATTGATATCACAGATAAATAGGAAATGAATGAAACAATTATTATGATTATATTTTGTAATTGATTTTTTTTATGAAGTCGAATTTTATTAAAGAAAAAAGAGAAAAAAAAAAAAAAGAGAGGGATAAGAGAAAGAGAGAGAGAAGAGGAAGTCACATGTCGACTACTCTCCAAATGGCAGGTCTAATTAAAACCTTGCTACCAGAAAACCCAGTGGGAAAATCCAAATAGTAAGGAAAAAGAATACCATGCCAAAAACAAATATCAAGAGAAATTCTCTTGATTTGGAAGGGTTGAACGTTCACAGTCCTTAGTTGGGGGAAATGGATTTCTGCAAAATCAATTCAACTCATTTCTTATTTCTATTAGTTTTCATTAACTTACAAAACGGCATCGTTTCATATGATGTGGGAATATATATATATATATTTTTTTTTTTTTTAACAAAAAAAAAAATCAGAGTTGACCGAGTCACCGAGGTTAAATAACAAACTACATATATAAAGTTCGGTTATTTTGACCAATATTAAAAGGTTAGATTAAAAAGACAATTTGAGTGAATGTTGTAATTTTTTTGGCAATGAACCCTTTTTTTATATGTATATTGTTCTTAGGAACTTTATTTTGTGTGTAGTTATTATTGAAGAAGTAGAAAATCCTCAACTGAGGACTCTAAACCTTATTCCCATGGTTGTTTATGTGCCACCCAATGGCAATATCAAATCAACACGCATGCTCAATGTCCAAGTAGGCTATCTTATTCAAACAAAGCCAACACATACCCGCGTATTAGCCATCAATAAGTAGAACCATCACAAGAAGCACACCCTAGATCGCACAGAAAGTCTAAACGTCTGAAGCTACGATAAGCACAATGATGAAACATGAAACACACTCATTCTATTAGTGGTACATACTACTTTTTTGTGAATTTGGTACATGGTTTTTGGGGATTCTCATCATGCCTTGTTACTGACAATTGTTCTCCCAATATTGACACAACCTCCGTGTTGTAATCCCCTCATTTCCATTACAAAACTGCCATTAAAAACCGGCTATCCACCCTTTTGAAATATTTGTACATTTCATTAGCTTTTCTTGCATTTTGTATACTTATAACATGAATGAGTATATCCATCTTGTACAACATAGTGCTAATGTTACCTGTTCCTTCCTGAAGCTTTGATTTCACTGTTGCCATCCTCATCATCATCATCAATAGAAGGGCCGTGATGGTCAGCAGGTCGTTTCAATCTCTGAAATATCTCATCTAGGGATTCAGAGGATGAAGCACGCAGTAACCCATCGGTTTCTTGAACTTGACGCAAAGGTATAAATTTATTTGCTTCCATGTTCGTTCTGAAAGTTTGAAAACCTTGTTTCATTGATGCCCACTTTGAAGCTAAACCAGAAGGGACACCACTGTTAGCAGGCTGAGAGTTTCCAGCATCGAGCAAGGAGACTTTAGCAGAGGCGATAGTCTCAACTGGCTTTGAATTGGAGGCCGATTTATTTTGTTCTCTAATGGCAGCATATTTGGTGCTTATAGCTTCTTTGCTCCCAGAATATCTCTGTTTGTCAACTTTTGAAGATGGTTTTGATGAACTTCCCTTTGTATCCTCGCTTGACTCAGATGTTGTCTTCATCTCAACTGTATAGTCCTGGAATATTAGCCAACATGTTCTTATGTCAGGATTAACAAAATAATTTGCAATAAAGAGAAGAAACGAAAGATGAAAAGTTCTTTTTTAAGAGATTGTATGATATGACCAACACAAGCAAGTTTCAAGCATTAAACATGGCAGAATGTTGCCGAGGTGGCATGTAAACCATACGGAAAAAATGAGTATTTGGTCCATGTATTTTCGTTTTATTTGAATCAAGTCCCCATAATTTCAATTTTTGATTGAAATGCGTCCCATTAGAACATGGCCCAAATATACCTTTTCCAAATCATAACTAACATTATGCAAAATTGTAGGGGAAATCACATACATTGTTGTCGCTGCCAGACTCAAGATCCAAGCTCACACCATTGAAATTTCTAGCCAACGGAATAACATGTTCACCAACTTTACGCCCTTGTTCAAGCCAGGTTCTTTCTGTGAAAGGACATAGGTTTATCAGAATATAATACCACTCTTGCATACTGCTAATTTGAATAAAATCTAGTATTCAAATAATTTGAAGGTAATACAACAAAAGTGTCCACGAATTATTTACCTCTCTGTAGAATAAGCAAACCAGAGGGATCAAACCCATCCATATCATCTTCTTCTGTTTTAAGTCTAAAAATTTTCCAATTGCCAAAGAAGCTTATGATCCTGTCAAAGAAGTTGCTCGCCACCAGAATAGTGTAGATGACCATGATAAGGGGATAGATTCTGTTAAATCCAACTCCAAAAAAGGGTACAGCTTGATCAATTTTTCCCATACGCTGTATTTTCACCCAAAATCAAACAAATTACAAAATTGTGAGTCATGAAAATAGAAATGTTAGCAAGAAGAGATGATGAAGCGCAATATCAAAACTGAATCTGATATCAAACCATACATCAAGTGATGAGGAAGATATCTGTTAGCATGACAAGGACAGATCTGTAGGAATAGGCTAAACAAATGATTGAAAGTTCACCTGCTCAAAATATGTTCTCTTGCCCTTCCCAAGACTAATGAGATTAAGAAAATTATATGAAATTGGAGGCGCGTAACGAGCAACCATCCTGACAGGAAGATTAAGAAACAATCTATCAACTACACAGAATAATAAAACACCTATCTAATCAAACAATCGAAACTGCAATACAAACTTACGAGCATATCATCAGCAAACTAACAGCGCTTGTCTGTCTCGGTGTCAATGAGTAAAACATTAGCCTTCCAACTTTGAACAATGAGTAATACGTGCAGACACACATGTACATCAGAGGAACAAAAGCAAAGACCTGGTACCAAAAACAAGGAAATGATTGGTGTGTGGGCATTAAGTATGAACCATGCTCGAGAGATTGAGGAGAATGAAGATTGTGCAACTACAAAAAAAGGAGGAAAAAACTTCCACAGAAAAATTTGACCAATCCCCCCTTCCCCACACACATGCAACCCTCGGATGGATATGGATCCCAGCTCTCACAAAACCTATCATGTATTACCAATATGCACCGTTGGCTATATACAGTAGGATGCAACAAAATGCAAAATTAATAGCATAACTATTGGGGTGTGGCAAAACTAGTTATTTTTCTTTTAAAACTGCCCCTTGATTTAGCCGCATTATATGTCCCAAAATACTTAAGTTTAGCCCCATGTTACATACTACGACTAATTTAGATGGTGTCGCTGCCACAAGATGATATGAACTTGACATGGCACTACACAAGTGACAATTGTATTTTTACACCATGTTGTCAGCTAGTTGTCACATATGTAGTGCTGTGTCAAGTTTATATAATTTTGAGGCTGGTAACACCATCTAAACTATATGTAATCTGTAAAATTCAAGTAAATTACGGATTTTGGGATAAAGAAACGCGATAATTTGAAATGAAGATGACTAGTGTAGTCACTTTTAAAAGAAAAGGGACTAATAATAATGCTCCAATAGTTATGGGACCAAAATTGCATTTTTTTCTCGAATAAAGCCCTTAATTTCTCACACATCACATGATCATGTGGTAGAGGCTTCTAACAAGCATTTGTTATAACTTTTGCACTAATTGCCATAATATATCTGCTATATGTAAGAATTAAAATCATCTCCAAAGAAATTATTATATTATGACTTTAAAAAATTAAAATTGAATGCACTATTAACCCAAACTGTATTTTCAAATACAAAATTTGGAGGCATACTGAGAATATTAGGTGTTAACAATAAATACAACCCATGAAATCAGATGACATTAAGTTGTTGTATACTAGTAGCAAAGTTAGAACATCTCTGTCCCCCAATGTGTGTGTGTGTGTGTGTGTGTGTGTGTGTGAGAGAGAGAGAGAGGTGCAACTGTTAATTGAACCTTGGTAAAGCAATCTGACCACATTACCTGCACCAGAACCTCTTGATCTCCCACAGATTTAATGAGAATGGAAAATAGAGACAAATCAACTCCACTAGTTAGCAAAGTAGCCTCAGCCAGGAGTATAGCAACTGACATGCAACCAAGAATAACAGCCGAGATCTTTTCTAATTGCTTTTGCAGGATACAGCGCCATACTAATTCTGTGGAGCAAAAAGACAAATAATGATCATTCTATTTCATGACTCAAAAGCATGTCAACAATGGACAAGCTAATACCTGCCATGTCAAGGAAGGACCCTAATGTACCAGTACGTTCAGGTCTAAAGCTTGAAATAAACTTCCTGTTTCACATATAGCAGTCTAAACGTCAACCTTACATGAGCAGTGAACAGTAAACCTGAACGTTACTGTACTGCAATAAGAACACAAAGCAGAAGTAGCATGACAAACAACTTACACCTTGAATTTTTTTGTCTAGGTCCAGTTTTTATTTCAAAGCAGCCAGAATATAAAGTATTAAACATAATGACATCAGCTAAACTCTTGGAAATATTACCATGTTATGCTCCCAATATCATATTAATGTCAACTTTGACAACCACCAGGTTGGATGCTATCAGCAGAGTTGAGTTGTAGTCGGTTTAAAGTTATCATGTGTCCTACTATATGAGTTACTATAATACATTACTACCACTCACAATTTTGTTGAAATAGGATAGCTTACACAAAACCTTTCTTAACAACTCATGTTCAAAATAGTCATCAATGAGGTGAAACCCATGTAGCATATTTGTTCAAATGAAAGGAATAAACTATGCACATCAGTCTACAATCAGGAAGAGGTGCAAACCATCCAGTCATACTGCGTCTTTCATAATTCTTTATTGTATCTTCTAATTCAAGAGCCTCTGTGACGTAAGTCAGGTACTCACTGCAAAAGAAGAAACACAAAAAAAAAGCTACAATGAGTTAGCAAGTTAGTTTTCAACACTAGTCTACAGATGACATCAACCACATTTATGAAGGACTAGCATCCTTATAGGAATCATAAGGGCCCGTGTGTTGCTGATATAGGAAAAGTAGAACCATATAAAATACATGGGGAGTCAACTATCATGTCTTAATGTAAGGCTCCACTTCCTAAAATAAAGAATTTTTTTTAGAGTAGCCTCTAAATTTAACTAATAATGTGAAACCACCAACTCCAGAGTCTAGACAAATACTTTTTAGGGCAATAATGAAAAGGTACAAAAAACCTCACTTTCTCAAATCTTACCTAAAACTCTAACCACGAGAAGATGGAGCTTTTAATTGGAGACAGAGGTAGTAACAGTTAAATATGGATCATATCATTTCATAAGAAACAACCATTACAAAACTATAAACATTAAGATAACATTTGAGGCATGATCATTTGGAATGACTATTTATTAATTGAAGCATACAAGAATAAATGGAATTGCAGCATTCTCCAGCACCATAAGAATGCAATGCTAGTTATCAGACCATTCTCCTGAAACAATAGCTATACCTTTTGCATCGATAATACTCCTCTCGAGCTCCCCGGAGATGGCGCCTAAGTGTTGCCATTGATTTCTGGTCTGTATCATAGTCCATGTCATTTTCTCCCAATTGACCGCCTTGTGGCTTGAAGGAAGGATCTTCTTTAAACTGGAGGTAGAAAATAAAATTGAAATTCCTAATTTAAATAATAACACATGAATAAAGTGGCCATGTGAAGATATACAAGAGAAGAATTACCATGTTTACTAACATATTGTCAATAACATCCATATAAGGTCTCAATGGATCACGCTTGGTCATCTGCTTTGATGTAGCTTGAGCAACCTATCCAGTTGGAAAAACAAAAGTTAGAAAAACATCTTTCAAGCATTGGAAGAAAATAAGAAAAGAGAACTATTAAGTTCTCCAGCAGTGCAACTTTAAATAGACAAGATAATTTGGCTACCAAAGCAGATGAGCCATTATTAAGTTATATTTTTCCAGGAATTCATCAACACAGCATTTAAGCACTTGCGTTCTGAACAAATATTATTCTTGAGGTAAAAGAATCATGTAAAGATGCTAGTAAATTAATTAATGCAAGTTCTAAATTAATGTGCAAAGACCTCAAAGAGGTGTGCATAGCCAGAGCCATTGGTGGGACGTCCCCTAAGGTCTGTCACAATTTCTTTATATATGATTTTGTCTAAACATGAGACAGAGAGAGAGAGAGAGAGAGAGAGAGAGAGAGAGAGATTCAAGCATGCTCCAAGTACAATATCAGCTGACAAAAAGGAAATACAAGAGTTTTGGCTCTCACATACTACTTAATAAATGACGAAATTAAATATGATTGGATACCACCACCATTACTCCAATAGTCAAGACTATCGTATCAATTAAACATTTGAATAAATTAAATGTGAAGTAGCTTTCAAGTGCATTGAGTATGCCTAGGACAAGTGCAAAAAGGAAAGGCAAAAATTCCTGCATCAAAAGTGGTGATCAATTTATAGATAACTCTTCCGAAATACTAACCACAATTGCATTTGACAGCTCTCGGTGAGCATCATCAAGTTTCAATGCTATTTTGGCTATCTTGTGTGAGAGAACCTTGTGACGGGTTGTCCAGTCAGCATTTCTCCAAATGGTTTTTGGAATCTCACTCAAACCAAAACCTAGAAGAAATGCACCAGTCACGAGTCCAAAAGTATTTGAACAAGCCATTGCCCAAGCCAATATACCTCTACCACCAATCCTGCCGATGAAAAGATCAGGAATATTGAAACAGGATCGTATCCCAGGACATAAGTAAAGCTATATTTCCTATCATCATGCTAACTAGAGTAGTGATTTTCAAACTACAAATTATCAAGTATATAACAACATGCATATTGAGATTCATGAGCCTAAATGCCTAATGCAGTCAGTACACATCTTGATGATCTATCATCCAAAGACTCACACAACATTAATGATTATTTTCTTCATAATGTACTCAATAATTCAGATTCGCAGGGTTAAAAATTGTTTTTTTAAACCTGAATAAGATTATTGGCCTGTTCAGCTTATCTAAGCATATTCTATTTTCTGTTACATACACTGTTGTCATGTTCATGCCATATTCTTTCTATATCTTGGATATGCATCTGCAAATAGGTAAGGAGCCACCAATTCTATTTATGGCCCCCTTGAATAAGAACTCAATCCATTTCCATGAACAAGTTAAGATTTTCAGCAGAGTAATCAACCGCAAAATCCATTTAAAATAAAACATACAACTTTAATGATCAAGGGAAAAGACTTATCAACTAGCCATCATTTCAACTTTGTTGATTTGTCACCACATGTATGTCACGCAAACAATCTAGAGAATGACACACCAAACATAAAGAAACTACTAGAATATGAGGTATATTTAGTCATTTCCAAAAGCATTATACTTTCCGTTAATTAGGTCTAGAAACATGCTAAGACCAACTACACATCTAATTAACGAGACTTAGTAGCATAGATGAAAGGAAATTCGAATCAAGAGATGAAGAAACGAACCAATTTTTGTGCATAGTAATGACGAGAATAAGTCCGAAAAGACCAATGGATCCCACAATTAAATAGAAGATTAAGTTTACATGTATGCTAGTCTTCAATCTCTCGATCAAAGTAAAGTCTCCAGCATCTTCATAACCTTGTATGAGGGGCACAGCAAGCCTGCTCAGGGAGAAAACATAGAATAATTGTCTTAAAATAATGATATATTCTTCAAAGCATAATAATTGAGCTACCTGCAGGACATAAGAAGAACAAAATCCTAAAACTTGAATTCATGTAATGATACAAAGCTCCTATAAGAAAATGTTGAAATATGGAGACATGAGTGATCATCCCCCATACCCCCAGCCACCAATATACTTTTGTCTTTCCTCCCAAAAGGAATCCCAACAAGTAAAAAGTTGATGGTACTCACTAAACTTGCAAATGTAATAAAATTGTCCAGTTAAGTTCAAAGCTATAAATGTTACTTCAAGCAACATGCATTCTTCAAAAACGCTATTCCTGTGCCTCTGAAGGGAAGAGAAGCCTTAAATGAACCTATGTGCTAATTTTAATTAATAGATTAATTTAAGAAACAAGCAAGGGTATACAAAATAAGCAATATTTAGACTTCATTCTTCAAAATCAAATTGAAGCTTTAGAAAAAAAATTTGTCTGAATCTACTACTTTAAAAAATAAAAAATAAAAGGAAATTATTGCCCAAGAAAAAGGAAATGTTTTGTGCAAAAAAAAAAAAAACAGAGAGATTAGAAATCAAGTTCAAAATGAAGTCAGTGAAGATACCTACATTGATTAAACCAAACTGAAATTTACAGTGATCGATGGAACCTTTTTTTTTTCCCGAAAGAAGGGAGGGATGTGTTGAGAGCATTTATAATTATTTGAGCCCATGGTTATTTATTATGCAAGTGTTGGCAGTTAACTTACTGCTAGCCAAAGTGAACAAATATATACAACAGTCAATAGTTTCTGGGCTCATCAAGGTTGAAAAGGTGGGGAAAAGAGATAGAATCATAAAAATAGATTCATATAATATGCAGCTTATTTCTTAACTATATGTATATATCAACAAGCAGTAACCAAATATAGTAAAAAGTTATACCATGTGAGCAGAAAGGTACTCCAATATGACCAACTCCAGAAAAAAGAGATGCCTCCATTACCATTACCAGGACCATTTATAGTCTGCAGGATGGGGAAAAGAATAAGGTCAGCCATAATATTTCTACCAGGACCATTGTTGTGATCAATGTGATTTTAAGCAGAGGCTGTGCTGTCTTCACATCAAGGAACATTAAGAAAGGACGATGAGGCTAGTATGAAGTATAGCTCAGTTGCAAAGGCAGAGCAAACTTATGAAAGCAATAGCAACATTAGGGCTAATCCAGAACTTAGTCCGATTAAAGTAGTCTTGGAGATCACATTGTCTGTTAGACCAGCTCAAACTTAAATGACTATGAATGTTTCTAACCAGCATATAATACAGCCAATTGTAATCAAGGTATTAAACACTATGCAGCTATATAATACTGCTCCCAGCAACCAAAAAACTATTTCCGGCACAGCAAAAAAGCAAAGGGAATAACTTGATCTTCAAACACAGTCAATTGTACTAAAATTATTACACATTATGAAGATAAAACTGCACCCAGCAACCAAAAATTATTGCTGTTGCTGAGAGAGAGAGAGAGAGAGAGAGTTAGTGCTATCTATTGAAACATACAACTGATTTAATCAGAATTTTTAACGACACCACCAGGACATGTTCCATCCATTCAAGTAAATAGATATATTTGAGCACGATGGGCTTTCAATCCACACAGGCACCCTTTTTAATTGATTGGACAGCAGAGGTGCATGATGATATTTATCTATCCCGAAATTCAATAACCCTCAAACCTCAGATATTTATCATTCCAAATTTTGACAAGATAAAAATTGGAGAAGAGAAGAATCATCATAACATTGTTCCACTCATACAAAATCCTCACTTTTTAACCATAAACTCTACTAACTGGCTAAGTAACTAGCAGGAAACTATAGTCCACAATCCTTTCTCTTGTCGAATAATAATTAAAATATTCAAATGCATTTATGTGAATGAAACAACAGCCTATTCTCTGATATCATATCCTTCTCCATTAGACTACCAGCCACACCAACACATGTATGATGTATCCAATCAAAAACAGTGCATAGTCCAATGCTCAATCAAAGAAGTCCAATATGAATCAGAGCAAACCAACTATACAATTGATCAAACCATTTAAATCAAGACCAAAACATTGCCAGCATCTTCACAATCAAACTTAACTGAAATTAAATGCAATTTCACAGATACACACAAAACACATAATTCAGTCAACTCTAACAATAGAGAGCAAAATGAACTAAAATTACCGTCCAAATATCAGCAGGGACAAGAATGATGATCGCAATCGAGCAAAACCAAGTGTATCCCACTGTAAAGAATACATAACGCGGCACATCTGGACCGGAGAAGTATTTAAGAGTCAAAACCACCATACCTAGGGTTAATGGCAACGCGATCAAATAAAACACCCACATCTTTCAAATTCTTCGCTCAAAAACTTTCTCGAAGAATTTGAAAAGACGATCGAAATTCGCAGATACAAATTGTGGGGTTTCTTTCTTCGATTTGCTTGAATATCTAATTGGGAAGATGGATTGATGTTGAAGAAACCCCAGTCAATTACTCAATTGCTGAAAATGTGGAGAAGATGCTACCAAGCTCAAGTCTGAAAGTGGTTTGGCCCGTTTTGTTTCGTTTTGGATTTGGTAACGGATCCACCCGACCCGAATTCGATTATGATCCTCTAATATTCCTGACATGTTGCATACTTGTTTTATATACCGGGACAAAATAAATAGGGTGGAACTAAAGACACCCCATAAATTACTTAGTACACATCAATTCGTACATTTTTTATTTTAAAGAAAATAAAAATATCAAATTTATCCTTAGGTCAAAAACCCTACTAACTTGGTTCGGTCATTAGGCCGAACACACTTCTACGTGTTTGGCCCTAATGGTCAAAGGTTCTTCTATGTGTTATGTCTTGGTGGCCGAACACAATTCTACGTGTTCGACCAACCAGGGTCTAATGGAGCTAATTGGGTTTCATCAATTTTTTATGTGTGTTTCATACAATTTTCACACGATTTTCATACATTTAGTTTATCCTTGAAATGTTCATTCAATTTTTTTTTAATTTTTTAATTGATGTATGCTAAGCAAATGGTGGGATGTCTTTAATCTCACCTCTATTTAATTCTTGTCTTTGGTAGGATGGGTTAAAAAAAATCTCTAATATAAGAATTATTTTCGTGCAAACTGAAAGTTTTAATAGCTAATTTGATTTTTCATTGAAGATACATATGAATTTTCTGATTTTATTTTATACTTGTTTTCCTTCTTCTGAATTTTTACAATATCATATTTAATATTATAACTTATCGGTATCAATATTATTAAGAATGAAGATGTATCACGGTTTTAATTTCCTCTCTAAGATATCGATGAATTTGTAAAGAGGGGGTTCTTAGACAAAAAAATATCTTACTTTTATGTTTTATTATGAAGAGTACATTTGTCAATTTTCTCATACGTGGTAAAAAAAAGTAACTTTTTATATATTTTGTGATATTTTGGAGACCCTCATATTTATTTGGGTGAGATTAAAGACACATCACCATTTACTTAGCACACCCCAATTAAAAAATATTTTAATTAAAAAAATTGAAATACCATTTTACCCTCCAAGCAAAAAAAAAACTCTAGTCTCTCTCTTCCACCTCCATTTTTTTTCTCTATTTTTCATATTTTTTGCTTCTTTATTGTTATACGTTTTAATTTCTCGAGGAATGTAATGTTAATATAATGATGAACATTTCACTGATTAATTAAATGTATGAAAATCACATAAATTGTATGAAAAAGATATGAAAAATGGATGAAATCCAACTAGCTTCGTTAGGCCCTAGTTGGTCGAACACATTGAATTGTATTCGGCCACCAGGACATAACAAATAGAAGTTCAGTCATCATGGTCAAACACTTAGAAGTCCGTTTGGCCATGATGGCCAAACGAAGTTAGTAGAGTTTGACCTAAGGATAAATTTGATATTTTCATGTTTTTCAATAAAAAAATGTATGAATTGAGATGTACTAAGCAATTATTGGAGTGTCTTTAACCCCAACTCTGTTACTCTACCCATCATGGGCCCGTTAATATGTATCTACCGATGATGTCTCAGATATCCAATATAGCTATTAATTTCATTTTCTATATAATGAGAGGATAAGATCATTACACATCATCGATGGACATATTAAAAATTGTCTACGGTAGACATTTTATCATTTTTATTTTAATCCCACCAATTAAATAGACATTATTTTTATTGTTGACATGATGTGCGCTGAAATTACTATTCACATAATCACATGTCATACTAAAGGGGTATTTTCGTCTTTTCTTAAAAAAGTGAAATATTTATGAGTAAGTTTAGTGTGCACCAGGTGCACATAGAATCCGGGTTGACCTAATCCGCATGTTTTTAGATTATTATTTTTATTCATGTGTTACTTTTATGTTATATTAGTATGACATTTATGTTATATGATCCTTCTATAGTACACTATTGTATTAATACACCACTGATTTCAATCATTGGATCTTGAATCATTGCATCATAACCCTTTATTTTCATTTTAACCCTTTTACCTGTCTTCAAAAATTACCACCGTAAAAATTAAGAATTCCCCCCCAACAACTGTAATAGCATAGGCAATGTAGTCAATATCTACCTTCTTCATTGATTGTATATAACAATAACCTGCAACCATAAAACCACAATCGAATTTGTTGGTATTATGCATCTCGTTATTACGAAACATTTGAGACTCATATTCGATATGTTTGGGTATTTGTTATGAAATCATCTCATTAAATTTTTAGATAAACTACTTTTGAACTGTACTGTTAAACTGCATCCACAACCCATGATTGTATCTTTAAGAAGTTTGGTTGTCTATGATTATTTGAAATAGCACAAAGTAATCAACCCATTTGATTCGTTAGTTTCTTTATGAAACAATACGATGACGAATTCACAAAATTGTGTAATATGCCTTTATCACAAATCATTAGGGATACACTCATACAAAATAAATGTAACAATGGTTTTGTCAATTCAATTGACACAATGTTACTTTACCTTACACTAAAAAGTAGTATATCAGTGACACATTTTTTAATCCATTTAAATGTATTATTATTTATTAATTGATACATGCATCCCATCAAAGTTGAAAATCATTGTGCGTGAATCCACTTTGGTGTTGTGTAGTTAATTTGATAATGTATTGTTATTAAATGATTTGTTGGCATGCAATTCAAAATCATTGTTGCATCCATCTTGGTGTTGTGATGTTAGTTTGGTGATGTATTATTATTAACTGATTTGTTGGCATCCATTTAAAAATCATTGATTCATCCATTTCAAAATGATTATCTGTTGCATCCTGTTAGGATATTTCTGTTTAGATTTTGATGAGACAAAACGGTAATGTAATAGGGATTTGGAGTACCCCATTTTTCCATGATGTTTATATGGAAACTTAGTTTTTTTCAAGTTTTGTTTTGAATTGAAGTTAGAAGTATCGTGGAGATTAGCAAGATAAAGATTACTGATAGCAGTTGGATTCTGCAAAGAAACGCTATCGGATACTGCATTCAGAAAGTAGCAAACAGTAAGCAGTAAGGAGAACTGGGAAACTTTCTACAGTCTCAGGACAGAAAATAGTCGCAGAACAGTAAACAGACATGGAACAGAAAGTTGGTGCAGAACAGAAAGTTATCACTGTATTCAGATCAGGAAGCATGAAGATAACACGCATTATTATGCAGTACGAGGAAGATCACTACAATACGAGGTTTTGTGTCACGCCCCGTTTTCATACTTAATTTTATTTTAAATATCAGAGTTGCTCACGGGCGTGCAGGGAGAAGAAAGGGAAAGAGACATAAATTTTTTTTTTTAGAATAAAACCAACAAACATCCGATAAAGCATTTAAAAACGACCACTGTTTCAAAACATTGAGACCTGTGACACCGATTCAAAGAAAAACAGACAGAACCATACAAATCCTTTACATGTTTTTTAAAACATCGGCACATTGCCGGAAGATAGCATTTTTAAACCATCAGCGGAAGAAAACAGGATCCTTCTAAATAAATACAATGGTTTTTACAAAATATAAGGAGTCTTGAAGCTTAGACGGACATAGGTTTCCAAAATAATTGAAAGAGGAACACTGGATACGGCACCCCTCTCGCTGCAAGTTTTATCTTTCATTATTTCCTGTAGGGTGAGTACAGATAGGGGTGAGTGCGTTTGAATACACTCGTGGAAGTAATTTCTGTTACCAGGATTATATAAGCATACGAATTACAGGTACATGTATTAGCACAGCAGGTAAACACATCACATAATAAATGCATTGCACATACTTCTCCCTTAGGTGCGGGTATTGCCCGTCTTACCCCGCAACCGGTTTTAAGACCGGGGGTGCCTTTTACGGAACACCAATCCCTCCGTGAAGTTTTTTACGGACCATGAGTCCCTCCGTGATGAACGTGGACTTCTGTCCTCATATATCATATATCATTCGATGCATGAACAGTTAATATTACAGCACATAATCCCAAGGCACGTAAGTTCAAGCAATTCATAGCATGCGATCAGAGATATAACAATCTTATTTAACATAGCAGCGCATTATCAGCATAAGTAAAGCATAGCGAGTACGAGAGCATTAAAGTCGTTAAGTTCAGAAGTTACCCCCACCTGATCGGTGGTGTTTGACTTCTTGATGCAAGCTCTTAAATGTAAACATGTATGCTCCTAATCACGATCGCCTACATATGTAAACGTAGTTAATTAGTTTCCTTTTAATAATCATTACGTATAATTAATTAAAGAAACTCTCTCGAACGAAACGATGTTTGAAAGAAAGCGATCGAAAAGGCTTATAGCTTGATCACATATCGAAGAGGGTTTGATAACGGATCTATAGGCAAAAGAATGAGTCAAAACGGATAAGAAACGAGCTTAAACGGAGGATTTTAGGGTTCGGGGGCATATTCGTAATTTCTGGTAGGAGTTGACTTTGACCAGGGGTAAAAATGTAATTACAGAGAAGTTCTGGGGTCAAAGTGGGATTTTTGGAAGCCTGGGGGTCGCATAGCAATTTACAGAAGTCTTGGGGGTGAAAAATCAAAGGCTTGGAAAGTTTTTAGGGTGGAAATCGAATTTCCAGAAGTTCAAGGACTAAAACGCATGAAACAAGAGTTGAGGGATTAAAAAGAAGGAACCCTAAACTTTCTAGGGTTTGCAAGATGGTCCCTGGGAGATTGAAAATTGCAAGGAGGCCCCTGCCTCCTCACCCCAGCCACCCCGCCACTGCCCCCCATCGCCGCCGGCGACACCACGTCGCCGGCCAGCACACCGCGTTGCCACCACTCGTCGGCGCTTCTCGCGCCGGCCACCACAGCACACGGCGGCGCTGGATGCGCCGCCCACCACTCACACACTCAACGCACACACAACACTCACACACCCCAACACACTCACGCACACTGCCGCGGTGGCAGCCCGCCGGCCGTGGTGACTCCGACACGGCGGCGCACCAGGCGCCGCCCCCGACCCACGCACAACAACAACCAGCAGCAGCAGCTTAGGCAACGGCAAGAGAGAACGAGGGAGAGAGAGAGAGATCGCGAGAGGAGGAGAGAGAGGAAAAAGTAGAAACTTTAGGCGGCGATTGCCGGAGATCCAGCCGGCCGATCGACGATCCGAGGTCGGAGTCGTGATCAGCTCGACGAGAGCTTCGAATGCATGTATAACTCAGCTTGATCGGAGAAGAAATGGAGGAGATCGAAGAGAGAGAAAGATGGGTGGAGAGAGGGTTTTGGTTGGCTGTTTTTGGCCGATTCCCGGCGGCTTTGGCGGAGGAAGGGAAATCCGAGCCCGGAAATAGAACGGGCTCGGCGAGGGCTTTGATACGATGTATGGTTTGAACTAGACGGGGAGGAGACGCGGCGGCGCCGGTGGTGGCGTCGCCTCCGGCACGGCGGTGACGCGGCGGCACTCCGGCCGCCGGAAAAACAGGGAGAGAGGAGAGAGTTAATTTTTTATTTACCTTAGAGTTAAAGAAAGCAAAGTGTGGTAACTTTACACAAGGCTTGTGTGTTTTATCCATTCTATCACTTAATCCCTTGGGCCCATCTTGGGCCTCGGGCCTCCGATTGGGCTGTTTTTTTCGTTTTCTTTTCTTCGTCTTTCAATCGCGATCATTCTCATATCATGCATATTCCATTTTTGAATAAATTAAACCCTCGATAAACATAAACGTAAGCTCTTTCAATTAATCCTGCTTTCGATAGAATTAAATCGTACGTTCGATAAATTAAAACATATGCTTCTCGATTAATCTGAAACGCACATAAATTAAATCACATAATTAAGGTGGAATTATTTAATCGTCAAATTATGCGTCGGTTTTTCCTGGGCGCTACATTTTGTCTTGTCAATATAGCTGGTGGATGGAAGTGGTTGAAGAACCAGTGTCTCGTTGACATATGGACCGACAACCTGCAAGAGGCCTGATGCCAAGGAGCGCCGCAATTAATGTTCTACAGAATAAGACAAGAACTATTCCCTAATTTTTCCAGAATCATTTAATGTAAGAGCAGAGAAGATCAAAGGAGATCAAGAAATTTCAAATTCAAATGGAGTGTGTCTCTCTTCAACGGATATATTTCCTTCAAGTATTTAAGGAGAAATAGTTAACTGGAGAAACTATTGAAACATTATCTCTCGTATTCTCTCTAGCAAACACTCAAGTTTCTCTCAAGTTTCACTCACTCAACCTTACTGTGAAGCAGCCAAGCCGACGAGTTTTTCAGAACTTTAGAGATATCAAGTCTGACTTCGAAGCACCAGTTGAAGACCTATATATATTTTTTAACCTTTGTGTTGTGTGCTAGGTTGTTTTATTTGGTGTCCTTAGTGGGAAGAATTTAAATCCTCACTAAGTGTTAGTCTTAAGTGTGTTAAGGTTTTAACTCTGTGTAAGTTTGTTGAACCCTATGTGGGTCGACCTAAGGATTAAGAATTATGTGATAGCTTGTTAGGGATAGATTGTTTAGATAAGTCTTGTAAATTAATCTTACCTAACGAAATTTCTCCTTAAAGAATGAATAGAGAGGACGTAGAAGGATTACACCACATTAGAACCTCTATAAACCCTTTGTGTGCTTTTTATTGCTTTATCATTTCGTGCTGCATTTATATATATATATATATATATATCGCTCATTCTGCATCTCAAAGTTTGAGAAAATCATATTTCGAAAAGGAAACGTTTAAAAAAAAACTCTATTTTTATATTTTCTGCTGCATACTGAAACTCTGAAATAGTAAGCTGAAACAACATTTTGTCAACTTACTGATTCTGTGCGTCTGTTGTATTCTGTAGTAAAATTCAGCAGCGATAGTTCATATAGTTTGAAAAAGTAAAAAATTTGATAGAGGTTCATTCACCCCCTATGAACCTCTGAATCACTTGGGACCAACACATCCATTTTGGTAATGTATTATTTTTTTAAAATTTGCTAATGTATTATTATTAATTTTTAGGTTGGCATTCATTTTTAATCATTGTTGTATCCATTTTGGTGTTGTGATGTTAATTTGGGAATGTATTGTTATTAATTCATTGATACAAACATTCAAAATCATTGTATCGGCTGCATAGCATCACCATTTAAAATTAGTCTTGCATCCATTTAAAAATCATTGTTGCATCCATTTAAAAATTATTGTACGTTGCATCCATTTTTATGTTGTGTGGTTAATTTGGTAATATATTATTATTAATTGATTTGTTGGCATGCATTAAAAATCATTGTTGCATCTATTTAAAAATCATTGATGCATTCATCTTGGTGTTGTGTTGTTAATTTGGCAATGTATTGTTATTAATTCATTGATACGCATTCAAAATCATTGCATCGACCGTATGTCATCACCGTGTAAAATTAAATCATTGTTGCATCCATTTAAAAATCATGTCCATTGTATCCTTTTTGGTATTGTGATATTAATTTGGTAGTGTATTATTATTAATTATTTGTTGGCATACATTCAAAATCATTGTTGCGTCCATTTTGGTATTGTGATGTTAATTTGGTAATGTATTGTTAGTAATTAATCATACATGAATTCAAAATCATTGCATCGGTTGCATGTCATCACCGTTCACAATCGTTATTGCATCCATTTAAAAATCATTGTTGCATCATTCTGTGTTGTATGGTTGATATTTCATCGGATATTAGTTGTATCATATTTTAGCGGATTGCATATGTTTTATGATTTACCACAATCCTTTGATTATAAAGATTACCATTTAGATATAGTTTTGATATCTTCATACATTGTATACTATTTAATTACAATAATTGATACGCATGTTGGTATCTAAAGCCATTTTCAAATTTGAATTTGATTTGAATGGATATTCATATCTCAATATTTTAGCGGATATGATTTATGATTTATCACAATCCTTTGATTATAAAGATTACGATTTGGATATATTTTTGATATCTTCATACATTGTATACGATTTAATTACAATAATTGATACACATATTGGTATCTGAAGTCATTTTCAAATTTGGATTTAATTTGAATGGATATTCGTATCTCAATAATATATGACTTAAATTTGAATACGAAAAAATGATTTGATGGAGCTTTAATTCATGACTATACCTGTCCAGGGTAACATTTGTTTCTTTTGTTTTCGATTCACTCTTATTTATTTATCATAAGAGAAAAAACTGTAAATTGAAACCATAACTCCACCATCTTGCAATGGAGGTGATTTGTCTGTAGAAGAAAAAAATTGTCCACTAAAATAATAAACCACTTTTTTTTTTTTTTCACATGTGAGTGCGGTTCAGTGAGAAATTTTTTTTGTTTGTTTTTGATAAAATAAATTTCAAAAAAAGGCGGGAACAAAAACTTTCTTTTTATATAGATAATAAATTTGTGGTATCTATTTCAATTTTATGAATTTGAAATTATCATGCAAATGTCATTTACCAGATAATATATAGTCGTGATAACTGTATTATACCCACTTTATCTTTAATAAATTTAATATGTATTTTTTTCTATATTATATATAAAATTATTTTTAAAAAATCTCTCGATCCATCACAAACAAAGATTCTATTTCACTAAATACAAAAAATTGAAAATACATGATTTTGTTTCGCAAAACTCACATGAGACCGTTTCACGTAAGACCTTAGTGAGACGGAACTTTTTAGAGTGTTACATGAGACCGATTTGACATATTGAATGGGTTAAACCACTTTTATTGATCCATATGAATTCCATTTTACACAGGCCTTAATGAGACGGAGCTTTTTAGAGTGTTACGTGAGATCAATTTGACATATTGAATGGGTTAACCCACTTTTATTGATTCATATGAATTCCATTTTACACTAGATCTTACGTAAGACGGTCTCAATAAAAGATAAGTGAGTATGAGTGAAATCATAAAAGTAAATCCAAACATTTTAGGAACTTTTTAATTTTTATATAATTTTAAAATTTATTTGAAACTTTCCCAAATTCAAAAATATTTTTAGTAATTAAATCAAATATTTAGTGTGAGAAATGTAATACTTATTTGATCTGAATTTTTTTATATGTTTTTTTTTTATGAAGTGAGTACTTAGTATTATGTTTACAAATATATATGGGGAAATTCATGATAATACCATAAAAACTATAATTTGGATAAGAAAATACCATCAAATATAATAAATACCCAAATATACCACAAAATATAATTATAGTACCCAAAATACCACATTTTTGCTAAAGGACACATGGACACACATGTGCAATTAATGTTCATTAACTACTTCCTTGACTTTTATAATAATATTTTATATTTTCTCCAAAAATTATTTAATTAAATCCAATCCTAATTTAAATATTTAAGATTGATTTTCTTCCGGAATAAGTATATAGGCTTGAATATTTTTCTCGTGCCAATACTGTCTAAAAAACAGTGGTTTGGAATGAGTAACAATGCCACGTACAAGTTCATTCGGAAAATTAAAATTGAAAAAGATAAAAATATCCTTACATTTATTTGGTTAAATCCGGACCCCAAAATGGTATCAGAGCCTAGGTTTATTAAGAACTTTTAAGTTATATTTATTATATTTATGTAATTAACCTTTGGTGAGAAGAATTTCTCTAAGAGAAATATGGATCTGGACGAATGTCCAAGATGCTTACCTTATAGGAGATATCGTCAAATTTTAACGATGTATGAACGAGAACACCGAGACAAGGTAACATAGTGGCAAAATCAATATGTTGAACGAGAAAATGCAGGAGCCGATAGAGTAACCTTGAGGTAATGCGACAGACAAGCGGCATATTACATGGGTTTCCTTGCGGTAAACCAGATGTTATATACCGAACTAATAAACCTCTAGAAAATAGTTCATCAAAATCATTGATGACAGAAGAAGAATCTGGATGGATCGAGATACTTCCGGACACATCTAAGCTCTCTCAAGATTTTAGAGAGATCCAGAAGACGGTGCAGAATTATGGCAATCGTCATAATCATCTAACACGAGTTCATCAAATCCAAAACCAGATGGAGACGATGGTGAAATATCAGAAGGAAACTCTTGAAATCCTTCATGATATTCAAAGAAGAGTCAAGAATCTGGAGGATAAACCAAGTCTTCCCGGAGGAAGAAGACGTATAGATTTTGGAACAATTCCCTATTTAAACCAAAAGGGGAAACCAACCGAAGTTATACGACAAATGACTCGAGATGAAAAGCTTATTGTTATCATCAAAGGAGAATCCATCACAAAATAAAAAGTGATGGATATAGAGAAGATTAATCTTGAAAATCTACATGAACTTGCCGAGTCCGAAGATTAGGGATTGTAGATCTAAAGATGAATATAGGAGATGGTTCAGCTTTGGTTACTCGTGACCAACACCAAAGACCACCTCCACAACCACTAGTGGATCCCAACGTAGCAAAAAGTTCAGGTTCACATCATATGAATGAACCAATGCTGCACGTTGGAGATTTCACTACAAGAGGATATCCTATTGTTTCAGGAACTCGACAACGTTCCAGAAGGCCAAATCTTATGAATACGCCTTATGGAAAGTCACAGCTAGATCCAATACATCCGTATAAATTGATGCTAAATCTGGATATCCTAGATTTCAAAAATCGAGAAGTCCTTATCGATGATTGGGCATCGGCAATGAGGATTGCAGCAAATACCCTTGACCTTACAAAGGAATGATTCATCTTATTTCTAGAGATGAGTCTTGAGGGATATGTAAAAACCTCATGGGACATGACTGCACTAGAAATGAGAAACAACATTACTGCTGGTGAGTCATTGAAAGGAATAGTCGATAATATGACAAAATTATTCAAAATCCATTTTATCGGCATAGGCTATTTTGAGGGATTGGAAGAGGAGAAAAGAAAAAGATATAAACAAGCCCTCTACTGCTTCGAGTTACATGATATTTGTCATATTGACGAATACATTAAGTTATTCACCGAATACCGATGGAAGTCTAAGGTGGATGACAAAGAAGTTTCACAACTTTTCTTTGTGAAGATACCAAGTCCCTGGAGAGAAATGCTCATCAAGGAGTACAAGAGTGCAGACGATTTAGATACTGTGGCTAGAAGAATGTCTTTCTTAAAGGCCAAGTTAGCTGAATGGTGCCACCAGACAGCACTCTACAAGAACTATAAGAGATTCCGAGGAATCAATAAAATGGTTCCCCTATGTTGCGAAGATAATGACATCCCAACAGTTGTGGGAGGTCAACCATAGAGGCATAAAAAGATGAAACAAATAAGTTATCCTTATAACTGTGGAAGCAACAAAAGGAGTTATAGGTCTTCATGGAGACCTATAAGGATGTGGTCAAAACAAAAAGGTCTGAAGTTACAAATCAGGACAAAGACCAGCACCTAGCAGGAGTAGAGTTTTTTCATCAGGCTTAAACCAATGAAGTTCTAGCCGAACTTCAGGAAGAAGAACTTTCAGACGAGTTCACACCAGAGCTAATGAAAGTTTTAAAAACTGTAATTGTTGGACATATGGAGCAAGATGACATATCTCAACGGATTGCCCAGACAACCAAAAGAGAGGTATTAGACAGTTCGAAACAACACCAGAATTCAAAGAAGCTATCTACTATCAAGATCTTATACAGGTGTATCAATTTGAAGATTTACCCTCAGATGAAAACATATATGAAGAAGAGATCTATTTTGATGATGGAAGCAAATCATCTTCAGAATCAGAGTGAAGAAGAAATTCTTCAAACAACAAGAGAAGATATGTTAGGATATCTTTCTCACACGATGGTTTCTCATAAAACCCTTATGAGAATTATGAAGGAAGATCTAAAGCTTCATATTTACGATGGTTTTACCATTGGAGCTATGGAAAAGACATTGGATAAATTTGGGCTTCGTAATAGAAAACACCAAATTATCCATAGAGTTACTACTGGAGAATTTGTCATCCCAATGGAATTCACTAGTAACTTGATCGAGATGCAGTTGATCCCTTACCGAAAAGTTCAGGAGATCAGAAGCAAATTCAAAAGAGAAGTTGCAAATACACTCTCATGGATTCATATCGGAGTCATAAGAGTTATTATTAAAGCAACCTTCAAAGAAGGAATTGATTTGCCACTCAATCTTACTATATTTGATAAGCGAATCTCGAATCTCAAGGATTCATGCCTTGGGGCGGTCACAGAAAACTTGTATGCAGGGAAATTGACATTCAATGTCTATCCGAGAATTGCATACAATTTGGGAGATCGAGACTTCAATAAAGTCTTAACCCTTCATCAAGATTTCAAAAGATATGATTTGATGAAAGAAGGGAATAGACCTTACTCGATAACCTACGAGATTTCATATGCTCTCTCGAATACACATTATTCAGATATATTCTTGAGAAAGGAATTTATTGAAGCCTCAAGAATCTTTGAGGACTTTGCAAGAGTGGTTCTACCGGATCTTATCGAGTCTTCAACTATAAAGGAGATAGATATGAAAATCCAAGATCAACCCGTCTTCAATAAGAGCCAAAGTCTCTGATTTGAGACAAGGAGAATGTCTTTCCAACAGGACAGATTGATAAGTAGCAGTCGTTGGGAAAAAAGAAGCAGATGTTTTGCTATGAAACAATTTCCTACAAACATTTAAGCGATTTACATAAGAGAATGAGACAAGAAGACTTATTTTCACAACATTATGTGATTATAAGATTATTGTCCAAAGACTACGGGAAACATTCTACCGAAGAATGCCTATTAATTTTCATAGCAAGCGTGGTGATGAAGCCAAACTTCGACATCCAAAAATGGCGGATAAAAGAAGATTTGGTGATGCATTATTATCCTTTCGACAATATGGATTGAAGCAGAAAGATTTAAAGAGATGGGATAATAACTTGAATGCATTCAGAATACAAGGAGAATAACGAGTTCCTCCAGAGGCTATTGCGGAAAGCCCTATTGGAGAATCCACAGAGTAATGTTACCATTGAAGAACAAATATTACTCAGGGATTTCAGGAAAAAGATCCAGATGAATTACAACGAAGATCCTTTGGCATGGTGGAACATGAACGAGCTTAAAACATCCTTGAAGGTGAAACCAAGAAAGGAACACGAGTTTATGAGACTGAAAAATAAAATTGAATCTAAACCAGAAAATACTAGATTACTTAGATGGCAAACATAATATCAATTTATGATTATGATATTGTCATTGTAAAATCTCATGAGAATATTCTTGCAGATTTCTTAACACGAGATAGAAGAACGCGTTGCTGACGAGGTCCTTAAATGAGTTAGACATCTCAGGGAAAACCTGGAGAGTCTTGAACGAGAATTTGAGATGTTATGTCTCAATGCCGAAGTCGCTGGACTACTTCAATGAGTTGATTTGGAATCTGTTTCTGGTCTAATACGAGCATGCAATCACGCTCAGGGACAATTGTTCCAAGCGTTGCACAAGCCTCTCTTCCAGACTGCACCTCCCACGGTGTAAAAAAGAGCGATTCGAGAACGGGACTTTAACCCAGAGGTTATGGATTTAAATATCATAATCACGAGTGTTACAGGGAATGCATTCCTCGAGGATGTACAAACTGTAATGAGGGTTGAAGCTCCGGTGTCACAACCCGAGTCTTCAAGTCAACCCAGCACCTCTGGGGTAAAAGAGAGAGAGTTGAACCTTAGGCCACAGACAGACAAGACTAAGGTTTAAACTGACGAGTTTAAAATTTCTCCTATTGCAGGTTTACCAACGATAATAGGAGAAGTTGATTATGAGAAAATGTATCAACCCAGACAAAACAGTGGTTGATATTTCAGGAAAGTACCCAAGAGTTTGGATGAAATCAGGAAGTCATCCAAACGAAGTACAAGAATGGTATACTTTTGGAGCGTTAGCTTCAATCCATACCGTATCACCCGAATTCCCAAAAATTTTGAAATTACCGAAATGGATTGGGAAAGCCGTTCACGAGACTTGGGCAAATAATCCACATTTGTCCAAAGACGATATTCTGGAGCTCTATTTTATCAGTGCAACCTCAGAACCGGCGAAGAAAGGCTTCAATGAAGCTTTTCATTTCATTAAGCTAAGGAGACCGAATGGAAATGCTTTAAAAAATATAAAGACAGTTTCACCGGAAGAAATTTCTTTACTGGTAGGAGCAATTTCAAAAGATGAAGCTTCTACAAGGCAAGCATGGAGACTTTGGGTTTGTCTAACCGAAATGGACAAAGTCAAATACCCGTTCAAATTCTTTCAGAATTCAGCAAGTGGATCATTCCTCATGAATTCTATGACAGGATCAACAACAGGCTTTGCAGAGGAACTTTTTGAAACAAAGAGGAAAAACCTCTGGGAAAACAAGATTCCGGTAAGCAAAGAAACATACCGGAAATTCTGTAATATGACGCATGTTGGCCGATGGATTGATCAGATCTGTTAAGCATGCCCTGATCAGAAGGAGCCCGAGTTTGGGAAAGGATTCCGACCCAAATCCAACCGACATGAACAAGGGTCTGAAAGAGATAGGGGTCCAGCATAAAAGAAACGTTATCCGTGGGGACCACACAAACCTAATTTTTAAGAAAAAGATGCCCCAACAAACTAATATGGGGTAAGTCACGAGAAAGACTAGATGACTCCCCGACAACTATCACATGGGGTGAGTCATGAAAGTCAAAAGATTCCCCGACAGACATCACATGGGCTGAGTCACGGGGAAAAAAAGAGACACACTAACTAGCTAAAAGTGACTTCCTAACAACTATCACATGGAAGCATTAAAGGAGGGGCCAGCTGGTGCACAACAGGATTTGGAATCCGCACTTCAAGTCCGGATTTATGCCTATATATAGCGAGATTTGAAGGAAGCTAAGGACATCGAACATTTCCCTTAGTTTTCTCTACAATAAAATCTTTGTAATATTTTGAGTGTTTATAGTTTATGTATTTACGAGTGCATGCCTCATCTCATATGAGAGACTAAACAAGTATTCTTCTCCCAAAAGGAGATTACATATATATTAAATATTTCTTTTAAATTCTTAATAAAAAGGTTTTTGCTTTCAATGTATTCTTAGTATTGTTGATTCGTCCCTTAGAAGGAGTACTTTATACACCTGGTGTAGGAAACAAACTAAGGTTGTGCTGTGCAGTTGCTGAAGGAGCTGGATAACTTGCAGATCATCTTCCCTAACGGTTGAAGTTGAACAGTGAGGAGTTGTTCGTAAAACGGTCTGGGGCAATGATTTTCCAACTGGTGGCTTTGCAAACCATCTCACCCGGTGTTGTTGTGGTCAAAGAAAGATATGAATTCTAAGAAATAATTAATTTTACGGAAGTATGTTGGGCCTGATATTGATCAGATTACGTTTTATCCGGATCTAATTAAATAAATAGAGTAGAATTATATTAATGGTTTGGATTTGCATTAAATAACAAAAGGAGAATTTAATATGTTTGGAAGTTAGTTAAAAGTCAAATTTGAGCATTTAATGATTTTGTGGTATAAAATTATCTTTGATGATATTTTTATGCATGCTGTTATAATTGATGGTATATTTGACATATTGTTATATTTGGTGGTATTTCTTTATCTATAATATAGTAATTGTGGTAAGATGTGTTGCTACCCCCAATATATATATATATATATATATATATATATATATATATATATAAAATTACATTAGAGCCCTCAGTCTAAGATGTATTACGAAAAAGCCACCGTAATTACTCGAAAACTCAAATAATCACTCTACTTAAATGAAAAACACACAAAATCCGCGATCCGTGGTATACCTTCACATTCGATCTCAGCCATCCGTTGTACTGGAGAAAACACAACGAACTCTTCTGAACACCGTCAGATTCCCTGCTTTAGAAAACAAAAGATAATCATTCCTGACCGTCGGATTCTACTGAATCGCCGTCCCTTTCAACTTCCTTTATATATGTATCACACCTCTGACTTGCAAAACTTTTCATTCGCTTCCCCAATTACACAGAGAGAGAGAGAGAGAGAGAACGAGCTGTTGGAGTGAGAGGTGGGTCTTCTGTTCTTTACTCTAATTTATTTTCTTTAGATTTGATTCCATTCATATTGGCTTTACGATTATCTGTACAATCGACGTGTTTCTGTGTTCAATTTGATTTCTGAATTGGACGTTGATATATTTCGGGATTCTGGGTTTGGGGATTTTGTTGGCAATTGGATGTGTCTGTGTTGATAATGAAATCAGCAATCTTGATTTGGGGATTTTGAATTTTGTATGATTCTAGGGTTTGTTTTTTTTTAAAACCATTAATCTTGTTGAATTAGAGGTTTTAATGAATTTGAAATTGGGTGTTAATTGGTTGGTTTTGAACAAGCTGCACACAGAAATTGCGAATTACATCATGTGTAATTCATTTTTGAAAATATATATGAAGATTTTTATAGCATCATGTCTAATTCGTTTGTGAAAGGCTTTGAGTTTCTATATTTGTGATCTATTTTTGTCTGTGAATTTATGTCGTTCTTGTTCAATTTGTAGTATTTTTGTAGTTACTCTTGATCATTGCACATAGATTATTTTGATTTAGGTTACTCAGCAACTGCTCTATTTTTTTTTTCTTTCGTTTTCTGAATTATAGGACGATTAGTAGATCAATTATCTTTTCTATAGAACTTTTGTTGTTTCTTGATCGCAATGTCATGATGTTACTGTGTTACAGATGGCCCGTACCAAGCAAACTGCTAGGAAGTCTACTGGAGGAAAGGCTCCAAGGAAGCAACTTGCTACCAAGGTTCATCCATACTCGTTTAAAATCAACCATATTTCCATGTACCCCAGTTTTATAATCAGCAATGTCATGTAATTACAGTTCTGATATGGCTTACTATGGTATTTTACAGGCTGCCCGTAAATCTGCCCCAACCACTGGAGGAGTTAAGAAGCCTCATCGTTACCGTCCTGGTACTGTTGCTCTTCGGTGAGTATCTTCTGCTATTAATCATGATTAGTGATTGGATGATGAGAAGTCTTGTTAGGGCATTTAGGGTTTGGGGCAAGGTTATATGCTCTGTGACTGAATTTATGTACATAGTTTAATACATTATCAAAGATAGATGAATATGTCCTGATAAAAATAGTGGGAAATAGATTATAAGAGTGATTCTAGCAGACAATATGAAGGACTGTTGCATTGATTTCTTTGAGATAAATATAATATAATAACTTTTGAGACAATGTAACACTAAGAAGTATTGATGCAGTAAAGATGCTTGTGTGGATTGTTCTGAAGTAGTTTATAAGATTTCTTCTTAATGCACTACACAAGCATTTTAAAAATAGTGATCATAGAGGTTATATGTATTCTTCACTTCTGATTGGTGTTGTGTTGTCTCAGTGAAATCCGCAAGTACCAGAAGAGTACTGAGCTCTTGATCAGGAAGCTGCCTTTCCAGAGACTTGTTCGTGAGATTGCCCAGGACTTCAAGGTGAATAGAAATTTAGAATCTTGTACCTTTATTCGATTGCTGTTTTCTGTTCAGAGGATTTTTGAATGACCAGTCTATTTCTGTGTTTGCAGACTGATCTTCGTTTCCAGAGCCATGCTGTGTTGGCACTTCAGGAAGCTGCTGAGGCCTACCTTGTTGGTCTCTTTGAGGATACAAACTTGTGTGCCATCCATGCTAAGCGTGTGACCATCATGCCAAAAGATATCCAATTGGCTCGTAGAATCAGGGGCGAGCGTGCTTAGGCGAATGCGCTTGTGTTTTGTGCTTATATGGTGGTAAAACAATATAAAGTAGATAGTGTTGAACTCTTGTAGTTTTACGTATGTGTTTAATGCTTAGGATAAGATCAATGGGTACCCTCCCAAACTGTTGGTGTATGCCAGGATATGGGATTGGTATCTTTGGTCTTCTGTTTGGGCTGAAAGGATTATCAACTTTGCTGTTATTTTCTTGTGAAACTCATTAGGCTTGTCACACCCCTGGTGTTGAACAATGTTTTGTATTTGCGTAAAAAGGGATTAAATTGTTTTTCTAGTTTATTCATTTTGTATATATATGTATATTGTATTTATTTGTGTTGAATTTTTGCTTGGTTTTCTGGGTTGGATTGGTGTTGATGTTTATGCTTTTATTTTCTCATGTCTCAAGAAGAGCATGACATTTGAGGAATTGTTTTATAGACATTTTATATGATTGGCAGATAAGACTTGAGTGGGTAAATCTATGGTTGTGTTGGGCTATGAGTTAATTTGATCATAAACTTATTAAAAGATAGTTGCTCGAGAGTAGCATGTGAAAGATATCTATGAATTGAATAATTTTCAATTTACTTTCTCTAATCAGGTCATGTATTATACCTTGATTTGCAGAATGAATTTCTCCCCTTTTCGTCAGTGAAACCAAGTCTCCGTATCTTTATTTGTATTAAAAGTTGCTTCTTGCAACATTTTTGTAAGCCACCAATGGATACAATTTTAATGTAATAAAACTACAAAGATTTAATTTTTTTTAATTGAAGTGGATGTACCTAATTTTGAAGTACAAAATTCTGCTGTATTAAATTTCCCAAAGGCCCATTCCAATGGAATAATATGGGAGACTTCTTGGCAACAATCATTTTTTATATTTAATAAAATTTAAAATGCAAAATAAAACCAAACAAGCCCATTTAAGTTGGCAAACGACAATAATATAAATATAATTATTAAAAATATAAATATATATAATCTAATACTTATTTATACAAAGTATTATTCTAGAAATTCAATAAGAAAAAGGGAAAAAAAACAAATTAATTACAAGCTTGAAACATCTTATTTATAATACTCAAAATCTTTGAGGTATATAAATCATATTTAATTTTTAATATTTAATCTCATTGATAGCCAAACATAACAATTAAACTGTGTTATAATAAGACACAGTCTAAATTATAATCTCTATGACAAAGTCAAATATTAAGATCATGGGAAGCAGTTTTTCTTAAAGTCAAACTCCTACATTTGCTATATTTAATTCTACTAAACTCGTGATCTAGAATTTATTACTTAGAGAATATATTATTAGTTTATTACCATCTTACATCAGAGTTGAACCTAACTACCACCTTTGTACTTTGTCTTTAAACACAGTTTTGGTTGAAAAATAATTCATACATTTTTCTAATCCCTTGTGAGGATGAAGAGGCTGAATGTAAATAATAAGTTTCAAATTTATTTGGAAGCTAAATAACTAAGAGAACAAATTAAAGATGTAAGAACTAATGTTTATGTCAACTATTAATAAATTGTGATTATTTTTAATTTACTTAATCATAGATTCATCCGATCGGGGTTTAAAAGAAGACCATAATATTCCTGATCAAAATTAGATATATTAGATATTTGATTGAGATTTAGACATATTTCATTGTTATTAATATCATTATATCGATTTTATCTTTATCTTTTAGGATTCTAGGTTATATTAGTATAAATATGGATTATCTTTGTTGTTTTAGGGAGTTGAATTGATTTATTAAATAAGAAAATAAAGTTTTCTTAAATTATTATAACATTTGAATATTCTTAAAATCAGAGTCGTAATTATCTTTATCACGCGTATGACTGCAACAATTCCACGATGAGTTAGATAAAGTTGGTATATTTGAGTTTTCAAAAATAAATAAATAAATAAATAATCGAAACATTAATGTGGCTTACACTACACATTTGGAGTGAACAGATTTAGAGCCACTTTTGTGTTTGTCTGTTTTCAGTCCAAACATCCAAATTAGAAGATCCAAAACTTACGTCTGTGTTTCTTTAACAATCTTATATGTTTCGGTCAGAAATGTGTAAGTTTATAATATATATTTATAAAAATGAATTTAATTCATCTCACATATATTAATTTGTAAAATCATCTCATATAAGTTTTTTGTGGTTTTAATCTAAACTTAAAAATATTATTTCGTCTCAAAATGAATATATACACATGTACTTATATTTATAAAATTATATATTTCATAATCATAATTTTATATCATATTAATTGAGTTAGTATAAAGGAATAACTATAATTATATTAGCTAGAATTTACATAAATATAACTAAATTAATAACGACTGGAAATGGAACAATATAAAATTCAAAATCAATGAATTTGATATATATTTAAATTTGTTAAAAATTGAAGTATTTAAATACTGAAGTTAGCCTTAATCACACGTTGAATCAATTCAAAATGAAAATAAAAAGTCACAAAAATAACACAATTTCCTAAATCTAGTTTGCCGGCCACATGACAATGTCAAACTTCAAAAAGAATTCCCAAATTAAATATATAAATTCCAAATCTTTGATTTGGGAAAATGATAATTGATCAGATTCATGCAACCATTTCAAGTCAGATCTTCAAGATTTTTTTACTGTTTATATACGTCATTATCCACCCCGATTCTCTATTTTAAATTATAGTTATTTATTTAATTACTATATTCTTCCTCTTAGAACTAGACATAGTTATTTTCACAATTATTAAGAAATACGGAGTAATAGTTTATATAATTAAAATATTGAATTTAGTTCTAATCTCTACATATACTTTATATCTCACTAATTATTTTACCCAAATAGTGGGATAACTCTGTGGAATAAAGATAATATACTTTATTTTTTTAGGTAAGAGGTAATATACTACTTCCTTCAACTTCATTTGAAAGTCTGTTTTAGTATTTTATCCTAAATTAAGAAACATCAGATTTTGAATATTATATTTCGACCTAATTAAGAAATTTGAGATCCAAAATTCACAAGAGAATCAAATTAATATGAGGAAAAAAGTTAAAAACTTGCATGTTAGGTTGAAAATCAGCTGAAAATTATATAAAAATTTGAAAAGACAAATAATTTATAACAAGAATTATATCTAAAAACTACACTAAATTAAAAGTTATTGGAAAATGAGAGAATACAAATTTGCACTAAATGGTCAAATTCATGACATTATACATCACTACATGGGACTTTGTCAATAAACCATGAAACCTTCAACCAAAACAAGGAAAACTCTGTTGTGTAATTGTGTGATTATTTTTAATTTTCTCTAAGATTATTCTGATTTTCCAAAGATAGTAACGAAAATTCTTAGCCGCGGAATCATCGAAGAAACCAACATGTTACGTTCCAAATCGAGGTACAAACTGCTTTCTTTCTTGTGCTCCATTCTCAACCATGTTTTTGGATCATAAATATCTTTTCTTGGCATAGAGATTTTCTCGGAATTTTCCTATGTTTCATCGTCCCAGTTTTGACGATCTTATTCAATTTTTTTTAATTTTTTTCCCTGTTTCATCGTTCGCATGATCCTAGGAAAAACGGTTGGAGAAAGTTCTGAGTTTTTCTCATCTGATTTTTGTTGGGATTTTCAGATCAGGGTCGGTTGATTTCGGGCATAAAAGTCATTATTCATCGGTTTTCGCGAGAACTCTTTCTGCATCGAAGCTCTGCAGAGGAGATGGTGTTGATGCAACTGCTGTTAAATTGATTGACAAGAAATCTAATTTATCCGAGGTAATGATATTTACGTTACATTATGTTATGTTATCTGATCGATGATTGCCTACTACATGTTTGATGATTTTTCTGAATGAATAAAATCGCAGAATCGTGCCGATACAATTATGTCAATGCAGCAGCAGCTAAGGAAGATGGAGGACGAGCTGAGGACGACTAAAGAGAAGCTCAGTGTCAGTACAGTGGAAAAGAGTCGAGTTCTCGATCAGCTCAACGAGGTGAAGGCGAGGGCGAATCCAGGCATGTCTCCGAACAGGGGTGGTGAGATGGTGATGGAGATTGAGAATCTGAAGAAAGTGATAGCTAATATGAAGGACGAATCGAGGAAGAAAGATAAAAAGATCGATAGTTTGGAGGCGGAGGTGGGACGAGTGAGGAAGATGGAGGCGGAGATGGATGGATCGTTGGATAGATTGATGAAGGAGTTGAGAGATGTGAGAGAGAAAGATAAGGAGACAAAGGCATTGTTGTTTGAGAACAAGAAAAGGGTTCAAGAATTAGAAGGTGAAGTGGAGAGGAAAAGGAAATCGGAGTCAAGAATGGCTGATTCATTAGCAGTGCAGCATGAACAGCTTGATTCGACCATGTTTGAGCTCGAAGAATCAAAGATTGAGATTGCTTCGTTGCATGAGAAGATTGACGGATTGGAAGATCTGTGCAATCAGATCAGTAAAGAAGATGAGGTTGGAGGGCTGAAATCGGAGCTGGAATTGGTAAAGGAGAAACTGGTTAAGGCTCAAGAACGCGAAAGGGAGGCTTTGTCGAGGGTTGAGAAAGTAGTCGAAGAATTGGCTTTAGTGAAAAAGGAATGGAAATTAGCTGTTGAAGGTGAAGAAAAGAGCAGAAAAGCCATGGAGGATTTGGCGTTGGCGTTGAAAGAAGTGGCAACGGAAGCCAATCAAGCAAAGGAGAAGTTGAGTATGACAGAAAACGAGCTTCAACGTGTTAAAGAAGAGGCTGAAAAGATGAAGGAGACGAAGAAAGCAAACGAGGAAAGGCATCAAAATCTCTTACAAGAAGCTAAACAAGAGGCAGAGTTGAACAAGAACATAGCAGATAGGCTGAGAGCAGAGGCTGAGGAGACGCTTCTTGCTTGGAACGGGAAAGAAATGGGGTTCGTGAGCTGTATAAAACGAGCAGAAGAAGAAAGGGCAATGGCCCAACATGAAAGCCAGAAGCTTTCTGAGTCATTACAGACATCAAGAGAAGAGACATATAAGTTAAGGGATATACTGAAACAGGCGATCAGTGAGGCGAACGCAGCAAAAGCAGCAGCAGGAATAGCAAGAGACGAAAACTCAAGCCTTAAAGATTGTTTAGCTGAGAAGGAGGAAGCATTGCATTTCATTACACGAGAAAACGAGAGACTAAGAATAAGTGAAGCTGCAGCTCAAGAGAACGTGAAGCAGTTGAAGAAGATGCTCACATTAGCAGCATCAGAATTCAAGATAGACGACAAGGATAACAACGTGCTCTTGATGTTGCAAGACACGGATGATGAGGAAAACGAGAGGAGGAAGCAAGTCACAAGGGCTTTCAGCTTCAATCTTGAAGATTTGAAGTTCATGAACGAGCCTGAAGACGAGGTCTTGGACGAAGACCCCGAAAAGGCAGAGGCCCTTAAAGGCTCGATCTTTGATTCCAATGCAGAAACACCCAAATCAGAGGTTAGGACACCAAAAGCAGCCGTTTTCAGACAGAGAATGTATCATTCCGCCTTTTTAGCAGAAGATGGAACGCCAAAGGAAGATTTTGATCATTTAACCACGTATCATCGTGACGATACAGAGTTGGATAAAAATCATCAAAGACGATCAAAGACCATGTTTCAACGAGTGGGAGGCCTTCTTACAATACGAAAAACTTTTTCCAGGAAGGATCAATCCGGTGAGCTTAAGACCCCAACGGGGCACAAGAAGGAAGTATCCGGTGAACTTAAAACTCCAACGGGGCTTAAGAAGGACATATCGGGTGAATTGAAGACCCCAACGGGGCACAAGAAGGACGTATCCGGAGAGCTGAAGATCCCTCCTGGACAATTTTAATGTTGTTTTGATCACTTGGGTTTTTCTTACATTGTACAGTTGGAAACATGTATGGTATTGGTATATCCAAAGAAAGAAGAGAAAAGGAGGGAAGTTTTAATCATGTTTTGGTTCTGTATAGTAAACAAGTGCTTACTTTTGATTCAGTTTCTTACATTATCAAATCTCGCCTTCCAAGTTTGTAAGGAAATTCTTAATATTAGGAGCTGGCAAACTTGGAATTGATTTCTTAATATTAAAACTTGAAATTCTTAAATTGATTTTGTTAAAAAAAGTTATATCAGGAGCTGGCAAGAAAGTTATTCTCAAAGTGATTCAATCATATACTATGGTCTTAAGTCAAATCATTATGAACACGTTTTTCTAGCCAAAAAAAAAAAACATCACTCAACAAAAACATAATTTCTTAAATATAGGTGGACCCCATCAAACAAAGTGTATGTGGTTCGGGCAAGGGCACCAACCGTGCACGGTTCGTCCAAGATACTGCACTGTGTGTGGTTCGTATAGTGTATGAACAGTGAACTGTGTATGTGTGTCATTAATTGTTTGTGGTTCATGTAAGGCATTAACCGGGTGTGTGGTTTGTACTATGTTGGGTGTAACCGAGATAATACAATTCGTGAGTTACTTGGAATCGACTTAAAAAAAAATCGAATTCCGCTTGAAAATAATTGAGTTGAGCTCGATCTTGAACTACTTAAGTAGCTTTCGATCTCGAGTTCGAGCATATTAATACTCGGCTACAAAATATGCCCTGCATGCTTGGTGCCTTTAATAACTTTGGTTGATTTTGAACTTGTTCTTGTATTTCTGCTGGGTAATTCTCTTACCCGTATCAATATATTCCTTTTTACTGATAAAAAAAAAAAAAAAAAACTCGGCTACAAGCTCGCAAGCGTAGACGAGTATAACTGAACATATGTAAAATTTACAATTTTAAACGAGTATAACTGAACATATGTAAAATTTACAAATTTGCCATTAATGATTTATGTTTTTACATTAAAATTTTCATTTTTTAATTTTTTTTAGGAATTTAAGTTTTTTTATAAGTATTTTCAATTATTGAATTGAGTCGAATTCAAACTTATCGAGTTATTTGTCAAGTCAAGATCGAGCATTAAAAATATAAGCTCGGTCGAATTTAAATCGAGCTCAAGTTTTAAAATTAAGCTACTCAACTCGACTCGTTTGCATTCCTAATCCTACATGAACTATGGTCACACACGTGTGTTCGTCATATTTATGTGTTATGTGAAGAATATAATATGTTTTATTAAAGATATTTCGATCAATTTATCTTTAAAAAAAATGTTTTATCTTTTATAAGTCGTTCCTATTTTATTTGCATCTTTAAAGGTGGAGATGTCGTTTAATTTTCCTTCTCTTGTAATGAAAGAAATGAGCTTTTCCAGAGAGAGAGAGAGAGAGAGAGAACCTTGCTACACACTTGGTGCACATAATGCGATCTGCGGCTAAGATTGCAATGAGATTAAAAAAAAGTTATTTATCTTATTAATTTATCACTACTAATAAATAATTTGTTGGAAATTGGAAGAGAAGGTTGGGTTTGACCAATTTTTGATCAATTTTTAATGTTGATTCCATTTTAAATAAGTGGAAATAAGTTGCTAAATCGGAATCTACATTTCATGTAGATGAATATAGTGTATTTACTTTCGAATTTCCAATTTCGGGTGAATGAGAAATTAATACACAAAATTGGCAACTTGGATCCTTCTTGTGAAGGAAAATGGAAGGAAAATGAATATTATCCAACATTGGAAAATTGGTGGAAAAAGTTTCACTTTATTAATAGAAACACATGTATAAGAGATAATCATGTGTGCTTCCCTTATGGTGGAACATAGTGTCATTTTTTTAACCTAATTGGCTAAACACATACGCACCATTCGAATCGCACGTGGCACCGTTGCACTTGGGTTGGGTTCGGACCGGACCGGATCAAGTTCAAACCAATTCGGGTCTAGTCACGGGTTGGTGGGCCGGGTCAGGTCGGTTCAGACCAAACTAGGTGTGAAAGGGTGTGGAGTCTTGTAAAGAGGTGTGTGAGGTATCCATTGTGGGAAAAGACACATCTCTTCACTCCTATAAATAGAAGACCTTCAGAAAATCACATAGAAAGGCCCCCATTTCATTTCTTCATTCAGAAAATCACATAGAAAGACCCCCCATTTCATTTCATTCTTTTCAATAATCATTATTAAGAAAGTCTCGTACTATTAAGAAAGTCTCAATAGTCATTATTAAGAATTGTGCATCTTTTCAATACACGTAAACATATATTATCCAACATAATTTATCTATGAAATCTAAGTAAGGACCACCAAATAATGAAATAGAAAATAATTATTAAATTCAGGTATAATTTATAGGATTTCTACCCAACATTATGTTCTTCGACCGGTCATCATTAATTGCCGGCCTTTAGAATTTATCGGCCACCATTAAATCAATTAAATAAAAACCCAAATCTTGCATAACATAGCATAAATCATAAAATAATAATACAAAAAAAAAAAAAAAAAAAGTAGGGTTTAGTTACAAACGCATCCGAATTTATGGAATATTATAATAACAATCCTCTCCCAAAATTAGTGGTCCCAAACTTCCGCATGTGGGTTTCTTTTGACAAGAAAGACAGAAAAAGCCAAAAAATCCTAGTCGAATTTAGGATCTAAATAATGAACAAAAAACACGTTTATACCTAACTAAAATTTGAGGCTTGAAAACGAGTAATAAAATTCACATAAATTGGGTGTGTAGTCAAAGAACCAATCAAACATTTCACATGGTTTCAAAAACTCAGTACCACCCACCACAGATTGCCTACTACTCCTAAACAACTGTAAAGTTCCCATAAAGGCACAAAAGGTATCCACTCTATTTGTTTATCATCAATGACCACCATTGAAGGAGGCAATACGTGCTTGACCATGTAGGCCAGGCCCCTTTTCACAAGGTTATTCTTGGGATTTCACATCTTAACCCGGCCATGCACCTTGTAAATTTCACCAAGATTTCTAAAACCAACAAGCATTTATAAATTGCTAGTATGAATCCGTGATCTAAGGCTACAATTGGGTAGTATGTATACGTGATTGTGTTCACACGATGAATAAATGAAACAAGAGAGACGCCCACAAAGTGTAGTCTAGATTATATATCGTATAGCTTTTAATACTATAAACAAAGAGCTAAAGATGAAATTGCTTTGTAGACTTTAACAACTGTGATGAACATGTTTGAATTTCAAATTAAGAATCTGTGTTCAAAATCAAACACCCAAGGCAAAGGACAATACAGAGAAGATGACTTTTTTTGTTAAAAGACAAATAAACATGAAACCATACCCAAATATCGCAGATATCGATCTTTCGAGAAGAAATGAAAGATGATAAATCACAAACGGATGGAGAATAAAGACATCTAAATTTGGAAATCACCAAAGAAGTAGACTATCAGAGTAACTACATGCTACAAGCAGCAATTCTTGATTTGATGAAAAAGTAGAGAATACTATAGAGAGAAAACACCCGGATAATAAATACTAAGCCATAAAATTTACTACTCATTGTTATCCGGCTTAGGTGCTTCCTTGATTTCCTCAGAATTATCATCCTACAAAAGAAATCATCACAAATCAGAAAGATCAGTATAACCAAGAATCAAATCCATGAATACAAATACTCCATATCAGGAAACGAATAACAAACCTGCATATCGGATGTCCACAAAGTGAGGTTGTCACGAAGAAGCTGCATGATCAGAGTGCTATCCTTGTAAGATTCCTCACCAAGAGTGTCCAACTCAGCGATTGCCTCATCAAAAGCCTACACAAAAGCAAATATATAAACATTAGCCCTACTAATTTTGAATCAACTGAAAGAATACCCAATTCCATGCAATGCTATTCAAATCATCACATGAAATAGACAGCAGATGATAAAGGTTGATATTGGAAAGGACCTGTTTGGCAAGATTGCAAGCGCGATCGGGGGAATTCAAGATTTCATAGTAAAAGACTGAGAAATTGAGAGCCAAGCCGAGACGAATTGGATGAGTTGGGGCCAGCTCAGAATTAGCAATGTCCTGTAGATGCAAAATATTAGTAGCTAGCCATTAAATATTTAAAAAACATCAAATTTAGGATCCATTAATTTGAAATCACTGAATTCGGAGATCAGTATTGTAAATAAATGGCCAATAATTAATATGGTAGTTGGTAACCAGGTATAGGTTTACTAAAGAAAAGTAAACTCCAACTCAGATACAGCTACAACATTTAAATCACAATGCAAAAATCAACTTGAAACTTCAATGCATCATTTTGAATAAAATTAAATCAAGACTATATATTATAATTGCAGAAGTAGCAAAATCTCCCAAATTATGCTCAAAGCAGCCACAGATTGAAGATATTGACCAGAAGACAAAAGAGGAAAAAGGGAAGAAAACATAGAAAGCAAAATGAAATACTAAATTCACTGAATTATTCGCACACATCACCAATGTTTCTCCATAGAATTTAAAAAAGGTCAACAAAATTATTGCAACAAATATAGTGTTTATTTAACTTCAAATCCAAACGATGGAACCAAAATCAAAGTAAAACATGAAATTCACTGGGATCCATGCCATGACTCAACCAACATTTTCACAGAGATAGATCATAAACAAAATAGTACGAAAATAAAAAGGAAAATTAAACTTCATAAAAAACAACTAGGAAAAGCGAAACAAACCTGAGCAGCTTTATAAGCGGAGAGAGTGTTCTCGGCGGCTTCCTTTCGTTCTGCTCCAGTTTTGAACTCAGCCAAATAGCGGTGATAATCGCCCTTCATCTTCAAGTAGAAGACCTTAGAATCACCATTAGACGCGGATCCGATGAGCTTGGTGTCTAGAAGCTTCAGAATGCCGTCGCATATGTTGGAGAGCTCGGACTCGATCTTGGATCTGTAGGTTTTGATAGCGGAAACATGGCTCTCGTTGCCGCGGCTCTCCTCCTTCTGCTCGATGGAAGAGATAATCCTCCAGGAGGCACGACGGGCACCGATGACGTTCTTGTAGGCGACGGAGAGGAGGTTGCGCTCCTCGACGGAGAGCTCGTCGCCGTCGACGGCGCCGACGACTTTCTCCATGAATTCAACCATCTCCTCGTAGCGCTCCGCCTGCTCCGCCAGCTTGGCCATGTACACGTTTTCGTCGCGTGGGGACGCCATTGAGATTTGGGGGGATTGATTTTGATTTCTAGAGAGAGAAAGAGGGGGGAGTGTTTTTGTTTTCCAGAGAGAGAAAATGTGCGAGAGAGGGTAAATATGAGAGGCAGATTTTGGATTCAGTTTCTTTTTATTAAGGAAGAAAAAGAACTTAATGGGCTTTTGTGTGTCTTAATGGGCTTTTGTGATTCTTAAATAATAAGCCCATTAGTTGAGAACTTGTAATTAAGGATTTTCCCAAGTTTTTAAAACAAAATTTAGTTACTAATAGTGTTAAAAACAGCTATATAACCCTACACAAAAGTTCACAAGTTCAATAAATACTCATATACTCGAATATAGATATGTTATATGATATCAAATCTATTTATCTTTCAATGAGTCCAACTTGAACTAAGCCTCGTTAAATTGAATAATAAATCATATTTAAATCAAACTTCAATTCCTTACCATTAAGACTTCAGCTTATATAGAAACCCAAATGAAGTTTGAGCTTATTAAAACTCAAAGGAGCCCCAACTTATTAATTTAATTTGCCCAAATAACTGAACAAATCCAAACATTTATGAATTTTTATTATTTTAGAAATAACTGAACAAATCCAAACATTTATGAATTTTTATTATTTTAGTCCAAATTTTTAAGTTGTCAATTGAGTTATGTTCAATCAAATTGATTGTGAGTTTAGACAAATTTCAGTCTTAGTAAAAAAAGGAGTAAATGTTCCATGTGGCAAACACATCTAGATATAGATTCAATTATACATGAGTATGAAATAATCAATTTTAATTAAAATTATTATTCATGTATCTGTCATACAAGACATATATAATTGATTTTGACTAAAATTAAAATTAGGCCAAAATTACAACCAATTGATAAAAATACGACTAAATTGATAACTTTTAAAGAATTAATTGATGTGGAAGATTTTGAAAGATCACAAGTTTGACTTAGTATTGATTAATTTGATTTTATATATCATATTTTTAATTTATTCCTTTATACGTAGATTTGTAAATCTTGACATATCTTTGTATCTTGTATTATTTATACATGATTATCAATGAGAAAAGACACCAAAATTGCAACCAATTGACAAAAATATGACTAAATTGATAACTTTTAAAGAATTAATTGATATGAAAGATTCTGAACGACTGAAAGTTTGATTTAGTATTGATTTTATGTATCATATCTTTAATTAATTCCTTTGTAAATCTTGACATATCTTTATATCTTGTATTATTTATACGTGATAATCAATGAAAAAAGACAATCATTCTTTTCAAATCTCCTACATTAACTAAAATAGCAGAAATTCATAAAAGTTTGGTTTTATTTATTTATTTATTATTTTAACTTTTAACTTGATAACAAAATTTCAAAATTGTCATGTTCTTGAAAAACTGATTTTATATTACCCCCAAACTTTAATAACTTAATTGTGCAGATTCTAAATCAATCATCATAATGTCATGTTGATGAAAGAAAAAAAATTAATAACTAAGCAAACACATCTTGAACATGAAATAAGTTTCATGATATAGATTTCACTCTTAATGTATCGCATAAAATTAATAAAACAATATTGCATCCTATATTCATTAAAAAAAAAAAAAAAACGTTATAACTAAGAACACATCTTAAACATCAATCAAGTTTCATCTAATATAAATCACAACTATACGACGATAATTCTAAAGTTCAATTTGAACTTGACCTAGAAATTAATAACTAACAAAAGTAATAAAATAAGTATAGAAAAGTCAGATTATATTATTTTAGTAGTCTGCAACACAATTTTTAGAATTTCAAAGATGCTTGAACATCAGTTATTGTAATTCTATCAATATAAGGGCTCTAAGTTAAAAATTATGATTTTATTTCATAATTTTCTAGATAATTGATAATTTTATTGAACATCAGTTATTTTATTGATAATTTTTTTATACTTTATTTATTGATGGGTAGATATTGAAAAATAAATTTTGATTCTTAAATAAACATTTTTATTATATTTTATATTTACTTAAATAAAATTTCAATTTTTTATCTCAACATTTTAAACATAATTTCCATAATAGTGATTCTTTATTATTATTATTATTATTATTATTATTATTATTATTATTATTATTATTATTATTACTATTATTATTATTAATTCTTTATTATAAACTATAATATTTTTAAATTTGTATATTGTTGTTTGTATTTCAAATTTGTAATATTATTAAATGCAACTATTTAGAATAACATATAAATAATTTTAAAATATATAAAATTCTAGTAGTATTTACTAAAAATATTATATATTTAAAATTAATTAAGATTGTTAGGATATTTCTATTTAGATTTTGATGAGACAAAACAACATTGTAATAGACATTTAGAGTATCCCATTTTTCCATACTGTTTATGTGGAATCTTAATTTATTTTTCTAAGTGCTAAAATCAAAGTTGAAGAATGGAGTATCTCGAAATTCAGCAAGAAAGAAGTTAGTGATAGTAGTTGGATTCAACAAAGAAATCTCTATCGAATATTGCATACAATACTTAAAAGATTCAGCAAGCAGCATTTCAGTAAGCAGTAAGAAGGACTGAGAGTTCTCTACAGACGTGGAACAGAAAGCAGACACAAAACAGTAAGTAGACACATAACAGAAAGTTGGTATAAAACAGAAAGCTGGCGCATTTATCAGTACATGAAGCAGGAAGAGACAACAAGCTCTATCATGCAATACGAGGAAGATCACTATTATACTAGAATACATCTTATTGAATATAGCCAGTAGATGCAAGTGATCAAGTTGTACGAAAAACCAATGTCTCGCTGACACGTGGGCCGACAATCTGTAACAGACCTGACGCCGAGGACCGCCGCAATTAATGATCTGCAGAATAAGACAAAGAACTCGACTCCAATTTTTCAAACGCATTTACTGCAAGGTCAAGGACAACCAAGGAAATTCAAATTCAAACGAAGTGTGTCTCTCTTCAACAGACACATTTCCTACAACTATAAATAGAGGAAGAGCTGACTGGAGAAACTACTGGAATACTGATTTTCAAATTCTCTTTAGCTAGAACAATCTCTCAAGTTTCTCTCTAAGTATTCAGTCACTCAACCTCTCTGTGAAACAGCCAAGCCTTCAAGTTTTTCAAGAGCTCCAGTATCATCAAGGTTGTTTCAAGGCACCAGTTGAAGACCTCATATACTTTTAACCTCTGTGCTTTGTGCTTAGATTGTTTAGAGGTGTCCTCAGTTGGAAGGATTTAGATCCTCGCTATGTGTTAGTCTTAAATTTGTTAAGGAGTTAACTCTATGTGAGTTGATAGGATCTTGTGTGGGTCAGCCTAAGGATTCGTGTATCTGTGTGTAAACAGAATCCTTGTAGGTGTAAGCTTGTTTAGGTGATAGATTGTTTAGATAAGTCTTGTAAATCAATCTTACCTAACAAAGTACCTCCTTGCAGAAGGAGTAGAGTGGACGTAGAAGGGTCACACCACTTTCGAACCACTATAAACCATTTGTGTTTGTTTCTTGTTTTTATCATATCTGTGCTGCATTATATATCTGCTCATACTGCATTTAAAAATTTTGAGAAAGACATATTTTAAAAGAAAACGTTTTACAAAAAAAAAAAAAAAAACTCTATCTGATTATTTTCCGCTGCATTTGAAGAACTCTAATTCAGCAAGCTGATTAAACTTATCGCTCAACTTACTGTTTGAGATTGACTGTTGTATTCTATTTTAGAATACAACGGCAATAGTTCACAAAGTCTTGATAAAAAAAATTTGATAGAGGTTCATTCACCCCCTGAACCTCTAAACCACTTAGGACCAACAAAGATAATATACTATTAAATTATGTAATACCTCAAAACATTATAACTATTAAATGCTATATGGCTAAAAAAGTTTGTCATGACATTCTCTAAAATCTCATGTTAAATTTCTAACATTTTGGTTGAATATTCACAAGTTCCTCTAATTTTATCGATTGATTCTAAAATCTCATGTTAAATTTCTAACATTTGGTTCAATATTCACAAGTTCCTTTAATTTTATCGATATTGAATCAATTGCAAAACCAAGATAACAATATTTCTATGTCAATATTCAACATTGTTTCTATTAACTGTTTAAAATTGAGATAAATATATCAAAGCAAGCAAAGCCAAAAAAATTATGTATTCTTTACAAATAAATTCGTCATCATCATCATAGTTCATTTTTAGTACTCTTCAGTCGGCTACACGAATGTTTCTTCAAGAAATTATATGATTTTCCCACATATTGTCCATTAATTCAAGAATTTTAAGATAATTGAAATATGTGGTTAACTTTGGTCTTTGGGGAATACGAAGCATGCACAATTAAGTGTAGAAGTGTCCGTGGTAGTGGTGCCCGGTTCGTATAAACCGCCGGTTCCGGTTCCGAACCGGCGGTTCGGAAAACCGGCAGGGGTCGAACCGGAACCGAACCGGGGTATGTTCGGTTCCGGTTCCGGTTTGTAACCGGCGGTTCAACCGCCGGTTTTTCCGGTTTTTTTTTTTTACTAAACAATGTATTTATATGTTAAAAAATATACAACTTCAAAAGTATAAAACACTAAGTTTGAATTAAAAAAAAATTATTACAACTTACAAACAACAAACTTCTAAGTTTGAATTTAAAAAAATTACAACTTACAAACATAAAAAATAATTACAACTTACAAATTACAAATTGAAAGAGGAAAAAAATGAAATAGCTTGAGTTTCATTCTAAGTTTGATATAGAATAAAATTGCCTACGTATCCCTAAATTGAATTAGAGAATCAAAGCCCACGTAGTTCTTAGTTCTTACTTCTCTTAATTGTAATGAGCAAAGAATGTTGTGTGGTAGATGATATGTCTCAAAGAAAGGAGGACATAATAAGACGTGCATCTAAGACACATCTTATTATCTCCTCATTTCTTTGAGACACATCATCTACCACACAACATTCTTTGCTCATTACAATTAAGAGAAGTAAAAAAAAAAAATGAAAGAGCTTGAGTTTCATTTTAAGTTTGAAAGTGAATATCAAAGTTAGAATGAAATTGCCTACGTATCCCTAAATTGAATTAGGGAATCAAAGCTCACGTAGTTCTCTTACCTCAAACTTACCCATTAGTTCCGGTGGAGGAGGATGTGTTGGAATCGTAGCCATACTCGTCGGGGCCATCGTCATCAAAGACAGATAAATCTAGATGTTGTTGACGTTTCTTTGCTCGAAGTCAATCTTCAAGTAGAGTAATGTTTTGAACATTCTCTACGGTCAATCTTGCCCTTTTTGGATTCAACATATGTCGTCCTTTGGAGAAGGCGCACTCGACGGAAACGTTGGAGGCGGGACTTGCAAAAATCTCCTTCGCAATTTGACTTAAAATAGGATAAGTGTTGATCCTCTTTGACCACCACTTCAAAAGATCCACAGAGTTTTCAAAACAAATAAATTCAAATGTACAACTTAAATATGTATCTAATTCTTGTGTGGGATTAGACCCCCTAGCGCGTTTTTGTGTTCGGTTATCATAAAAATCATAAAATGCATTAAGACCACTAACATTATATGGATTATGTGAAGAACTACTACTACCACCTACATTTTGAGCACCTAAATTATCCCCACAATCATCCCCTAATGAGGTTTTATATTCTTTAAATAAATCATACAAATAGTTTTTAGCTCTAGCTGCAACTTCTACATAATTTGGAATATAGTCAACCGCATCATAATCGGATAACAAAAAATGGGGGAACAAAGCACTATAATACATGCGTAATAATTCGATTAGACCATCTTCTCTAATCCTAGGATCTAATAATTTAGCTATTAAAAATATATCGGGAAGTTCGTGAAAATATTTTAACCATTTTGCTTTAATTGCTATAATAGTGTCACCTATAATAGGACATGCACAATATTCATTCAAAATTAAAGCAATTTTAACACAATTATCTAAGGCTAATGGAGAAGTAGGATAATAAGTGCCACTTAATTCTCTAGTGGCTTCTTCAAAAAATTTTAAAAGAGCTATTAAATTAATGCATGCATCCCAAGAGTTGCTATTCAAATATATCAATTCATGTGGGTTTTCTTTATAAAATTCAATTAGCAATTCTTTATAATTATAAGAATCTTGAAGCATATAATAAGTTGAATTCCATCTATGTTTTACGTCCAATATAAATTTTTTAACTTCCATTCCATTATTTTTACAAAATCTTGCCCATTTTTTATGTCATTGTGTTGATTTAGCAATTTCATGAATTGCATCCGTAATAGGTGAGATTTTATCATGCAAAACGGTTAATCCATCTTGTACACACAAATTCAAACAATGGGGTACACAACGAATATGAAAAAGTCTATCATCTATTGGAGGCCTAAAAAATTCCATTAATGTGGGTATACTAGCGGTGTTAGGAGCGGCATTATCATAACCAATCGAAAATATTTTTGTAACTATATCATAATCATTAACAATTTTTATTATTTTTCTAGCAATTGCTACAGAACTATGTCTTTCATCAAATTCGACATAGGCAATTAATCGTTTTTGCAAGTTCCATGCATTATCTATCCAATGACACGTTACTCCTAAATAATCATGGTTTCCGTAAGGATCTTTCCACACATCACAACAAATAGATACTCGTTGTGTTAAATTTTTTAGTTCTCCAATTAAAGCATATTTATATTCACCTACAATTTTTTCTATGTCACGTGTGACGGTATTCCTAAATATTCTTCTACTAGCGGGTTGAAAAACTTCACAAGTAAATTCTTCATAATCATCGTCAGTTGGAAATTGAAAAGGAAGATGTTTTTAGCAATCAATTCGGCCATTCCTTTCCTATGAGTTAATTGACTAAATTTATGAAGGAAGTTAGGGTCGTTACCTCCGGTTCCCCCACTGGAACCGGCATTTTGTCGAGGAAGATGGGTTTGAGAGCGGTCATTACCCATCTTATCCGGATGTTTGTTGATGATGTGGTTGTTGAACGTTCCGTAGCCCCCTCCGGCCTTGAACTTGTAGCTCTTTCCACAGTAGTTGCACGTCACCGTGAAGTCCACGTTCGAATTTGATACTTTCTCCTTTTTAAAATGTATGGAGAAAATATCACTTCGAAGTGTCGAAGTGGTTCGGCTACGTGTGTCACTCTCTTGAGTTGGACGGGCCTCCGGTTGCTCCTGCTCTTCCTCCACTTCGGCAAAGTCGGCGGCGGTCGAAGGTCCGAGAGCCTCCTCCAAATTGGTGTACTCCTCACTCCAATGAGAGTGTGGAGTGTATTGATCGATAAGATCATCGACTTCAACATCTCGTGGTGGAGGCATCGGTGCCTTTCCTCGGTGAGAAGAACCGGCGGAAGAAGAACCTCTTCGAGACATTTTCGAATGAATCGTAAATTGAGAATTGAAAAAAAAAAACTTGAGAATTGAAACTTTAGAATTGAGAATTGAATTTCAACTTTCGAATTGAGAGAGAAGTGTTGGAATGGTGTGAGGATTGAATGGGGGGAGGAGGGTATTTATAGAAATTTAAAAAAAAAAAAAATATCGCCGGAACCGGCGGTTCGAACCGTCGGTTAACCGCCGGTTTACAACGGTTCTTAAATCTCGACCGTTGATCTCCAACGGTCGAGTGATCCTGGCGTGACACGTGTCCCAACGGTAATTTTTTTTTAAAAAAAAAAACCCGCGCCGGTTCGAACCGGCTTTGAACCGCCGGTTCCGGCGACAACGGCTACTTTTCGCCGGAGCTCCGACGGACACGTGGCGCTAACCCATTCGTCAGAAAATGAAAAAAACAAAAAATTAACCGGAACCGCCGGTTCACGGTTTTGCAAAACTCGAACCGAAACCGAACCGGATGAATTCGGTTTACGGTTCCGGTTTGGAACCGGAACCGGGTCAACGGTTCCCCGAACCGTTGACCGCCGGTTTCGAACCGGCCGGTTCCGGTTTCCGGCGAACCGTGGGCACCACTAGTCCGTGGTTAGGCATGTTGTGCCAAAACCAAATTTTTGGTAAATTCGGTATTTGTTATACCTTTTATTTTATTTTTGGTTTGGTTTCAATGTTAGGTGTCAGTATTTTCAATTTAAACCATATATATATATATATATATATATATATATATATATCGTGTACTACTTCCGTTTTAAAATAAGTTTTACAAAATAAAATATATTCTAATTTATCTCTTGTTTTTGGATTGTCAAAAATAATTATTTTTTTCCTTTCAATTTTGTCATTATCTTTTTTTTTTTTAATTAGATCTCCATTTATTATAAATACTCGTAAATTTTTCTGAAACCTAATTTTGTAGTATTTTTAAAAGCAGATAAATTGAAAGTGAGGGACTACGTTATGTTACAAATATATATAATTACATGTAATTTTTAATTAATTTGAATTTATGTATTTATTCTTATTTAGACAAAGCTATAATCAATAGTTGACCTATTATATCATTTTATGTAATTAGTTTAAAAATATAATTAATCTTCATCGAATTCGATTTAGAAAAAAGGTTTCTTGTTTATCCTCGACCCAACATAATATATATATATATATATATATATATATATATATATATATATATATCCTGCATGCATAACAAATTAACAATATACTAAATTTCATTTTTGATCCTGTATGTTTCAACTTTTTTCCAATTTCAATCCAATTTTCGTTCATGCATGTTTCAATTTTTTCTAATTTCAGTCCAATTTGATCGGAATTTCCAAAATTGTTGATGTTACTTGAGATTTTTCCAATGGCCATGCAACTAAAATTATTTTGAAATTGGAAAAAAATTGAAACATACTGAACCAAAATTGGAAAACTTGACTGAAATTGTAAAAAAATTGAAACATTTAGAATCAAAATTAAAAAAAAAATCAAAACATATAAAATCAAAATTAAAAAAACATATACTTGATTGTTTAAAACTAAAAATATCTTTCATACAGGAGCAAAATTCAAATTAGCCCTTAATAATATCCCTTTTCATAATCTCAAACCTACGTGTATTCATTGTATATATATTGGAACACACCACGCTTTTACAAAGTCGCAAAACTACCTGTATTCACTGTACCAAAACAACTGGACAAGAGTATTATTGGGACAATAATTGCTTGCCTTAGCCGTTCAAGATATGCACTCCAACCCTAATTACAATTAATATAGTTATTATCATAATCATCATAACTATTATTATTATTTTGGAGATAATTGAATCTTTCTTCATCTCTATTTTTCATTTGTAAAAATATTTGAACTTTGGAAAGAGATTAATTAACGGATGAATTATTTGTTAATTTTCTATCATATTTTTATTTCACACTTTATTTAATTTGTTATTGTGCATTATGTTAATACAAAATTACGAAATTAAAACTCCACAAGTAGAGAGAGAAATTAGTACTCTTTTATGGTATCGGTTACATAATAATAATAATAATAATAATAATAATAATAATAATAATAATAATAATAATAATTAATTATTATTATTATTAAGTTAAAATTGATCATTTATATTAAGATCTTTCAAATGGATTTCGTTGTACGGATTAAAATTAATGAAATGATCTAATTATAAAAAAATGTTAGGATGTAAATTGATATTAAATAATAAATATTATATTTGTGTATATGTGTAAATATTGATTATATAATCCATGGTTGTCGAGTTCACGACAAGCATATCGATTTTCTTTGCCTAAATATTTGTTATAACACGATTCACAATAACATTGTTTTCTATGAAATTCAATGAATCCAATTCCATAATTGGGGTACAGAGTTGCAAGGATAGTGATGCTAATTTATTAAAATTATAAATAATTCCACGCGCGGAATGCACGTTAGAATGTTACAATGTTGTACTTAGAAATAAGAACACACATATTATATATATATATATATATATATATATATATATATATATATATATATATATATATGACAACTAAGGCTATCATTAATTAAATAATGCAAATGGGTTTGAGTATTTTGCTAGAAAAATAAGATGATATCAAAGACATAGAATCAGATATCTCGTTAGTATCGTTTTATCATGATTAATTAATAAAACATTATTAACCAAAGATATTTGGTCAATATCATTTTGGTGTGGTTGGAAAAAAATATAAGTGATGATATTTTGGATGAAGTTTCTTGTCTAGGCCCAATTTATTGAGGACTACTTATCTAATTACTTGTGATTACTAGTTTGAATTTTTTGAGAATCAACATTTGACATAGTAACAAAGAATTGAATAAAGAATATAAATAAAATAATCGATAGATCTCCTATGAAACAGTTTCATTTCAAAGATCATGAAGTAGATCAATTTAGGATCCATATAAACTAGTGAAAATAAGTTTAGTTCGTAAGTAGTAAATTTTTGTTTCAAGAAACTATTTCAATAAAATAGTTGCATATGAGTTTTTGAGTAAAATATATCTTGTATGATCATCTCCTTAATTTTAATTGCACATGTTGGATAAAAAAATATTTGTAATACAATACCAAATTAAAATAATGTAACACCCCACCAAAGAGTATTAAAGTTAGAAGTAAGATGGCTGTGGTCCGATTTAGTACAATATACACACACCAATTATCAATTCAAGTATTTAGATGCTATTAATAAAATATAATCCAAATAAATTAACCAGATATTTAACTAATTGTTTTTCCATTTTATATTGATGCTTAGCAGCTTTTATTTGACCAAGACAAAATTTACAAGTTAAATGTTATCTTTACTTTTATTATTTAATATTCAATATTATTAAAATGACTCGAGGATCCACAAAACAAGTAGTCATTAATAAATTATATTAAGCACTTAAAATAGCAATTACATCACCTATTCAATCTTATGGTATTCTATCCATAAGTTTTTGCTAAAACTATATAATTTTGATGATTGTACATCAATAAAGCACTAAAAATTTGAATGAAAAAAAAAAACTCATTTGTTATAATATGTTATCTCGCACGATATGAAAATATATTGCTTCAACCTCTAGCATCTTGCCATGTGTCACCTCTAAATTCTCTTTCAAATTGAAACTTAATTTAAAAAAGAGGAGTTATCTACCACATAAAAAAAAAAAAAAAAAAATATGCATCTTTAACCGACCTAGTACAATTAACAAAAATAAAATGTTAGTATGTCACCAAGTGCTACACTTTAACCTGTGCATTATAAACACAAAGTTCATGTATGACATTTTTATAGATATAATTATGTAATATAAATTTTGATTATTATAAATCAAATTCACTTCCATAAATTCATGTATTGATTGTGAATTGATTCGTTTCATAATAAATTTACGAGATTATCTTACAAAATTATATTTCACCATAGTACATATCACATATATTAACTCTCATGTAATATATTCATCCTTAAAACATTATTCCAAATTTTGTCTTGATAGTTGAAGGGTTTTTATTAAATAATTTTTGACTCTCCTACATTCATAAAAAATATATATAGTGAATCTTTTTATATATGTTGAATTTGAGCCACTAGCATGTTGCCACTTGGCACAATTAGATAAAATAATATTATATTTTAATAAAAATTGGGTGTGGAGAAGTGTACACAATCAGCAGTAGACTTAACTTACAAGCTTCTTCTTCTTCATCAAATGCAGCTCTTTAAATAGAGATTGCCGAACCCTTTGTAGGAAACAAGTAGCACAGACATTTTCTCAAACAGATGGTGTTCATATAGTAGCACCCCACCCACCCCACCCACCCACCAAGAATTGCCACCAGATTCAGGAAACAATAACGGGCTAGCTTTATATGTAGCATATAATTTGTTTAACATAGTATGTTGAGATCCTGTTGATGTGAAAAAGATGGAAAGGTATGAGATTTTGAAAGATATAGGTTCTGGGAATTTTGGTGTGGCTAAGCTTGTTAGAGATATATGGACTGGTGAACTCTATGCTGTCAAATACATTGAGAGAGGCAAAAAGGTCTCTCTCTCTCTCTCTCTCTCTCTCTCTCTCTCTCAATAATTTGAAGTTTATATGGAGATGTTTAATGGGCTCTTTTGTGTGAGTTGTTTTGCAGATAGATGAGCATGTTCAAAGGGAAATTATGAACCATAGGTCCTTAGAGCATCCCAATATCATAAGATTTAAGGAGGTAATATTAATGTATTCTTTTGTAATTAGTAATAACAGATGTTTGTTGCTAGTTTTTTTGTGAAGAAGATGTTTATCTATACAGACTATACTGCATATTTTCTTTGTATTAATGAAGAACAGACCAAAACAGAGAATTGAAATAATTTCTGATAAATTGAGAAAGATTTATTATCTTTTCACAGGTATTGCTCACCCCAACTCATCTAGCTTTTGTTATGGAATATGCCTCAGGAGGAGAGCTTTTCGGGCGAATTTGCAGCGCTGGTAGATTCAGCGAAGACGAGGTATCAAATTTTTCGGCCTTTTAGCTCAACTTGAAGCTTAGTTATGAACACTTCTTTGATCTTCCTAGCAAATGCTGCATGTGTTTCATGGATGCTGTTTTTCTTACATTGATATGTTTGATTTGTCATAGGCAAGGTTCTTCTTTCAACAGCTAACATCTGGAGTTAGTTACTGCCATTCCATGGTACTAAACACTAATCCAATATCACCAGATCCATCCATATTCTTTTTAGTCATGTTGAGAGTTTAATTGTTGATCATTTTCATGAATGCAGCAAATTTGCCATAGAGATCTAAAGCTCGAGAACACGTTGCTAGATGGAAGTGCAGCACCCCGTCTCAAGATATGTGATTTCGGGTATTCTAAGGTAAATTTATTTGAAATCAAATTTTAGTAGTTAATACCTCAAAATCTTGTTAGTTTAACTCTTTGATCATAATTCTCAGTCATCGGTGTTTCATTCTCAACCAAAATCAACGGTTGGAACGCCTGCTTATATTGCACCGGAGGTATTATCAAGAAAGGAATATGATGGCAAAGTAATAATCACTTCCTTAATCTCTTTCAAGTTTTCCAAAAAAAACAAAAAATTAACAAAAAAAGTCTGTAATATTAATACTATTCTTGGCTCCTTAAGATTTCAGATGTTTGGTCATGTGGGGTTACTTTATATGTAATGTTAGTTGGTGCTTATCCATTTGAAGATCCTGATGATCCAAGAAACTTCAAGAAAACAATCATCGTGAGTGAACAAATAAATAACCAAACCAATTAAAAACATTTTCTTGACTTTGTTTAGTTGACATTGAACTTTCTTGCAGAGAATACTTAGTGTTCATTACTCGATCCCAGACTACGTAAGAGTCTCCAAGGAATGCAAACATCTCTTATCTCGAATCTTTGTTGCTGATCCTGAAAAGGTGATCAAGATTTGAACTTTTGATCACAACCCTTCATTAGCCCTTCTAATGTATACTAATGATGTGTGTGCTCGTTGCAGAGGATAACTATACCGGAGATTAAGAAGCATCCATGGTTTCTAAAGAACCTACCAGTAGAGTACATGGAAGGAGAGGCAGCTAGTTTGCAAGTCAAGAACACAGACGACTACTCGTCTCAAAGCATTGAGGAAGCATTAGCTATAATACTAGAGGCTAGAAAGCCCGGTGAGGGCCCTAAAACGAGGGATCTTTTTGTAGGAGGAAGCATGGATCTTGATGAAATAGACACTGATGAAGATATTGATGAGATAGACACAGGTGAGGAGGATTTTGTTTGTGCTTTGTGAAAAAAATTATGTGAAAAGTTGTATTTGGAGGGCCGCTAGGTGTAATGTACAGACAAGAATATGTAGTTTGTGATAATTTATAAAAAGTTCAAGTCTTGAAGTTTTCTGCTAGTCTTTTTCTGTATCTTTTAAATCAAGATTCACTTCACTTATTTATCATGGATTTGATTAGTGGGATTTGTTTACTTTTGAGAAAAAAAAAGATAAGCTTTTTAAATACCCTTTAATGTATGACACCCACAAACTTATCCATCACAAGAATCCATTCTTGTTTGTGGATATAAATGAATCGAATTGAATCGAACATATTATCAGTCCAATTTCAATGTTTGTTTTATGTTATAATACCGTTTAAATAGACTTTTTAGTGGTTGATCATGATTAGAATGTAGACTAGTTTGATTTGATTTTTATAAGATGGCTTATTTGTGAGTTTGATGTATTAAAAAAGATTTGAATATGAAGCATTAGAAATGGGAAAAAAAAAAAAAGGGTTGTGGCATTGTCTGCTGATGTTAACAGGCAGATTTAATTAAGGTGGGGTAAATGCAAAAAGACAACTTTAATTCACTTTTCAAACAGCTAATGTTTTGTTTGGTAATAACATAATTTGTGACAAAGCAAAGTCATTATCTAATACAAGTTGAGTGGCTTGGCAATTTCTTAATGGTTTTTCGTGGTTTATATTTGAACTAATATTATAGCCACTAGTTTTATTTTATTATAATTTTTTCAGAATTTTTTTTTTCAATATATCTTTTCTTTGTTTCTTCTTCCAACTATTGTTTTGAAAAAAACAATAAAGAATCGATAGTCAGATCGATTTGATTAACTTGATCAAAATTCAATAGTCAGATAAGATCGATCAATTCAATTTCAATATTGAATTGGACTATCCAATTTAGTTTAGAATGAGTAGTCAATCTAGTCCAACACGATGAGAAAAATGAAAATGGAAAAAGAACAAAAAATTCCAATTTAATGAAGTAGATTACTATTTATATTTTTTTATGTTTTATAATTTAATTAAAAAGTTACATTTAAGTCCATCAAGCCTTGATCCAATCGTGTGTAATTATTCATTTAACATATATATAGTATGTATTTACATGATATAACAATTAAAAAACATAAAATCTATTATACACTTGGTGCATGGATACTAGATCCATGCACTTGAGTCTGACACGCCGTCATGCGCCTAGGTATCTTGCACAAACTCACTCCTAGATATTATACATTTCTGTTATGTTAGTCATACCTTTATACAATGTTCTAAAATTCGCTAGGCACTAGTCTGGTGACTGGCTGACGACTAGCGCCTAAGATACCTAGTCGAGGTCTAGGCGGCGCCTAGCCACCATATTTAAATTAAATAGATTTTTTTGTTATTATACTTATTTTTATTAATTATTTATCCTTAGAAAATATTTTTGAAACTTTTATATTATTTTATTTTTAATTTTATGTAGGTGGATAAATAAAAATTTCATATCTCATTTATAAAATTTATTTTTATTTGTATTTTTCAATTTGTGAATTATATATATATATATATATCTAACTAAATAATAATAATTTGATAGAAACCTATAATACATTAAGAATACTACTATGTTGCTAAAAAGTGAAAAAAAAAAAAAAAAAGGTATTTGGCGCCTAGAACCACCTAGGCCTGCCTAAGGACGAATTATTCTGCTTAGGACCGCCTAGTCCTAGCGCCTAAAGTTACCAAACAAGCAAAAGTTGGTGTGGTTAGAAGTCGCCTAGGCCGAATTTTAGAACACCGTCTTTAGTAATGTTAGTTGTACATAACATTTTAGATAAAAGTATGATATTTGTATATAAATGTATGACTAATATAACATAAACGTATGATTACTATAACATAAATGTATGATTAACATAATATAAAGGTCAGCGATTTTTTTTAAGTTAAAATATTGCACTAAGGTTATAATATCAAGTTGCACTCTTGTGCACTTGATGCGCACATACACGCGGGTTGGGTCAGGGTTTGGGGTGATTTGGATCTGTGCATTTTTTTTTTTGTCCTGATGTTTATGTTATATTGGTCATATTTTTATGTCCAAATATCATATATTTATTTAATACTTTTAACTCAAAAAAAAAAAACTCTAATTGTACATGTTTACTTTTATGTGATATTAATGGTATAACTTTAGTCATACTTTTATGTAATATATAAGGGTATAACTAACATAATTAAAAGGTATAACTAATATAACTAAAATGTATGAAAAGTTAATATGTCTGTCTAAAAAAAATGTTACGGTACATCTAACATTACTTAAGGTATGACTAACATTACTCAAGGTATGACTGACATAACTAAAATGTATGACTAACATTACTAAAATGTATAACTAACATAACATAAATGTATGATATTGTTTAAGCGAATGTATGCGCGACCTGATGGCGCATGCGGGTGCGTGTGGTGGCCGGGTCGACCCGAGTGCACGGACCTTAGATCCGTGCACCAGGTGCACAAAATTTTTAACGTATAATATCTGGATATAAATGTATGACTAATATAATATAAAAATATGACTAATATAACATAAAAATTAGGGCAAAAAATAAAAAATACGCAAATCCATCAAATCTAATCCAACCTAAGTGCATGGATCAAATCAGTTGCATAGGAGACTTACTCTTTAAAAAAAAAAGAAATAAAAATTAGTGTGTGCATTATTGTTTTATATAATCCTCATAATAATATACTTAACATATAGAATGTGAGAAATTGCAATTATGTTAATGAATGTGTTAACAATAAAAAGAATGCCCTATATTTTCTACTATATCGTATCTTTTTGGTAGATGATATAATAATTTAAAAGACCTCTTTTTAAAAATAAAATAAAAATCATTTTTGTTGATACTAGGATTGCATTAGAGGAGACTCAAAAACACTGAAACGGTTAATTAATATGGATATCTGCTAATTAATTCACCAGATTTATGTTAAATGTCTAAATTATATTACAAAATTAGGCAAAACAACTTGTATTCTGTTTGCATTTTCTGATGTGGCATCAATTTTCCAGTTTTAGTATGCACAATAATTATGATCCTGGATATGGATCTATTCATTATATACATACCGTCAACAAATATTAACTATATATGATATGAATGTTCACAGTTCACTATCTAAGTTTAAGTTTTTGGTTAGAGTTATCAGAGTAGATGTGAAATCTTTTTTATCTTTTAAAGTAAAAATAAAAAGAAGCACACATACTGATTAAAAATATGTGATAAACTTGATATATATATATATATATATATATATATATATATATATATATTAATAACATCTCAAGTCCAATTTGAGTTACTTTCTATTGGGTTTGGGGAAAATATCTAAAATATCAATATACCGCATTTAACATATCAAAACATATTGAAACTTTCGATATATCGAAAAATTTGGTACAATATTGGTATGGTAAATCAAAATATATGTTATTTTGATATATATTTATATATATTCTACATTAATAAACTAAAAGAATAATAATTTTCATTTCAGTATAATGGTATTTTCGATACAACCGAAGTTTTAGTATATAATTTTCATTTCGATACACCAAAGTTTCAATACAAATTTTCCATTTAGATAAAACGGTATTTCTGGTATACCAAGGTATAATATGGTATGAACTACGTGTGGCAGTATGCATTTTACATACCAAAATTTTTTATACGGTATTTGGTATGAGATTTTCGATAAGGTGTATCATACTAAACCACCCCTAGTTTTTGTGATAATTAAAAAAAGTGGATATTGAGATTTTTTTTTTTTATCAAGATGGACTGAGGTGAATTCAGGTTTAAAATTATTTTTATACTAATTTATATATCAAAGCACTAATTTATATGCTAATTTATTACTCACTAATGTTTAATGTCACAATTCATTTTATAGATGAAGCCCAATATTGATGGTCTTCCTTTGACTGTTTAACAACACAATTTGTTTTTGTCCATTTGAATTAAGGTATTCAAGATTTCTTGTGTTTGATTCATGATAAGTACAAATTTACAGTCTTATTTTAAAAGAATATGACTCTTAAAATTATCTCATATGAATATTTATGTTTAAAAAAAATAGTTGTGCTATGTTCATTTAATACATTCTACCAAGAAAGATAATAAACACTTTCGAAAATGTTTTATGATATAAAAGGAAAATACTTGAAATCCATATTTTCAAAAGATAATAATGGTTTTATCATTTATGAGATGGTTTGTGGTATGTATATTGTGTTTCTATTTAGAAATTAAATATTAAATAAGCTAATTTTCCATAGATTTTTGAAATATATTATGTCAATTCCTTCTTTTTTTTTTTTTTTTAAACCTTTACATTGGATTTGCATCAGCCCAATCCAAGAGGACACTAATTGGGCCGGGCCACAAACCCTATAGCCTTCCCTATATAAAACACTCCAAAACGCCACGGCCAAAACCCTAATTTCGCAACAGAGGCTGAGCGCTTAAGAACACACCACACTCTCGCCGCCTCCTCTGCGCTTCATTCAAGATGAAGGTCTCTTTCTTTCTCTATCTCATGGATTTGAAAACTGTTTGTGGCGAATGGAATTTGATTTGAAATTTCTGATGATGTTGTTATTGTTTAATTGTTTGTAGTTCAACATTGCAAACCCGACCACTGGCTGCCAGAAGAAGCTCGAGATCGACGATGACCAGAAGCTGTACGTCTTATTCTTACATTACTTCAGTTATTTTTTTATTTATAATTTAGCTTGGAGATTTACTTTACTTTTACATCGATTATGGTTTACAATTTTATTCATAGTATATTTAAATTAATTTTTAGTCCATAGTGGTGATTTGTGTAGTCTTGTGTTTTTTCTTGTAGAAGTGCAACTTACATTCTGGTAAAATCGGTAAATTGATTAAGTTTAGCATTTGTGCAGATTATTTTACCAGTTATATACTAGATCATGTTTAGTGTTTGTGTAATTAATTGATTCCAAGTCATCAAGATTTGATGAAATACAATGTTTTTTGAAATTTAAGAGGGGAAATCAGATATCAATTGAGAGAAAATTGAGTTCTTCCATTCTGATAGTTGTCACTTACCTGCACACAGTGTTCCCTATTTTCAATTGGTGTGTGCTAAAGGCACCACACTCTATTAGTGTATTGGTGGGTGTTAGCACACCCCTTTTCAATTATTGCTTTATCAACTGATAATTTTTTGACAGTCATTTTTTGCTGTGCTCTAATTTAGGGAAATCCAATGCCCAGTGTTTATGGTGCATTCCCATGTTGCACTTTGTAAATGACATATTGAGTTTTAATTACTCTTGGTGATAATATTGGTCTATTAAATAGGAGAACATATAGCCTGATGTTTATACTTTAATAGATATCCTTTTCTGGCTGTGTGGGCTCTATGGTTGCAAATGTGTTATAGCAGGCATTGAATCTTATTATGTGTGTTGAATTGATACATGTTGCACATATTTTTGAGTGTTTTTGACTCTTTGTGTTTTGCACTTCACTTGATCCTAGCATTGATCAAGTTGAATTGTCTAATTTTTCTGTGTCTTGCTATTACAGCCGGGTATTCTATGACAAGAGAATCTCTCAGGAGGTCAGCGGAGATCAATTGGGCGATGTAAGTTTTCTCTCCTTCGAATTTTTGTTCACTTCTACCATTTATTGATTAGCCCCGAATATCTGATTGTATGTATTACATATTTAATTGACAATCAGGAGTTCAAGGGCTATGTTTTCAAGATTATGGGAGGGTGTGACAAACAAGGTTTCCCCATGAAGCAGGGTGTGTTGACCCCTGGTCGTGTGAGACTCTTGTTGCACAGAGGTGACTAAATTTTTTTCAGGTCTCTATGTTCTATAGTTTTTAATCAACTTTTATTTACAAGAACTTCATCTTTATACAAACAGGAACACCATGCTTCCGTGGTCACGGGAGGAGGAACGGAGAGCGCCGAAGGAAGTCCGTCCGTGGATGCATTGTTAGCCAAGATCTCTCAGTCTTGAATTTGGTGATTGTTAAGAAGGGTGACAACGATCTTCCAGGGCTTACTGATGTTGAGAAGCCAAGGATGAGAGGTCCAAAGAGGGCTTCCAAGATCCGCAAGCTTTTCAACCTTTCCAAGGAAGATGATGTGAGGAAGTATGTCAACACATACCGACGGACATTCACCACCAAAGCCGGTCAGTTTCAATTCTCTCACTTTTTTAGCATGGACAAAAACAGTGCATGTTGATATTATCTTACATTTATGAACTTTGTTTGTGTATGAAATAGGCAAGAAAGTGAGCAAGGCCCCTAAGATCCAGAGGCTCGTGACCCCTCTGACTTTGCAGAGAAAGAGAGCAAGAATCGCTGACAAGAAGAAGAGAATCGTCAAGGCCAAGAGTGAGGCCGTTGAGTACCAGAAACTCCTTGCATCTCGTTTGAAGGAACAGAGGGAAAAGAGAAGTGAGAGTTTAGCGAAGAAAAGGTCTAGACTTTCTGCAGCATCAAAGCCATCACTAGCTTCTTAATTGCTTGTAGGCTGCAAGAAAAATCTTTGGTATGGGTTGCGAATACCATTTCCGAACCAATTCTGAGTTGAGATAATTTTGAGTCATGAGTTCAATCAACAACTGAAAATGTTCATTGAACTGCTGTTCTTCAGTTGCTATTTCCATTTTGACAAGAGATTTTGAGATGTTACTCTGTTTGGTTGATTCATCATCTTATCTATAGACTACATACATTTATTTATGTGATTCAGACATTCTACTTTTGAGTTTTCTAGTAATTATTGAATGGTATTGCACTTTCCTATCTTATCTAATTATGTTATCTTCATTTTAGTGTTTATTACCTTAAGTTCGACTTTTATTTATTTATTTATCTATGATCATGTTTTGATAGTATGATATTGTGTTTATCTTATTTGTCTAATATTTGGGATGGTGTATTATGTAAAGTTTATACGTAAATGTTTTTGTAGATTAGCAATTATCCATTGTATAATTACGTATAATATTATTTATGCATAAATTATATACATTTTGTAAGACCATCAGATCTTTTATTTTCACCCACACCAAATTTAAAATGCTTCAAGATTAGAAAGATTTGGAGATAACCTAATCTTGAATGGTCTAATTCAAAATATTTTTCCTTTACGCATGATGACAAGCAGTGATTCTAAATTCAAAAAACATATAAATCAGTAACGAGTCAAATACCGTTAGGTGAGATAGTCGCACAACATAGGAGACTCTGTCTCGTTGTCCTAACAAAACATGTATGAACAAATACAGCACAATGAAGCATCATATGTTCAACGTTGCGTTTCAAGAAACATTTCCACATCCCTACCATTAACAACTCTGCAATCTCTCCTAATCTCTCCATCCAATCCAGATTGCAAATCTCCCATTTTAATCATCCCTTCAACAAATGCCTTAAAGAATTCACCTTCATTCTTGCTAAACATCTTCACATACCTTTTGGTCTCTGGTGATGTGAAAAGAGTTTGATCGGAATTGAGAAACCCTCTCCCATTGACCAAGTCTTTGTAGTACTGATTGTCGAATCTATCAGGTGTTGCATCTAAGTCTCCAGTGACCTCTTGGTCGCCTTCGAGAGGGCAGAGTTTGTTGAGTTGGGCTCGATAGGTGGGCTCGATGGCAGGGTCGGGCCGCCCAGAGCCCGATTGGTTGTAGAGGCGAAAGAGTATGGAGAAGCATCTAGCTTGGCCAATGGAGTGGGACCCAGAAAGGGCTACTAAGTCTTTGATGGTGAGATTGAATTTGGAGAATAGGGTTATGAGAGAAGTAGCATTGGCTCTTGGACTTGGCATTATCTCATTTGATGCTTCTTGGCTTGCTGTTAAGCTGTCTTTTCTCCCTAGTTTCACTTCCCACTTTGGTCCTCCACTCTAGAGAGAGAGAGAGAGAATATAAATTTTGGCATCAAATTCAAATTCCTCCAACTACAATAATCTAAAGCCAAAAATATCTTCATACTAAAAAAAATCACAAAATATAAAATTGGGAGAATTTATTTACCAGAAAAACAGCATCTCTGGCGGCCATAATTACAATATCAGCACAAGACACGACAGCTGGACATTCTCTCTCCAATGCTTCCTTAACTTCATCAATTACTTCGAATGATCTCAACGAATCTATATTTGATAAAGCTAATTTCTCTCCAACCATGTTTGGTGTGTCATCTAGCAACAATGATCCATCACACCCCTACAATAATAAAATTTATAAAATAAAATAATCAAGAAAATCCCAATAAAAATTTAATCTTGATTATGATCAGGAAAAAAAAAAGGTGTTACGTTGACAAAGCAATCATGGAACTGTAATCTCATGACAGAGGCAGCACTTCTAGTTTCTCTAGCCATGGCCTGCTTTATTACACCTCGTACGATGAGCTCCGCTTCCGGGCAACTTTCCGAGTAGAAACCCCGCCGGAGCGGCGGCGCTGCCGTGGCCACGGCGGAGCTTAGCAGGACGGAGAGAAGAAGAATCACGTGGGGCATTTTTTTCTTTTGCTTTTTGGATGTGTTTACACTTTCTACTGAAATGGCTGAGAGATAAAAAGTAGGATTTCTATATGGGATCTTGTGAGTGTTTTTTTTTTCTTTTTTCCCTTCATGTAATTATTGTGGGGAAATATGGGATTTTTGTAGGACTAAAGTATTGGGTCCCACTTACATGTTAATAATTTAATGTGTTCATAATCGATTCTATAAGAGAATTAGATCTATATTCCAATTTAATGTTTCATTTTATATTTTATTGATTAGAATTTAGTTAAGTGTCAATTAATCATCTTTACATTTAAGCGTATGGTGATTATTTTGAAACATCTGATGATGAAACATAAAGTGAAATAAAAAATCTTATATTTACTTTATTTTGATGTGTGGTAATTATTTTCATTTGATTTATTTTATTTTATTTGGTTGAATATTAAATATATATTGATTTTTACAATAGTAGGACACATCAAGTTGTGTATATTGTGGGTGACTGAATAAACCACCAAATTATCTTTGATGAATAGAAATTTTAGAACTTAATTAAGAATTAGAAATATCGAAAATTAAAAGTTTGATAACCGATTTAGAAAAATTGCCCTCCCCTCAATAATAGACAAAGCAAAATAAAAATATGAAGAGACGATTGTGAGAATTTTCACACCTTTTAAAGCTCGAAAGAAGATAAGCAATGGATGTGACAATGGATAGGGTTATTGCTATTTTAATTAATAATTTATTTTGTTTTTATTTGATTTGTAGGAATAATGTGGGCCCAATAGGATGAGTGTTGGAGTTTGTGAAACTAATTCTGACAAATAAGTTTGTTGCAGTTGTGGACTCTGTGGGTAGATAGGGTGCAAATGTATTATAAATGCAACTCAATTAGAATTTTGATATAATAAAATATTAAGGTAGTGGTCATTTATTTATTTGACAAATGACGACAATTTTACAAAGATTTTTTTAATGATTTGTTTTACAAAAAATTGAATGCATGGAATGGAAAAAAATATTAAATATATGTCATTTGTTTTGATTAATATACTGTATACATATATAGTCACATAAAAATGTCTTCATTTGGTCTCAAAATGAGTGTAATTGAAAAATATGTTCAAAAATAACAACCGATTTAGGTATTCTAGAGATAATTACCCTTACGGCTTCCAAAACTATCTATATTTACCATTCTTAAACTAAATGATTTAATATACCAAAATACCGTGAATGAAAGAAAAAAACACTTAGAACCAAATTTAAATATGAATAAACAAATCAATTTATAAGACTTTTTCTTAAAAAAAAATTATTTTGAGACGAAGAGAATACATAACTTTTTATGTACAATTAGGTGAGAAATTTGAACAATTATACATTCAAGAGAGATATAACCTACCAATGAAAAAGGTTGGGACAAAGGGAATACATAACGTTTTATGTACAACTAGATAAGAAATTTGAACAATTATCACTTCATTTAGAGGGGATACACACCTACTAATAAATAAGCTTCTTGCAGGTGTCAAATATATTGTATATTATTTGCATACAAATAAATATTAGATTATACATTCATTACCCTTATTTGGAAATAATATATTGTATATTATTTGCATACAAATAAATATAATAAGCTGCTTGTACGTGTCAAATATATTGTATATTATTTACATACAAATAAATATTAGATTATATATTCATTACTATACCCTCATTTGGGAAATTGCTAAGGACCACAAAAAGCTCAAGTAATAATGTTCATCATTATCGTTGAAATCCACTACCCACATAAGTGGCAACATTTCATTTCAAGCTTCTTAGTTGATATGGTATAAAAAGCACAATGTGTTGAATTATTTCTACTTGATTTGTTCTGATATTTTCCCTTCTTTTGACTTGAAATTATGAGGAATGTAGAGATAGGGATGAAAAAAGGTGCAAATATAAGATGGGGTTTGTAAGTAATCCATACTTCTATAATATATATAAAAATTGGGAATTGATAAAATTTACTAATTTGCCACTCTTCATTTTAGAAATGTCTTGTTAAGAAAAATAAAGAAAATGAAATATATATATGTCTTTCTTGATAAACTATCAAGGATTATAACAAAAAATATATAAAATAGAAGAAATATATATTTCTTGATAAATAATACATTATTATAAAATAAGAAAAAATATGTCTTTTATATATGTATAAATTATGCAATTAAATTATCACAAAAACTTATGTGCACCAGTTGCATAGAAGTGAAATTCTGTGCAATCCATACATTTATGTTATAAATATAGTACCTTTGTGTACAAATATCCGTACCTTTTAAAATGAACATACATAAAGGTATTACATTTATAACATAAAGGTATGGATTGCACGGTGCAACTGGTGCACAGAAGTGTTACTCTTAAATTATATTTAAATAGTTATATGTATTATTTAAATAGCTATAAGTTGTACAAAATTGAAGCTAAAAGTTTATTAATTATATGCATCTAAATAATATAATTTATTATATAAAAAGTAACCCACTTATGGGTTTTTTTTTTTCTTTAAATCGTCTTTTTTATTTTAATATAAATTTTGTGATAAAGGAATTTAATAGAAGAAAATTACTACTTTTTGAAATTTATGTACCTAAACATTAATGTACAAGATAAAATAAATGTTTAAATTTTTATAAAGTTAGAAGTTTATACAAAAATATTTTACATTAGAAATATGTATTGTAAGATGTAATACAAGAAGTATTTCTCTATAAAAATAAATAATTACAAATATTCAATTTTGTATTATTAGAAAATACAAGTGTATAAGATAATATATATATATATATATATATATATATATATATGAAATTTTCACATATAAAAAAAAGCTTATTAAATAAGCTATTCTATAATCTTTAAAAAAAAAAAAAATCTTACTTTATAAGCTATAATGATTCACACCACATATCCACCCCTAACATATATTGTAAAACTTAATTCAATTAAAATTCTACTATTTTCAGTTAAAAGTCTACTTTATATAATGATTTTGTAAAATTATAAAATATAATTCTAAAAAACAAATAAAAATATGAAAAACGAAATAATAATGAACTACTAGTTTAATGAGAATGTTAATAGTTTGCATACCAAATTCTTTAGAGTTAAGAGATGTCTTGTGAATATTAATTTGTGAGACATTGCCCAATTTATAATATTTAGATATAAATAATCCACTTTAATTTAATAATAATGAGGAGAGAATTGAGTGAAACTTCATCTCACATGCCCAAATTGATTTGCTTGGCATAAAAGAGATTTTGGTAAGAATTTGAAATAAAGGGCACATTACAAAACAAACATGCAATAATCACATATTTGTGCCTTCTTTATATATAAAAGGGAAAAAAAAAAAAAAAAAGATGTCTTATACATCACAAAATTCAACAAACTTATTTTCGAATTCTTCCACCACATCTCCCTCAAGGAAAAAAAAAAAATTCAGATCATAGTGTTTGATATTATAAAGGCATGACTAGATAAATACTAGTTATCAATGAAATTCTAGTATTTATCCTAGCATGTTCACAAATACTAATAAACGAACATGTTGTGACAGGTTCAGTAAATCATTAACCAGATGACAAAAAAAGCAGAAAAATAGATGATGAAATAAATCAATCAATAAGAAACAAATTTCCAACTCCAATGTCTATTGAGTCTCCAGATCAAAACCTCAAAAACAATTTTACCTTCCACGCCGAAGCTGTAACAACGCATGATTTACAACGGAATAAACCACTCATTCGAAAGAATAACCACCGATCACAATTCCAATCATCTCGAGAAATCACGATCTACAACACATCCTATTCTTTTCTGGGATAACTTGTGCAGGACCAGGAATAACGATTTTCTTACCGGATAAAGAAGCAGGATTGCCGTTGGCTTGATCGTCACCAGCAACAAGATTTTTCTTATTCACGATGTTAAAGATCTCACTCAAAACGGTCAAGAATGCCTCCTCCACATTTGTAGCTTCCAATGCTGAAGTCTCTAGGAAGAATAGTCCTTCCTTCTGAGCGAATTCCTTGGCATCCTCGGTGGGGACAGCTCGTTGGTCTTCAAGATCGCTTTTGTTTCCAATCAGAATTATTACGATGTTCTTATCTGCATGAGCACGCAGCTCTTCTAACCAACGGGGTATGTGGTCAAAGGTTGGACGTTTTGTTATGTCATAAACCAGCATTGCTCCCACAGCTCCCCTGTAGTATGCACTTGTAACAGCTCTATATCTGTTTTGGAGAACAGAGAAGACAAAGAATACCAACTTGTATTAAATCCTGTCTAAAACATAATTTAGGGTAAACTATTACGTAGGATAAGCTATGAATCCAAGTTATTGTAAGAAAAGTTCCTAACTATTTGAAATATCAGTCTCCAGTGTGACTCGCCTAATCGTCCATGTTGTCATCACATTCTTAGCTAAAACCATATTAAGGTCATGAAATTAGTGCTTATAGTACTTGGTGTTTTTCAACATATTAACTCCCATGCTCCACATTCTTGACTAAAACCATGTTAACGTCATCAATGATACTCGATTATCTGGAAACTCTCTAAATTATACAAGTTTCAATGAGGTAAAAGAGGAAGGTATGCACTGACAAGTGACAACATCTTCTCAGAGGATTGAAGAACTCACCTACCTTAAAATGTGGAGATAAGGTTGGATGTCTGTGGAATAACAAGTGATTAGGACTTAATATGCATGAGTAAGATGAAGGCTCAATTGCTTGAACTTATAAGACAAGTCGAGTCATTTTACTGCCCAATAAGGGTTGAAAAGCTTCCCACAAGTTCTCATGCTTAGATTAGCATTTAAGGCTCAAATGACACATTCTAAGCCATAGAAGCCGTTAATAAAAAAGGAAAAAGAAGAATCTAGATTTCTTCCAATTTTCTTTTCCCAGAACCTCCTTTGTGGTTTTTGTAAATGTGATATTCACACAAAATTTATAATGACTAATTCTTCTTTTTTGGCATTTGAACTCCTTAATATAGTAATTGCTTCCTGGAGCTCCTTAATTTTGTAAGCATTCTTCCCCAACAGTCACCAAGTCAATTTGATTAATGTTTGACCTATTTTGAAAGATAATGATCACATCTAAATTTATCAATGTCCTAGCCTATGGAACAACATATTAAATGGAGGATAAAACACAAACAGTCAGGAACCTCATCTGAACTTTCAGATTTGGAAGAAACAATTCATTAATACTTGTCGCAATTCGAAGTTTAATTTTAGTCTTAAAGTAGGTTTCCAAATGAAAATAACTAAATAGAAAATGGCTCGCCTTTGGACTCTAGTGAATAATACCAAGAAATGTCTAGTAGGCTTGTTACATTTACTTCCCACAATTATTTTAATAAATCACTTCAATTTGGACTAAAACCTGTTTCACCATGAAAACCTTGGCTAAAATTTAATATCCGGCAAACGATGTGTTACTAAATCCATGCCAAATTTATACCATGAATCTAGATAAGAGATTCAGCAACAATAGCTCACTTTAAAAAAGTAATGACTGGCAGAAGATTATCAACAAATGTACACCAAATCAAGGCCTTTTGAACATAATATAACAAGTTTAATCTATCTGTAGCTTTTGACAGCACATTTTTAACAAGTTTAATCTGAAAATGGAAGCCTCAAGGTTTTTGGTGAATGCACATTTGAAATTTATACATTCACATCAAAGACATGAAGGTTGACTATGTCTTTAATCCAGCAACATTTTGCACCTTTATCTTAATTTTATCATTATCATTATTTTTCCTAGAAAGGCAAGCTCAGAGCAGTGTCTTTCTATAACTAGTGTAAAAGGTTTGCTAAGAGCAGCACTTCTGCACTTTTTTTATTTACTTAGCTAGTCTTTTATTTTAATTAGATAATTTTCATTTGGGGTAAAATACATCCTGGTATGAAAATTCTGAGTGCTTTCCCCTTTAATAAAAATATGTACAGTTTACACGTGGAATTGATTAAACTCCACCTGCTTTCCCAAAATCTTAGTTTTTTCACACTTTTAATGTAATAAAAGAAACATGGAAAGAAAACAGAAACGGAAATCCAATGATCAAACAAAGAAAATGAGAAGGAAATTGGCAAGGCAGACAGTAACAGTACATGCAGGCAACGTCATTGCTGCAGATGGCAGTGGCTGAGTGATTGGTTTGGTGAATCCGGAAGATGACAAAAAATGCTAAAATTCTTGAAAGTATAAACTTTGTGCTAGAATTATTGATATTTCTGAACATCTGAGACTGGTTTTGAAGATTTTGCGGCTAAGTTGTAAGGTTTGGGACATATTACCTTCTGATCTTTTTGTAATTTTGTTAATTTTTTTTTTATTTGTTGAAATATACTAATTCTTGTTGTATAAAAATTTTGTTATTTTTTATAGTTTTATGTAGATTTTCTTTTGTAATTTTATCATTTTCCTAGAATAAATTTTAAAAGCAAAAAGTTAATTAAGAATTCAATTTAAGTTAATGTTCCTTTTGACTTATTTGAAACATCTTATTTATAATTATAACTTTTAGATTTGTTTAGTAGTTCATGTTTATTTAAAATCAATTTTAAGATCCTTTTTAAATGCTTGGAATTATTCAAATCAAACTCATAGTGGAAAAGACTAAAAATTTTATTTGATAGTTTTCCGTATTAACTTAGAAAATTTCAAATTTTAATGATAATTTAATAATATCTATTGCACATATTTGTAAGAAGATAAAAATATAAAAGAAATACCAAAAAATGAAAGGCATAAAGGAAAAAAATTCTAGACCATTGATTCACTTTTAAATCAGATCAAACCTTTGATAAATCAGGAAATTTTATACAAAAATTAACACCATTTATGTTTGTGTGATGGAAAGGGAAATTCTGCTGATTTTAGTCATTCTCATGTGTAAATGATGAATTTTTTTAAACACAGGGGGAATGACACATAATTTTCATATCACATGCAGGTTTGGTGTATTTTACCATTTTTATTTGTTTAGTTATTTATTAAATAATGTACATTCTTTTCGTACATTAATATACAACTATCCTGATTATTTTTAAAAAGTTAAATTTGGACACTCTTACACTCAAAGCTATTAAAACTATGGATACTCTCACACTAAATCAAAGCTCTTACGAATAAAGGCAGAAAACATTGATGTGCCTTGTGTTAAAGACGTATTCATCTACTGCGCCTTTGATGTTCAGGCGCAAAGTTCAGAGGCACTTGTCACCTAAATCTTTTAGCTTATGTTATTTGTGGTAAAGAGCAAAAGCTGACTAAATTCACTATATTCTGTTAAAACAACAAATGCAACCATGTGAGGCAGATGCCTTTGATCATAACCACAATAACTAAATGAACTAGAAGCAAATGAAGCACATAAAAGTAAAACTATTCATATGAAATATGGGCATACGAAAATCGAATCAAGCCAAATGACATAATTTTTATTCATATGGAGCTTAAAATTGCAGTTAAAATTGATCTGTTTTTCAATCAAGTAAGCTTCAATCGACATGACAAGGTTAAGGGAAAGTTGTTCTTAATGTTCGGTTTAACCAAACAAGGCAAAGTTGTTCTTATACATATTAGTTTAACTAAATAAGGCAAAGTTGAGCAGAGTAAAAGGGTCAAAACTTTATGTGTAAATGTAATAGAGCTTCAAATGAGAATTCAGAAATCAATAATGATTCTCGATTAGTTCAATTATCTTTTCAACCCTAAAAAAGCAAATCGATCCAGCGAAGATCATCCGCACAGAAACCTCAAACTACGAATACTCAAATCAGCAACAATATCTTCATAAAACAGCACCAATTCGGAAAAATTGCTCATAAATCAGATAAATTCAAGTTGACACACCTTTCCTGACCAGCCGTGTCCCAGATCTGAGCTTTAACAGATTTATGCTGAATAACAAGAGTTCGCGTCTGAAATTCAACGCCAATCGTGGCTTTGGAGTCCAAGCTGAACTCATTACGAGCAAAACGGGAAAGTATTTGAGATTTTCCGACGGCGGAGTCGCCGATCAGCACCACCTTGAACACGTAGTCTATTTTCTGGCTGGGATCACCATAACCGCCGCTCGCCATTTCAGTTCACGCCAAGAAAATCACTCAAATTTGGAATTATTAGCTATGAATTTTGGGATTTTTGTGGGTGAATTCGCAGAATTTTGAGACTAATAAGAAGCGGATGAAGTGGTGGAGAAAGGGAGAGGAAAATTAATAGATCTTTGTTCTTTCTTGCTCATGTAATGAGTCAAATATGATGTCATAATTATTGGTATTTATTAATTAATTGATATGCTCAGAAAATGAATGATACAAAAAAAAATTTATAATAATAATAAATAAATAAAAGAATGCTATTTTTGAAAATATATTGAAGGATTATTATGCAAATGAAAGATGTGAAAATGTCATTTATACTAATTTCCGTTTCAAAAAAATGATCACTCGAGAATTGTTTTTCAAATTGCATATAATTTCCCTTCTTAATAAACATCTAGTTTTAGAGAAAAAATATAAATAAATAAATAAGAAAAAAATAAAAATTAAGACGAGTTGATTGAAAATGATTGTTCAAAACTTTCAAAATTTATTAATTAATGAAATTGAATTTTTTTTTTTGAATATATGTTTTAAAATAAATAATGAAATTTATTTATTAAATTTTGACTTTCATTTTTTATCATTTAATTGAAAAGAAAAATTGATGATCGTTTTAACATTCAATAAAAAACAAACTAAAAAACTGTTGGGTAGGCAAGACAATATATATTCTTTTCAAAATAATAAATAAAAATTTATTTATGATTCTCTACAAATGCAACTTATATTTCAATAATTAAATAATTATTCAATCATTTTATGTATGTATTGCATAAATCATAAATTTAATTTTAATGTATAAATAATATTTAATTTTTCCAATTTTATTAATGTTTTTTAAATCCTATATATTACATGAACCCTATACTAATATTGAATTATAAAAATGAGAAGTTTAAATGAAATGCTTGAAACTAGGGAGATGAAAATAAGGGTTATTTGAAAACAAAAACTTGTGTACATTAGTTGTAATATTTGAGCGACACTTGTGTGCCTCTTGGATCAATCGGGTAATCTCGTTCAGGAAAGACCAAATATGGAGAGAATGATTGGATTTGGCCTATTGAATAGTGACTTTCTGCACATTTTTTTTTTCGCGCATATATCCATGTCCTCAAATTTTTTTTTGAGGTATTATATATTTATCCTATAGGTATTACAAACATGAACTAAAGGTATTGATATTTGAAGGGTATATGTGTGATACCTTTAGACCTATTAGGTGAGCACGCGGTGTGGAAGGTATTACAAATTTGTTCTATAGGTATTACAAACATGAACTAAATGTATGTGATACTTCAATATTATATGTGTGATACCTTTAGACATGTTAGGTGCGCGCGGTGTGAGAGGTATTACAAATTTGTCCTATATGTATTACAAACATGAACTAAAGGTATGTGATATCTGAATAATATATGTGTGATACATTTAGACATGTTGGGTGCGCGCGGTGTGGGCGCATGGTTCTTGAGGTATCACAGATTTGTCCTATAAATATTACAAATTAGGTGATACCTAGAAAATATATGCATGATACCTGAAGAATAAATTAGGTGCGCGTGTGCGGTGCACACCAACTACGGTGTGGGGTGCGTGGGTGGCGCGTGGGCATGTGTGGGGGCGGCTCACGTGCCGGGTCAGGTTGGGGGCATACAATTTTTTGCCCTTGTGCAACACATCCGAAACATATAAAAAGATAATATAATTTAACATAAAATTCAAATATTTAAAGTACATATATATACAAAAAAATATCAAATTAACAATATAATCATATTTTTCTCGTCTAAAAAGTTATTATTGGTGTCATCCACACACGAATTACAAATGAGGGAGGCAATAAGAAATCTAAAACCTCTTATTAATATTATATATATATATATATATATATATATATATATCAGTTTTGTTCTCAATTATCACTATTCAATGGGTATCCGTACTCGTTAAATACTTATTTATTAAATATAATTTTTTTTATTTGAATCTAAACGGGTATTTTGTATTTTATTAATTTATTTGCAGAATAAGTGTCGGGTACTTATGGATACCGGCCCATTAAAAAATCTATACAATACATGTGTATAGCACGTGTTAAAAGTTGGAAATAGTAGTGTTTTGGAGCTTGGATATGGGCTCCCTTTGACCCAATAGGCTCACATGTTAACTAAAAGCCCAAACTCATAAGCTTGTGTTTCTCACATGACCCAAGTTCAAATAGTATTTAATTATATTGATGTGTGTATATTTTTTGAGGATGTGAAATCATAACTTCTCTCTTTTTATGGAGTGAAATATAATTTAACTTAATAGGGATACATTTCATAACAAAGCCCAATTTATAGTTAATTTCATAATTCTAAACCCAATTTTTAAAGTTTCTCAATAAGAGACTCAATTTAATTTTTTTTTCTCAATATAAGACTTGAAATTTAGATTGAGTTCTCAATTAGAGTTGCTCATCCGGTTCGGAAAACCGTTGACCCGGTTTTGGTTTCAGTTCGGGCAAATGTCGAACCGTTAAACCATCGGTTTAACCGGCTGTTTGCATATTTTTTTAAATTGATGATGCCACGTGTACAACCCTAATCAACTAGTCATTGGTAAGATCAATGGTCGAGAAGAAGTAGCTATTGGCGAACCGACAGTTCGAACTTTGATTTCAATCAATGGTCAAGATTAATTGACCGTTGATGATGAACGGCCAAGATTGTCCGAACCACTAGTTTAACCAAACCAGAACCAGCGGTTCGAACCGATCGGAATTATTATTATTATTTTTTAAAATTTTGCATTTTGGTTGAAATATATAAATACCCTTTATCTCCTTTGTGAATTGCACACCAATTCTTTGTCAATTTCATTCATTCTTGAATCAATCTCTCTATCAACTCTCAAGCTCACTCACACTTTGATTCTTTCATCAATTTTTCAATTCATCATCACTTATTATATTTAGTCTTCTAGTGTTATTCTATATCTTCTTCTTCTACACTTCTTCTTCTACTTCTATTTTTTTTTTCTTCTTCAATTGAATCAATTCTATTTCCATTCTCTTCCAAAAAAAAAAATGTCTAGAAGAGGTATTTTTTCTTTTGCCGGTTCATCTCGTGGAAAATGAAAGAGTCCTATGCCACCACCACGATCTTTGCAAGATGATGATGATGATGATGATATCATTGATTCTAATTTTCAATGGAGTCAAGATGATTTGAAGGCCACTTTAGGCCTTAATACCACCGCCACCTTTGTCGAAGAAGAAGAAGAGGAGGTGCCTAGGAGAGCAACACAAGAGCGCAACAATACGACATGCACCGCTAGAGCACCTTCTACTCTTCAAAGTGATATTTTCTCCGTTCATTTTAAGAATGAGAAAGTATCGAATAACAACGTTGATTATAATGTCACGTGTAACCATTATGAAAAAAACTACAAATTCAAGCATGAAGGGGGCTATGAGACGTTCAACAATCATATATTGAAGAAGCATCCCGACAAGATTGGCAATGATCGATCTCAAACACAAATTTGGGGATATACCGATTCTTCTCAAGGTGGAGGTATGGATTCTCTTATTTTTAAATTTAGTCAATTGAACCATAGGAGAGGCGTAGTCGAATTAATTGGCGAAAAATATCATCCATTTCAATTTCCTTGTGATGATAGTTTTGAAAAATATACTAGCACTTACTTACAACCTAGTAGTAGAAAAATATTTAGAAACACCGTAACACGGGATATAAAAGAAATAGTTGGAGAGTATAAATATAAATTAATTGAAGAATTTAAAATTTTAAAAGAAAAACTTTTTATATGTAGTGATATTTGGAAGGATCCTTATAAGTTGCATGATTATATGAGTATTACTTGTCATTGGATAGATGATGCATGGAACATACAAAAACGTTTAATTGCATATATTGATTTTGATGAAAGACATTCGGCTATTCACATTGTATAAAAAATTATTCATGTTTTAAATGATTATGGTATAGTACGAAAAATATTTTCCATTGTATTTGATAATGCTAGTGGTAATACGACTAGTTTACCTTCACTTATTGAAATTTGTAAACCTCCAATTCAAGGTAAATTTTTCCATATTCGTTGTATGTGTCATTGTTTAAACTTATGTGTTCAAGATGGTTTAAAATTATTAGATGATCATATTAAACATATTAAAGAGGCAATTTATGAAATTGCTAGATCTACGACATATCATAAAAAATGGGCTAGGTTTTGTAACAAAAATGGAATGGAAGTTAAAAAAATTGTAATCGATGTGCAACATCATTGGAATTCTATACATTACACATGCTTCAAGATTCTTATGATTATAGACACATGTTTTATCAATTTTATATGAAAAATCCACATGATGACATTATTTTATTTGAAAATTCATGGGATGCATGTCTTAATTTGATTCAACTTTTAAAATTTTTTGAAGAGGCAACTAGGGAATTATCGGGTCGTTATTATCCTACTTCTCCATTAGTTTTAGATCATTGTGTAAAAATTGCTCTTATTTTCAATGAATATTCAACATGTCATATTTTAGGAGACACAATTATAGTGATGAAATGGAAATGAATAAATATTTTCATGAGATACCCGATTTATTTTTATGTGCTAAATTATTAGATTCTAAAATTAGAAAAGATGGCTTAGAAGAATTATTAAAAATGTATTATAATGCATTGTTCCCAAATTTGTTATTGGGAGAATATGATGAAGTTGATTATGTTCCTAATCATGGTAAAGCTAAACAATGGCTAATCGAATTGTTTAAAGAATATAAAGTATTGTTTGGTGATTTTAGTAATGATGTAGTAGGTAATCAAAATGTATAAGGTAGTAGTCATTTCTCTTCTTCATCTAGTTTTGTTCCGGCTCCGATTCTTAGCCAATTTTACAATTTTTATGATATTAAAACACAAAAAAGAGCTAGATGTTCTAACCCTTGTCAAGAATTAGATTTATATTTAGATACTAGTTTTGAACAAAATTTATTTCAAATACATCCTCCTCCGCCGGAACCAACGTTGACGAATGAAGGTAAGTTTAGGTAAGAGAACTACGTGAGCTTTGATTCCTTAATTTTGACAAGGATACATAGACAATTTCATTCTACGTTTGGAAGTTACACTTTCAACTTAAAATGAAACTCAAGCTCTTTCAAATTTTTTTTCAAGTTTCAATTTATTTTATACAAAGATGAAAAAGTTGTAATTTTTTAACTTCAAGTCTTCAATAATATTGTACTTGTACGATTCACGATTGTAATATATTGAGTTGTAATATTTTTTAAATTCATAATTGTAATTTTCACTCATTTTAATCTTCTAGACTCAAGTTGTATTATGTTTTATTGTAATTTTTTTAAAATCTTAAGTTGTAAATTGTAATGTTGTACTTGTACTTATTAGCTGTATAATTTATTTATTTATAAACATTTAATTGATTGTATTTTATTCCATATGTAAATTGTATTTCATTAATTTAAAAATTATTTTACTTAGTTTAGACTTTATTAGAAATCTAAAATTATTGCACAAAAAAATTTAATAATGCAAAAAAAAATAATAATAACATTCGGCCCGGGCCGTGTCCCTTGCGCTCGGTCCGAATGCAAGAAATTTAAAAGAGAAAAAACTTCTAGAAGGTTTGGCCCGGGACGTGTCCCCAGCGCCCGAACTGGGTGCAAGAAAAAAAAAACCGCCTGAACCGCTGGTTTCGGTTCAACCGGCGGTTTCCGAACCAGAACCGACAGCCCCACGGTTTGGTTCGAATCGGTTGAGCAAGTCTATTCTCAATTGAAGACAAGATTTCATATTTCTTTTCTTTTTTCTTTTTAATTATATTTATAATTTTTTTATATTTTAATATGTATTTATATTTTAGATAAATTAAGATAAATTAGTGCAATTTTGGAACGATCTTCATTCGACTTGTATTAATTTATATAAAAAAAGAAAGAAAGAAAACTATAATTAATTATATTCATAAAATATATTTTATATTAAATTGATTAATATTAAAATTGGGTTTCTATACTTTTATTCATAAAATTAAAAAATCTTAATTTTATGAATTGCATTAATTATATATATATATATATATATAAATTAATACAAGCCAGATGAAAATTGTTTCAAAATTGCACTAACTTGTTATAATTTATTTTAAATATAAATACATATTGAAATATTAATAAATCTATGAATATAAATAAAAGAAAAAAGAAAAAAAATGAAATTTTGTCTTGAATTGAGAACTCAATCTAAATTTCAAGTTTTAAATTGAGAAAAAAAGTTAAATTTAGCCCCTTATTGAAAAAGTTTAAAAATTAGATTTAGAATTAAGAACTAATATATAAATTGAGTTTTGTTATGAAATTTATCATATAATAAGCGATCAAATATATCAATATAGGCGAAAATATTATTATTTGTTCAGGACAAAAGTTTGAGTATAGTTAATTTAGGAAAACGAATGATGGTTCACTAGGTTATTTATTAATTTCCAACTAAAATAAATAGATATGAACCACAAACTTTATTCAAGTTTAGAAATACATCGATCACCAAACTAAGTTTGTGGATGTAAGTCCATATTAAATGCTTGGTTGAAAACTGGAGATTGTGTACAAAAGATAGAATAATGATCATTTCAAAAGGACAAAATAATTTTGTTGAAGATTTTTAATTTTTTTTTATTTGGAGATCTGTTTATTGTTGCATTAATTATATATATATATATATATATATATATTATTGACAAGTGCATAAATTACATAATATTCTTTATATTAAAGAATTAGTACAAGTGATATTAATTATACATATGAAAGTTATAACAAACTATATTGTACTTTTTTATCTTTTATTTTCAAAATGTTTTTATATAAAGGAGGAAAATACCGTATTACTTGTTTTAAGTCTTGCTTATTTTTTCTTGTAGACGAAAATTTGAACTCAATTACCAAAAATTATTTAATTATTTCCACATATATATTTATAGATATAATTTTTTTTTAAATAAAAATTAATTGCCAGCATATTCCAATTAATTATCCAATAATTACAAATACAAACCAAGGTCCAGTGACTCTAGTCATCAACAAAATCGGTCAAGTCAAAACAAACATATATATAGGAATTAAATTCAATAAAAAGCACATCTTGGACCACCCTCTATGTAAGCTCACTCATTAAGATTAAAAGAAAATAAAAGATATAATAAGTTTTTCATTTGAAACGTTTCAATCCTACACCCTAAAATCACACACATGGTTTTGAAAATCACGAACATATTTCCACAAGTTTTGTACTAAACTGATTTGTCTACACATATTAGTTCACAATTCATAGCCTAGAGTATAGGAAAACACAATTGCAGAGAAATTTAATAATAATTTAAACAATGGCTACTCAAATTGTTTAAAGAATATAAAGTATTGTTTGATGATTCTAGTAATGATGTAGTAGGTAATCAAAATGTATGATGTAGTCATTTCTCTTCTTCATCTAGTTTTGTTCCGGCTCTGACTCTTAGCCAATTTTACAATTTTTATGATATTAGAACACAAAAACGAGCTAGATGTTCTAACCCTTGTCAAGAATTAGATTCATATTCAGGTGCTACTTTTGAACAAATTTTATTTCAAACACACCCTCCTCCACCGGAACCAACGTTGACGAATGATGGTAAGTTTAGGTAAGAAAACTACGTGAGCTTTGATTCCTTAATTTTGACAAGGATACGTAGACAATTTCATTCTAAATTTGGAAGTTACACTTCCAACATAGAATGAAACTCAAGCTCTTTCAATTTTTTTTTAAGTTTCAATTTATTTTATACAAGAGTTAATTACTTTTTTTGCCCATTATGTAAGGTGTCTGACAATTTTTTCTTATTTTGTTTCGGGCTTGCAATTTAGGACTTTTTGTTTTCAAATTTAGCAATTACTGTCCAATTTCAACCCGAATTGCTTATTTGGATTGAAATTACACGTTTTTTGCACGTGACACCCCTAATCGGGCTCAATTTACTGAGATGACGCGTTATTTAGTGAGGTGGAATTTCAGACTTAATTTGTGAATTGCCATGTATATTATTAAATGGGCCCACCACCGACACATCACACAAATTAAAAAAAACGGATAATCAAGATCTACTATTCACCTTCTTCCCCAATTCGTGAACCCTAATTCAAAAGGCTCAAGCTTCTTCCCCAATTCACCAACCATTAATAAAACTCCACACTCCAAGAAGCTCAAGCTCGTCAAACTCACCTTCATTGTTGCTCTCAAGCTCAAAGCTTCAAGTGCTTTCCTTAAATCCTTCTTCTCCAAATCTCCTTGCTCCGACGTCATTGAAGGAGCTCAGAACCTGAAGGCCTCCAAAATTCCAACAATAGCTTCGATAATGAAGATGAGCATAGACATAAATGAGGAGAATTTGCAGAGAAAGTCGTTTTCCAGCGCCGTTAAACGGCATTCATCGTCGGCGTCTTCGTCTGGAGCTTCGTCATCGTCGTCGTCATTCTCCCTAAATGATCAGGTGCACTCTCTGAGGAGGAACAGCAGTGCTACTGAGATTGAGGACTCCATTGAAGCCGTCATTGCTCATTGCAAGAAATCTCACCAACTCTAGAATATTATTGGTGATTTTTTGAGATTATTATCATTGGTGGTGCATATAGTATGTTGTTGGTTGTTTAAGTGTACATGGTTTTTGTAAAAATTATACAAGTGTATGTTTGATTATTCACATCAATAAACAGTAGATCTTGATTTAGGGTTGGTGAATTGGGGAAGAAGGTGAATAGTAGATCTTGATTGTCCGTTTTTTTTTTTTTTTTGTGTGATGTGTTGGTGGCAAGGACAAAAATATCGGTACCTTGATTTTACGGATATATCGATATCGGTGGATATATCGGTTTTTTACGCAAAAAATTTTAAAAATTTGTAAAAAAAATTGAAAAAAAAATCTAGTACTTTATATAATATTATAAGTAACATTAATACATATATTGAACTTAAATTTCAAATAAAAAGATATGTTTACAACAAATTTAGAGATACATTAATATTATATTCATCATAATCCTTTTATTAAATTTCAAAAAAATTAACTAAACTTAATTAAATTATAAGAGGAACCTAAATGCTAGAGTACTAATTTATTTAAAACAATTTAACTAAATTTATATAAAATAATTGTTTGCTCCACTCATAAAAAAAATATAAATATATAAAAAGAGAGATAAATAACTCAATTTTAATAAATATCCTTTAAATACACTATAAAAGATTCATAATAAAAAAAAAAGAAATTCACTCAAACTAAATTAATAATGAAAAGGAAAAAAAAAGTGAGAAATTAGCATGAAGGAAAAAAAGGGAAGAAAAAAAGTGGATATATCGGTTTTTTACGCAAAAATTTTAAAAAATTTGTAAAAAAAATTGAAAAATATATCTAGTACTTTATATAATATTATAAGTAACATTAATACATATATTGAACTTAAAACTATAAATAAAATGATAAATTTACAATAAATGTAAAGATACATTAATATTATATACATCATAATCCATTTATTAAATTTCAAAAAAATTAACTAAACTTAATTAAATTATGAGAGAAACCTAAATACTAGTGTACTAATTTATTGTAAATAATTTAATTAAACTTAATTAAATTATGAGAGGAACCTAAATACTAGTGTACTAATTTATTGTAAATAATTTAATTAAATTTATATAAAGTAATTGTTTACTCCACTCATAGATAAAAATATAGATACATAAAAATTAAAGAGAAAGATAAATAACTCAATTAAAGAGAGGGATAAATAACTCAATTAATAATTTATAACTAATATTAATACATATATTGAACTTAAATTTCAAATAAAAAAATATGTTTAGGCCAAATTTGAAGGAGAATTGAAAAATTTGTATAACTAACAAACCTTGGATCCAAATATATGAACTCATAGAAGTGATCTATCATTTATTTATAATTTACAACAAAGAAGATAAAATACATAATAAAATACATATGTATGTCTTATAACTTCATTACACTTGGCCAATTTTGGATTCTTCATATCCTAGTCCAATATAGTATTAAAAAATAAAATAAAAAAGAGAAAAATTCAAAATTCCACCGAAAAGGATAAATTACAGATATATCCGCGATATTTCCAGATATTTTGACAAAAATGAATACAACCTTACTGATAACGATATTTTACCGATATATCGCCGATATTTACCGATATATCCACGATATTTTGATGAAAATTTACGTATGGTGTTTTTAAAATCGGTGACTCATTTTTAACGATATTTTCGTCCTTGGTTGGTGGTGGGCCCATTTAATAATACACATGGCAGCTCACAAATTAAGTTTGAAATTCCACCTCGCTAAATAATGCGTCACCTCAGCAAATTGAGCCCGATTAGGGATGTCACGTGCAAAAAATGTGCAATTTCAGCTCAAATAAGCAATTCGGGTTGAAATTGAGCAATAATTGCTAAATTTGAAAACAAAAGGTCCTAAATTGCAAGCCCGAAAAAAAAAAGGCAAAATTGCCAGACACCTTATATAATGGGCAAAAAAAGTAATTAACTCTTTTATACAAAGATGAAAAAGTTGTAATTTTTTAACTTCAAGTCTTCAATAATATTGTACTTGTACGATTCATGATTGTAATATATTGAATTGTAATATTTTTTAAATTCATAATTGTAATTTTCACTCATTTTAATCTTGTAGACTCAAGTTGTATTATGTTTTATTGTAATTTTTTGAAAATCTTAAGTTGTAAATTGTAATGTTGTATTTGTACTTGTTAGTTGTATAATTTATTAATTTATAAACATTTAATTGATTGTATTTTATTCCATATGTAAATTGTATTTCATTAATTTAAAAATTATTTTACTTAGTTTAGACTTTATTAGAAATCTAAAATTATTGCACAAAAAATTTAATAATGCAAAAAATAATAATAATAACACTCCGCTCAGGCCGTGTCCCTTGCGCTTGGTCCGAATGCAAGAAATTTAAAAGAGAAAAAACTTCTAGAAGGTTTGGCCCGGGACGTGTCCCCAGCGCCCGATCTGGGTGCAAGAAAAAAAAACCCGTTTAAACCGCTGGTTCCGGTTCAACCGGCGGTTTCCAAACTAGAACCGACAGCCCCACAGTTTGGTTCGAATCGGTTGAGCAAGTCTATTCTCAATTGAAGACAAAATTTCATATTTCTTTTCTTTTTTCTTTTTAATTATATTTATAATTTTTTTATATTTTAATATGTATTTATATTTTAGATAAATTAAGATAAATTAGTGCAATTTTGAAACGATCTTCATCCGACTTGTATTAATTTATATAAAAAAAGAAAGAAAGAAAAATATAATTAATTATATTCATAAAATATATTTTATATTAAATTGATTAATATTAAAATTGGGGTTCTGTACTTTTATTCATAAAATTAAAAAAATTAAAAAATCTTAATTTTATGAATTGCATTAATTATATATATATATATATATATATATAAATTAATACAAGTCGGATGAAAATTGTTTCAAAATTGCACTAACTTGTTATAATTTATTTTAAATATAAATACATATTGAAATATTAATAAATCTATGAATATAAATAAAAGAAAAAAGAAAAAAAATGAAATTTTATCTTGAATTGAGAACTCAATCTAAATTTCAAGTTTTAAATTGAGAAAAAAAGTTAAATTTAGCCCCTTATTGAAAAAGTTTAAAAATTGGATTTAGAATTAAGAACTAATATATAAATTGAGTTTTGTTATGAAATTTATCATATAATAAGCGATCAAATATATCAATATAGGCGAAAATATTATTATTTGTTCAGGACAAAAGTTTGAGTATAGTTAATTTAGGAAAACGAATGATGGTTCACTAGGTTATTTATTAATTTCCAACTAAAATAAATAGATATGAACCACAAACTTTATTCAAGTTTAGAAATACATCGATCACCAAACTAAGTTTGTGGATGTAAGTCCATATTAAATGCTTGGTTGAAAACTGGAGATTGTGTACAAAAGATAGAATAATGATCATTTCAAAAGGACAAAATAATTTTGTTGAAGATTTTTAATTTTTTTTTATTTGGAGATCTGTTTATTGTTGCATTAATTATATATATATATATATATATATATATTATTGACAAGTGCATAAATTACATAATATTCTTTATATTAAAGAATTAGTACAAGTGATATTAATTATACATATGAAAGTTATAACAAACTATATTGTACTTTTTTATCTTTTATTTTCAAAATGTTTTTATATAAAGGAGGAAAATACCGTATTACTTGTTTTAAGTCTTGCTTATTTTTTCTTGTAGACGAAAATTTGAACTCAATTACCAAAAATTATTTAATTATTTCCACATATATATTTATAGATATAATTTTTTTTTAAATAAAAATTAATTGCCAGCATATTCCAATTAATTATCCAATAATTACAAATACAAACCAAGGTCCAGTGACTCTAGTCATCAACAAAATCGGTCAAGTCAAAACAAACATATATATAGGAATTAAATTCAATAAAAAGCACATCTTGGACCACCCTCTATGTAAGCTCACTCATTAAGATTAAAAGAAAATAAAAGATATAATAAGTTTTTCATTTGAAACGTTTCAATCCTACACCCTAAAATCACACACATGGTTTTGAAAATCACGAACATATTTCCACAAGTTTTGTACTAAACTGATTTGTCTACACATATTAGTTCACAATTCATAGCCTAGAGTATAGGAAAACACAATTGCAGAGAAATTTAATAATAATTTAAACAATGGCTACTCAAATTGTTTAAAGAATATAAAGTATTGTTTGATGATTCTAGTAATGATGTAGTAGGTAATCAAAATGTATGATGTAGTCATTTCTCTTCTTCATCTAGTTTTGTTCCGGCTCTGACTCTTAGCCAATTTTACAATTTTTATGATATTAGAACACAAAAACGAGCTAGATGTTCTAACCCTTGTCAAGAATTAGATTCATATTCAGGTGCTACTTTTGAACAAATTTTATTTCAAACACACCCTCCTCCACCGGAACCAACGTTGACGAATGATGGTAAGTTTAGGTAAGAAAACTACGTGAGCTTTGATTCCTTAATTTTGACAAGGATACGTAGACAATTTCATTCTAAATTTGGAAGTTACACTTCCAACATAGAATGAAACTCAAGCTCTTTCAATTTTTTTTTAAGTTTCAATTTATTTTATACAAGAGTTAATTACTTTTTTTGCCCATTATGTAAGGTGTCTGACAATTTTTTCTTATTTTGTTTCGGGCTTGCAATTTAGGACTTTTTGTTTTCAAATTTAGCAATTACTGTCCAATTTCAACCCGAATTGCTTATTTGGATTGAAATTACACGTTTTTTGCACGTGACACCCCTAATCGGGCTCAATTTACTGAGATGACGCGTTATTTAGTGAGGTGGAATTTCAGACTTAATTTGTGAATTGCCATGTATATTATTAAATGGGCCCACCACCGACACATCACACAAATTAAAAAAAACGGATAATCAAGATCTACTATTCACCTTCTTCCCCAATTCGTGAACCCTAATTCAAAAGGCTCAAGCTTCTTCCCCAATTCACCAACCATTAATAAAACTCCACACTCCAAGAAGCTCAAGCTCGTCAAACTCACCTTCATTGTTGCTCTCAAGCTCAAAGCTTCAAGTGCTTTCCTTAAATCCTTCTTCTCCAAATCTCCTTGCTCCGACGTCATTGAAGGAGCTCAGAACCTGAAGGCCTCCAAAATTCCAACAATAGCTTCGATAATGAAGATGAGCATAGACATAAATGAGGAGAATTTGCAGAGAAAGTCGTTTTCCAGCGCCGTTAAACGGCATTCATCGTCGGCGTCTTCGTCTGGAGCTTCGTCATCGTCGTCGTCATTCTCCCTAAATGATCAGGTGCACTCTCTGAGGAGGAACAGCAGTGCTACTGAGATTGAGGACTCCATTGAAGCCGTCATTGCTCATTGCAAGAAATCTCACCAACTCTAGAATATTATTGGTGATTTTTTGAGATTATTATCATTGGTGGTGCATATAGTATGTTGTTGGTTGTTTAAGTGTACATGGTTTTTGTAAAAATTATACAAGTGTATGTTTGATTATTCACATCAATAAACAGTAGATCTTGATTTAGGGTTGGTGAATTGGGGAAGAAGGTGAATAGTAGATCTTGATTGTCCGTTTTTTTTTTTTTTTTGTGTGATGTGTTGGTGGCAAGGACAAAAATATCGGTACCTTGATTTTACGGATATATCGATATCGGTGGATATATCGGTTTTTTACGCAAAAAATTTTAAAAATTTGTAAAAAAAATTGAAAAAAAAATCTAGTACTTTATATAATATTATAAGTAACATTAATACATATATTGAACTTAAATTTCAAATAAAAAGATATGTTTACAACAAATTTAGAGATACATTAATATTATATTCATCATAATCCTTTTATTAAATTTCAAAAAAATTAACTAAACTTAATTAAATTATAAGAGGAACCTAAATGCTAGAGTACTAATTTATTTAAAACAATTTAACTAAATTTATATAAAATAATTGTTTGCTCCACTCATAAAAAAAATATAAATATATAAAAAGAGAGATAAATAACTCAATTTTAATAAATATCCTTTAAATACACTATAAAAGATTCATAATAAAAAAAAAAGAAATTCACTCAAACTAAATTAATAATGAAAAGGAAAAAAAAAGTGAGAAATTAGCATGAAGGAAAAAAAGGGAAGAAAAAAAGTGGATATATCGGTTTTTTACGCAAAAATTTTAAAAAATTTGTAAAAAAAATTGAAAAATATATCTAGTACTTTATATAATATTATAAGTAACATTAATACATATATTGAACTTAAAACTATAAATAAAATGATAAATTTACAATAAATGTAAAGATACATTAATATTATATACATCATAATCCATTTATTAAATTTCAAAAAAATTAACTAAACTTAATTAAATTATGAGAGAAACCTAAATACTAGTGTACTAATTTATTGTAAATAATTTAATTAAACTTAATTAAATTATGAGAGGAACCTAAATACTAGTGTACTAATTTATTGTAAATAATTTAATTAAATTTATATAAAGTAATTGTTTACTCCACTCATAGATAAAAATATAGATACATAAAAATTAAAGAGAAAGATAAATAACTCAATTAAAGAGAGGGATAAATAACTCAATTAATAATTTATAACTAATATTAATACATATATTGAACTTAAATTTCAAATAAAAAAATATGTTTAGGCCAAATTTGAAGGAGAATTGAAAAATTTGTATAACTAACAAACCTTGGATCCAAATATATGAACTCATAGAAGTGATCTATCATTTATTTATAATTTACAACAAAGAAGATAAAATACATAATAAAATACATATGTATGTCTTATAACTTCATTACACTTGGCCAATTTTGGATTCTTCATATCCTAGTCCAATATAGTATTAAAAAATAAAATAAAAAAGAGAAAAATTCAAAATTCCACCGAAAAGGATAAATTACAGATATATCCGCGATATTTCCAGATATTTTGACAAAAATGAATACAACCTTACTGATAACGATATTTTACCGATATATCGCCGATATTTACCGATATATCCACGATATTTTGATGAAAATTTACGTATGGTGTTTTTAAAATCGGTGACTCATTTTTAACGATATTTTCGTCCTTGGTTGGTGGTGGGCCCATTTAATAATACACATGGCAGCTCACAAATTAAGTTTGAAATTCCACCTCGCTAAATAATGCGTCACCTCAGCAAATTGAGCCCGATTAGGGATGTCACGTGCAAAAAATGTGCAATTTCAGCTCAAATAAGCAATTCGGGTTGAAATTGAGCAATAATTGCTAAATTTGAAAACAAAAGGTCCTAAATTGCAAGCCCGAAAAAAAAAAGGCAAAATTGCCAGACACCTTATATAATGGGCAAAAAAAGTAATTAACTCTTTTATACAAAGATGAAAAAGTTGTAATTTTTTAACTTCAAGTCTTCAATAATATTGTACTTGTACGATTCATGATTGTAATATATTGAATTGTAATATTTTTTAAATTCATAATTGTAATTTTCACTCATTTTAATCTTGTAGACTCAAGTTGTATTATGTTTTATTGTAATTTTTTGAAAATCTTAAGTTGTAAATTGTAATGTTGTATTTGTACTTGTTAGTTGTATAATTTATTAATTTATAAACATTTAATTGATTGTATTTTATTCCATATGTAAATTGTATTTCATTAATTTAAAAATTATTTTACTTAGTTTAGACTTTATTAGAAATCTAAAATTATTGCACAAAAAATTTAATAATGCAAAAAATAATAATAATAACACTCCGCTCAGGCCGTGTCCCTTGCGCTTGGTCCGAATGCAAGAAATTTAAAAGAGAAAAAACTTCTAGAAGGTTTGGCCCGGGACGTGTCCCCAGCGCCCGATCTGGGTGCAAGAAAAAAAAACCCGTTTAAACCGCTGGTTCCGGTTCAACCGGCGGTTTCCAAACTAGAACCGACAGCCCCACAGTTTGGTTCGAATCGGTTGAGCAAGTCTATTCTCAATTGAAGACAAAATTTCATATTTCTTTTCTTTTTTCTTTTTAATTATATTTATAATTTTTTTATATTTTAATATGTATTTATATTTTAGATAAATTAAGATAAATTAGTGCAATTTTGAAACGATCTTCATCCGACTTGTATTAATTTATATAAAAAAAGAAAGAAAGAAAAATATAATTAATTATATTCATAAAATATATTTTATATTAAATTGATTAATATTAAAATTGGGGTTCTGTACTTTTATTCATAAAATTAAAAAAATTAAAAAATCTTAATTTTATGAATTGCATTAATTATATATATATATATATATATATATATATAAATTAATACAAGTCGGATGAAAATTGTTTCAAAATTGCACTAACTTGTTATAATTTATTTTAAATATAAATACATATTGAAATATTAATAAATCTATGAATATAAATAAAAGAAAAAAGAAAAAAAATGAAATTTTATCTTGAATTGAGAACTCAATCTAAATTTCAAGTTTTAAATTGAGAAAAAAAGTTAAATTTAGCCCCTTATTGAAAAAGTTTAAAAATTGGATTTAGAATTAAGAACTAATATATAAATTGAGTTTTGTTATGAAATTTATCATATAATAAGCGATCAAATATATCAATATAGGCGAAAATATTATTATTTGTTCAGGACAAAAGTTTGAGTATAGTTAATTTAGGAAAACGAATGATGGTTCACTAGGTTATTTATTAATTTCCAACTAAAATAAATAGATATGAACCACAAACTTTATTCAAGTTTAGAAATACATCGATCACCAAACTAAGTTTGTGGATGTAAGTCCATATTAAATGCTTGGTTGAAAACTGGAGATTGTGTACAAAAGATAGAATAATGATCATTTCAAAAGGACAAAATAATTTTGTTGAAGATTTTTAATTTTTTTTTATTTGGAGATCTGTTTATTGTTGCATTAATTATATATATATATATATATATATATATATTATTGACAAGTGCATAAATTACATAATATTCTTTATATTAAAGAATTAGTACAAGTGATATTAATTATACATATGAAAGTTATAACAAACTATATTGTACTTTTTTATCTTTTATTTTCAAAATGATTTTATATAAAGGAGGAAAATACCGTATTACTTGTTTTATAAGTCTTGCTTATTTTTTCTTGTAGACGAAAATTTGAACTCAATTACCAAAAATTATTTAATTATTTCCACATATATATTTATAGATATAATTTTTTTTAAAATAAAAATTAATTGCCAGCATATTCCAATTAATTATCCAATAATTACAAATACAAACCAAGGTCCAGTGACTCTAGTCATCAACAAAATCGGTCAAGTCAAAACAAACATATATATAGGAATTAAATTCAATAAAAAGCACATCTTGGACCACCCTCTATGTAAGCTCACTCGTTAAGATTAAAAGAAAATAAAAGATATAATAAGTTTTTCATTTGAAACGTTTCAATCCTACACCCTAAAATCACACACATGGTTTTGAAAATCACGAACATATTTCCACAAGTTTTGTACTAAACTGATTTGTCTACACATATTAGTTCACAATTCATAGCCTAAAGTATAGGAAAACACAATTGCAGAGAAATTTAATAATAATTTTGATATCTTGAGGGCTGCTACACGCAACCGCCAAATCGGACTCTTTGTATAAAGTACAATAAATGAAATAACTGCAAATAATTAATATAATAATATCCTCTATTTTATATGTGTTTCAGTGTTTGGATTGGGGCATAAAAGGATGTGAGATTTAACTGAATTTTGGAAAGAGCGAATTTTAATAATCTTGTTTTTTTGTTTTGGGATTTTAGTAGGCATGGTAAAGAGTTTTACGACGTCGTCTTTATTGGAATCAATCTAAAACACTGATTGGTTGGTGGGTTTAGGTTGGTTTCGAATTATAAACCAACCTAAACCCGTGATTAGTATGAAGGTTTTTGGCCTGAAAAATTGGGCCGGCCCGAGCTTACAAATCGGGCTTATGGTGGGTTTATGGTGTGTTATTTTCTCTTTTCTAAACCCACCAATTTTGGTGGGTTTAATGTTGTATGAATAGTAACAGTGTTCAATTACCAAATTGCCCTCACTGTACATAATTAATTATTTTATTATTTTTTTGGGAAGGGGCAAAACAGTCTTTTAACTAATTTAATCAGTTTAAACCAACATACCAATCACTCAATTACAATTAAACTCATATTTGCAAACACTCTAACCATGCATACCAATCACCAATTTAACTCAAACCCACCTTTACAAATCTACATACCAATCATCCAAAAAGTGCTATTTTGTTTTCGATGAACAGTAAAAGTCCGAAAAGTCCAACCAACCTAAACAAACCCAACCTACGAACCAATCGAGCCCGAAAATGTGATAAATAAAAAATTTCTACAAGTTGAAATAATATAAAATCTAAAAATTACTCAATAATAATCAGCCACAAATATAATACCCAAGGTATTCAAACTTTTCTATATTCAACAACTTCCTCGAAATTCATAAGCTATATATAGCCTATAGCTAATTAATTTATTTAAATTAATATTCTTGTTTTTATCAAATATATTATTGAACAGAAAAATGCCACGTTAAAATTGAGGTAACTATCTCATCAATATAATTAAGTAAAAGAATAGTCTAGTCAAATAATTTTTTATAATACATGTACATTCACAATAATAATTAGTAATACCAAAAAAATGGTCAAGGTCAAGGAGGAGGAGAGTCAACGATACGAGTTAAGACAAAGGGGACCCTAAGCCAAAGTCTGCTAACACCTAACATGCATGGAAACTTTTAGAATGATTCCAATAAAGACGACGTCGTATAACTTCTTATAATGTCATACTTAAAATGTCATAATTATATTGAAAATCATAGAAAAATATATAATATTTTATTATTTTAATTTGAAAATGTAGATATATTGTCGAGATTGTAATAGGTAGAAAAATATTGTAGAGTTATAGAATTTTTTAAATCCCAAAATAAAAATGGATTGAGATTTTACCCATCCTGAATCCGAATGGGCTAGTCCCAATCCAAACAAACCACTGGGACTCTTAACTCATAACTCATAACTCACAAATAAATAAATAAATAAATAAATAAATAAATAAATATATATATATATATATATATATATATTTCTTTTTTGTGAAATTGACGAAGAAATGATGATATGTCTCATGCATGTACCATCACATATAAGTTTTTGCATAGAATAATCAAAATCAGTTAGATCTATTGAGTCGGACAGTCCAACTCCACCATATCAAAACTGTAGGTTGGAGCTGAGTTTTAGTTTTTTCTTTTAGTTGTGTGTTGAACATATAAATGAATTAATATGAGTAATAATGACAATTTTTTTATTTAATACTAGTGATAATGTATATTAATTTGAGTCGTTTATTTATATGAATGAATGAATTTTAATAAAATGATCACTATTACTCAAATTTTAAATTTTTTTTTCATATTTTACATATACGATCGAATGCATATACAATTAGCAAAATGAATAAAATATTAATATCATTTTTTCTTTGAAAATAAAAAGATTGTCATGGTTGGTCGGCCCGGCCCCCCCCCCCCCCCAAATGATGGGTTTCTAAGGCCGGGATTAACCTATGAATTCCAAATAAAGAACTAAAATTATTATTTAATATTTCTGAAAAAATGTTTCATTTGTGAGGCTCAAGAAGTAAAAAATATTATTTTCATCTGTCCCAAAAAAATAAATTTGTTATTAATTTTTTATATTAATATGATTTTTAATTTTTAATTCTATATATAAACGGGAGATTGCATATTATTCAACAATGTTGGACCCGTTTTTATTGACTGGGTCGCAACCACATCACTGTTTCTCTTTAGTACACGCATTCCACCATTTGGCCAAGATAGTATTCACCTTGTTGAACAAGAAACCAGATAAGAAGTCAGCAAAGTCGACAAACAACAATACCCCTCCAAATCATATAAAAGCTTATCCCAGAAATAGATACTCATTTCCATTTTTCATTTTTTTAATTTATTTAACAGCTAATTACATCTGTTAATTAAAACATAACGTTGTAGTTTGGTTGAAAAAATATTTTAAATAATTAAGGGCAACTTAGTTTAATATTTTCATGCTTCTACGCGAACAAATTTATGTAGATTATGTATCATGTTTCCTACGAATAAATAATAATTTTTTTGTAGATTATCACAACAGATTAAGGACATTGTGCTATTTAAAAAAAAATGATGTAATACTAAATTAAGAACAATTATAGTATTTTCATAACCACAAAAAAATTTAGTGCGTAACAATCTTGTGGTATTAAATGTTATTTTACAAAATGGTAAAATTATCTCTGCATAATATATCAAGGACAATTTTGTATTTTTCATAATCTATCATGGAAGTTTATCTTGACTATCAAACACGAATTTGAGATATCTATCAAAATAATATTGGCTACCACTAAAATTTGATTCACCATGTACACATTCTATAAAAGAATCTCAGTGATACTTAATCTTATGATTATCTCATCTTTCCTACCAAATTACTCTTAATTAAATGTATATTGAATAACCACACTTCAACTTTCTATTTATTTTTGAAAAAAAAAATTACATTTTGTTGGAAAAAAAACAGAAGTTTTGCCCAAGTTTGGGGCAATTGTTGACGTGGGTCCCGGACCCCATTTGGGAAATAGAAAGTTGGATCGTGTTCTCCTCCGAGAGAGGTTCAAGACGATTCATTGTACGTCCAAAATGGTTGAAGGGTGAATGAGAAATTGAGTCTCAAAGTTGTATGTTTGGATCCTTTGAAAATGTTGTTATCCCATATCAGAAAATTCAATCTATTTTTTCTACTATATATTGTTTTTCCCTTTAGTTGGTGATAAGAAAGATTGACAAGAAGGTTCTCTCGTGCGTAGGGGGTGCAAATCACGAGCCGATTTGGGTTCAGGAAGCGGCGGGCCTGACCTGGTTCCTTTTGCCACGTTTTCATGTGACTTTTGGCCTTTCAATTTCCAAAACGGTTAGACACGTTCAAGTCTTGATTACAGCCATTTAGAAACAGTTTTGTGACTCCCACCTCTAAATCAATCATCCGAAATCTCAACTTCCTTCGGTCTTTTTGCTCTCATTTTCTTCCTTTGCGTGGTACCAATCGAGTGTTCTCCAGTTCGCCGTTTAGCAGAGTTAGTGTTTCACTCTGTGCTTTCGTAGCCGTTGTATCCTCGGACCTTCCAAATTCCAAAACGTCTAGACACGTTCAAGTCTTGATTACAGTCATTTAGAAACAATTTTGTGGCTCCCACCTCTAAATCAATCATCAGAAATCTCAACTTCCTTCGTTCTTTTTGCTCTCGTTTTCTTCCTTTGCGTGATACCAATCGAGTGTTCTCCAGTTCGTCGTTTAGCAAGAGTTAGTTCTTCACTTTGTGCTTTCGTAGCCGTTGTATCCTCGGAAACGGACGCCGATAGAAACCTCGAGCACAAGAAGTAAAAAACAATTATTTTCATCTCGCCATTTTGCTACAACACATTTAATGTTAGTCCTCAATAAAAGACATAATATAATTGAAACTTTAAATATTTTCTTAATCAATATGAAAATATAAGTTGTCTATCTTTACAAGGCGGATGGATGTAGCATTATTTTATTTTTGAAAGAACAAAAAAAGACTCAAAGTTGTGGTGGTTCCAAATATTGCTAGTTGGTCCATTCTTGTGCAAATATTCCCTTGTGAATACCAAGTGGCAATGAGCCAATTAACTTTTGTAAAACTTGCTTTATATAGAGACGTTGGAGTATTGATTATTATTCATAAATAAATACCTAGTGCCCTTTAAGTTTCTTCTAAAACAAAACATAGTGGCCATATTCTCCTACTTCTTTTGTTTTGAACAACACCTCTCTCTCATCTCTCTCTCATATTATTCTGCAGAAGAATCTCTGATATCATAGTTCTCTCTCTCTCTCTCTCATATTCTTCTGCAGAAGAATCTCTGATATCATAGTCATGGATTCTCCTGTAATTCCAAGATGGACTCCAAGCCCGAGCCCGACATCCAGGCTCATCAACGAGCCCGTGCTGAGTCATGATGATGATGATGATATCAACTCAGATAGAAGTGCTTATTCAGATATCGAAATGCCCAAGGATTCTAAACCGGAATTTCCGTTCAGTTCTGGCCACCCACCCACGGATACTTCTTTATCCAGGGCTGCTTCATATCATGCTACCAAATCCATGGAAATGGAAAGAATGAATAGTGGATCACTTCGTGGAGAGGAGATGAATACTAATAATACAGGTGGGATATACTTGACGTGGAAGGATTTGTGGGTGACGGTGGCGGAGGACAAGGCGGCGGAGGGGCGGCGGCCCATTTTGTCGGGCCTCACGGGCTACGCCGGGCCGGGCGAGGTTCTGGCAATAATGGGGCCTTCGGGCTCTGGCAAGTCAACTCTTCTTGATGCATTGGCAGGTATTTATTTATTTATTTTGAAAGAAGATTTCAGAGCTAATAAGAGAAGCATATATTACATTTTTTATTCACAAGTGACATCTTCTATTACATTTGTCTTTTATTTCAAACCATTTGACATTTACTAATGTCAAATGTAATAAAAAATCTAATTTAATTGATTCACTTTATTGAGGAAGAAATCAAAATGACACGTGTTAGATCCTGGCCCTTTAATGTACTGCTTTTGCTGTTTTTTGTTTTTCTTTTTTTAAGTTTATCAAAACTCTAATTTATGATTGGTTAAGCTAATTAAAATATAAAAAAGAAAAAAAAAAAAAGAAATCCACTTTGATAACTATTAAATTGCTCATTTTGGAAATTGCTTAAATTTTTTATTAAATAATTTAATAATTTTTGCTTATCTTGTACTACCATTTTAAAGCTCTAATAAATTTCTAAAAGATTTATATAAATGGCCGACTAGATAGTAGATACGATATTGCTCTAATAAATACTTTCTTCAAAATCAAAATAATTAAAGCGTATTAGTTATTTTATAAATTGAAATATGAATTTATTGGAGTCAATTTTGTTTAGCATATTTGGACTCAATTTAATAATAACTTTTCTATTAGCTGAACATATTTGGAAATGATTTAATAATAACTTTTCTGTTAGCTGAGCATATTTAACTTAACAATAATGTGTTATTTATTTTGTTCCATAACTTTTATTATTTAGATTAATTGTTTTCTTCTGTTCCTTAACTTTTATTATTCTGTATTTTTCGATTAATTGTTTTTTATTTTGTGTTGATTATAGTGCACTACCTCTTTAAATTTATAATAACCCTTCTAAATATATACTGTCTCGCATATTGAAAAAATCAAAATTTTGAAAATGGTTACCAATTAATAATTACAAAATTTTAATATGAAATTTTGAATATTAGGAAATTTTAGGAAATCAAAATTTAATCTATTCATAATAAAGAAAAAAAAATCTAAATAAACAATAAATAAATACTCTCAAAATTAAAAAAACTATATTCTAAATTTTATACTATGAAAATAAATTGAAACATGGACTTATTTAGTGTAAATATAAATAAAATTAGTAAGTGGATAGTTGGCCTAAAAAAAATTGGAATATAACCAAGTGGATAATGTGAAAGTTATAAGAGAGATTGATTATAGTCAGTGGAATTGTGATACGAAGAAGAGCACACCAATGTACATGCTCTAATAGATGGAACTCCTCTCACCCCTTCTATACATATAGACGTGGGTACGGTTTGGTTCGGTTCTGGAACCGTTGGTCCCCGATTGCATATATAGGGGAATCGGAACCGAACCGTATACTATACGGTTTCGGTTCTAGTTTTGGAACCGTTGATTCGGTTCTGGAACCGGCGGTTCCACGATTTCTTTTTTTTTTTTTATAAGAAAAAAATTGTTAAATATTTGTTGGAACCAGCAGTTCGATTCAAGAACCGACGGTTCCGATTTTAACTGTTGGTTCCATCCAACGGTCTTTTTTTTTTTTTTTTTTTTTCAAATTTCAACCGTAGATCTCAAACTATAGAACGATCTGAGCCCTTAATTTAAAAAAATTCGATCAGAACCGTCGGTTAGAACTAGTTAGAACCGACAGTTCTAACCACACATCAAAACCTCTTACTGTAACCGAATTGTGTAAACCTCGGTTTCAGTTCGGTTTCGGAACCGGAACCGAATCAACGGTTAAACCAAACCGTGCCCACCTCTCTATATATATATATATATATATATAATTTATAAAATTTAAATTTATGTTATTGTGAATGTTAATAATTAAAATTTGCTTAATGATCTAGAAATTTATAATTTCAGGAAGGCTAGATTCAAACACAAGACAAAAGGGAGACATCCTTATCAATGGGCGCAAACAAGCACTTGCATTTGGCACTTCTGTAAGAAAAAACCCAAGCTCATTATATCGTATTTCATTTTATGAGTGCATACATTTACGATGTCTTCAATATTTCAGGCATACGTGACTCAAGACGACACATTGATGACAACATTAACGGTAAGAGAAGCAGTGTACTACTCGGCTCTTCTCCAACTCCCCGAGTCGATGTCCACATCGGAGAAGAAAGAAAGAGCAGAAGCTGTAATAAAAGAGATGGGATTGCAAGACGCTGTCAACACGAGAATCGGAGGTTGGAGCGTAAAAGGACTGAGCGGGGGCCAAAAGAGAAGAGTCAGCATTTGCATCGAGATATTGACTCGTCCTATGCTTCTCTTCCTCGACGAGCCCACCAGTGGCCTTGACAGTGCCGCTTCTTACCATGTCATGAGCCGTATCATCAAGATCGCGCAACGAGATAGACGAACACTCGTTGTTTCCATCCATCAGCCTAGTGGTGAAGTTTTTGAGCTTTTCCACAATCTTTGCCTTTTATCCTCCGGAAAGATGATCTATTTTGGCTCCGCTCGAGCTGCTAATAAGGTGATCGATCGCATTTTCTTCTGTTTTAAAGTAGTCAATTCATAACAAAAACGTTTTTTCTAGAATTACTAAGATTACTATACTAATGTTTATGATTTGCAACAGTTTTTTGCTTATAATGGCTTCCGGTGTCCAACAATGAGAAATCCATCAGACCACTACCTCAGGACAATCAACAAAGACTTTGATGTTGTGAGTTTTTAATTACACACAAAAACAATGTTAATTGTTTCCATTATTAACTACTTTTGCAACAAAACAACATGCCTAATAGTGCTGATTATTTGACACAGGATATAGAACAAGGAATTAGTGCCTCCGAAGCAGTTGATGTTCTGTTCAAGTCATACGATTCGTCAAAGCTTTTCCACGATGTTCAACAAAAAGTAGATGAAATATGCCTAAAGGTATATATCCATATTAATTTTAGCTTTTTTACATTGAAGAAAATCATAGTATATATTTTGATGATATTTCCAATTGAGTAATAGGGTGGAGGGCTCTTGGAGATGAAGAGGAGCCAAGCAGGATTCATCACTCAATGCATTGTTTTAACTCGAAGATCTTTTGTCAACATGTATCGTGATCTTGGCTATTATTGGCTTCGTCTAGCAATATACATCGCTCTATGCTTGTGTGTCGGAACAATATTTCACGACATTGGCCACACTTATGGATCCATCCAGGTTAACTTTCTCAAAATTCCTACTTTTTTAGGTCACGTGAAACGTACATGATTTTTTCCGAGCAAATTTTGATCACTTCTTGAATTTAATGTGGAGTTTTCACTTTCTTGTTTCTTGCAGGCTAGAGGCTCAATGCTAATGTTTGTTGCAGCATTTCTGACTTTCATGGCAATTGGTGGTTTCCCTTCCTTTGTGGAGGACATGAAAGTAATTTCCCATTCCTATCATTTTTTCCTAAATTATTTTCCCATCATAAAAAAATGTTCATTAATTTTTATCCTCTTAAACAAATTGGATGCAGATTTTCACACGAGAAAGGCTTAATGGCCATTATGGTGTAGCTGCATTTGTGATGGGCAATACATTTTCATCAATTCCATACTTAGTATTGATCTCAGTGGTACCTGGGGCCATTGCCTATTACTTGGTTGGCCTTCAAAAGAGCATAGACCACTTTATATACTTTGGGTTGCTTTTATTCACATGTTTGATGCTAGTCGAAAGCCTAATGATGACGGTTGCTAGCATCGTGCCCGACTTTCTAATGGGGATCATAACGGGGGCGGGGCTTCAGGGCGTGATGATGCTCAACGGTGGCTTTTTTCGCCTGCCAGACGATCTTCCCAAGCCCGTCTGGAGGTACCCTATGTACTACGTCGCGTTTCATAAATACGCGATCCAAGGTTTTTATAAGAATGAGTTTCAAGGGTTGGATTTCCCTAATGAAATAGTTGGAGGGCCATCAATCATTACAGGTAAAGAGATATTGAGGAATGTTTGGCAAGTTGAGATGGGATATTCTAAGTGGATTGATGTTGCTATTCTTTTTGGTATGGTCATTGTGTATAGGCTCTTGTTTTTTGGTATTATTAAAGCCACTGAGAAGTTTAAGCCTGTGCTTCGATCTTTTTTCACTAGCTAGTTCTTTATAGCAGATTGTAATGATATTTATGAAGACAATTTACAATTGATATTTGATTGAATAACAATGTATCATACGATTTTTTTTATTTTTTATTTTTTATTTCATTATGATTTCAACAGTGGTTATGAATTAAAACTACTTCGCGTCTTCCTCTAAGAAAACGATCGAACAATTTCTAATCATAATCATCGAATCATCCATATAAATTACAAAAAAGAACTTCATATATATATATATATATATATATATATATATATATATATATTGAAATCTTTCTCTTTGAATAAGATCTCAATTCCAATGATGGTTTCATTAAAGATCTTACAATTAAAATCCCTTTTTTTTTTCGATCCAATTCCTCCAACAAGATGACCCCCAATTAGATTCAGGTCCCTCAAACTGCCCCATATGTATTTATGACATATATATCTATATTTATAAATATATTATATGATATATGTTGCCATCATGATTTTATCTAGCTGATATTATAGCTTAAATTATTAATTAGTTAAAATACAAGATAATAGTAACATCTTATGATAAAAATAAATTATGTTAAAACAACCTCAAAAAATATCATAAAGAAGATTTTGTATATAATTCATGCATACAACCAATTATTTTAAGAGTATGTCTCTTGTGTTCCGGGGACATCCCAAACCCGTGGGGCCCACATAAATTTTAATTTTTTTTTTCCTTCAGTTTTTTTTTTCATATATATATTGAAGATATCCACATGTATACCTTCAAGGTATCCATGACGTGAACGCGCACGGTGTGGGTGCATGAGCTCGCGGTGTGCGCGCGGCTTGGTGACCAAGGAGCGTGTAGGTATCCACATGTATACCTTCAAGATATCCATGACGTGGGCGCGCGCGTTTGTAAGATGCGCGCGGCGTGGATGCATGGGCGTGCGGTGTGCACGCGCGGCATGGTGAAATGCGCGCAGATATCCTTCAAGGTATCCCATAGATACCTTAAATGTGCGCGGACAGCATGGGCGCGCGGTTTGTGAGGTGCGCGCGCAACGTGGGCACATGGGCGCGCAGTTTTTGTGAGGTGTGCACAAGTATCCATATGGATTACCTATCAGGTGCGCGTGTTATTTTAATTATTAACTTTTATATTGGATTTGAAAACAATATTCTGTAGAAAATATTTATCAAATTATTACTTATTTTATATTTTATTAATTATATTTTTATATATTTAAATCAATACAGGCCAACCCAAGCCATGACAGACCACCCCACCTTATCCCTCAAAGAGGAGGGGCCGGGCCTGCGTCTTTAGAGATGCACCCATTCATTGACAATGGGCCTATCAATATACAGATCATCTTGGTTTTGGACCCATTAATGTGAGTAGGGCCCATTAATCTTATTGGGTTTATTGATGGGACATAAACCCGATCCATAAAACCCATGCCCACAGCCGCAATCAGCAACGGTTATCCCTTTCTGCTCTCACACACACTCTGCGAGAGAGAGAGAGAGAGAGAGATGGAGGAAGAGGAGCATGAGGTGTACGGCGGAGAGATACCCGACGAAGGTGAAATGGAAGCGGATGCCGACGTCGACATGCCGGCAGCCGATGATGACGCCGCCGCCAAGGTTTGTATCAATTTCGTCTCATAATCGGTGTAATTTTTTTGTCGAATCGGTACTTAAACGCACATATCTGGGTTTGATTGGATCTGCATCTTTTAGGAATTGGATGAGATGAAGAAGCGATTGAAGGAGATGGAAGACGAAGCGGCGGCGCTTCGTGAAATGCAGGCCAAAGTTGAGAAGGAGATGGGTGCTGTTCAAGGTCTTCTATTTGTCTACCGAATTTTGATTTTTTTTATTTGTTGTTTTGTTCTTCTTTCTTGGGGTGCTCCTTTTTTATATTTTGTAGTGATTTTTTTTCTTAATCTGATTTTGGTGCTAATTAGATTAATATTTTTGATCAGGTATACTTTTCTTTTTAAGATGGAATTTTTTGGTGAATGGGAAGTGAAACTAAATTTGTCTTGATGATCTGTATTTCGATGCTGTGTATATATAGAATTTTAAAGCTGGCTTAGGATAATTGTGCAATTGATTATGTGATAATAATTGTTAAGAAATGAGGAAACAGGTGTATTCACTATTATGTGAAGAATTGTCATTGATCTTGGTAGAATGCCGGTAACTGCATGATAGACTGCTTGTTTAAGTAATTTTAGAAAGAAGAAACTGGTGTATTCACTATTATTATCTTGTATATAATAATTTTAAGTAATTTTAAAAATGACAAACACGAGTCATCAGACTAAGGTTCTGTGGCTCGTATCTCATTAGAAATTGATAGAATTCAAGCTATTCTTCTAATTTCTGTCAATATTAGCAATTAGGTAGGTTCATCTCGACATGATATGTGCACTTTTTCCTTTTGCTCATTGAGTAACTTTGGCATTTTGTATACTTTATTTTCGGTGCTGATTCCAGTTTCATGTTCTGTTTTTCTGTTGTAGATCCTGCTAGTGCTGCTGCTGCTGCGGCAAGCAAGGAGGAGGTGGATTCACGATCTGTCTTTGTGGGCAATGTGAGTATCTAGTGCCAAATTGTCTCTAATTACCTCAAGCCTATGGATTAATATGTTTGAGTGCATACTTGATGTGCACTTAGTTTTTGATGCATCTATCTCTTTTAACTATCCAATCTTTTGCTGATTTTTTGTTTTATTTTGTTTGCTTTTTTTATCTTCTTTCCATGTAGTTTAGTTGTGATGGCCATATTTTCTCAGCTCTACCATTTATGTTTTTTCTTAGATGCTCTTTCTTCTTAGATGCTATATTACCCACACTATGTGCTAGTGTTTCTATTGTAGGAAAGTGAAAATATGATGGGATGCTATATAATTTTTACATTATAAGTGGGAGGAGAAACCATAAAAGGAGTTGAGAAGTTCTTATTCTATTTGCACTATACTAAGTAGAAATTCTACTTCCTCCTGTGGAAATGCAGCAGTTGGCTTTTTCTATGAAATAAATGGTCACCTGTGGAACCTTCTATCAAAAATACCCTTTAATCTGCTCAAAGTTTACCAAAAAGGAATAAAATAGAGAAGAATTAGTGTAAACTCAACACTCTCACATCTTACGTTTCTGTTCTACTCCCCCCCCCCCCCAAAAAAAATGCTGCTTATTATGTTTTGGTAAACCCAAGATTGATTCTTGGAGATGTCCAAGTGCTTCCGCTAATTATGGTAGATAGGTATTCCACTTGAGTTGCTGAACTCCATAAATCATAGTAAAGGTCCAACCTTGGTTTTAGGAGATTCAACCTTTAGGCCATATTGTTATCTCCATTTTCAAATGCAAAGGACTTATAAGATACAGATTGTAGTAAGTAATAACAAGTTTAGGAAAGCCTGGAACTTCCCCATCATCCACAGGGAGATGATAGTACCCGCATAACAAAATGGTGTATGAACGTTCATTGATGCTTTTAAATATATAGAAAATAGCGATGGATGAACTACCAAGGTACTGGGGTATTCACAGAAAGTGATTAATCTCTTCAGGTAATTTCTGGTGCAGCTGCCAGGGGACTAAATGGTATCTACTTATTAAATTTTGTATTGGTTATGAAGATGACAATTATAAAGCCTTTTGTTTTCTCTGATATGTTAACACCTGCTTAGGAAGTCACTCTCTTTATCTTCTATTGGGAGTAATGATGTGCTATATTGTACAACTTGATAAGGAGAGTGGCCTTTGAAATTTGGCTTCTTGGATTTGTTGCTGTGGTCACTCATTTATGGTGTGTTGTATTTAGACTTCATTTGTACTTAATGCTTCTGACTATGATCGCAGGGGTCGGTCAGATTCCTGAGTAGCATTGGATTTAGCCTTGAATAGTGGTGGTGAAAGCAGTTGTTCTGCTCTTAAATGGGTTTTGGTTTATAATATCAATGTAAACTGGCATGTTTAATCAAAAAGAAGAGAAAAGGTTAAAAGATATGAGAGGAAAAATATTGTGATTTCCCCATGTAAAAGTGATAAAAGAAAAACATTTCAAACAGAAAGATGGGGACCCAAAAAAAAAAAAAAAGAAGAGCCAAAAGAGAAAAAAAAAAAAAAAAAAGAGAGAGAGAAGATGAAAAGTTTGAGAAAGAATGCAAATTAGGCATGAGTTAATTTCCTTGAGTTTCATGCCATAGTGATAAGGCTAGTTTGACACATCCCTTGAGAGGTGAAAGGTAGTCTTGATATGAAAAACCCCTGGAGAGTCCTGCTATTCTGCAACTCAAACCCTTTGCACAGTGCATTTGAAGAGGGAGGCTGGTGGCTGCCAGGCCAATTTCAAAGGCAAGGTTGAATCCTGATTGTTCTGGCGGATTTCGTGTTCAGATTTGGGTGGTTATAGAGCGTGACGTGGTGAGGTGTCGTTACTCTGATGTGGCATTTCTTTGTTTTCTTCTCATTTTGCCCAGGTGAATGCGAAAGAAACATTTGAAGAAGGCTCTTTCTCTCCTAAATAACCTTGATTTAACAAATAAAATTGCTTGTCGTTGTTCGGGTAGAAAATGAACTTTATCAATTCGAAAACACAGAATGGGTTTTCATTTGTTAACGCCAATTTTCTAAGGGAAACCAACTCTATGGGGCATTAGTAATCTAAGAAGCAGCAACACTTACATGACATGGGTTCCTTCTATCTCATTGAAAACACTAATTTGTCTGTTTTGGCGATGTTCCATCTAGACTCACTAAATGGTATCATAGTAATAAGAGCTGACAAATTTTCTTGTTTGCTTGGTGATATTCTGTTTCAATTTTTTCAAACAAGACTTGTTATAAAAAATCCAGGTTTCTGTATTTATAGACGATATCCATCTGTAAATGTGATTTAGCTTTCATGCTTAATTAGATTAAATCTTGAGCATCTTATGGTTTATTTGGAGAATGGTTAAACAGGTGTAATTTTAAAGTTCGATATTTTAATTATTTGGTCTGGGTGCTTCGGATACTGTGCAAGGACGATATTGTATTCCTTTCTTGCTTTATGCTTTAATAATAACACATGATATAAATGAACTATCTTGGAGACAGGGTCCTCTTCTGCTCTTGCGTTAGACTATTATGCTATTCCAAATATATAAAAGATTTGAATATCGAAATTAGTTAATCGAAATTGTTATTCCACTCAGTCTAAATCTTGTATTAAAGGCATTTTATATTATTTGACTTGCAACTCACTGAATATTGTATTACAGGTGGATTATGCTTGCACACCAGAGGAAGTTCAACAGCACTTTCAATCATGTGGAACAGTAAATCGTGTGACTATTTTGACTGATAAGTTTGGGCAGCCCAAGGGCTTTGCATATGTCGAATTTATTGAACAGGAAGCTGTTCAGGAGGCCTTGCAACTGAATGAATCGGAGCTACATGGACGTCAATTGAAGGTTGAATGAATATAATGTTATCAGGTGGTTGGTTATGCACCTAATTGCTTCATTACTTATTAGTGTATTTTGTTTCTTTTGCAGGTTATGATGAAAAGAACCAATGTTCCTGGAATGAAACAGTATCGCCCAAGGCGATTCAATCCTTACATGGCATATGGATATCGAAGGCCTTATACACCTCCTTATTTCTATTCTCCATATGGTTATGGGTGAGTCCCCCCCCCCCCCCCTCGAGGTTTGGCCTAATTATGAAATGAACCCTTGAAGTTTATGGAAATGTTGTCAAATCTTCAATGTACGACACCTTTAAAAGTGAAATATGAGTGAATATTATGATGTGATCAAGAAATAAGTATGATTCTCATTTCTTGCTAACATTATGCTATCCTATCCTTTCATCTTTAAGTTTTGAGGGGGCATATATTGAAGATTTGACTAGTCAAGGGGTTTGGTTGCAATTTTCAATAGTCATGATGTTCGTTTTATAATTTGACCAAACTCGGGGGAAGTAGATGTAATTCACCCTCATTGAAAAGATGATAACATACATACATCTAAACATGTACTGCAGTAAGGTTCCAAGGTTCAGGCGTCCGTCTCGCTTCACGCCTTATTACTGATTGGGTTCGTCTGGACACAGCATATTGAAGTCGCAATCTGCTATCACAATCGGGTAGTTGGACCAACTCACCATTGATTTCTATGCTTTATGAGATTATTTATTGTGTTCTTAGCAGTTAGCTGCTGGATATGCTCGTTCTAGGCTTACAATCTTGATATTCGATGCTCTCTATGTACTATTCATCTATCTAGTTAGTAGACGACGTTCACTTTAGCACATAAGTCGGATACACATTTTCTTGAATTGTTTCTTGACAATTTCGTGTTTAATGAATTGACTACGAGTCTTCCGTAATTCTTGGATGTGGATTGGACGTTTTGTCAATAATTTGATTTGTGTTGATTCTTTCTCCAGCTAACGAATAAATTTCAAGGAACATTATTGATTCAGTCAATCTACCAACTTCTTTTTTGTTTTTTTCAAATTTGTTTGGTGGTCCGATTTCAATATTCAAATAGGCATAAACAATTAGATCAACGTTATAAAAAAGTATAAATTTCATAACAAGACTCAATTTATAATTTATTTTTTAATTCTGGATCCAATTTTTAAATTTTCTCAATAAGAGATTCAATTTAATCTTTTTTCTCAATATAAGACTTGAAATTTAGATTGAGTTTTTAATTCAATACAAAATTATATTTTGTTTTAATTATATATATAATTTTTTTTATTTTAGATATATTAAGACAAGTTAATACAATTTTGGAACGATCTTCATCCGATTTGTACTAATTTATATAAAAGAGGTAAGAAAGGAAGAAGAATATAATTAATTCTATTCATAAAATATAATTTATATTAAATTGATTAATATTAAAATTGGGTTTCTGTACTTTTATTCATAAAATTAAGAAAATAAAAAGAATCTTAATTTTATGAATTGCATTATATATATATATATATATATATATATATTAATACAAGTCGGATGAAAATCGTTTCAAAATTGCACTCTTATTATAATTTAATAATTTATTTTAAATATAAATACATATTGAAATATTAATAAATCTATGAATATAAATAAAAGAAAATGAAATTTTATTTTGAATTGAGAACTCAATCTAAATTTCAAGTCTTAAATTGAGAAGAAAATAAATGTTAAATTGAGCCTCTTATTGAGAAACTTTAAAAATTGGGTTTAGAATTGAGAACTAGTTTATAAATTGGATCTTGTTACGAAATTTATCAATTTACCGAACATTTATTTTATCTTTTATAAAATTCAAGGATTTGTTTTAAGTTAAATCACTATTAAAAATTTAAAATAAATTGTTTAAATATATGAATAATATAAATAGATATGGCACAACAAAAGAAAAAAAATTCAAAGTAATTTTTATTTATAAACTATGAATGTGTTTATAATCTTAGTTCTGAAAAGAGAAACTAACAACTCAACAATGTAAAAAAGAGAAGAAAAAAAAATTCATTTGGATGGAATTGATGTCTGGGTTTGGATTCAACCAGTTGAACCAATTGATTCGATCTATTTTTTAAAACATTGATTGAAAAAATGTTGGTGTTGTTGAATAGAGTTAATATATGTGGTATTACCCGATTTCATTTTTATTATGTAGATTGAAGTAAATAGACTATACAAATTAATAAGAAGAATAATAATATTTGAAAATATATTTATTTTCACCTAGTGGCTAAAAAGGTGTCCCATGGTGGCTCATGATGCTTGACCAATTTCTTGTGATGCAGTCAATTTTAACTGCTTCCTTTATTCTTGAAATTTTAAAAGCCAATGGAAAACCATCATTTGTGTTAGGTTGCACGCACAAGATCAACCCATATTACATATTTCCTTTTATATAAATCATAAAATAAAGATTGATTTGAATTATAAGATTTTGTTTAATGAAATTATATTTTTGAAATAGTTCTGTATAAATATTTGTATGCATACATATGGGGTCTTGTCATTATATGTTATAACTATGGTATAATATTATTTTATATGTATTGGATATTTAATAGTGAAACTAAATATAAAAAACAACGAAGAACATATGGACATATGTAATTTATTTAATTTTCCCCACAAAATGAAGATTCTTTATGTAAATTTACGAGTTTTGTTAACTATCTAAATATTATTTGTACGTTCGAAGAATATATTTAAATAATTATTTATATTTATCTTTAAAGAGAGATACCTATTTATCCTTTTTTTTTTTTGACATCTCAACAAAACCTCAAAATAAGTCATATGTCACTATTTTATTTTGGAGTGACACTCCTGTGCACAAGGTGCAACAATGCTGTTATATTATATGAAGTGATACTGTTATATTAATATAACAATATCACTTCATATAATATAACAATATTACTTCATATAATATAACAGTATCACTCGTATAATATAACAGTATTACTTCATATTAACAGTATCACTCATATAATATAACAGTATTACTTCATATAATATAACAGTATTGTTGTGCACAGATTTGGATTCGTGCACCTTGTGCACAAAAGTTTTTGCCTTTATTTTGTGTATCCTTAATCTCTTTTCCAAGTAATAAACAAAAAAATCTTACACGTTTTGTTGCACATAAGTAGGTTTGTTCACCAACTACCAAGTGCCCATACTAAATATATTGCTATTGATGTTTGAGTGCTCAAATGGTAGGTGAAAAAAATAAAATAATCCTTCAAAATACTTAAAATATATATTAAACCATTAATTATTTGAAAAGGTACAATATTTTATTTCTTTCGCATCTTGAGGAATATTATGACGTGGTATTATTATAATATAGAGAGTCCTGTACTCAATGAACAATATGATGTGATCAACATCTTATTTATCACACACATATCATAATATATACATCACATCACATACCATCTCAAAGAAATAATATAATTGCATAGTTCTGCTCTAAAACCCAAAAAAAAAAAATTATATGTAGAAAAAAAATTAATATTTTGACTTTTGAGTTACATACGTGTTCACTCCATGACAAGATTCACCCAACTTGAGATATGGTTGAATAAAAAAAATAAAATTGAATTTATTATTATTATTATTATTTGTGGATGAAATTATTAATTATATTAAATTTATTGAGAGGTTTTAATATTCTTTAATATAAATACTTTCTTTTTTTCTCTGTAATTTATCGTAAAATTGGGGACCTATATGAACACACAGAAGTATTTTTATAAAAAATATAATTCGATATCCAATGCAATAAAATGCTTGTATAACTAAAGCATTCCTAGATAGATAGGGGCATAAAATGGCAATTCTGCAAGTCCCATACGAAGAAGACTTGACTTTAACAAGACTAGCTTCTATGTTTTTCCATGCCACCATATTCGTGTGTGCTTCACACACACAAGTGTATGTGTCACACTCTAGAAAACACACACATATATGTGTTTCTAGGGTTTTATTGGTCCACCAAGAGTTAAAGTTTCATTAATGTTCAAGTTGTATATGGGGAGTGTGGCCTTAAAAACAAACCATTTATAGATAAATTGATAAATACAAAACCTCTTGGATTGTATGGTTTGTTATCAATATACATTTTTATCATGATATGAAATCATGAATAATGTGGTGTTGTATTTTGATATTTCATCATGTATTTTTGTATTTCATGTTGCTTACACAACCTATGTAAGATATATTTTCATGTCTTAACAAAATTAAAATAATTATGTTAGATGACGTGTGATATATATCTTTATATTTCATAATTTTTGTGTTTTGCATGCTAACAAAGAAAGTTTTGTAATATATATTTGGATTAATCTTGATGTGGACAGAGTTTGGTCAAATTCATATGATGAGGTTCTATGTGCAAATTAAGTTCATAGAATCCATCATATTTTTAATTAAGCATATAAGATGATAACGAGTTTGTGAGCAAATAAACATATATTTGTTAAAAGGAAAAATATACTATAGATGTATAGTACTTATTTGTATATAAGACACGTGGCAGAAAATGAGAATCCGTTACATTTCCAAAACATGTAGTTATATTCTCACAATTTTGTACATGGCTCTACATTTAATTATTAAAGCACCCCTAAATAGAATGTAGAATTTCAATAGCTGAATGATAACGTTGAATCATACATAAATTTGACATATATATACTTGTAGGCAAATATTTTAAGAATTAATAGATGTTCTGAATTTTTGACACATCAATCGTTGGTATATCTTAACGTATCCACGATAGATAAATAAAGTAGTAGGATTATATATATATATATATATATATATATATATATATATTAAATTCTCTCTTAGATTAGTCACAATCATCAAAATTTATACAGTTACACATCAATTAATTTGGCAACTACATTCTCGACTTTGTATCAAAAAAATAAGTCATTACCATCTCAAAAAACGTACTAAAGATAAAATGCAGAAGTTGTAATTTGTAAGTTAGGCCACATACCATATTATTAATAATTATTCAATGTTAATCACAATAAGCTAGTGTCCTAGCTAGGGTTAAAATTCAAGTTGGGTCCTAGCTCGATTGAAGTTAGATTTTGACATATCGATAGAATTCAAACAAGTTTTTTTTTTTTTTTTTTTTTTTTTTTGAGTAATTAAGAAAAACAAGTATTCAAATTCAAACGAGTTAAAACATAATTTTAATAATTTAATAAATTCAGTAAATATTATTCATCAAAATTGTATTTGCTTCAAGTCTAAAATTAATTTACGCCTGTAGGAATATTGATGTTTTTTAAATACTACATAGTCAATTGCATTTTATTTCATTTCTTTCAAAACCAAGTTTCAATTGGTTGTTAATATTAGGGATGAGAATAGATCGGGTTACTCGACAGGGGTCTATGGCTCGGTTTAGTATTAGCCCAACTCAACTTGGCCTATTTAATAAATGAGTTAGATCAAGACTTTTTATTAGTCCTTTTTATGAGAATAGGCAATGCCCTAACCTAAAAAATAACTATAGGGACTAATAAATCGACCTCTTTATAGTGTATTATAGTAATATATAATACATATTTATATACCATATATAATTTTTAGTTGTGCCCTAATTTTATAAGTTCATGATCAATTATTCAAGTCTACTTCACACACACACCCTTTCTTTTGTTATGCAGAACCTTAGTTCACTCTCTTTAGTTAGCAGGAACTTAAATGTTTTGCTGGAGCCACTATAGGAAGAACTAAGTGAATGCATTAGAGAATTGTTCATTGTCATGTTTTTCAATGTAAATTTCTAAATTTATTGTAGGCTTTTTATAAGTTTTAGGTTAGACTTATCTATAAAATAGGTCGGACTTGAACAAAAAAAATCATATTATATATAATAGGCTAAGTTTAGACCTAATATTTAAAATTTAGACCTAGGCCAATCACAAGAAATTCCAGCCTAGTATATGATAGAGAAAAGGAGGATAAGTTTTGATATTTGTAGAAAAGCGTAGAATATTGTTGAGAAGGCAGGAACTTTGATTATGTTTTTATTTAGAATTTTTGCCTTACACCAAGTACATATTATAGAGTCCTATTTATACCAATAGGAATCACAAAGAAAATAAATGGACAACAAAAAACAAGATGACTCTTTGACTGAATATGGAACAACAAAGGGACTCTTAAATAGATACATTTGACTCAATAATTAATAGATAAAGATTCATGAATTTGGTTTGCTCCAACATTGCCTCCCGTAAACCAAATTTACTTTGCACTCCTAGAGCTTGAACATTCTTTATGAAAGTAGGAACTCCAAGTGGTTTAGTAAAAATGTCAGCCAATTGTTCATCACTTCGGCAATACTCGAGATTGATTTCTCCTTCACTGACAAGTTCTCTTAAGAAATGAAATCTTAAACGAATGTGCTTTGTTCTTCCATGCAAAATAGGATCCTTTGAAACCGAAATGGCTGAACTATTATCACATAATAAAGTTGTTGGATCACTTTGTTTGAACTTGAGATTTTCCAAAATTCCTCTTAACCACAAAGTTTGACATCCAGCCAAAGATGCTGCAAATATACTCTGCTTCGGTGGTTGAGAGCGCCACAATTGGTTGTTTCTTTGAGCACCAAGAGATTGCTCCACTTCCCAAATTAAACACATAGCCAGAGGTACTTCGAGAATCATCAATACTTCCACCAAGGTCACTATCAGTGTAACCGACAAGCTTCGTAGTCACGAGTTTTATAGAAAATACCATAATCGATGGTACATTTGATATATCGAAGAACTCTTTTGGCAGCCTCCCAATGATTTGAATAAGGTTTCTCTATAAATCGACTAACCATGCTTACAACAAACATGATGTCGGGTCTTGTGGCAGTAAGATACATCAGATTTCCAACAAGACTGCGAAACATAGTTGCATTCACAAGTTTTCCTTCACCCTCCTTACTTAGCTTTAATCCAGTAATACATGGAGTTGCAACAGGATTTGCATTTTCCATTTTGAACTTTTTAGGATCTCACTTGCATATTTTTCTTGAGAAATAAAAATTCCTCCACTTGTCTGCTGAACATTGATTCCCAAGAAATGATGCAATTTTCCCAAGTTTGTCATTTCAAATTCATCCATCATTGATTTCTTGAAATTTGATAATATCTCCAAATCATCTCCGGTGAAAATAAGATCATCAACATAGACGCTTACGAGCATGAAACCACCTTTAGAGTTTCTTTTTGTGTAAAGGGTATGCTCATATGGACATCTTTCAAAGCTAGATTTCATGAAGTAATCATTGATTCGTGCATACCAAGCACAAGGCGATTGCTTCAAACCATACAACACTTTTTTTAACTTGTAAACCTTTTCTTCTTCACCCTTTCGTACAAAACCAGGAGGTTGCTTGAGATAGATTTCTTGTTGGAGAAAACCATTCAAGAATGCTGATTTGACGTCCATTTGGAACAACTCCCATCCATTTTGAGTTGCAAGAGAAATAATCAACCGAACAGTATCAAGTCTTGAGACTGGAACAAATACTTCATTGAAATCTTCTCCTTCCGTCTGTTCGTAGCCTTTTGCTACCAATCTTGCTTTGTATTTATTGACGGATCCATCCAAATTGGTCTTTGTTTTGAACACCCACTTCACACCAATTGGAGTTTTGTTTGGAGGCAAATCAGAGAGCTCCCAAGTGCCATTTTTCTCAATTGATTTCATCTCTTCAACCATAGCTTCTATCCACCTTTTTTCACGTGAAGCTTCATCATAAGAGATTGGATCTTCTCCTGCAAAAAATGCAAAATACACATGATCTCCAGAACCAACTTCTTCAGTTGCATTGTAAATATCTCTCAAACTCATTGTTCTTCTTCCTGGTGTTGTTGTTGGAGAATTTTGAGGAGACTCAACAACATCAGGCTGCAAAGATTGAGCTTCATCTCCTTCATCCTCAAAGACTTTCTGGTTTGATATCCCTGGAGAATCAGAAAAATCGTAACAAGCACTCTCATCGAAACAGACATCTCTGCTAATCACAATCTTCTTCGACTTTGGATTGTACAACTTGTAGGCTTTCATCTTTTGACTATAGCCGATAAAAATGCATTTTTCAGATTTGTCATCAAGCTTTGATCTCAATGCATCAGGGATATGAGAGTATGCAAGACAACTAAATGTTCTAAGATGACAAACATTCGGTTTCTTACCATACCAAACCTCATTTGGAGTTGAGTTTTGTAGGCTTTTTGTTGGAGATCTGTTCATCAAATAGACAGCACAAGACACTGCTTCAGCCCAAAATTCTGGCGGTAAATTTTTCTTCCGTAACATGTGATGTTGCTCCGATCCAAAGTTCCGGTTCTTCAACCCAAAAATTCGAGATCTTGAACCTTGACGTCGCTTCGATTTGATTCGCTGGTTTCCCGATCCACAAACTTGTAATCTTGAACCTAAAAGCCTGCAAAACCAATACCGGGGGGATTCCCGGTGATGGGACTCCGACGCTCAAGTCAGAAAAAAGGAAGAGAATATTTGTGTGTTCTTTGCAATTGTGCGTGTGTGTATTTTTAACATATGTGTGCTTAAGGAAAAAATAAAGAATGAACACAAGAGGTATATATAGACTCCCTAGAATACGAGTTGGTTGAGATCTCATCCCACAAAATATGGGATATGGGTAACTGACCCGCTGAAATAGCGGTCAGTTGGGGCCAAAACCTATTCGTCACTTTTAATGTTAATCAGTTCGTCATCATGAATCAGTTCGTCACAATGTATCAGTTCGTCATCATCCTATATCAGTTCGTCATAATGTATCAGTTCGTCAGCATCCTATATCAGTTCGTCATCGTGTTCCATGACTAATTCAGTTCGTCGTCGTGTTCCATGACTAATTCAGTTCGTCATTTATCAGCTCAGTTCAGTTTCTGACTTCAGTGTGAAATTAAGAAAAAAAAATCGGTTCAGATAAGTTCGGCCATATCAACATGCACCTCACCATGTCCATAATTGTTCTATTTTTATGCTCCGCGACACCATTTTGTTGTGGTGTATAACGAGCTGTAAGTTCATGTCTGATTCTATGGCTTTTGCAAAAATCATCAAATAAAGAAGATACATATTCTCCTCCGCGATCACTTCTCAAATTTTTTATTTGAAACCCAGACGATTTTTCAACTTGGAGCTTGAATTCTTTAAAGCGAGACAGAGCTTCAGATTTTTCTTTGACTAAATAGACCCAAAATTTTCTTGTATAATCATCAACAAATAACAAGAAATACATGCTTCCTCCAAGTGATGCAACTTGCATAGGTCCACAAAGGTCAGTATGCACTAGCTCCAGATGAGATTTTGATTTCCACTTAGATTTAGATGGGAAGGATTCACGATGTTGTTTTCCCAACTGACATTCTTCACATACATCACTGACCACATCGATTTCGGGCAATCCTTGAACAATCTCTTTCGAGCATAACTCTTTCAAACATCGAAAATTTAAATGGCCAAATCTGTCATGCCACAACTTCGAGACTTGATCGTTAGTAGTGAGATAACAAGAATCATTTATCACATCAAGTCTGACAGGAAATAGATTATTTGAGCCCAAAACAATATTTGCAACATGAAGATTTTTCTTTTTCATGGTGCAAATGTCTCCAGCAAAGTGAAAGTCAAAACCTTTTCTCAACAAGTGACCAACACTTAGCAGATTACTTTTTAATCCCGGTACATAGAGTACTTCCGACATCTTCTCGGTTTTTCCAACCTTTGTTCTAAAACTGATATCACCAACTCCTTCAATTTTCAACGATTTGGCATCTCCAATAGTCACCTGCCCATGGTTAGCTTCCGTAATATGTGAAAACAAATTTTTGTTTCCAGTCATATGCCTGCTTGCACCACTATCCAAGTACCATATATTTTCAAAGTTTCCATTGGAAGCAATCAATAAAGTTTCAGAAGATTCAAAGGGTCCAGATTCATTTCGATGTACGAATCCGGCTTCACGTTTTTTTTCCGGATATTTTTCCCAACAGTCAGAAACTTTATGACTTGGTTTATGACAATAATCGCATTCAATGTAAGGTTTTGTACCTTTGTAAGAGCCTCAACCTCTGTCTCTTTGATTATTATGGAACGATTGTCTCTCATTACTTTTGAATTCATCTTTCATTTTCTCCTGCATTTGCTGACCATATGAGTGTCTACCACCACTTCCATGACTACACCCTCTGCCATGACCTCGGAAAGAGCATCGGTCTCCCGTAGATGAAAGTTGAGATTTCAAGGCTTGCTCTTGAGAAGGATTAGATTGATTGCTTCTCTGCAGAATTCTAGCCTCATGAGCTTCCAATCTTCCTTGCAAACCTTCAAGGGACATTGAAGAAATATCACTTGATTCTTCAATGACAACCACAATATGATTAAATTTAACTGGCAAGCTTCGTAGAACTTTCTCGACCATCCTTTGAGTCTCCACAACTTCACCATTCGTAGCCATTTGATTTACAATCGAAGAGAGGCGGGTGAAATATTCTGAGATCTTTTCATTTTCTTTCATCTCAAGCTTTTCGAATTCAGCCCGCAACGATTGTAAACTGACCTTTTTCACTTGATCATGTCCGGAGTATGTCGTCTCTAATATCCTCCATGCTTCGTGAGCACTATCAACTTTTGAAATTCTCTCATAAACAGAAATTTCTAGTGTTTGATAAATTTGAAAGAGAGCCTTCCTATCCTTTTGCTTCTTGTTCTTCAAGAGATCCCTTTGGGCATCCGTGAGATGAGACTCGTCTTCCGGCACACCAACACTTTCTTCAACAACACTCCATAAGTCTTGAGATTCAAGACAGAGCCTCAGTAGATTGCTCCAATAATCAAACCTTTCACCGTTGAATCGAGGAACAAGAGAGACAAGGTTGTTTGACATTTTTATCAACCAGGCTCTTGATACCAGATTGATAGAGAAAAGGAGGATAAGTTTTGATATTTGTAGAAAAGCGTAGAATATTGTTGAGAAGACAGGATCTTTGATTATGTTTTTATTTAGAATTTTTGCCTTAGACCAAGTACATATTATAGAGTCCTATTTATACCAATAGGAATCACAAAGAAAATAAATGGACAACAAAAAATAAGATGACTCTTTGACTGAATATGGAACAACAAAGGGACTCTTAAATAGATACATTTGACTCAATAATTAATAGATAAAGATTCATGAATTTGGTTTACTCCAACAGTCTAACATATTTCCACACCTGGCTAATATTAACATACTAATTATTGATATTTATAGACTTGAAGATAAGGTGGAAAAAGAAAAATAATTAAATAAATCTTAGAACGACATTCAGAACGAAAAGTTGGGGTTTATACATCCAAATTGAAACTCTGAATATTTTTTAGCTCTTTTATTTTAATCTATTTACGATATATTTTGTTCGTATATATATTATATATTTATAATGATCATATGGTCACAGTATAATGATAAAATTCAAATAATGTATAAAAAGAAAATAGATTCATTTTTTCTGCAAATTTAAGTAATGAAAATGACAATAACGTCTGAAAATAATTTATTTATGAGTAGGTCTCCCATACACCAGTTACACGAATCTAAATTCGTGCAACTGGACTGTCCCGCCCCAAATCCGGATCCACCTGGTAATTATATAAAAAAAATCTTCATTTTTTTGTGCGGTCTTCATATTCTGCTAGGGTTCCTCCTCTTCTTCTTCTCTTCTTCACACCTCTTCATCTTCTTCTCCTCTTCTATGCGCTCTTTTTCATCTTCTTCCACTCTTCTCTTTCACAACAACAATCATCTTCAATGACTATTATCTCTTCTCTTCTTCTTCTTCTTTGTGAAGCGCGGCCTTCTCTTTCTCTCTCAGAACACTCTCATTCTTCTCCATATCGCGATCACTTACTCTTCTCCATATCGCAATCACTTACTCTTCTCCAAATTCGATTGTGATCTACTTGGTTTTCAGGGATGGTGATGATTGATGAGGATGTAATGCTCGTAGTAATCATTTATAGAAAATTGAGAAAAAATATTAATTATATAACTTAAAGGTACTGGTACTATTACATAAAGTTGACAACAGACACATAAAGGTATTATATCATTTACATAAATGTATTACCTGAAATAGAAGATAAGAATATTATATGAACCACATAACGTAAAGGTATTAGCTAGTGTTTTTACTTAAAAGTATTACTTTATTTTACTTAAAAAAAATTATTATTTTATTGAAATATATTAATTATATCACATAAAGGTATATTTTTTATTGAATAAAGGTATGAGTTGTTTCACATAAAGGTATTACTTCATTTGCATAAATGTACTGCCTCGTTTTACTGAAATATAAGTAAAGATATTATTTATATCACATAAATGTATTAATCATATAACATAAAAATATTACTACATTTACTTAAAGGTATTATCTTATTTTAATAAAAAATGGTTGTATATTATCTTATTCCATTTTTACTAGAATATATCAGTTATATTGCAAAAAGATATCAATAGTATTACATAAATGTATTAGTTGTATCATATAAAAGTTTTACCTTATTTACTAAGATATAACATAAATGTAATATTAACATAACTAAAAGGTCTAACAAGCTTAACTAAAAGGGTATGAAATTTTCACAAAAAGTGTAAATGTATGAAAGTCATAACATAAAGGTATAAAAGTTATAACTAAAAGGTATACATATTTTTCAGAAAAATGCAGAAAATAAACTAAGTGTGTGGCACCCCTTCCCAAACGCGTGGAGGCGCATGTCAGCTACTGGAGGACCTTACCGAGTCGGGTTGACCCGCATTGCATGAATCTAGGATCCGTGCACCAGTTTCACAAGAGTTTTTGTCTTCATTTATTTGATCAATACAAAATATCTTTAAAAAGTTTATAAGGGTCCATTTGAATAAGAGGATTGAAGGAATGATTTAAAATCCATGATAACAAATTTATCGATGGTATTTAGATAGATATGAATTTGAAATTTATCAGTTTCATTCTAAACTAATTTTTGAGTAATTTAAAATCCACTCCAACTTTGTTGGATTTAAAATCCATTTATTTTAAATATTGAATTTTAAACTAATCTATCTAAACACAACCTAAATTTATTTTCTTTCCTAAATCCAATTCTTTCATACAAAACCTCAACCCTACTCAAATTGCAAGTTGTTAAAAGAAAATTAATCGAACATTCCATTTTTGTTCTTTTAGAATTGAACTCACTTAATTAAGCAAAAGGTAGAGAAAATCATGAACTCACAAAACAACAAATGTAAGATAACCGAAATCAAATGTTTATAGCTATCCATAAGTATATATAAGTAAGAAGGCTCAAGAGCAAAGCTTGATTGTTGTTTACTAGAAAACAAAATAGAGTTTGTTTCATTTTATACAAAAATTTGTATGAAACTGTCTTACAAATATATTTTATGAGAAGAAGTTTCATTATTCACCAACCAAACCAATTTTCACAAACTCATGTGAATTGTGGATTGTATGGATTGACTTATATTATAAAAAAAAATAAAAAAAAAGTAAAGGGCACAGACCCCAGGCCTACTCGCGCGTGGAGGTCATGCGCCAGAATGCTTCTCTTTGTTCTGTGCGTGTCTGCACTCTCCTTCCCTCTCTCCTTCTTTCTTTATTCTCCCCGTCTTCTCCTTTGGTAAAGAAACTTCTCTCTCTCTCACTTCCTCTATCTTTACCCCTTCTTTCCCAATAATCTTCTACCCAAAAGATTTAGATAGCAAAATATGTCACATCATCTCCCCACCCTTGGGGATGCTCTAAAGTAATAAGAATTTCCAAAATTTTCATTTGTGAAGCTATTCTTTTTTTTTTTTTATTGAATTACATATCATAACTTAGAGATTGTAAAATTGTCAAAATATGATGTGTGTTGGTTCCTATGATCCAAAAAGTTGTATCTTTATGATTTGTTTTTATGAAACCAAGGATTTTTATTTTTTATTTTTAACTTGGACTGATTAATAATTAACTTAATTGTTGGAATTTTGGACCCTTTATAATGATATAAAACTATAATTGTGTCTGTATTATATGATATGATTTAAAATTGCAAGTATGTTAAATTGAACATTATGTTTGTTTTCATTCAAAAATTAAAACATATAAAATGACTTGTTTACTTAGTATATGTTTGGAAGATTATTACGTGGAATTGGGGAAATCCTGTCGTTGAAATCCTGAATTTTATAGTAAAGTTAAATAATGAAAGTATGTTTGTTAAAAGATTTTGTAGAGTAGAATTATATTGTAGATATTAAATCAATGTTACAAAATATGAGTTGATGTCATATTTTATTGTTTAAAAGTAGGTTGATGTAATATTTTATTGTAAAAATATAGGTTGATGTGGTATTTTATTATGAAAAAGTGTATTTGATAATGATTAGATGATTGTAATATAGGTAGTAATGATTGTGTTCGGATTTTATGATCCAATTTAAATACAAATACAAACATACATTATGATTTTGAAGTTCAAAATCCTACCATATGAATCTTGTTCCAATAATAATCCAATAAGATCAAAGCTGGATGGGGTTAAAATGAAGTTAGGTTCCTTCCCAATATATGAGAGTTTAAATTGAACTCATTTAATCTGAAATCTGTTAAAATTAATATGAGATTGTAAGACCTACTCATTTAACATCACTTCATAAATTATGGTGTCAAAATGATATTAAATTCAACTGTTTAATGCCAATTAGAGTAGGTCTAAAATCGAGGACAAGTGTTGTTTTTTCTAACAATTGTTATAGTTTTGTTAAAAAAGAACCAAAAAAAAAAAGTTATAAAGAGTCTTCCACATAATTGCATTAGATAACATGTATAGGATTATTTAGATAAAATTTAATATATGAGAATAACAAATAAAATTTTATGTGAATTATATATTGTATCATCTTTGAAGTTGATCAAATTAACAAATAAATTTTAAAATTACAATTAAATCATTTAATTATAAAAAAACTAAATAAACGCATGCAACTTCTCAATTGATTTTTTTTTATTAGTAAATTAACTTGAACCCTTGTTTTTTATTAAACATACTATATTATTAATTGCTTTAGGTTTCCAGAAGTGATATATTGAAATTTTAATGAGTAACACTTCCGTGCAACTGGTGCACATAGTTGCACGGAAGACCTTTATGTTATAAATGTAATACCTTTATATACAAATAATTGTACCTTTTAAAATGAACATGCATAAATGTGTTACATTTATAACATAAATGTGCTATATTTATAATATAAATGTGTGGATTGCACGGTGCAACTGGTGCACAGAAGTTTTTGCGAATTTTAATTGATGAAAAAGATCTAATTGTATTTATTTTTTATTTTTTTTACAAATCTCGATGTCAATTGTGTAATTTGATAAAACTTATCATGTTGGTATGTTTTGTCAATTGTTCACGTGCTTAAAAACGTGAAAAATGCCAAAAGAAAAACGATAAAGAAATTCGTACAGTAGATTCAATCATACACGCTGTTATAAGTTGTACTTTTTTCTTTTCCTTTTTTTTTTTTTGGAAATTGGACCATTTTATATTCTATTACAATAATATAATATAGTATTAATAATAATGAGGGTGTCGGCTAGTCCAGTGGGGGAGCATCTAAGAAGCATGTGCTTGATTCTTGTCTGAAATACCTATATTGCCCCTGTTATTTTAACATAATGCCTCAAGAAGTCCACCTCACCCACCAACCTCAACAACAAATTAGAGAGTTGTCACATTTTGGTAATTATATATGGCAAAAACTTATGTGCACCAGTTGCATCGTGCAATCTATACTTTTATAATATAAATATAATATTTTTATGTTATAAATGTAATACATTTATGCATGTTCATTTTAAAAGGTACGGATATTTGTACATAAAGGTACTACATTTATAACATAAAGGTATCCGTGCAACTCTATGCACCAGTTGCACAGAAGTGTTACTCATTATATATATATATATATATATATATATATATATATATATGTTAGACGTTAAGGGCAAAATGAAACGCCCTTAAGATTTCTCTGTTAGACGTTATCTAATAATGATGTGTCAATTGAAAGATTAAAATTAAAATTGAATTTAAAACTTTAAATATTATTTTATTGATTATGATATTTGATAAAATATTCATTTGAATACAAAATTTTTGTTTTTTTTATATACTTTCAATATATATTCCACTTAATTATTATTGGATACATTATAGTAATTAAATGAGAAACATTATATGCACCAAAATATTATTTGCATTATCAATATATTATAATTATTATCATGCAGATATTTGTTCGATCTATATTATTAATAAAAAATCGATATGACAAAATATCGATATTATATTGGATACAATCTCGTAAAATATCAATATTGATTGTGTATTCGTAAAAAGTGTAAAAATATCAATATAATCAAAAAAATATTTGTTTGATATATATTATTGGAAAAAAATTTGATATCGATATTATATTGGATACAATATCGTAAAATATCGATATTGATTATATATTATTGGAAAAATATCAAATATCTTAAAATGTCCATATTATATTAGATATAATATAGCAAAATATTGACATTGATTGAATTATCCATAAATATTATTAAACAAAAATTAGAGATTTAATTTTTGTAATATAATAATCTAAATAATAGAAATCTGTATAAACACTAAAAAAAATTCATCTACGTGGTTTGATATATTTGATTGCCACATCAGCTCAGGGAACGCTGCCACATCAGATTAGAGAATGCTGCCACATCAGATTAGAGGAGAGAATGAGACAACGCTGCCACATCAGCTCAGGGAAGAGAATGAGATAACGTCTAATAGAGAAATGTTAATGATATTTCATTTTGAAATCTTAATTTGATAGTTTTCAATCTTTCAAGTTTTTGATTGATAAGATTTATCTTTCATATCCCGCATTGATAGTTAACCTATCTTTCGAGTCTTGAATCGATAAAATCTCTTTAATCTAATAAATTTAAATGAAAATAATACATTGGTTTTGCTAGTTATAACTATTTAAATAATTGCCTTGTTACCCTACTCATGGGTCACCCGTTGATATGTCAAAAATCTAATATATTTAATCGTTTTACATTTCATATTATCAAGAGGTGGGATCATTATATATTATTGGTGGACATATTAAGGATTACACACGGTGGACATATTAAAGATCGCACACGGTGGACATTTTAACATTTTCCATTTAAATAAAATATAATTTTCTTATAAAATATTCTAAACGTGGGTCCAATTCATTAATTTTTCTAAGGACTTAACTGACAAAAAAGATTATTAGCTTTAACAAATTTAATTATAACTTTAACACAATTTTTCAAAATTAACAAATTATATAGTTTTGAACTGAAATTCATCTATTTTTCGGTGAAAGATTGTACAAGTCTCCAACTATTTTTACTCGTCCCCAAATTTAGAAAAAAAAGATGGCATATAATATATGAAAATTAGTCGAATAAATCAATAATGTTTTACCCAAAAATGAATGGTGACTCAAATTGGAAAATTATATACGTACGATTAATGACTTCGTTTACTAAATTCAAAGAATTATACTATTAAAATGGAAATTTCATAAATTTCCTTGCAAATAGGATTTTTAGAAAAAAAAGGCCAATATATTTTGCTATATTTATTCATATAATAGGAAAATTTGTAATCATGCCCAAACTAATGAGGATCGAGTATTATAGAAAAAGAACTCAACCAAAACTTAGCTTGAGTGATTATATATCAAATATGAACAAAATTTATAATGTGAGTTTTCTTAAAATACCAAAACCAATTACATTGTTCCAATAGCACATTTCAAACTTAGATTTTACAACATTAGAAACCTTAATATTGCCATAGTTATCTAATTATTACATAGAAGTATATAATAATTTATTTGATACTAAATATATATACATATATTAAGTATTAGGGACTAATTATTATTTGTGTGCGTGAGACAACCACATTAATCCTCACATTATTGATATATTTTTAAAATAAATTTACTTTAATTTAAGAAAGAAAAGTTTTGATTGAAAAAATTAAAATGCATAAATGGTGAGCAATCTTCCCACAAGATACGTGTTTTAATTAAAAAGTATTAAGAATTTGGTCATCATTTTTTAAATTGCTAAACATCAAAAAACGGAAAAGACATAAAAATTGATGGACAAACTTACCTCGCTCTTCACATTTTAATTATGGAGTCTAAGGATTTATTTATCATTTTTTATTTTCTTTTATATTTGATCTTTATATATAAAAAATTATGAAGTAGAATTTAATTAATTTTTATTTCTTTTATATTTAATATTTTAAATATAAAAAATAAGATTGTTAGGAAACACATGACATAATCATAAATTTATCAAATTTAATTAAATTATTACTCTGTATTTTAAATTTAAAAAAATCTAAAAGAATTAAATAAATAAGGTAGTAACGCAATGAAAATAGTGGACTATTACACACACACACACACATATATATATATATATATATCATTTTTTCCTCAAATTTTAACCGTATTACTTACCACGAACCTTATAGTTCAAATGATATCTCACTTTTATAAAGGTGCAGATTGTGATGACTCGGGTTCGACACAAGTTTCGTAGTGTTTGTTGTCCCCCTCCCTTCCACTCCCTCAAACCCATTAAAAAAAAAATAATAATAAATAAATTGTATTACTTATTTTTATTTTAAATTAAAAAAATTACAATAAAATAGTAATAAATAAATAAGGTAGTAGTTATGAACATAACGATTTAATTGTTAAAAAAGTGAAAGATTTAAATGTTTCACACACAAATATATATATATATTCAATGTTATCTATGTTATGTCCAAAATTCTTCACATTCTAACTATAGAAAATTATCAATATTTCTTTTATTATTTGGACAACATACATTACTCATGTTCATGCACACTATTCTTAATTGAAAACATCCTAGAAGACTTTGTAATGTTAGAGTTAATTTCTTGTGGGATCGTCTCACGGATTTTTATTGCATTGCGTGAGACGAATCAACCCACAATTCAAACTCTACAATTCACATGTTGTTTTGGGTGTTTGGATTTCATCTCACGGTAACTATCCATGAAACCGTCTCATATGAGTTTTTATGATAAACTTACAAAATGTGATGTGAGTATTGTATAATGGAAGTTTATCGAAATATTTTTGTGACGATGGTAACAAATATATAACAAAGTATAATTATTGTACAATCAAGTATAACTATTGCATATCTAGTTGATTATATATCAAACAAATAATTCAAAAGATCATAAAATGAAAAAAAGAAAAAGAAAAAAGTAATAATTTTAGAAAGGTAAAGTGTAATGAAGGGATTAGAAGTAAACTAACAACCCTCAAATCATCAGCCCACATTGATACCTAACCTTCGCAAACTTCTTTGACTCATTTTTAGATTCACCAACCTTACCCCCCACCCGCCACCCCTCTCCCTCTCTCCTCCCTGTCCCTCTCTCTCTCTATATAAGCCACTCTACATTTCACCCCAATGTAGAGCAATTCCCATTTCCCCACCGCTTTGTCTTGCTCTCTCTCTCCACCTATTTTCTGGTGCAGATTTCTTGAATAGGTGAGCATAAAACGTTAAAAGAAAAAAAAAAAAAAAGCTTTACAACAATGGCTGCTCTACCAAACACCGCCGCCTTCTCCTACAAAACCGTCATTCAACCCCAAACTCTATTCTCCTCCCATTCCCCATCATTCTCCTGCAACCCTTCTCCCGCCGCCGGCCCCCGCCGCCACATCTCCGCCGTGCATGCTGCCGAGCCCGCCAAGACCCCCGTCAAGTCAACCGTCCCGCCCCCAGCGCCGTCGCCCTCCGCCGCCAAGTGGGCCCCGGAGACCTGGAAGACCAAGAAGGCCCTGCAGCTTCCAGAGTACCCAGATGAGGCTGAGCTGGAATCCGTGTTGAGCACCATGGCGGAGTACCCTCCATTGGTCTTCGCCGGAGAAGTGAGGAGCCTGGAGGAGCGCCTGGCGGAGGCGGCCGTCGGAAAAGCCTTCCTCTTGCAGGGCGGCGATTGCGCCGAAAGCTTCAAGGAATTTAGTGCTAATAATATTCGTGATACTTTCAGAATTCTTCTGCAGATGAGTGTTGTCCTCTCTTTCGGTGGTCAATTGCCTGTCATCAAGGTAAATTAAAGATTCTATTTTTATTACTTTTTTGTAAGTCTTGATGTTGATTGTGAAATTAGGGCTCTGATTTGATTTAATTACATATATGTTTGACAGATCTGTAAGTGATGATTTTGAAATCTGCCCATCTTGTTTGCTCAAATCATGATGCTGATAAATTAATGATTGGAAATTACTGATTTTAGCTGTATGACCTTTTATCATATATAATTTTATCTGCCTTTGGACTAGACATGTCTAAAAGCATGCCTTGTTGGTTGGATTTTAGTATTGACCACTTGTCTATTACTTCACTTTTGAATATAGGCTTTTCAAAATTGGTTTTTTTGGGGGTTTAATTTAGTCAAGGAATTTGTGAAGATTGGGATGTTTTATATGGATGGTTTGTTTCTTCTATTAGGTTGGGAGAATGGCTGGCCAGTTTGCAAAGCCAAGATCAGATCCATTTGAGGTCAAGGATGGAGTCAAGCTGCCTAGTTACAAGGGAGATAACATCAATGGCGATGTCTTTACTGAGAAATCGAGAATCCCTGATCCTCATAGGATGGTTCGGGCCTATTGCCAGGCTGCTTCGACCCTCAACCTTCTTCGGGCCTTTGCTACTGGTGGTTATGCTGCAATGCAGAGAGTTACTCAATGGAATCTTGATTTTGTTGAGAACAGTGAACAGGGGGACAGGTGTGTTTTGATGAATGAATATAGATTGATGATTGTTTGCTTGATACAGTTTTGAGATGTTTCAAAAACTTGCTTTTGGATTGTTGGATAGGTATCAAGAACTGGCTCACAGGGTCGACGAAGCTCTAGGGTTCATGGAGGCTGCCGGGCTTACAATCGACCATCCAGTGATGTCGACCACTGAGTTCTGGACTTCCCATGAATGCTTGTTGTTGCCCTATGAACAAGCTCTCACTCGGAAGGACTCAACTTCTGGTCTCTATTATGGCTGCTCGGCTCACATGCTGTGGGTCGGTGAACGAACTAGGCAACTCGACGGCGCCCACGTTGAGTTCTTGAGAGGAGTTTCTAATCCTCTTGGTATCAAGGTACTGATCTTGATATCAATCGATACGTATGATAATTCCAATCGATTTTATTTATGTAAATTGATTCTAAAGATGAGAATTTTTTAACAGGTGAGCCAAAAGATGGACCCTAATGAACTTACTAAACTCATCGACATCTTGAATAGTTCTAACAAGCCAGGAAGAATAACAATCATAGTTAGAATGGGTGCTGAGAACATGAGGGTTAAGCTTCCTCATTTGATCAGGGCGGTTCGTGGGGCCGGGCAAATTGTTACTTGGGTATGCGACCCGATGCACGGGAACACTATCAAGGCACCTTGCGGACTAAAAACTCGTGCTTTTGACGCGATCTTGGTATGCTCCCTTGTCTTGTTGTCTTGTGATAATTTGGTTGCTTACTTAATGCTATAAGCTTTTTAAATATAAGATCATTTGCACTCTGTGAGAATAATTTGGTAGGTCTGTCGTTATTGGAAATTAATGGCTAATTTTGTTTGATTCCAAAAAGGAGTTCTTGAAAACTTAATGGGACAAACTACACCAAGATTTTTATTTTTGAACTTGGATTCTAATATATATTCATTTTTCCAAGTATAAAAAGAAAAGAACAGAGGGAGGATAGTGATTCACATTATATCTAGTGAAATAAACTTCATGTTGGAAAATGGAATGAAGAAGTTAAATTCATGAAATAGTATTTTCTTGAGATCATATATTCTGTTTGGGTTATCTTTCCCTTTCCACCATTTAACTTTTAAGCTAAATCAGCCATTGGCTTGAAGAAATATCTTTGAAATTGTGACATATTCAACATATGTGAATGCTAAGAAATTATTACACTTTTAAATATCACAAGTGTTTGGTAAGAAAACTTCATGAAAGCATTTTGGTAGGTGACAATTGAAAGTAGGTGTATGCCATTATTTGTGTTTTTCTTTTCTTTGATCAATGATTACGACACGATTTATTGGAAACTATGAGAGCCTTTGTAGGCCATGTTTGTTGAAAGCTCGACTTGTTGCTACTTGTTAGATGTCGTTTTTTGTCTCTGTACGGAGAATATTCGAATATTTCACTTCATCAATACCCTTAACCCTTTAACCATAGTTAAACCACACAATAAATAAACTCGGAGATCAAAACCACTATGTTAAATATAAATGAAAACACATGTCTTGATGATCATCTGTACATAGCTGACCCCACATAGTGAGATAAAGATTTAGTTTGTCGTTAATGATGATGTTGATTACATGCATGCTCGTAATATAATTAACTTTTTGTATGAACGTTGATTTGTAGGCTGAGGTTAGGGCTTTCTTCGATGTGCATGAGCAAGAAGGCAGCCACCCGGGTGGAATTCATCTTGAAATGACGGGACAAAATGTGACAGAGTGTATTGGAGGATCAAGAACGGTGACTTACGATGATCTGAGCTCGCGTTATCACACACACTGCGATCCGAGGTTAAATGCTTCGCAGTCTCTTGAACTTGCCTTCATTGTTTCTGAGAGATTAAGGAAAAAGAGGATGGCGGCGTCTCAACGTCTTATTTCATGAACGCAAACGGTGGTTGTTAATCCGCCGAAACTGCTAGAAAATTATATAACTTTAGAACTAAAACCACCAGAATCTGTGTTTAATGCATTTGAGGGTGAAACTTTGGGGAATATGGGAGGGGTAAAAATGTTGGATTGTCTTTGTGGAGAATAATCTGATTGTGTTCTTTGTTTTATCATGAGTTTGTAAACTTATAGAGATTTCTTTATTATTGTGGAAATAAATTGTGGTTGGTTATTTTTCTTGGTCCCTCTTTTGATGTTCTTGCTTGCAAGCTGTCAAGATCTTTATATTTTTTTATGGCATTTCTAGGATCAATTTCAATTTTGACATGAACTTTTATTGGTAACAATATTGGTCATGAATTGAGAGTGGAAGTGTGTAAGGGTTGAGAAACCTAACTTCCTTTCTCGATTCAGACGTTGGTAGCCTCAAATCGCAAAATATGTGGTGGATTAAAGAAAATGGATCCCCTGCTGGGACCAAAAACCCTGCATGAGGTGTTGGGGCAAATCAGATCCTCTGTATCATATATCCATGTACTACGTGTGTATCATATTCCAAAACACGTTATATTGATTTTCAAATTAAAAGCGGTTATAAAAAAAAAGAAAAAATTACAAAAACGATGGCGCATGTACCCTAGCATGAAGTGCTGGGTTTTTGGCCCTAGCAGGGGATCCATAACCTGGATTAAAAGATGTTCTTGTCGAAACTCGATAATAATAGTGGCAGTGTTGCAAATAGGTGCTAAAAAGTAAGGCTGATATTGTAATTGAAAATTTTCATAATTCGTGAAGAACATTATAACAAATTAAAGTTCAGGTTGTAATTAAAAATCGTACCAAAAATGTATGAATTGTTATGTAAATAACCATATTTCTGAGTGTAAGATATCCTCCCAATCTTTTCTTATCACACAAATAATCATAATTTTGAAATTCCAATTTGATCCCTCCACTTTTTTAAAATTTATTTTATTTATTTTAGATATTTATAAATTTAAATTGAAGATTATATGGTTAACTTTGAAAATAATTTTATGAAAGAGAAAAAAAAAAAAAAAGATTACCACATATAACAAATGATGTCATTTTCTATTTCAATGTTCATGTAAAATATTGATAAAATTTGGCTTGTACTCATAAAATTAATATATAATTTTAAATATATAGTATTTATACTAACGGGTGTTGTGACTATGTTGTGAAAATTCCTTAAAAGCTTTTTCATAAAAGCACATAACTAATCAATGCAATCTACAATTGACTTTTATTAGCAGATGAATCATAACATTTAAAACATGTAATGGAACATAAACATATAAATTTTCAAATAAACATGTAAAATTGGTTGCAAATGCGACTCACGTCACCCTACAATTCTTGGTTTTTTTATCTTATTTATTTATTTTTTATTAGTCATATAATATTAAATACTTATTATTTTTAGTCTATAAACATGGTTAGGTGATGCTATTCTAGATTTTGAATCTTTATTTATTTATATTTAGTTAGTCATATATTTTTAAATACTTCTTATTTTTAGTCTACATGGCCGGTATGTATAACATGTTAACACCAATCCATTGACATTTACTTGAAACGTGTTTACAATTGCTTATCTAATGGTGCATATTTGAAATTTTGCATAATTTAAAACTTAAAACGTTAAAGTAAAATAAAATTATCTAATTTTGTTATCATTAAAAATTTAAAATATTTTAAAATAATATGTAGACTTTTTTACTCCGTTAATACAATATTTACTTATCAATGAATTTCTGTAATTACTTTATAAATTTATTTATTCTAGTATTTAATTTGAATGTCAAATAAATGGCATGTTACTTGTTGATCTGTTATTGTAAGCAACTAGACTACACGTCTACAACTTGAAAGTTTTTAATATTATACGACCAAAAAAAAATTGAATAGATAAATAACTAAAAATTTAAGAAAACAAAATAAGAGGTGTGACACACTTTTTTTTATAGAATTTACTAAATACTACAAATTTATGAAAACCTTGCGCTATTGACTTTGAATAATTGAAATTGTTAGGCTTGAAACTTCAAATCCTATGTATGGAAAAAGTAATAGATCAACATAATACTATGCAATGGATGTACAAATTTTCTACCTTTGAGCCTATACTTGTTGATTAATTCCATGTCCTTTTTTTTTTTTACATTTAAAAATAATTAATTATAGAAATAGCTTATAGTTCAAAATTTCATCATGTTTATTATAATTTTTTTAATCAAAAAATAATTCTTTCTAACTGAAAAAACCCAAGCACAAAACAAAACTGTAGTCTGTTTAAAGAAAGATGTAGCAGGCGCATCCTAACTGGTAAGGCTACGGACATTCTAACGTGCGCACGGTCTCCCCAAACGTTGATTGCATCGCAGTCTCTCTCTCTCTCTCCACAAACACACGCAGAGAGAGAGAAATTGGCAGTTGCAGTTTCTGTGGAATGAATCATGATGAAGATCGCGTTACTTTGTAATCCAGAAGCTTGAGACGCCATTGATGATAAACCCTAAATGAAATCCTCTTTACACACACCAAAATGGCACTCGCTTTTCAAGCCATCTACACGAAAAAGAATCCAACCTACTCTCTTCTCCTTCCCTCTCCAACCCATCTCTTCAAACCCCACAATTCGCCATTTTTACCTCCGAATTCAAGAGCCCATTTCCCGAATTACACATTTCTAGCGTCCCAACGTCACGTTTCCCCCCTCAGAAAAATCAACGCCTCCTCCGATGAACTCTACGGCGCCCAAGTTGACGGTGGTAGCAGCGCCTTAATCGGCTTCAATTTTGACGCTTTTCTTTCTTTTATTGAATTCGTAACCCTCGCTTCGTCGGCCGCGATCTCCTTGTACGTGGCTCTGAGCTATGGCGTGTCGAAAGGGGGGGTTTTGGGGTGGGTGGGCAGCAAGGTTTTTGTGTGGCAGTGTGTGTTTCTGGTGGCCGGAGTTGTGGTTGGGGCGGCGATACGGCGGCGGCAGTGGTGGAGGGTGTGTGGGGCCGGGCTATCGAGAGGGTCGGCTTCTCATGGAGCTAATTTGTTGGGGAGAGTGGAGAAATTGGAGGAGGATTTGCGAAGCTCAGCCACTCTTATTCGGGTTTTGTCGAGGCAGCTTGAGAAGCTCGGAATTCGGGTTCGGGCCGCCCGAAAAGCTCTGAAAGAACCCATTTCTCAGGTAATTCTCTTGTGGCCGTTTCATTTGGTATTCATTGGGGAATTTAGCTGAGTTTGTAGATACCTTATTCACTCAAATAGAAGGGAATTATGCGATGAATCGTAATGTGTTGAGTTTAAGGACTACAATATAAAGATTGAGCTCTCTCTCATTAGAAACAGCCATTTTATCGTATTAAAAGCTTCATATATTATGAAATGATCTTCTGAATTGAGGGTATTGTTGAGTTGCTATATGGATTTCGATAGGCTTGGGTGACGAAGGAATGAACTTATAGATAAATCCACTTATGCTTCACTCAAGATTAGCTCTTTTCCACTATTATGTATGTTGTTTGGTATATGATGTGTGAGGTTGATCACCAAGAGAGGTGATATAGGTTAGAAAGTTCTTGAAATCATTTTGTCTTTTCTAGAGCTTTTTGAGCATCTAAAATAGCATAACGCTGTTGTGGTGTATGTAAGTTATATATGCCACAATCCGTGTATGTAAAGGAGAATGACAGGTTGCTCAAAATTATTCAAAGTACATAGGCCAGGGGAAAATGGCTCTTTTTGGTAGAGTTGTAAGAAGGAGGATACTGAATATGTGGAGTATTAAAATTACACAGCTTGGGACAAAGTTATGTGTTGCACGGGCCAATTTGAATAAGCAAAGTTTCGTAGGATGCATCCTTTAAGGTTGTAGGATTTGCTCGAAAGTTTGACTTCTGTAGAACTAATATTTGCTTGAAAGTTTATGGAAGAGATGTAGTCTGTTTGTTGATGAGAATATTGAGAGTGCATCTGATTGCAGAAAAGAAACCGAGTCTTGAATCTGAGAGTTGAAGGCTAGATTGGATGAAGTTTGTGGTGGAATGTGACGAACCATGGTCCTAGTAGAGGGTTGAGGTTGAGATTTGTTGTAATTTATGAATGATTTAACTGTACTAGAATATATGCGTTTTAAATGGTATCTCGTCCGTTCATGACCATGTCACTTGTGTATCAGGCATTGATTTCAGGGAAACATGAAATTTATAACTTGAACTTTTTCTATTTTGATTTTCAGACAGCAGCACTAGCCCAGAAGAACTCTGAGGCGACTCGAGCATTGACAGCACAAGATGATATTTTGGAGAAGGAACTTGGTGAGGTCCAAAAAGCTCTGCTAGCTATGCAGGTAAATACTTTTAATTAAACCTATACAATGAAAGAAGATGATTACTTTGTGTGATTTTCAAAAACTTCAATTCATATTTAGGATTGGATGATTTTACACGCCGGTTTTGTGTGTGTGTGTGCATTTTACACTTTCTGAAGATCAAAATGGGAGTTGATTTCACAAAGAACTTGATTTGGAGAAACTTGATTTTATTTGAGTTCTTATTATCTGATTTCACGAGTTATCATGTCTTGTTTGTATGGTAGCATCGATATATGTATAATCAAAGCACAATTGTTGTGTGTTAATTTGAAATGCATTTCCCGTCGAATTTTGATGTAGGAGCAACAACAAAAACAGCTAGAGCTCATACTTGCAATTGGGAAAGCTAAGAATTTGTTGGACACCAAACATATACCAACTCAAGATCAGAATGCTGCATCCAACATTTCTAAATCATCTGCAGACTGGAACCAAGTTCGGAGATAAACCAAAACGAGATGTTTGGCATTGCAAAAACGAGCCAACAATGACTAGATAGTGTTCTTCCATTCTTAAATTTGATGCAAGAAATACAACATTTGAGTTGCATTTTCCAGTTTTGTCGCGACAACATTGATTGCAGAAGAAGCAAAGATGCACATGATGATATGATACTTGAATGATAAGTCATGATATCAATAAAATGTTGGTTCTTACATAGCTTCCAATGTTGCTTTGTTGTTGTGTTAGAATCACACTATATCCAATGTGGTGTACCAAAATTAATGCAGAAAATCAGTTACTCATAAACTAACATGACCTGAGCTAATAATAGATTGCAAGTATATTCTTATTCCATTAATCATAAATAACTTGTTAGCCAACATCAGAAACATACATTGTCAAATTACATAATATTTATACTTCAGAAACCTTGAAATCTTACCAAGTATGCAAACATAGATTAGGGAAAGAAACAAAGATCTACGATAAATATATCGATAAATTTGACGACTTAGCCATCCCAACTACTAACATTTTTGCACTTTACGATACAAACTTTTCTTTTCATTACACTTTCCCTTATGAATAAGCAGTGTAACTAAATAGATCAAAGAAAAGTTTGTATGGTGAAGTACAAAAACACGCATAGTCGGAGTCTAATTTAACCTAAATCCACACCTTAAGGAGATTGAGGCCAATCATAACCAGCATCCACAGCATTAACATCATCATAGAACCACATTTCAACCTCCTCCATAGGATGTTCGTCTTCCCAGAAATCATCGTCCAAAATCTCATCACCAAAATCATCGTCGAGATCTCCAGCCACAAAGTCCCAAGCTAGGTATCCGGATGAACCCGAGTTGTCCGAACAATTCTCCCAACCGTTCATGTCATAACAGTCCACGACAAGGGGGCCCACAATCTTCAACTTGGGAAATCTTTTCACAAACTTCTCGTCTAAATTCACGTCCCAACACCCTCGAACATCTAGTAACTCGAGCTGTCTGCAGTTTTCAATAATCTCCATTACGTTTGATGTGTCCACGAGCAAGTAGGCTATCTCAAGATGCTTGAGTCTTGGCATTGTGGCCGCGATGGCTTGGGCTTCATCATCTTGGGTGAGTTTGTCAATGACCTCTAATGGGTGCATCACTCTTCGTAAACTGGTGAGGAATTTACAGTGCTTTCCAATTGCTTCGAGAGCTTGCGCCCCTATGTTTATACAGTAGCTCAAATCGAGAAAAGAGATTGTGGATAGCATCGAGGCAGCTCTTTCAATTATTGAATCGTTTATTTCGCTTCTTGGCAGCCGTAGGGTTTGGAGCGAACGAGCACTTGAAAACCAAGATGAATCATATCAGGTTCTCCAAGAAAAACATTGGAAGATAAAACATATGATGATATGATACTTCTACTTAAGTTACTCCCCCTTTACACAGCTAAGCCACAATAAATTCTCTAACAATGCAGAGGTTCGATTTTACTTCAAAACTAAAGTTTAAATCAATGAAGATACAATGGAAAAACTAATTGTTAACTCTACAAAGTCATAACTCCATTGAATCATCTGACGACCGATAAATGATACACAAGATTGAATTTTTTGAACCTTTTATATATTGCAAGAACACATTTTGAGCTAATCCCAAAAGAACTCTATGTTAGAAGGTGTAGTAATTAAATTAATGCAGAGTTTTGATTTACCCTCAAAACCATAGTTTTAATTCAATGATGATACAATGGAAAAAATAATTGTAAACTCTACAAAGCTGTAACTTCATCGAATCATCTGCAGACCGATAAATGATACACAAGATTGAATTTTTGAACCTTTTATATTGCAAAAACACATCTTTCTAGCCATCCAAAGAGAATTCGATATTAGGTGTAGTGATTAATAAAGATCCAAAAAGGTAAGAATGGGATATTACTTACTGATTTGCTATGAACAAAATGCTTTGATCACTTGAGAGACCAGAGACACAGAGTTTTCGGAGCGAACCACAACTTCTTGAGATCAGCAATTGAAGCATTCGCTCAACGATTTCAGGCTTACAATTCTTGCTCCATTCCTCGATATCTATCTCTTGCCAACAATACGGCCCCAACACCGCTCTTCCCCATGATTTGCAGACTCTTGGAACTACAGTTAGTATCTCAGAAAGCGAAAGATTCTTGAATATTAGCCCAAGAGCATCTGGTATCAATTCATCCCATTTTCGATAATCACTTCCTTCATCCATTTATCTTAACCTTTTTTTTTTCTCCTACCAAGATGGTGAACAAACTGTAAGATGAAACGATTATGGACCCTTAAATTTAAATTCACAGAAACAGCATTGGAATTTAAATAGTTTCCTTCATTTGGCAATAGAAATTCAACATGTAAAAAGTACTACCTCCGTCCCCACTTATTTTGCCTACTTTGACCGGCACGGATCCTAAGAAAATACAGTTGACTGTTGGTTGGATGTTTAAGTTTATGTTTTTTTCACTTTAATTAGGAAAGTAGGCAAAATAAGTTGGGACAAGCAAAAGTGGAAAGTAGGCAAAATAAGGTGGGACGGAGGGAGTAATATTTTAAGACCCAAGATTTTTTCACTTAATTACAAAAAAGAAATCTCCCAACTAGAACTCAGAACCACAGAATGGGATGACCTAAATCTACAGCAGGTAAGGAAAAATAAATACACAATAAATGCGACGATTAAGTCAAATATCAAACACAGATTTAAGAAAATATAAACTCCTTACGAGAGATTCACAATATATAAACAAATTAAATCACCAACATCAAAGAAATTCAAAAATTTGCAAGAAAAACAAAAAATTCAGCACCCATTTCACTCTAATATCTCGATATCAGCAGAACCCATATCAGAAGAGAGAGAAACGTGATTAATTCACAGCAAATATATGTAAAATAGCTGGAATTATAGATCAGACAATTCATCAAACACATAAAGGGCAATGAAATTTCACCGAATCAAACTCAAAAAAGGGATTGAAAAAGCAGTTAAAAGCTAGTCATTGCACATGAAATTACCTAGATTTTGTATTAGTAGTATTGGATCTATGAAACAACACCGTCTTATCCCCACATATCAAGAGTTGTAGAGAATTCTTGTCGATCGAGAGAGGGGGAGAGAGAGAAAAGCAACAGAAGCAAACAAGAGATGAGCTAAAGCTTGTGTCTTTACCTGCTTAAAGCCTTAAACTGATGGATAGATAATCAAGATTCTCTCTCACTCACTCTCTCTCTCTCTCTCTCTCTCTAAAATTGTGTAGCATGGGAAACTGGTATAATTAAATGTACGTATATCGAACTTTACGTGTTTCAGATGTGAGTAGACTGTAGACATGGGTATTTGGGATATACACAGTTCAGATTTCCACAGAGCTTAATTTTACTTCTTTTTTTCATAAATACAATGAATTGCAATAAAAAATGTTAGTGTTATTTCTTTTTCAAAATTGAAAATTTTATTTAAATTTGTTATCTTACTTTTCATTTAGATACATTTTTTGTGTTTGTTTTGCAAAAAAATTAATTAAACACACAATCTTAGAACTGCCAATTATTCCAACTTATATGTTAGTTGATTTATTTTTTAATCCAAAATGTGACATCATGGATAAAAGTAATTATATAAAATGCTATTGAGTTGACAAAATCCACTAAGAGTCAATAGTTGGTCCTCTTTCAGCTTTGACACTACACATTTTTCAGAATGTTTTTAAATCAATATATGTCATTAAAATATTAATCTTAAAAGGAATGGCATATATAAATATATTTAATATCATATTTAGAATTTAAAAAAAAATTGCATGAGACCTATCTAGCTAAAAGAACTCTCAACTAAAAAGTAATTGTCTTTTGAGATATTTTTTTTAATCATATGAATTCCACATGACTTGATTGCGAAAATAAAAATAATAATTTGGGCCCATCTATCTGCAACCCAAAAATTTCTAAATATATCCAATTTTTTTATATTTAATTTAAAAAAATTTAAAAATGACAAAATTCCAATTTTATCCTTATAAATTAAAAAAAAAACTGAAAAATCTGTTCATCTTCCCGTCTTCTCTGTCTTTTTTTTTTTTTTTTTTTTCTCTTTCCTCAAATCTTAAAATTTGCAAGGGGATAATGTATGAAAAACCATTATATGAGTTAACAAACTATACAATAATCGTATGAAATCGTGTAAAAAGAACGGAAAAAAATAAAACAAATTTGGGACTCGTTCGACCCTGGTTCGTCGATCACAAAGAGGTGTGTTCGAGGTGTTCTTATATTTCTTATATTTTTTGGATGCAGATAGCCGGGTCCTAATAATTTTGCACAACTATAAAATTATTTCGAAATCTAAAATCATGTAAAATTCTTTTTATTTCCTTTTTTTTAATTAGACATAAATAAAAAATATAAGAAAGATCAAATAAAGGGGCAAAGATGATGACATGGATGAATTCTTTTCGTTGAGTAGAAGCAAGCAGTCAACCACCTTACCAAGCTACTTAGCTACTTACCTTTTTCCCCTCTCTCTAACTCTTTTTTATTTTATTTTTTCAATTCCTTTTAGGTGTATGGAATAAATTTTCGATGGATAACATGTATACATATCTTATATGTCATAAAATAAAAAATAATATGAGAAACATACGATACGATCTTAATGTGTATGTATATAATGTTGATAACATATATACTACAAATGTAAATACGTATTGCATAGTATAACATTAAATTCAACAACAAAAAATCAAGTAAGAAAATTGAGAGAGATAATCTTACAATTATATATCAAATTATGTGACACAAAACTCATTTTATTCATGTCATATTATTTATAACTCAAACAAATCATCTACATTCGACAATTCTAAATAAAATTATATTTCATGAATCAGTATTTGTGAGACAGTCTCATGAAAAAATAATCAATGTACAAGTATATTTGAACTAATAAAAATATTTTTACCCCTCGGTTTTTGTTTCTATTAAATGAAACGTATTTTAGAGAAATAAATATAATATATTTTTTAATCCTTAAAAACTAAAAAGTTTGTTAGTTTCAATTGAAGTCTCCCCCCCCCCCCCCCCCCCCCCCCCTTCTTTAATAAATTAATTCATTACTCTACGAAAAGTTAAGAAAAGAATGAGTTCTTCTAGTTCTATTAATAGTGAGAACAAAAATATGTATAAGAATTTAATTTTATCTATAAATGAAAAAAAGAAAAAGTTTGGAAACTCAGCAATGTCACCTCAATGTCATTCCACTTAGTGGATTTCATTAAATTCATAGTCAATTCAGCAAGTATTTAATTTCGAGTTTTCTATCCCGCTAAATATAATAATCAAGCTTTCAATGAAGATCTTGAGTTTTAATTGTACTAGTAGTACATCCGTGAGATGCGCGGTTTATTATGTATTATGATAATATATATGATTTGCAATAATATAATAAAGTTGTTATATTAAAAGGTTATTCATGGCATCTTATTATTTTGAAATTTATAAAAATCCGTATTTTTTTATTGATAACATCAATATTCAACAATTAAATATGAAAATAAAATTGAACATAATATAATAATAGTTATGTGTTTGTGAGTTTTAATTTATGAATAATTAAGAAGTGATTAATAATTATACTTATTATATGTTTTGTTTACATTTTCGTTCATTTATATCTTATAATTATTTTCAGAATTTATAAATAATTTTCTGCATTCTTTTTTTAGATGGATTTGTTCAAAAAACATTATATTTATTCCAAAAAAATTTAGTTTATATTTATAAATTTAGGTTTCAAATTAATTTTAAATTTTAAAACAATATTTCTTAGATTTTTTTAACCATTTTTCAGATTTTTTTGGAACATATTATAGTTTTTTAAAACAATTTTTAGATTGATTATATCTATTTATTTGAAATAATTTTGAATAAATTTTATCAAATATTTTTATTAAAATTTTTTTATTCAATTTATTGATTTTCGTATCTTACACAATTAATATTGACGCATCAGTCTTCTTTTCTGTTTCAGAGTATGTGGGTTCGGCATCACAACTTCCTCGACATGGTTAGATCTGTATGGGATTTTGATTCTGGCTCGTTTGGTATGGTTAATCTCCAGATTAAGCTTGCTGTTGTTAAGAGACGTCTTAAATGGTGGAATTCTCATGTTTTTGGTAACATCTTCGATCGCTCTAAAAAAGCTTCTGAAGCAGTTGCTCTTGCTCAGGAAGCTTTCCATGTTGCTCCTTCTCATTTCCATTCCATGGAATTGAATCGGTGTCGAGCAGAGTATGTTCTTTGGACATGGATGGAAGAGGACTTCTGGCGTCAGAAATCAGCTGTTAGATGGATTGTCGAGGGTGAACGTAATACAAGATTCTTTCATAGTTTTGTCAAGCAAAAACGTATCCGGTCTCGAATCCATTCCATTCTTGATGGTGACCGAATCATCACTGACGAGAATGCCCTTCGAGGTTCTGTGATGGCCTTATTCCAGAACCTCTTATCATCTGATATCGATACTCTTGCTACGGCTCACCCAGACTATTTTTCACATATCCCGGCTTCTGTGGATACCTCTGCTTTATGTGATCTGTCCTCTGCACAGGAGATTAAGGATGCGGTCTTCGACATCGATCCTAGTAGTGTTTTTGGGCCCGACGGGTTTTCATCCTTATTTTTCCAACACCGTTGGGAAATTGTTGAATCTGACATTCAAGATGCTGTGTGGGATTTCTTTTCTGGGCACGCCATGCCTCGAAGCTTCACTGCTACCACCATCGTCTTATTGCCCAAGAAGCCCCTCCCCACATCCTGGGCTGACTTTCGTCCTATCAGTCTCTGTAATGTGACTAACAATATCATCTCCAAGATCATGAACAACAGGTTAGCTCGCATTCTTCCTTCTGTTGTTGCTCAGAATCGGAGTGGCTTCACTCATGGCCGGGTCATCAGTGACAACATCCTCTTGGCCCAAGAAATGATTCATGACCTCAATATGCCGGGTGATTCTCCGAATTTAGCTATTAAGCTTGATATGGCAAAAGCTTATGATCGGGTGCAATGGCCTTTTCTGAGATTGGTCCTTGCACGTTTGGGCTTCCCTACGAGATGGATTGATCTTGTTGGTAATTGTGTTGAACATAGCAGGTTCTCAGTCTTAGTTAATGGCTGCCCCTCCAGGTTCTTTCATTCTTCGAGGGGACTGAGACAGGGTGACCCTCTCTCTCCATCCCTGTTTGTTTTAGTGGCTGACTATCTTTCCAGGGGTCTCGATTCTCTGTTCAGTGAATACCCAGATATGACCTATCGGACTCATGGAGGCTTTCCTGTCTCACACCTTTCTTATGCTGATGATATCTTGATCTTCACCCAGGTTTGCAAAGACGGATTAATCCGTCTGATGCATTTTCTTGATCACTACTCTCGAGCTACAGGACAGATGGTGAATTATCAGAAGAGTAATTTTTTCATTCATCATCGTTTCGCTGAGGAATGGGCCCCTCTTGTTCAGCAGCTTTCGGGTTTCCGGTTGGGGTCCCTTCCTATCACTTATCTGGGAATTCCTCTCTATAAGGGATTTCTTAAGGGCGTTTTATTTACGGCCCTTAAACAACGTTTGTTGGATGTGACGAATGGATGAGGACACAAATATCTCTCTCATAGAGGATGCCTTCAGCTTATCCGGTCTACTCTCATGACCCTTCCTCTCCATTATTTACAAGTTATGGAACCGCCGAAGTTTATTTTGTTGGAGATTGAGCAGATTTTGGCTTGTTTCTTCTGGGGTACTTCTGTGATCCAAAAGAAGGTCCATTGGGTCAGTTGGGAGGATGTTTGTCTCCCTCCTTCTGAAGGTGGTTTGGGCCTTCGACGACTTGGCGATCTTTCTCAGGCCTTTGGCCTCAAACTTTGGTGGAGATTTCGAGCACATGGATCTCTATGGGCTCGGTTCATGTGGGCTAAATATGGCCCCCTTTTTCCTACTCGCACAAGGAGGCCATGGTTTGCAAGCCATCCTTGGCGTAGACTTGTCAAGGTTGGCTCCCTTGCACAACAGCACATTTTTTGGGCTCTCGGTTCGAGCAAGTGCAGTTTTTGGGATGATATTTGGTTGGGGAATGGCCCCCTTTCGGCTTTGTTTCCGGATAGACAGTTGGGTCATCAGTGTGTTAGTTCTTTCTGGCAGGGTCGACAGTTGGACTTAGATTGGAGGAGACAGACTAGGTCTCAGAATATGGGGCTCTCTGATCAGTTTATTGCGGAGATGAGTCATGTACCGATTAGGCCTGAGGGTGATGATATTATGAGGTGGCGGCTTATCTCTCACGGTGATTTCTCATTGGCCTCGGCTTGAGAGGTTGTCCGAGCGAGACGACCATTTCGGGCCCTTTATGGTGTTATCTGGTCTAACCTCTTTAACCCCACCATTTTGATCTTTCTCTGGCGTCTTCTTCATAATAGGTTACCTCTTGATTCTAAGCTTCAATCCCGCGGTGTTCATCTCGCTTCGAGATGTCATTGTTGCCCTCTCTCCTCATCCTTCTCCGAGTCTTTCCCTCATCTTTTTCTTTTATGTGATGACGTGCGATCTGTTTGGGTCTTTTTTGCCTCTTGGTTTCACTGCACACTACCTGACACCACTAATATCTCACAGGTCTTGAGCTTCTGGAGACATACAGTTCCACAAGCACACACATCACATATCTGCTTTATTATTCCTTGCTTGATTCTATGGTTTACTTGGACGGAGAGGAATAGCCACAAACATCGTGGTGTTCCTTTTCACCCCTCTCATATTATTTGGCAAGTTAATCATCATCTTTTCTTGCTTGTGACAGCCCGAAGGCTCCTTCCTATTCACTGGAGAGGCTCACATCCGAAGGTTGATTTCATGCCGGCACCGATGCCCGTTCCCCGTCTGATTGCTCCCCAGCTAGTCTGATGGTTGCTTCCTCCAGAACCTTGGATCAAGCTGAATACAGACGGGTTCTTTGATCGTGTATCCGGCACTGCAGGTGGAGGTGGCATCTTTCGAGATCATCATGGTGATTTCCTCCTTGCATTTCAGACTCCCTTTCAGGCATCTTCTAGTTTCGATGCCGAGATTCAGGCTCTTCTTCATGGTCTTAGGCTGGCTCTTCAGTTCGAGACCCCTCTTTGTGTTGAGTTGGATGCCGAGGTTGTCGTTTCTCTTCTCCGTTCCGGCCGTCTTGGTCCTTAGCAGGTTCAGCACTCTCTCATCCAGATTCGAGACCTCCTCTCACAGATGCAGACTCAGATCTCCCACATCTTCCGTGAGGGCAATCGCCCTGCTGACTTCCTTGCTCTCTCGGACAGACGATCCCACGATCTTCAGGTCCTCCATTCGCATACTGCCCCCCGTGTTTTGCTTTCCTTGGTGCGTATGGACTAGTTTGGGTACCCAAACTTCAGATTCAAATAGTTTGGGTTTCCAAACCGGGGATTCTGATTGGCTTTTGCTTTTGTTGTTGATTTTTCTCATTTCCTGTTATGGTCTTATGTTCATGGCCCTAGTATAGTTCGTTTCGTTTTGTAAATTCTCGTTCTTTTTTATATACAGGCTGAGGATGGTGCCTTAATCCCCCACCCGTGATGGGTGTTTTCTTAAAAAAAAATTACATATATATTTGAATTAATTTTTAAATTTTATTTGTTGATTTAAGATTGTTAGACTTATTCTCACAACCTTATAATAATAATAATTATTATTATTATTATTATTATTATTATTAATTTCAGATTTATTATTATTTTAATATTTGTAAAATAGTTTCAAACCTTTAACAATTTTACAACCCTTCATAAAATAAATTTAGATTTTAAAACTATTTTCCACATTTATATATTAAAATTATAAACTAATTTTCAAAATTTTTAATTTTTTACAATGTTTAAATTTCATTATTTTCAAATTTTAATTATATCATTAAAAAATAATCATATCATTTAAGATAGCTTCTTTTATTTTATCTCTACTCCTATATATAAATTATAAGATAGCTTATTGTGTAAGATATATGTGAAGCTTATTCTATAAGACACTTAAAAATTATTTAGTTTTTTTTTCTTTTTTTTCTATTGGTTGATAGTTTGGAAGGGAAAATGGCAAATTTGAAATTATCACCAACTTCTTTGTTTTTATATATAGATAGATTTCACTATAACCAATGCGATTATTTACAATCAATAACATTTTTTGCAATAACAAAAGTTTGCTGCGAATTTTTTATTATTATTATTTTTTACAATGTTTTGTTGCAAAAATTGATAATATAAATTTACAATAAATTGTCACAAAATATAATTGAAAACCTTATTTATGAAAACACGATGTTGTCCCCTAATGTTTTAGCTAAAACAACATTTTCGCAAAATAAAAAAAAAATTACGAGAAGCCCTTTAAAATAATAATTTAGCAAAAAAAAAAAATTATCGCAAAATGTATTTCTGACAACTTGCAAGTTTCTTATTATTTTTTTATTAGGTGTTGTGGTGGGGTAATACTCAAAAAATAAGGTGTTTCTATTATTGATTTACTTACATTCATAAATATACTCAAATAAAAGATGATTTACACCTGATATAGTATTATTGTGCAGCATCTCAAGGAACATAATCAATAAGATAAAGTTTTTTCTGTTGGGCGAAATCTGGAAAATGTTGACGGAAATGTTGGGCAACACTTTCAGCAACACCTGATACTAGAATTTGGAACAACGTATGACCGAGGCCCGTGCACGCACGGTTTCCTTAAAACAGATTCGTCCGACTCTCTTGATGCTAGAGTACTCTATGGACGTCCGTTTCCCAGGATACAACGGTTAAAAACCACAGCCAAGTTAAACACCAAACTTGCTGTCTTGGCGAACTGGAAAAGTGTCTGATTGGTATCGGAAAGAGGGAGCAAAATGCTGGAGTTTCCGAGCAGGGAAAAAGGCAGAAAACGAGAGGAAAGCTTTTTGTGTTGTGTATATTCCTCATGTGGAGCAAGACTATTTATAGGACCTCCCCAATCCCATGCCAAAAGTTGCAATTAGTGCACACCATCATGGCTTGGAGGTTACATGAATGTGGAAAGCCTTGGAGGTTACGAGAATTTAGAAGGTCTCGGTGGTTCCTCGTGGCAAAAAGGACGAAGGCTATTTATAGGTCCTTCCCAATCCCATGCCAAAAGTTGCAATTAGTGCACACCATCATGGCTTGGAGGTTACATGAATGTGGAAAGCCTTGGAGGTTACAAGAATTTGGAAGGTCTTGGTGGTTCCTCGTGGCAAAAAGGACGAAGCCGGGCCCACAGCCCCTCGGTTCGACATTTGTGTACGCAGGTCGTGTATGCACACGAGTCGCATGGTTCGAATTGATTTGCACCCCCGCGCGCGCGTAGAGAGAGCCTCATAGCCAATACTTCTTATCCCTTACAACAGGGAAATTCATTATATATTGGAAAAATTATGCTTGGTTTTCCACAATTTTTTCAACGTGGGACCACCAATTTTTTCCTCATAAATTAGGATTCAACTATGCGACTTTGAGACTCAATTTCTCATTCACCCAATGTCCGATTTGGGCCTACCACATATCGCCACGAACCTCTCACGGAGGTGAACACATTCCAACTTTACTTTTCCACAATCGGGGCCAAACATGCTGGAAATTCAAGTAATTTCCAACATTTTCTCTCTCTCATATATATATATATATATTAAATATATTTATTATCAATCTGAAGAAAAATATATTTAGATTTCTAAATAAGTGTTTAATTTCATGCTAATTGGGTATGGTCAACGTTTAAAAAAAAAAAAAAAATATATATATATATATATATATATAAATATTAAATTTAGGGGAAAATTCACTTTTAGTAATGGAAACAAGCTGTTGGAAAACAGTCCTGCTAAATTAAAAATAACAATTTTAGTCGTATAATTTTATAAAGTGTCAAATTTCGTTATTTTTTATATCGGATATTTAAAATCACTAATAAAAAAATTGTCATGTAATCATAAATTTGAGAATTTGCCACTTACATGACCTAACATCATTTTACTTACTTGGATGTCCACATTTGTAAAAAGTAAAATAAATAACAAAAATAGTTTTTTAAGTCAGCATATATAATGGTACCACCACACCACACCAATTTCCAGTAAATTTATAAATTCCAAGGAAAAAGAAGTTTTAAATTGGACAATTTTTGCAGTTACGGACTAAATTCATATGTTCAACTTATTAACAAAATTATTTTTTAAATTTTTTTATAGTTAATATGAATAAAAACGAATTAAATTTTCTCACATAATCAACATAAATGTATGTTTTGAAGAGGGGAACAAAGAAGTAGAATTAGGGGACCATCTTTGATGTTTGAAATAACCATGAAAATGTATGTATGTTGTGACCACAAATAATTGAGGAGTGTTGGATATATATATATATATATATATATATATATATATATATATATATATATATATATATGTCTACTAAATACCAACCTCTAATTAAAGCGATAGTGACTTTCTATCCCAGCATTTATTCAATGAATGTTGTACACTACAAACATATCGTAGTAATTCTGTTTTTATTTTCTAAAATAAATTAACTTTGATATCTATTATCTATAAATGAATCCAACCTCTAATGAGTTTTTTATTTTTAAAATTAAAGTTGATATGGTTTGTTTAGGTTTTGTTAATGAAATTTATTAAAATGTGCAAAACAAATTCAAACTTAATAATATTAGGAATTTGCTCATTCTAAACCCCACTTAATTAATCAGTACTTATTTTTGATTGAGTTAGGAAACATCATGAATTTAATTGATTGGGGTATGGGCTGATTTATGCGTGGACTCTCAATTATTGTTTGGCATCGATCATATTTACATTTTCTAAATCAGCAAGTTTATAAAGTAAAAACCAAAAAATTGTAATAATTCATCAGTAGCACAAGAGAAAAGCAGTGCGTATATTATTGGAAAAACATTTTTTATTTTTCAAAATAAAAATTATTATTATTACTGTTATTGTTGTTGTTATTATTATTTTGATGTTTAAAACAAAATTCCAAATAAGCACTTTGTAGATAATCTTTTTTTTTTTTTATTACATAAATGTGGATACAATGTAAACAAAACCGGACCATTGTACCTTGTTATAACAGGTTACATGAACTAAAAATCAAAAGTTTTGAAAATTACATGATTAGTATATAAAAAGTGAATAAATAAAACATTAAAAATAAAAAATAATAATTAGATGACTAGACTATTTTTCCCTTGTTTTGAATAAAGTACTCCTACCTGCGATGTTAGCCATCAAATTAAAACACACGCAAGTTCATATTTATATGAATTAATACCAATTTGCTACTATTATACTTCAGTGGATGTTTAAATTCAAAAAGTTTTCCCAACACTAACAATTCTTTTTGAATTTTTCGATTGCTACCTTAACTTAATTTTTGATATTTTCCGGCCACAAACAGCTAATGGAAAACTCGAAAACGCAATTTACCTCCAAACATCAACCAAAATGTATGTCTCCAAACACTAAAAAATGACCCAATTTTGAAGTCAAATTATAACCATAGGTCAATTAAATGATTCTCGTTTGATTTAAGCTTGGATCGAAGAAAAATTGTTCTGGAATGATTTTTTAAATGAGAATCATAAAATCGACTTGGGGTTATAATTTTCCGTCGAATAAAGGTTATATTGACATATGAATCATGCATTTTTTAATGATATATTTGAAGGCAAATTGCATTTTCGAGTTTTCCAAGGAAAATTTGGCCGAAAAATATGTCAAAAATTGAGTTCGGATTGCGACCAAATTTTTTTGAAGAGAATGATTAATGATCGAAAAACTTTTTGAATCTAAACTCCCATAAAAAAATGTAATAATTAGGGTAGCAAATTGATATTAGTTCTAAATATATATACACATAAAGAGGGTGCATTTCATTTTCTCCCATTTTTTTGTTCTCTTGTCTTTCTTATATTTACATTTCAGTCCTCATCTTTGCTGAATTTTCTATTCTCTCATAGCGAAAATGGCACTTTAGGTTCCTGCAGTTCATCTCTCTTCTTTTCCAGCTTTAATATATTGCTGCTCTCAATTCTCTGATTATTTTTACAATAAAAAAAAAAAAGCAAAAATGGCCATAGCTTCTCTTATCCCATTAATTTCTTCGAATTCCATTACCTTAATTATTACCCTTTTCTTCCTTTTCTCTCCTTCCTATTATTGCTCACTCACTTGCAGGGTCTCTCTCTCTCTCTCCCTTTCTCTCTCTAATATATAGATATACATACATACATATATATATATATATATAATGTTATAGTGAATTGTGTAGGGTTTGGTGGTGGAGGAAAAAGCAAGATTGGGTTCATCACCGCCGAGCTGCCACAGCAAATGCAACTTGTGCCACCCATGCACGGCGGTGCAAGTGCCGACTATGCCGAGTCACCACCGAGTTGATCCGAGTTCAATCACTCCATGCTCCGATGACACGTCATCATCAGCATATAGGTACTCCAATTACAAGCCACTTAAATGGAAGTGCAAATGTGCTGGCCTATTTTATAACCCTTAATTAATTACTATATTCAATAATACATTCATCTCATTTTATGAATACATCTCCTTTTAATAATTATTATATTATATATGTGTGTGTTTTATATTTATTTAAAATTTTCATCTTCATGAGAATATAGGGTCCCTGGGATTTTTATGGCATTTAATGCACAGATTGAGATTGTACTTGTACAGAAATTATTTCTGATTTCTTCAGACTGACTTTGGTGGTTGAGATATTAATTTACCCAGTAATAAAATTTAGGAGTGTGCTAAAGACACCAACCAATTTTCTAAGGGCACCAACCTCTATTAGTGTGTGGGCCCACACACTAATAGAGGTTGGTGCCCTTAGAAAATTGGTTGGTGTCTTTAGTCCATCCCTAAATTTTATTTCCTGCGGAATAAAATTACTTTAGTTTGTTAATTTGCAATATATTATATACATCTTTAGATTTGATTTAAGTGAAATTGTAGATATTTCATTTTGTATATATAAGATGTATTTTAATTTTAAGCATAGTTTTATATATATGATGAGAACTAATTAAAGTTATTTTACTTCATAATATTAATTTCGAGTTCACTTAATTAAGTGCCAACTCCAAGAACTGTCCACATAATCTGTGGCCCATGTAAAAAATAAAAAGTTTTTTTTTTAATTTTGTTTTTTGCATTTACACTTTCACAATTTTTTTATCTTTTGCCCCTAAATTTTTTTAATTTTCTCTTTTCATCCTCTGCACATTTTATTTGTAAGCTTTTTTCTTCCACGCTTTATTTCCTATTATTTTACCCCTTACATTTTTTTTTCTTCAAGTTTTTACTCCTCTATAATTTCCCTCTTAATTTGTTTGATAATGGAGGGGGAAAAGTAAAAAAAAAACTAAAATTATAGGGGCATAAACGTATAAAATAAAGTGTAGTAGCAAAATGAATAGTCGAAATAAAAATGTAGGGGGCAAAATACAAAAAAATGGAAAATTATTGGGGGTAAGAATATATTTTCCCTATATAGAATAAGAATCAATGATGACGAGATAACAACTAAGCATGCCTTATCATAGGCCATAGGTTAGAAGTACTCTCTCCACACTCTACATCAACACTCTTTATTTGTCAATAATAATTTTAGAGTACTTAATTTGAAGGACAAAAATATCGGTACTTGTGGATATATTGGTACCTTGATTTTACGGATATATCGATATCGGTGGATATATCGGTTTTTGCGCAAAAAATTGAAAAAATTTGAAAACAAAATTGAAAAATATATCTAGTACTTTATATAATATTATAAGTAACATTAATACATATATTGAACTTAAATTTCCAAATAAAATTATATATTTACAACAAATATAGAGATAAACTATTATATAAACGTTGTATGTTATGATAACATGACAAATTTTGAATTCAAATACATATTTCATTGTTTAACACACTAGCCATGATAATTTATGATAGGAACCTAAATTCAAATACTTTACTAAATATAAGTTTACTAATTAATTAATTAAAACTATTAGTTGAATTCAAATAGGTATTTCATTGTTTAACACACTAGCCTAATTAATTTATGAGAGGAACCTAAATTCAAATAATTTACTAAATATAAGTTTACTAATTATTTAATTAAAAATATAGTTGAATTCAAATACGTATTTCATTGTTTAACACACTAGCCTAATTAATTTCATTATTTCAAATATGTATTTTGCATGGACTTTGTCATAAATAATTGAACAAGAAAATTATATCATTTTCCATGAATTTTTGTCATTTTGCATTTTATACTCTTCACTTCCAGGGGCACTAATACATTTACCATTAAAAAAAATATTCAAAAATATTCAAAAAAAAAATTCAAAAAAACCACCAACCGATATATCTACAATATATCACCGATATATCGCCAATATTTTGCATAATATGTGCACTATTGACCGATAAGGATATATCGCCGATCTATTGACCGATAAGGATATATCGCCGATATTTTGCATAATATGTGCACTATTGACCGATAAGGATATATCGCCGATATATCCGCGATATTTTGCAGAAAAATTTCGTCAGTGTATATCGATATCCGTAGGCTATTTTTACGGATAAATCGGCGATATATCCTGATTTATTCGTCCTTGCTTAATTTTAGCAAAATGATATCGCCGATTTATCCCGATTTTTTCGTCTTTGCTTAATTTTAGCAAAATGATAATTTGTGAGTTTGGTGTCTTAGTTTATGTTTAATGGTAATATACATGGTGATTTTTTATAAATCCGTAATTATTACATCAACTTTCAAATTTAACAAAATAAATCTTCAGTTTAAAATTATTTTGCAAATCATTGTCGATTTTTTAGCTAAAACTTACTGACAGACATACAAAGAGAAATTGAAAATTCTCTTTGTAGTTAATTATGGTATAAAAACAGAACTAAAAGTCAAATACAAAAACTAGACAGTCTCACGGATAGTTATCGTGAGATGGAGCTCCATCATCAATAAATAACATGTGAATTATAGGGTTTAGGGTGTGGATAATTGGATTGTGGGTTGACCCGTCTCACACAATGCAATAAAAAAATTTTATGAGACGGTTTCACAAGAGACTCATCCAAGATCAAATTAATCCACATATATATTTTAACCCAATATATCCACTAAATTTTGATAAAACCTCTCTCCTAGGCTTGGATTAGTAAGTAAAATCATCTCATAATTTTAATTATTTAAAATGAGACAGTTCACAATTCATAATTTATAACAGGAACAAATTCAAAATTGACTTGTAAAAAATAAATTTGAGTTATGGACTATATCTCACCAAATTATATTTATATAAATTTTTGTGATCATTCAAATATCTCGAATGTCATATAAGAAAACTAATAAGGAGATATTTTATCTCATGCCACATTTACTCAATTGGTTTATTTCTTCAACTAAAAAGTTCCGAGAAAAATAAAAATAAAACATCTAGTCATAGTACTGGTGACAATTCGAATTATTCTTTTATTTTAAAAATTAAAAGCCAACGTGACACCACCATTGGAAAACTGGGTAGTTCTCGTCCCGATAGTTAATTAATTTTATTGAAATTGATAAAATGTTCAGAAGTACAAATCTTAATATGTTCACTTGTGTAATAATTTAATCCATTTATTATATAAAAAATATAATTAATAGATATTTTGGATTAACACATCAGTTTGGATACATCTTAATATGTCCACAGTAAGTAGGATAACAGAGTTGTACTTTTCATTATTTGAGTTTATTTATTGGAACTTAGAGATTTATGATGAAAGGAAAAAGAAAAAAAGAGAAAAAAAAAAAGAACTGGTCGAATTTATATACGTTAACAATATATATATTTACTAACACATAAGCTTGTGTGAGACGATCTCATCCGTGAGGCGAAACTTTTTTATCCACAAATCAAACCTATTTTCACAAATTTGCATGTAAATTGTGAATTGTGGGTTGTGGATTAACACATCTCATGAAAGATGACCCGTAAGATCAGTGGCGGATCCAGAATTTAGTGTTTGCGGGGGCGGGACTTCGGGAGGAAGGAACACATTCATAAAAAGTCTAAATATATTGAAATTTTACATATATATTTTCTATGATTGTATAGCTAATTTAAAATATACTATATTTTTGATTATTCTATAACACAATATATATATATATATATATATATATATATATATTGATGTGGAAAAAAATAAGGTAAAAATATAATATATCATTTGAATTTTAGAGGGGCAATTATATGAAATTATTTTAAAATGCACTACTAAAAAAAAATTTCAAAATTCTTGGGGGGACAACAACCCCCTCTTGCCCCCCTTGGATCCGCCACTGCATAAGATGGTGTGATATAAAACTCACTCATTTACTAATTATCTCATTTTATCACACATCTTTAGTTACTTTGTATACTCATGAATTACTCCATAACTTAAGTTGGGTTGAAAACATGACAATGAATTAGAGTTATATTTCAATTATTACACAGTGGATTTAATTATACATATTCATCACATTGGAAACATGATATGAATTATTAAAATATCAAAATATAAATAAGTTTTGATTCGTAAATTATAGATTAATATTATTTTAGGAAAAAGAAAAATAGAAAGTGGGGGTGGTGGCGCAGTTGGCTAGCGCGTAGGTCTCATAGCTTCTGAGTTATCCTGAGGTCGAGAGTTCGAGCCTCTCTCACCCCATTTTCCCTTTTTTTTTCTCTATAATATATATCTGTTGAAAGGGTTAGAAGAACCTTTGTTCCTTGGAGTGACCACATCTGATTCTAAAGTCTTTTCTCATATCACTTTCCCTTAATTATACACCTAAACTTTTCCAATCCACATTATTTACTTACACCAATATTCTCATCTCTCTCTCTCTCTTAATTAGATTAGATGCTATTCCCAGCATCTTGAAAAACATATCCCTTTCTTTTTATTAGTTTTGAATACTTTATTATTAGTGGATCTTTCTATTAAGTTGGTACCAACATTCATGTTATACTCAATCTTCATATATATTTCATTTATTTTCGCATTTGATATTCATGAACAATCTCTTACTTGTATATATAATATGGAGGACATACATATCTCTTATAAACACATATTTCAAATGGAGATTCATGTGTAAAACTAAAAAATGCAGTAATCAAACACTTCTAAAGACTAAAAAATAAAATCAAGAACTCGAAGATTCCATCTTGAAGATGCTCTACACTATGAGATGAAATCAAACCTTTGGTATACAACAAAAGAATAAATTCCCCTTCTTCAATCGAAAATTAATCCCCCAAGCATCTAGAGAGAGAAAGAGAAATGAACAGCCTTCTTCTTCCCATAATCTTCCACACCATATTAATCATCACAAAAACCACATTATCCATCAATGAAGCAGCATGCAAGAAAAGCTGTGGCCCATTGGAGATCAAATACCCCCTCGGCACCGCCCACGGCTGCGGCTCCCCGCGCTTCCACCCTTACATCTCCTGCTCCGGCGACCACCTCCTCCTCACCACCCACAAAGGACCCTACTCCATCACCTCCATTAACTACGCCGCCGCCGTCATCACGGTGGCTCCGCCGTGCATGTCCAACTGCACCTCCATGCAGCCTTCTCCGATCAACTTCGGCCTCGACTGGGCCAGCCCCTTCCAGCTGGGCCCCTCCACCTTCATCCTCCTGGCCTGCTCATCCTCCACCATTATCAAAAGCAACTCAATCTGCGACCCAGCTTCGTCGACCTATCTCTGCGCCTCCTTCTACTCCTGCCCCGCCGTGGTGGAGCTCGGCCTGCCGCTCTTCCCGCCGACGAACACCTGCTGCGTCTACTCGCCGGCGAATCTCGACCCCAAGGATGAGCTCGATCTTGAGGAGCTCGATTGTGCTGGGTATAGCTCGGTTGCGGCCTTGGGCGACGTACCCACGGATGCCGCCACATGGCAGTATGGGGTGGCGCTCAAGTATACGCTGGGAGGGCTGGATAGCTATAATGTAGCTCCCAGTTGCCGTGGCTGTGAGCTCAGTGGCGGCGTGTGTGGGTACGCGCCGCCCAGGAACTATTTTGTGTGTGTTTGTGAGTATGGGAATACGACTACTGATTGCACTAGCTATAACTGGATTTATATGAGCTCAAGTTTGCAATTAACTGGTAAGAATTTCATTACCTAGCTATTAGTTAATAAATAAAGTTAACCTTTTTTTTTTTTTTTTTTGAAGTATGATTTAATTTGTGTGTATTTAATATAAGTATATTTTTGTAGGAAGGTCATGTGAAATATAACCATTATGCATGGGGAAAGATGTTTTAATGTTTCACTACTACCTCCGTCCCGGCTTATTTTGCCTACTTTGACCGGCACGGATCCTAAGAAAATACAGTTGACTGTTAGTTGGATGTGTAAGTTTATGCTTTTTTCACTTTAATTAGAAAAGTAGGCAAAATAAGTTGGGACAAGCAAAAGTGGAAAATAGGCAAAATAAGGTGGGACGGAGGGAGTATATAATTGTTATTTTGGAGTTTATATTTTGTTTCAAATTTGGTATTGTTTTAGGCTTTTATGCAATTTTATTCCAAAATTATCTCTATTAATATTCTTTAGCTAAAATTTAGGGATTTATTTCATACAAAATTTTTATGGAATTAATTTGATCCTCATTCCAATTTTGAATCCTAAATTCTTTGATTAGTTAAGGGTATGTTTGTCCAATTTTTACGTTTCTTAATTTATGACAAAAACTTTACAACGACATTTATTTTGAAAAGGAGGGAAATATGTATTTCATTTTTTTTTTTTCATTTTAATTGATCGATGATCAAATTTTCAGAGCTTTGAGTATATAGATTTATCTCGGAATTTATGAGGTGTGAGATCTATGTATATTGAAACTCGAGATGCATATATTCAAGTTCTTGAGCTTTAAACACATAGATCTCAAAACTGAACTCTTGGTTGGCAGGAAAAGCATTAATTTTTGGGTAATTAATTTTTTTATGTGTTTGATATAATTATTTTGTTATGAAAAAAAATGATGTTTTTAAATACTCCATTTGTATAACACACATTTGTATATATTTTTGTTTTGCAGCAAGATCTTGGCTGGGAATTCTGGGAGTTTCAGTACTTTTCGTCATGTTAATTTGAGATGACTGAGAAACACAGAAAAAAAAGGCCTTTTCCATTAGCCAACCTTCTAGAGAGAGAGAGAGAGAGAGAGTATTATCTGATTTGAAGAATGGAAAGAGAGAGAGAGAGAGAGAGAGAGAATAAAGAAAGTAGAGCAGAATAGAATCCTTGCATGCAAAAAATTTGAATGATTATCAGTCCAATGAAATGAAATAGTGAAATAGTTAAAGTGTATTAGCAGCTGGATGATTTTTCCTCTTTGAGATCAATGAAATTTATTATTACTATTTAAATTGTTTTTGCTATCTCGTATTTAATTTTGCATCACATTTATGGTATATAAATATCAAACAAGATCTTCTAATGTTGTAGTGGTATTATGCGTAGTTATGGGCCAATAAATTACTAGCTATTACAATTTTATCTGAGATTTTAGTTTGATCCATTATAGTCTCACCCAGGAGCACCAAGTTTGAGTCCCATCAACTTTTTTTTTTTTTTCATTTAGTCAATGTTTCTTTATTATTATTCGTGATGAAAAATTTAATGCAAAACCAAGTTTGAGTTAGTGGTGAGCAAAATCGAACCGGAACCAAAAAACTGAATCGAACCGATTAATTCTGTTAGGTTCAGTTCGATTTTATATACTAATAGGGCTCGGTTTGGTTGAGAAATTAGGAACCGAATAAAAATTTGGTTCGATCGGTTTTGTTTTGAAAAAAAATCAGTTAACCAAGACACTTCATTTTTCTTTAGGACTTTTTTTATTTTATATGTTTTGTATAATATATTATATGAATTAGACTACAAGAAATTGAAAATTTTTAATGCACTTCCAAACTAAAGTGTTTTGTCTAACATGATTTGAATTCATTTTTAATATGTTAATGTTTGGTTTTGTTAATTAACATGATTTTAATATGTATGTGTTTGTTTTTTTGTTAGTAATCTCATTATTTAATAAGCTGTGTTTGTTTTGTTTAATATGAAAGTCACTAAAATGTTTGATTTTTTTAAGCCTTTTCAATTCTTTTTTTTTTAAATAAGATTTTTTAGTTAATGAAATTTCCAACTTGAAAAGCCTAAAACCGAGAACCGAACCGAAATTTTAGTTCTTTTAATAATGCAAATTCGGTTCGGTTATAAAAATGTGAAAAATTCGATTTTCGATTTTTATCAGTTTGATTCAGTTTTCAATTGAACCGATCGATTGCTCACCCCTAGTTTGAATCCCATCAACATTTGTTTTTTGATGTTATCTTGTATTTAGCAAATTACTTTGATTTTTTTTCCCATTTATTCAATGCTTCTTTATTATTATTCGTAACGAAAAATTTAACGCAACCTGTAAATCATGACGCTTTTACAATTCGAATATTCAACTGCATATTAGCATAACTAATTAGTAGACAAAAAATAGTTTTTAACACATTGTTTTAATAGTTACTCTTAGTCTTGTGACCAAATCAATAATTCTAATTTATCCATGTTGATTGTCAAAATACATCACCGATATTTAATATTTAAAAAATTGATAATTAAAAAGATTAAAAAAAACAATATAAGGATTGGGCCTACGTGTGTTTTAAATAGGTTGTCAACTACTAATAGAATGATAGTTTGGGTTATAGATGTGAACTCGATTTGGTTTTTTTTTTTTCTTTTTTCTTGTATAATTGGGATTGGGTGCTACACCTATTTCAGCCCAAATCTCAGTAAAAGTTTATTGGTCAAATAGAAAAATAGATGGTGAAAATGAAGGATGATTCTTTAATTTGACTCTTTATGTTGACCAGATCATGTCAGATTTAATTTAATGAGTTGAGTACGGCAAGATAGGTTTAATTCTCTCATTAATTTATATATTTATTCCCTACAAATATACTATTTGATCTCATGGTACATAATAATTTGAAAAAAAAAAAGAATAAATAGTTCAACTTTATGATTACTGAATTATATGAATTTCTATTCTTGTTGTATTTTTTAAATTTGTATTTTATTAATCTATTTGTTAATAAAATGAAATTATTCCAAATTCGACAGTGAATTTTTATGTTTGTTTTATTGAACCTTTATAAGTAGATTAATTTTATTTTATTGAGTTAATTTACTTTTATTTTTATGTAAGTTGTAGCCATTTGAAGACAATAACCATATATATTTTGAATATTTTTACTAGTTGAATCTCTAAAAAGTATTCAATGTGAACAAAAATAAAAAATTAGGATTCTAACAAATAAATTAATTAAATTCAAGTTTACACCATAATATAAACTAATCACTTAGTTACATTACATTGTTAAAAACATGCACAATTTTTCCACATCAAATCGTAGGGTAAAAATTGTGAATATATATATATATATATCTATATATATATATATATATATAGAATTTATATGTATTTTATACGTGAGAGATTTCCAATGTTATATTTAACCAATAAAGACTAAAAGACTACTGAGTGATTATGTGAACAAACTTTAGGTTAACAAGTTCTAAAAAAAGAAGTGCATAGATACATATAATTACTATTTACATGAAAAACATGTAGGTGAAAATATGAAATTGGTTCGCGATTTACGTATTGTCATTTAGAGTTGTTATTTTCAAATTAGTTAAATATAAACTTGAAATGAGTTATAAGAAAAAAAAGATTTTGAATAACTTGCTCTTTTTTTGAAGGTTTACCTAAATATCCTCAATTTAATATCATCATAAATTTGAATAAAAAAGGAAAAAAATTAAAAGGCAGACTTACTTCCCTTTTCAAACATAATTCCGAATTAGGCTGAAAAATACCAATATGGCCCACCACTACCAAAATTCTCTCATTTGAGAGAGAGAGGTTATGTATGAATGCATTGTCACAAATTACACGCAGTACAAAGGCAAAACACGCATTAGCAGAATCATATTCGCAAAAGGCAAAAGCCATGAACAAAAAGGAGATTTTTTAGAAGCTTTTTTATTTTTTTTTCACTAATATTTAATAGTTTCTTTTGCTCCAAATAATAAAATTAAAACTTGACTGCTTCGACTTCCCTTTGGAAAACAGCAAGACCCCTTTTGTGGTCTCTTCTCTCAGGTAGTTTTCTTCACCTCATGATTTAATCTCTTCCACTTTTTTTTTTCTTTTTTTTTTTTTTTATAAAAAATGTTGCAATGTAGGCTCATGCATATTATCTTTAGGCTGTTGAAGAATTGTGGTTGAGAGTTTTTTTTTTTTTTTTTTTTTGTGTGGTGACTATGCATGTTTATAGTGAATGTAGATGTTCTTGTGTTTGGTTTTGTTGAATTTAATGAAGTGGGAATCTGAAATTGTTTTTGTTCTTCGATTTTTGTCGTAAAGATCTGTGCTTTATGTGAGAAAGAGTTGATTTTGAAATCGGCGATTAATTTAGTGGCCAGCAGGGTATAATAATAGTATCTCTGGTTTATTTGGGCACAGATACACACATTCCTGTGTGTATTTTTTCTGGAGTGTACGTATTTGTGTACAATACACAGTCTTAAGTTTATATGTGCAAATAAAAGGCAAATATTGCACCGTTGGAATTTCTCTGGGGAGTGAAATAACACATTTGAAACTTAGAGTATTTTCTCATTTATAGAATTTGTTAACTCGATCACCTAGAGTTTTGATGTTGACTAGATCAATTACGGCTTTGGGAAGAATATTTTCAATGTATAGTTGTTGGAGTGGCGTGGTTTCGTCTGGTTTCTTCCTAACTCCTTATTATGTTTTCGTTTCTTGGAAAATTGTTGCTTTTTTTGACAAACTCTGAGGGTCTTAAAATTTTGTTGCATGTATGGATATGAGTATTGTTGATATGAAAGTAAAGTGGTTATTTTCTTTCGAATTGCACCTCGTGAGATGAATGTATGGATGATATAAAATAGAGATATTTTGCTATTTTCAACAGAAATGAATATTTTCCCTGGCCAAGCTAGCTTGATTAGGACATTTTTAACAGACCCTGTACTTAAATTAACTATGTTTCTGGAATCTTAGACAGAATCATCAGTATCCAGTTGCTAATGGAAATAAACTGGGCAATGCATTGTCAGAAGTCAGTTTTATTTCGCCATCTGTAGTACTTGGTGCAACGGCTCCTAAATCAGCATAAGTCGAGGTGTTATTAATGGAGATGGACCTTCTTATTGTGTGCTTAGCATTGGCATATTTATCTTCTTTTGTATCCCCTGACGCACAAGGTATTGATCTCCATCTTAATGCAAATTATTAGACAACTAAAATGAAAGGAATTGATTGCTCAAATTGATACAAAAAGTTAACTAAATTCTTGACTCTGGATGTAATTTCTTTGCATTTTACTTGCATGTGTGTATATCAAGTTTCACTTTGATTAAGAAAAAAGTTTAACAGATGACAAAATATCTTGATATGGGATTGGAGTTATTTATGTTGGATGTTCTCGATACACTTGAATGTAAGGCATTGCTTCTCGAATTTTATATAGGAATCTCCTTTTCCCTCTTACACCATGTGTACGTAAAGCCCACTGGATAACTACAATAAGAAGGTTATTGCATTTTCACGTGCCTGCACACACATTTATGTATTTATTTTTCATAGTCTTTCTATTCGTTACGTGTTAATATAGTTTGACATTAGATGATCTAGATTTATCTTCATGTATTTATGTTTCTGCTCTTTTGGGTTTCATGTTCTCCGATCATTTATTACGAGTGAGATTGATGTATAAATATAGTAGTCAATAATTATATTTTCATGTGCAGCACGTGAAATTCCTTTGGATGTATGTAGCTTATAACGTGGTGTGTGCATGAAACTATGAGATTATTTTGTCGTATATTTAGTTCATTAAATGTATAGGCTCGTTAAATTTGCTTATTAGTTGGTGTTCACTATTATTTGGTCTTACAGGGGATGCACTTTATGATTTGAGAACTTCACTAAACGCTTCACAGCATCAGCTTTCAGATTGGAATCCCGATCAAGTTACCCCATGCACTTGGTCTAAAATTACATGTGATAGCAACAACAACGTACTATCGGTGTAAGAAATTTTACACGTTTATGAATTCTTCAACATTTTGTCTGCACTGATATAGTTTTTCTGAATGGTTTTATGTCGGATTTCATCTGATTTCGTATCTATTCTTGAATTTCATATGATAAAGTTCAACATCTCATGATTGCATTCTTACTAGGATATTGCCTAATATGGGATTTTCTGGAACCTTGTCACCAAGAATAGGTATTTTGACGAAGCTGATCACACTGTACGTCTTCTGAACTACTCATTATCCATTTCATCTACTCATTATCCATTTCATCTAATAAGTTGTATACGCTACTCTTTCTTCCTTTTCAAAGTAATAATTATCTTTGCATTTATTTTCTGTGATTCAGTGAATTGCAGGGAAATGGCATAACGGGTAAGATACCTGACGAGTTTGGAAATTTGACGAGCTTGACTATGTTGGATCTGGAAAGAAACAATTTAACTGGCGAAATACCAACTTCATTAGGCAATATCAAGGGGCTTAAATTTTTGTAAGCTCACTGTGGAATATATCTAGCTTTTATCTTTTTCATTTATCATGTTGAAGTAAGATGCACTTGTTCGTTTGAGCAGAATTTTGAGTGAAAATAATCTCTCTGGATCAATTCCTGAATCACTTGCAAGCCTTTCAAACTTGACAGATCTGTAAGTAAACAGTTCATGTCTAATAAGCCTGTCATGGAAAATCTCAAGTTTTCATGAACACCTTAATTCAACTAAACTTGATGTTTTGGTGAAACTTCTTTTGCAGCCAGCTTGCTTCCAATAGTCTAAGCGGAAATATACCGAATCAGTTATTCCGGATTTCCAAGCATAAGTGTGGACTGAATCCCATTTATTTTTGTGCATGTTATACACATATATACTTATGCACCTAAATTTGAATAATTTCATATATTATATACTTATTGCATATATATCATCAGTTGAACTTTTGTTGGTTCATTCAGTTTTACAGGGAACCATCTGAATTGTGACGCCATTTCTTCCCCCCGTTGTGCATCTGAAAATTCAGGTATATATTCTACAATTTCCCCGTCTGTCTCGTCGAACTTATAGGCTGCAGAATCATTTGTTTGTTGCACAATCTCTTTCTTTTGAAGAAGTGATTAGATAATATTTAACTAGTACTATTTAAGTCTTGAAAATATATATGTTCGATGCAGGTCGTTCAAGTAAATCGAAGACTAATATGATTGTGGGAATAATCATTCCACTATTAGCTATTCTTCTTCTTGGATGTTTTCTCCTGTTATTTTTGTGGAGGCATGTGCGTAAAAGCTACAAACAAGAAGTTTTTGTCGATGTTGCAGGTTTGTTCTCAACACCCTCATTGTTTGTCAAAATTGAAACTGTGTTTGTTTCACTCTAGCATGATATAAACTTTTCATGTGATCAGGTGAAGTTGACAAGAGAATCGAATTTGGTCAACTGAAGAGATTTTCGTGGAGAGAGTTGCAGCTTGCTACCGACGGTTTTAATGACAAAAACGTCCTCGGACAGGGGGGCTTTGGAAAGGTTTATAAAGGAATTCTTTCAGATAACACAAAAGTAGCTGTTAAACGTTTGACCGATTTCGAGAGTCCTGGCGGAGATATGGCATTCCAACGAGAAGTTGAGATGATAAGTGTGGCTCTTCACAGAAATCTTCTTCGACTTATTGGCTTTTGTACCACTCCAACCGAACGCCTTTTGGTTTACCCTTTCATGCACAACTTGAGTGTCGCCTCTCGTCTACGAGGTATCATCTTATTCGTCTCTCTGAACTTTTGAAATCTTTTGATTAAGTGAATAATTGAATTGTATTTGTCAACAGATCGTAAACCTGGGGACCCTGTCTTGGATTGGTCTATCAGAAAACGGGTGGCATTGGGAACGGCTCGTGGCCTAGAGTACCTCCATGAACACAGTAATCCTAGAATAATTCACAGGGACATTAAAGCTGCAAATGTTTTGCTGGATGAAGATTTCGAAGCAGTTGTTGGTGATTTTGGGTTGGCAAAATTGATTGACGTTAGAAAAACTCATATAACGACTCAAGTGCGTGGGACAATGGGCCATATAGCTCCCGAGTACCTCTCGACTGGAAAGTCATCAGAAAAGACGGACGTTTTTGGCTACGGGATCATGCTTTTAGAGCTTGTAACTGGCCAACGAGCTATAGATTTTTCACGCTTGGAAGAAGAAGACGATGTTTTGCTGCTTGACCACGTAAGCCACCATTACATACAATCTCATGCATTTTTATTTCTCGTTCGATCCAACAAACATTCCTCATTCTACTTTCCAATCATGTGCAAAATAAAGACCTTTGTTTTCATCATGTGTTATTCACTATTGAAGGTGAAGAAACTGCAAAGGGATAAAAAACTGGATGCCATAGTGGATGTCAACTTACATAAAACCTACAAAATCGAAGAAGTGGAGATGCTGATTCAGGTTGCACTACTCTGTACTCAGCCTTCACCTGAAGATCGTCCACCAATGTCTGAGGTTGTTCGTATGCTCGAGGGAGAAGGGCTAGCAGAAAGGTGGGAGGTGTGGCAACATGTTGAAATCACGAGGAGGCTAGAATACGAGAGGTTACAACGAAGATATGATTGGGGAGATGATTCAATCCACAACCAGGATGCTATTGAATTGTCTGGGGGACGATGAGGTAACTGGTTTACAAATTATATATTCGAACATGATACTACGTACAATTTTTGTTGCCAGTTTTCTTGATTTTCTCCTTCTGTCTTCTCATTTATGATTGTGACTACATTAGGAACATCACAATGAATATCTTAGTCTAACATCATTCTTCCAAATGAAAAACTCCATTGAAACAAGTATATTTGGTTTGAACTGTGTTCCATCTTATATTATTCTAACACCTTTAACGTATGTCACAAGTATATTTGTTACATTTATATTGATGATGTATATCTTGTGTGACTGAATTCGAGAGAAACTAATAATAGTAGTGTTAGTGTGTCAGGAAGTAAAGCAGCAATTTTGTTTGGTTTTGTAATCATCTGCTAGCTAGACAGACTGTTTGCCTCTTCAGTCTCCAATACCTTAGTATTCTTAATAGCTACACCTAGGTGAAGGTGCCAATTCTTCTTATCTAAGCCATGACACGAGCTTGATCATTAGTTGATTATATTTTATTTATTTGATTATCAATTAGTATGAAGTAGGGAGTGACTATAAAAAAAATATCAAATTTTAGTTCTCCATTATATTATTGATTATTTAATCTGTAGAAGGGTTTGAACCAAAAAGCTATAAAAAGCTGATGATGGATTTTGATTCCTGTTTATCGACTATGAAAACCCATTTCATTTCTTTAGTAATCTTTGAGGAAAACGTTTCTTCTATCATGAACTTTCTCTCTCCATTTATGCTGTTTCTTTCCATTCTCTCTCTTCTTTGTCTTTTCTTCTTTGTGATAATGAAGAGAAAGAAGTCATGCATCATAAGCAATCTCCCACCAAGCCCTCCAAAGCTTCCCATCATAGGAAACTTGCACCAACTAGGGAACTTGCCTCACCAAAACCTCTGTGAAATGTCCAAAAAATATGGCCCTGCCATGCTCCTAAAGCTTGGTAGTATCCCCACTTTAGTCATTTCATCTGCTCATTTAGCAAAGCAAGTCTTGAAGGATCATGACATTAGTTTTTGTAGCCGGCCAAGATCACCTGGGCCGAACCGTATTTTCTATGGTTGCTTGGACGTGGCCTTCTCTCCGCACGGCGACAACTGGCGTAACATGCGCAAGGTATTCGTTCACCATCTCTTTAGTTCGATTAGGGCCAAGTCTTTTTCGATTGCACGAGAGAAGGAAATCGGTTACTTGATCGATTATCTATGTGCAAAATCACCGAATCCAGTCAATCTTGATGAGGTGGTGTTTGAATTCGTTGATGGAGTTATTGGTTCAGTTGCATTTGGTAAGAGATATGGTGGGAAGCAGTTTGAAGGACAAGTGTTGAAAGATGTTATGGTTGAAGCTATGCATATGGCAGATAGCTTTTCATTAGAGGATTTTTTCCCTTTATTTGGTTGGATTGTAGATCTTTTAAGTGGACACAAAGCAAGACTAGGTAAGTGTTTTCATAAACTTAATAGCCACTTAGAAAGGGCGCTTGACGAACATTTGAATCGAGAGGGTACTCTAGAAGGCGACGATGAAGATCTAGTTGATGTGTTGACAAGGTTATCGAACAAAGAAAACAGCCTTATTCCGAGCAAAGAACATATCAAGGCCATACTCATGGTAAGAGTCTTGTTCTTATTCAACCCTTCTTAGATGTACTTTTTTATGAAATTAATGTTTTTGTATTGTTTTTAGAACATAGTTCTTGGAGGTGTTGACACTAGTGCAATAGTCATAGTGTGGGCAATGTGTGAGCTCATGAGGAATCCAAGAATCATGCAAAAAGCTCAAGGAGAAATTAGAAGCAATCTTGGATCAAAGCCAAAAGTAGATGATGAGGATCTTGTTAAATTCACATACTTGAAAATGGTAGTAAAGGAAACCCTAAGAATGCATCCTTCGGTGCCGCTCCTCATCCCCCGAGAAACCACGCGCCACTGTCAGATACGTAGTGAAAAAGGCGAAGTCTATGATATCCATCCCAAGACAAGGGTGTTAGTCAATGTTTCAGCTATAGGGAGAGATCCAAAAGTATGGAAGAACCCTAATGAATTTTGTCCTGACCGGTTCGATCAATATGACATCGATTTTAGAGGGCAACATTTCGAGTTTGTGCCATTTGGAGGTGGTAGAAGAATTTGCCCTGGCATAAGCAACTCTATAGCCACTATTGAGCTAATATTGGCCAATCTTTTGTGTTGGTTTGATTGGGAAGTGCCTAATGGTATGAAAATGGAAGATGTTGCTAGCTTGGAAGAAGAGGGTGGTGTTACTATCCACAAAAGAACACATCTCACTCTTGTGCCCATCAAACGTACTCCTCAATGAAATCTCACTTTTGTAGTATTGAGTATAAATCTAAGTATCTACTATCAATCTATGTTGATTTTCACATATACACATTGGTGTGTGTAAATGTGTGCAAATTAAGGGTGAGTTTAAACTTGAAGTACAATCACTAGGTCTAACTATGAATTGATCGCTTATAGAATATAAAGTTAGTGTATGTTACGCTATGTGAGTGGAGTCGAAAATGTTTTGTTTTATAAAAAAAAAAAAAGAGTTTGAGTTGGGTGTTTGGTAATTCTACTTTATTTGAAATTTTTATGTTTTTTTTAATAAGAAAAATGAAGATGTTAAATATAAGTGGTTAGATAATGAATATATTGATACAATATGATATAATATTTATATACAATTTTGAATTGTAGTATAAAGATGAAATACTAGTTAAAATCAAGGACTTTTAAGTAGTACATAAAAACCTTAAATAAAATACAACATGCTTGATGGTAGTGAGAACAATCGATTCGGATAACGCAAAAGTATTTTAATTAAAGATGTCAATCTTTTTAAATACATAACATTCTTTTTTTATTTTTTATTTTTTATTTTTTTTATTACATTAAAATTCTAATTCTCTTCTGAAAACAAAATTTTAAAATTTTAAAGGATAAGTGCCAACTCTGCTAAAATATTGGATTTTAGGGGTGGCAGTATAGAATAACAAGTGTTCATTGTTTGTTTGGAAATATTCAAAGAACCTATTAGTTCTTGGAATTGACAAATTTGTGGGACATCTAAACGACAACCTTAACCGATCGACCCAATTTTAATATGTTGAACTATAGTTCCTATCCTATAAATAAGTTTTTTTAACTTACTTATTTGGTTGAATCAATGAATTTTGTTGAGATTAATTGATGATTTAATGGGTGTTGGGTTTTGAATAATGATTATTATTCAAGATTTTTTGAGGATTAATTGAAATAAAATGGGTGGATTTTGATTAATAAAAACTATGGTTCTCACCAATTTTGTTGAGAATTAATTATTGAGATTTTATTGAATCATTTATGAGAATTGACGAAGATATTCTTCTACACTGCAATACATCATAAATTAATAGTTAGATTTTTTACCCGATTCATATTTTATAATTTTAACAAATGATTTTTCGAATTTTTGTGAATTCAATAATGTCTCATTAGATCAATGAATAATATTTTTTTTCATTGTTTTATTTTTCAGGTTATAACAAAAATTAAAAGTTAAAATATAGAATACCAAAGCATAAATAAATAGAATTGCGTATGATGTGTGTCTAATCAAAATATATAGAGTAGTGTTTGTGTGCACTAAGTACATGTATTGTGATCCATGAAACTTGGTGCGTGGGTCGGGTCGGGCGTGGTCCGGTCCGGATCGACACCCAGGTAAAAAAATTATGACATAACATTTATGTTTATTGAATATAACATTTATGTTTATTGAGTATAACCTTTATGTTTACCGAGTATAATTTTTATGTACAAATATCATAACTTTTATGTAAAATTACTTAGACTTTTTTCAATATAAAAAACATATTAAAAATTATGTAACCTTTACATACATATATCATAACCTTTAAGTGATATTATTTAGACTTTTTTTACTATAAAAATTCATATAGTATGGCTTAACCTTTATTTTATAATAATTTAACATTTATATTATATTAGTATAACTTTTATGTACAAATATTATAATCTTTATGTACTTAAAGAATAACATAATGTTATATTATTATAACGAAAATGTTAAATTATTATGCATAAATGTTATATTATTATATTATAACATGAAGGTTTTGAAAGGTTTTGAAAGGTATTATAGGTTTGTCATACACTGCAAAAGGTTATACAACTAAAATGTTAGGTTCGGCAAACTAAAATGTTAGGCCAATATAACTATGAAACTAGGGTTTGAACTAGGGTTTGGGTGCGTGAGGCGCCCGTGGAACGCGTGAAATGCACCCCGCGTCGGGTTGACCCGGTTGCACAGACCTATGATCCGTGCACTTGGTGCACAATTTATATGAAGTTAATTAAAATAAATCGTTAAATAATGGATTGGAAGAATTATACTCAAGTATTATTAAATATTAATGATAGTAATACCAAATATTAAAAAAAACCTAAAAATATTAAAATACCTAGAATATAAAGGACCATAAAACATTGAAAATACTAAACTTAGTTAAAAAAATCTTTACAACCCTAAAACTTAAAAAAAAAAAATTTATTACCTCTTGAAATTAACAAAATTTTACATCCATCCCTATATATAAAATATAGATGAGATAAAATATACATGTGAGAGTTTTCGAGGGGAAAGAATACATGTGAGAGTTTTCAATCTATATAAAATATAGATCGAAAGAATACATGTGAGAGTTGTTCAATAATAAAAGTATTTTTGTCAAATACCCACTATTTTTGGTTAAAAAAAGCGTTTTTCGTATGAGTTGCTAGTTTAAATTTGTTTTTTTTTAAAACTTATTAAGAGCTATTTCTAGCCATTATCAAATAATATATATATATATATATATATATATATATATATATGTGTGTGTGTGTGTGTGTGTGTGTATGATTCCTATATTTTCTCCTATTGGGGTCTATAATCTTATAAATTATATTGGTTTCATGAACTTTCAGTTTTATTTAAATTGGACCTACACCTAATTTATAAATTCTGGATCCCTGCAACCCCATTTGTATTAAAATTTACTCATCTAATAAATAGATAAAAATCTTATTCAACAAATGAATGAATAAACTGTTACAACAAATCAAATAATTTTTTTTTTTAAATATGCACTATAATCACATACAATAATCTATCATCTGATGAACAACAAACTGCACAAAACAATTATATGGGACGTTGGACGTAAATGAGTTTTTAGTTTTCCCACATTTTTCCATCAAAAAGCATGCCAGTGTCCAAATAATTATCATTCCAACTCTCAATACATTCTTCATCTTCTGATTCAGAAAATTCCAATAGTTTTCTTTCTGACTTCGTGTTGAATTACGACTTTCATGTTCGTCTCCAAAATGATCATCGTACGATGAAGATAGAATGGAACATTCATAATCGACTTTGTTCCAATATTCTTCTTCTTCTTCTTCTTCTTCTTCAGCTAATAAATACAAAGGTACTTCCGATTCCATCTCTTCCCATTCTTCGATACCTAAGCCAACATCAAGAAAATCGGCCCCCGACATAGCTAGGGCTTCTAGTGACATTGTCATACTAATTTTGTGAAGTTAATCAAAATACAAAAATATTGGATGATAAACTGTACTTCGATCTTTTAATTTTGTTTTGAAATGTGCATCAAAGATATCATATTTATAGGGAGCAAGTGCAGAAAATTCAAATTGACTTCAAACTATATATGGTCAATTAAGTTGAATTTATATATTATCAACTTTGAATGATCATATATAAGATTTTAGCAAAACATTCATGTGATCTTCTAACGCGTAAGATTTTATGTATATGATGTAAGAAATTGCATTCGATGCTTACGACATTTTTAAGAAATCGAATGAAGAATATATTTTGATGAATAAATTAGATCACGAGTATAATATGCAGTTTTTGATTTAAGTTCATACAAAATATGAGAGAGATATATATATTAAGGAAGAAACTTCAACTCTCTAGTACATGCATCTATCATTTCACGTGACTTAATATCTTCTAAACTTTCATGTTTATAATATAAGTATTTTTTTATTGTTTTTTTTTAAGTATGAAAAGAATTAATATTATGTCTCATGTAACTTTATGATATGATGGATAGAAGTGACAAGGAGGGTTTGTGACGGATCTGGCCAAATTTCACTCTCCATCTCATCAAGAAAATGTCATGTTACTCAACTTTAATTACTCGATCGTGGAAACACAAAAACTCATGTGAGACGGTCCCACGGATAGTTACCGTAAAACGGAGCCCCACCACTCACAAATAACATGTGAATTGTAGGGTTTGAGTTGTGGATGATTGGGTTGTGGGTTGACCCATCTCACACAATGTAATAAAATCCGTGAGACGGTCTCACAAGAGACTCACTCATCGGTAAAACTGTAAAGAAATGAATTTTAATTAATAGAGATAAATCATATTGATAAAACAATGAATCTATGATATACAGATGATGTTTGCAAAATTCTGATGAGAAAAATTCATTTCTAGTCATGTTAAAAGACAATGTTTGAAACTAATTTTGCTAATTTTAAAATATCATTTTAGTCTGGTAACTTTATTGTAAAATAGTTATTAGATTTTTTAAATTAACTTTTAATATTCTTTTCATTTGCTCAAATTACATTTTAATTATTTAAAAAATATCTTCAACTTTTTATATCAACTATGAGAATAAATTCATTTGGATAGTTAATTTGAAATGAATAAATTTCAAATCCACTAAGTTAGAGTGGATTCAAAGTCCACTCATATTGCTCAAAATTAGTTCAAAATGAAAGTGATGAATTTCAAATTCATATTTATTTGAACACCATCATTAATGGATTTTCTACTGTGGATTTCAAATCTTTTACATCCACCTATTGAAATGGACAATAAGATTTTAAAAAAATAAATCCCTCATTTTAAAAATAAATTTAAGAGATTTCTAAATAAGTTGGCATTTTTTTAAATTAATTTTAGATTTCTAATTTTTTTTTGATTTTTTAATATGATTTACCATTTTTTAAAATATTTTATGTATTAAATTATATATATTTTTATGTATATTTGGATTGCTTTTAGATTTTTTTGAATATTTCATAATTTTTTTTATATAAATCAGAAAATTAAAAGAATATATTAATTACATATATGAAAATCATGCAATATGTCAACCACTTGACCGCCACATATGCCATCTGATCGTCAAATTAGCCTTTGAGCAGTTGTGACTTGTGATACATTCAATCACATGAAATCTTCTATTATATTTTATATTATATCTCTAATTTTAAAATAATCACGACACGTCATATATATATCATATGATATCATTAATTAAAACGTGATGTATATTAAATATAATGAAATATGAGATGACACAAAATATAATAGAAGATTCAGATCGGAACTATGCTAATGGGGAAGGTGGCCCTCTCCCAACTTTTCAAAGATTAATTTTACCCCTTTAATATATTTTGAAAAACTTAATAATAAATATTTATATATTGTTTTCTGTAATTTTTTTTTTATTATTGGCTCCCTCATATTATAATCTTGATTGCTTAAATACCTGTCAATATAGTAGACATGATTTTTAACAATATTGTCTACTTGCCGAACATTTTTATCTTTGTAAAACCAAGCACACAAACAAATCTTTAATGGAGTACTAAAGACAACAGCTAATTAATCAAAAGAATCATATTAATTCATCGACAAATGAATGAATAAACAGTTCCAACGAATTACAAAAGCAAAAACCTATATACTATAATCCCACGTATAATAAAATGTCATCTCAATAACAATCTACATAAAATAATTCCATAAAAACTTATATGAGATTAATAATTTTCCATCAGAAACCATGTTGTTGTCCTCGAAATAATTATCAATCCAAAGCTCAAAGGCACACAAACACATTGATCTTCCTTCGATTTTCAAAAACCTCCAATTGTTATATTTCGAACATTGCGTTGAATCACGACTTCTATAATCGATTCCAAAATCATCGTACGATAATGAAGCAATTGAATGTTCGTAATCTACTTTGTTCCATTCAATTTTTTCGTCCTCCTCTTCTTCTTCTAACAAATACGAAGGTACTTTTGATTCCATCTCTTCCCATTCCTCCGTATCAAACCCAATTTCTTGATAATCGGCTCCAATCATAGCTAGAGCTTCTAGTGAAATTGCCATATATACTTTGTTGGGATTTTAAGAGCAATTATAGAAAAATTGATATGAACGAAAAATAAAAGACAACGATTTGTTCACCAAGTTTGTCAATTGACTACGTCTGGGGCACTACCAAGCCAGAAGAATTTACTAATTTTCTTGTGTTGACAAATACAATGAGTCAAAGGGTTATTTATAGGCAAAACTGGGTTGTAGTCCTAATGGCTATCTAACTAGGAATCCTAAAGTCTTATCTGACTAGGAATCCTAATGTCTATCTAACTCAGACTCCATAACTCAAGACTTGACATTGCACATGCATTATGAGTAGTTTGTTGGGTTATGGAGTTTGAGTTAGATACAATAATATATATTAGATAGACAAATGGTGTTTTATTTTTTATCTCCGAATTAAAATACAATAATATATATTAGATGACAAATGGTGTTTTATTTTTGAGTGACACTTCTGTGCACAAGGTGTAACAATACTGTTATATTATATGAGTGATACTGTTATATTAATATAATAGTATCATTCATATAATATAACAGTATAACTCATATAATATAACAGTATTACTTCATATAAAACAGTATCACTCATATAATAGAACAATATCACTTCATATAATATAACAATATTGTTGTGCACAAATTTGAATTCATGTACCTTGTGCACAAAAGTTTTTACCTTTATTTTTTATTAGGCTGGTGTGTGTTATTGTTTGAAAATTCAAAATGACTTCAAATATTTGAAGTTGACAATTGACATACTTTTTTAGCAAAAAAAATCTTGTGATCTTCGTACAATCGTACTTGCTGAATATTTATTTCTTGCCATTCAAGGTAACATGCATATATGTCGTCAGAGAATGATGTAAGAGATTGCAAAAGTTGATCCAACATTTTGAAAGCAAACACCAATGAATAAGAATAAATTGTGTGTACAAAGAATGAAGTACTCAGATCACGGGTATAATATGCTGTGGAAAAGAAGTAGGTGCCTAACAAATTAACATGCCAAAATAATTATGCATGTTAAAATTTAAAATATCAAATTTAAATTTGTAAATTGTCAATTTTTTTTAGTATATCTTTCAAGGACACTTGTCACTAAAGGAATAACCATCAAGGACACTTGTCACAAATTAAAACCTTTATTCAATATTTTTTAAGTTTATTTTATATCATTAAATGCTAAATTAAATAAATTATTAACTATTACATTATTAATTTCAATCAATCTATAATCAATACTAACTTACTTTCTTTGTGTTGAAATAAAAAAATAATATTTTTATTATTGTATTCATTAATATATCTCATTTATCATGTATAAAGATAAAATTAAAATTTTGAAACAAATAAAACTAGAAAGATCAAATTTTAAGTGCACTCGCTATTTTATCTCAAGTGCAAAAGTAAAATATAAATTTAAATGCATGTAGTAAAATTCTATGTATATAATCATTAAAAATAAAATAAAAACATTAATTATTCATACATATCATAATTACTCTGCCCAAAAATCGAAAAGTTATGCATGAAGTAGTAATCAAGAATGTACAAAAATAAAAAGTATGTTAATTAGTACATGGACTTTGGACCCTTTGTTGGGCTAAAAAGCCCATTAACTTGTGCTTGACATTTTTTTGCCTTCTTCTTTTCTAAATGTATCGTGTGATTATTTTAAGTGAATATCTCATAATTATCTAAATATATATTATAATATAACGTATCAATGATAAAAATATACAAAATTACATCTAGAAAAAAAAAAAGAAGAAAAATAAGGTAAAAGAATGCCAAACACAAGACGCTGGACTTTTTGGCCCAGCAGAAGATCCAATTCCTTAATACATTGTCATGATGTCAGTTATTATGCAATTTTTCAAAAAAGAATATCAAGGAAATTTGCACTTTTAGTCTCTTAAAAAATGAGTCGCATCTTTTTTAGTCGCAAGTTTAGTAATTGAGACATTTATTTAAATGAAAAAAAATTGTGATATTAAATCTATAAAATATTTAATAGATATTATCAAATAATATTTAAAAGTTATTTACATAAACAACACTAAAATTACCAAAATGTATCCCTAAAAAGAAACAGATTTAATATGTAGATCTCAATGTGAGGTTTAAAATCACCATTACGTATCTCAATGAAAACCCACATGGCTACACGCGTTTTCCCTCACTAAAGATAAAAGTTAGCACCAAATCTTAGGCAAAAACTTTTGTGCACATGGTGCACGGATCCAAATTTCTGCACAACAATACTATTATATTATATGAGTGATACTGTTATATTATATATATAATTTTAACAGTATTACTCATATAATATAACAATATTACTTCGTATAATATAACAATATTGTTGTGCACAAATCTGGATTTGTGCACAAGTGCACCTTGTGCACAGGAGTGTCACCCATCTCTATATTGGAAAAATGTAATTGAATTTTATTTAACTATTACTTTGTATTGTGTTGTATTTTTATTCCACACATTTTGTACTACTTGTTTGTTTTTGAATTAAAAATATGTGCACGAATTAAGATATAAAGTTAACTGTCTATATTGCAGTTTTTAAACGGCTATAATTAAATGATGAGATTGTTATAAAGAGAATATATGATTAATTAAATGATGAATGCATAAAATAAAGAAAATAATAAAAAATTATCTTGAAATTGTAAACAATAAGTATTGATAATTAAAAAAAAAAAAAGAATTAAAACAACAAGATTGAAAAGTCATCTTCTCCACCAATCTCTTTTCATTTCCAGCCACCAACCGAAGAACAGAACAATTATTTTATTACTATTATTTTCTATTAGCAAAAAAGAACAGAAAATGATCAAAGTCAAAACAAACTCTATTAGTCTATTATGACTCCATTCATACTATCTCAAATCTACACCGCACTCTGTCTCCAAGTAGACAAATTCAACTTCTACATGTCTAACCAATGTGAAATTTTTTGATTGACATTCATAACATCATAATCGATTCCCATCTGGAAATCAATCATAACCAAATCCATAATCGTCAAGAACATCAACAATCATCAAGAACATTATAACGAATCAACAATCTCATCAAGAAAAATCCCGAAAACAGAGCTATTGACATCAATACAATTAAAGAACAACACATCGTAACTCCAACAAAAAGTGATGTCTTTTATTAGCAAAACAAAAAAAATGTAAGAACTTCATATACATATACATATACATATACATTGATCTTCTTATCCTTATGCATCAAAGTTAAAGAACCCCTCCATTCCACAACCTAAATTATACACGGAGTTCGCCGAATTCAATATATCTTCAAAGGAATAATCCTCAATCGATCCGAATTCATCCAAAACTCCATCAAGGAACACATCATTACTCCCCAATCCACCGTCCATTCTAACATCTTTCACCATACCAATCTCCTCATCATCATCCTCCACCACCACCACCGGAACCGCCACCGCGCTCCTCCCTGTCTCCTCCTCGCCTTCATCCATCACAGCCGGCATATGGCCCTCGAACAACGCCATGTGTCCAAACAACTTATCCTTTCGCGAAAAGCTCGTCCCACAAGAGCACTTCCACTTGCTCTCCCCACAATGCTTCAAATGACTCTTCAAATCGGAAACAACAGAAAAGCTCTTCTTATTGCAACGATTGCAAGAATACATCTTGGGACAGTGGCTCCTCTTGAAGTGATTCTTCACACAGATTGCACTCTTCAAAGGCTTAAACTTCCTATGCAGCTTGTTTCTATTACACCCCACATAAGGGCATGAAAACCTCGTCCTCCTCCGACCGATCAATTCTCCGCCTTTTTCGGGTTTCACCAATGCTTCGAGGGTCTTGAACTGATTCCCATGAGCCCTCATATGCATCCTTAAATTAGCATCACGTTTAAACCCTTTCCCACAGATCTCACAGAAATGAACATGCTCTGCTAGCAGCTCCACCGCGTCCATTTCAATTATCTCATAATCATCAGACTCGTCATCAATCTGGATCTCAACCTTCGGGTTCGGATCCGGGTTTTGCAGCACTTTCTCATTTTCCTCTTTGTTTCGGGCCCCGTACAATGAACAAATAGATGGTGTGCATGACAAAAGGGTTCCGCCACTGACGATGATCTGACGAATAGCTGAAGTGATCTCCGATGAAACCATGTCCATCTGACATTGACCCAGTAAACTATTGCTGGTGATTGAATCAGAGAGGAATTTCTGGAGATTATCCATGCGGCTTTGAACTGCGGAAAGATTCCTCAATGGGACACTGGGATCAGCGCCGCCGGGGGCTGCGGCTGTGCCGGGTGGCTTAGTGGCGGCGGGAGTGTGACGTAAATCGCCGAAAAAGGACATCTTTGTATCAGGAAAACTATATTGTTTGCGAAAATTGGAAAAATAGAAAAGGGGATAGGGTTGAGTTTGTGGGAGAATTTACACTGAAAACGGAAAGGAAGCCATGTTTGACTTTTCTTTAGGCGAGCAGAGTCCGGACACGCGGCGAAGTGGGACAATAGGGTTTTGAGATGCTATTATCAGATTTTAAAATAAAAATTATATACTCCTTCCGTCCCGAGATAATTTGCACACTTTTCTTTTCGGAAAAAAATTCTATGCCTCAGGGCACGGATTCCCAACCCGACCCGGCGCCTGGGCTGTTCTCACGCGCGCACATATTGGTATCATACATTTGTTCTAAAGTTATCACACATATACTTTTCAGGTATCACATATGTGTAATACCTATAGAACAAATGTGTGATACTTCAAAACTGCGCGCCGCGCGCCCACACCCGCTGCGGCGCACCTCAAGTCTAAAGGTATTACACATATACTCTTCAAGTATAAAATACTTTTAGTTCATGTTTGTAATACCTATAGGACAAATTTGTAATACCTCCCACACCGCGCACGCCCACGCTGTGCGCCCACCTAACAGGTCTAAAGGTATCACACATATACTCTTCAAATATCAATACCTTTAGTTCATGTTTGTAATACCTATAAGACAAATATGTAATACCTAAAAAAAAAGAGGACATGGATATATGCGCGGGTCGGATCGGGTCGGGGTACGGATTCGTGCCCCCAGGGTACAAGAGTGCTCCTCTTCCTTTTCAGGTGTCCCGGGATAATTTGCACATCCTGAAAAGAAAAGTAATTTTTACCAAATTTTTGTTGACTTTTCAATTCAAAAAGTAAAAAACAACATTTTTATTGACTTTTCAACTTAATAATTCTTAATTTTTGTTGATTTTTCAACTCAAAAAACAAAAAATAACATTTTCTTATTCCACGTATTGGGGTGAGTGTGCAAATTATCCCGGGACAGAGGGAGTATATATATATATATATATATATATATATATATATATATATATAGATAGATCTAGATCTACTGGTGTAGCACAAATAGAAGAATGAGTAGATTTATTTTATGGGGATAGACTACAGAGGAACTTACGCTGTTATGCATAAGTATAACCAATCCAAGTCTTTTCTCTCATTTTCTCATATTCAATCTTTATTTTACTATCTAAATTACATTATACATAGTTGTAACTGTTAATTTTTAACTATTAATTAAAACTGTTATTAAAATTACATAAGTTATGTAGTTTTATGCGAATGAGACACTTGATTGTAGGATGTAGAATCTCATTTAATATGTTTCTTTTTACACACATTAATATGAGATGGTCTCGCGAATTATTATTTACTAGATGAGCTTCACTATACACAAATCAAACATATTTTTATAAGCTTATATGTGGATTGTGGGCTGACTAATTTCATGTAGTTAGATATGTTAAACAATCAAAGAATCTGACCAATTTCATGCAGTTAAATATCTTAAACAATCTAAGAGTCACATTATTTTTTATTAACTTTGATTATTACTTTCTTTGTCCCACAAAATTGTTCTAACTTTCACTAATATTCCAAAATTCAAAATCTACCCACTTGAAAGTTTTGCATGTTTATGAGTACCACTTTTCAACATCAAAGTAATATTTTTAATCTAATAATTAATATTTTTCAGGTAAATAAAATTTGTAATTTTGTTAGCTATGTTGTCGTGTCAATTGATCTGTTAATTGTAATAGGATGTTTCGATTCACTAATTAAAATCAGAGAAACTGAGTGACACCCATTTAAAGTTCTGCCATTAAATTTATATTGTGTGACAGACAAGTGATATAAGCACATCATACAAACTCATTATAACAACTCTATTATGAGTTTTAATTTAATTAATACCTAACTATTACAATTCATCTGCTTTTTCCTTTTTTTTGTTTTTTTTTTTTTTAAATTATCAAATCTATTATCATTCTTAATTCATATTCCAAAGAGAGAAAATATCAATTAGTAAGTGGGAGACTGACACATAACATAGTTATTTTAAGTAGTGTTTCAATTTATATGTCAAAGATAATTACCACATATTGCATACATACATTAGATAATATCATTAATTAATATATAACATGTTTACAAAGATAATGGTAGTCCACCTTGATACATGTCGGCAGTGGAAATAGCATATGTAGACCCTGTGTGATTAGTGGGACCTTAATTTCATTAATTGGCACTAATTTATAATTTGAAGCTTAATAATGTTCTAATTTAAGAGTAATAATGATGGACACTTTGGCCATAAAAGAATAATATAAGCAGCTTCCTAGAAGATGCTTTCAACATGCTTATGAAACAGTACATCTGACCACAACTATGATGTAGGTAGAAAATTTGACTAGATCCACACTAGAAATATAAAACTTAATTAATAATGTCAATATTAAAGGTCAATAGAGTTATTACTAAATAAAAATAAATAAAATATTTGTATCACTTAGAAAACAAAATAGAACATTAATAACTCTTCAACATTAGACTGAATTACCGCGACTACCCATTCTGTCAGTATTTAATCGGTATTCAATATTTTTTAAAATTTTCTTATAAGTCTTTATTAGATGAAATAATAAAATATTGAAACTCGCAACAGTTTCTTCTTAATCTAGTCAATTTTTAGCATTACGAGATTCTATTTACTATAAATATAATTAGCTAAAGACCTTGGTGGGCTTGGATAATTTTAGACTAGAAACCCAATGTCACATTTTCAACTAGGCTGAGGGCCCTTTAAGATATTGGGCCTATTAAAGGGATGTATCAAGATTTTGATATTAAAATTCTGATAGTTTGGATTGGGTTGAGATTGTTAAGAATTGTTAGATTAGGTTTGTAGTAACCTTTGATTTAATAGTTTTCTTGTTTGTATTGCATGTTATGTGTATCGGGATTACTTTAATTTTTTGTTTGAATTGAAGGTTTAAAACCTTTTTGAGGGATGTTTATTTATTGATGTTGTGTTTGGTTTACATGTTTATTATTCCATCATAACCAAATGACTAAAATGCCCTTACTAATTATACATATTTTATATCATTTTTGTACTTCAATGCACAACCCCTTCACCATGTTCCCCAATTCAATTTTTCTAGGGCAAAATTAATTAGGTAATTTAATTTGTATTTCTTCTTGCCATTATAAGCCTACGTAAAGCAAGGTTCATCAATGACGATTGGAGCTATGTAAGGTACATACATTTAAATAAAACCCAAATGAAACTTCAAGGTTTTGGTATAAAAAATTATAATGAATATAGTGGGAAGATTAATAAATGTTGTCCAGGTATCTTTTGGGTTTTCCAATATCTGTCATGTATCCCTTATGCAAATAAAGTAACTCAACAACCGACCCTGAACATCAATGCATGTAGTTATGATAGTGCATGAGAAATGACAAAAAAAAAAGTGAAAATTGACAACTTGATTGTAGCATTACGTCAATTAGTAATTTTCCACTATATTCTTGATGATCATTTCTATCATAAGATTTGCAATATTTTGTTCAGATTGTAGGTGTTGTGATAAGTATTAAATTGGATAGTGTGAAAGAATCAAAAGATTACAAATAACACTTTCCAATAGAGCTAAATATTAGCATTGGATATTGTGAAAGAAAGGCTTCAAAAAGAAAACATAAATTTTTCTACCTCAAACAAAAATATTTGGCACATGTTAATAATTTAAAAATTTGAATCTAAAATTCGGATAACATGATGGTAATTACTCGCCTTTTTTTTAAATACCCAAAATAAAATGCCACCAGAAACAATATTATTTTCACATCATTGATCTTTATTGAACAATACTCAAACACATTGTTGAAGAGATGTGGTAAAAATAATTATTACTTGCACATGGAGTAGTTTTTCTGGTAGGAAAATACCATTAAGTTTCTTTGTCTTTTATTGAACAAAATCTATCAACTTAGCCATAATAATTAAGTTGCAGAGATCTTTGATAGGAAGTAAGATTCTCATGAGTAATTTTTATCAATTTTGTAAATCATCATTAATGACATTCAAAGTGGGTAGGAATACATTCACATCTCACCAAGCCTTTATATATATGTAACTAATAATAAAGGTAGATATAATTGTGAGATCTGGATTGAAATCAAAAAGCATGCGAATTTTAGTTTTCAAGTTTTTTAAAAAATTACTAGAATCACTAAAATGACACCCACCTTCCCAGAGTTGACACAAGCAGACTATATCTATGGATTGGAATGGGATGAATCAATAAGCAATCTTTTCATCGACGTTCTTGCCGACCAAACTCGTATGGGCCATTACGAGGAAGGTCGAAACAACTACTGCGCAATCTAAACAACACAGTACATGAAAAATTCTTTAACAAGAGCTTCACGTACACCGAGTGCAAGGGCCAGATGGATCTGCTACGAAAGAGGTACTCAGTTTTTTTGAGAATTATTCACACCAATGGTGTTGGATACAATACAACGACTAATGAGATCAACTGTGACCCAACTACATGGAATGAAATCGTACATGTAAGTTCTTATCAACCATTTATGTGATGTCTCCGTATGATCATAAATGTGTGTGGTGTTGCGAAATAATGTAATAACCTTCTTTATGTTTTCAAACATTGATGCTAGGGTGAGCCCTTTGCTGATGCGTACTCGAAAAATGGGGATCCTAGTTGGGATGATTTACGGGTGATTTTCGAGACTGATAGGTATTGTTTTATGAATGAGTACAAGGTTATGGACGAACCAAACAATGTGATCATCATCCCATCCGATGACTCTGGTGATTTCAATAATAAAAACTTGAAAAAAGAAGTCATCCAAATCAGTTCCGACCAAGAAGTGAGCATTGACACAAAATATTGGAAAAGAATCATCGAAATGTATTGTGACCTTTCAGATGAAGAGGACTCCTTCAAGTCTCCATCAATGAAGACAGAGATGAGTACGTCTAACACGCCGAAGAATCGAAAGGGCAAGGGTAGAATGAATGTTGAACCGAAAAAATTGTTAAACAAATTATATGTATCTTCTTCCAGTAATGATGCTTCTCCTCAAGCTAAGAAGTGATGAATATGGACAGATGGTCAACAATGAAGTATTGCGAAAAATTTTAACTTCATTACATGCCTTGTCGTTTTATATAAATTATATGTTATGTTGTATTAGTTTAGCACTAGCTTGTCATTCCAGTAGCATAAACCCTATGTGGTTTGGACGTATTGGTTATTTTCTCATCAAGCCATAGTGATGTGCTTTGTTGCCGTACGTTTACAATATTGTATCTTCTCAATTTATATATGATCTAATATGTGTACCCCTTTTGCGATTAATATAATTAACTAATGTGCATTGTTTACTCATGATTTTAAATTCTAAAAAAGAAGGTGTACTTGGGAATTGGAAACTGGTTTGCTTGTATGGTACATAAGGATGATTATTCTATTTGACCATTACAATAGCAAAAGATACATTGGTTAAGCAAATAAATTCCATGAAGTAACCAATAATCATTACATGCGTTCGATTTCAATTTTAAATACATACTAGGATACAAAAAACTATGAATGTATTTAGTTGGACTTGTGTTCAAATTACATGACAATTAAGGAAAAAGCTTATCGATAAATGGAATTACCAAAATGAGGTCCATAAATAACTTGATAAAAGAAGGTATTTTTGAGGTTGGACCTTCAGAGGGCTGTCATGTCATCTAGAATATCATTGACCAATGAAAGTTGAGCATCTTGTGGAAGACTAAAAAAAAGAGGACCAGATCATCTTCATTGTGGCATAAACGTCGTGCAATTTTCACTTTCATGTCCAAACTTAGGTGCTCGAATTGGGCAAGTTCTTCGAAAACCCCCTTTTGTTTTTCGATGGCATCATACTTGGACCCGACTCGCTTCGAAAGTTCACCCATTTCCTTCGTGATCGATTCACATAAATTTTTCATGGTAGAGATGAGTCTCTCATCCACATCTTCTTTTTTTCGTTTCCCTTTTGATTGGACATTTCTATGTGGCACAACCCCACTCACGGTTCTTCGAGTCGATGTAGTTTCATTGCTAGACTCATTGATGTTTGAGATTGGAGGCATTTTAGACGTTGCACCATTAGAAGAATGAGAATTTAACACAAAAATGAAAAAAATGTCAACATTCAATGGAAGAACGAGAAAACACAAAAATGTTCTTTACATTATCAATATACTGACATTTAACATAAGTACCCAAAATAATATTTTGAAGAGGAATAAAAATGTATGGAAACTTGGAAACCTTTAAAATAAGTCCCTCAGCAATACAATATTCTTTTTTTGTTCAATGATAAATTGATGATTTATGAATCTATTGAAATGCACAAGAATATAGGATGAAAACTTAGAACCTTGACAAAACAAAACCGCAGCTACAGATAGAATCAACCCAAGAGAATAGCAGCAAACACATGACATATTGAGGAAATGCATCCTGTAAATCAACCTCTCTTGCAACAGAGACAAGAAACGAGAGGCTACCTGAAAAGCCTTATTACACCCAACTAGCTTCCAAATAGAGAATTCTCTGGCATTTCGAATTGCGAAAAGACTAGACACACATGATCTTATTACTTGATTTTATTAGTAAAATCAAAAGCAGATCCCGTAATCCTACAGAACTCAATCTTCACATGCTCCTTTAGACTCTCAACACAAACTATTCTACATTTTTTACAGAAAATAGCTAGGAATGAAACCTTTTGGATAAAATTTCAGCCTTTCCATGTAATATGTATTGGAAATGCACTACTCCATCAAATTCAAGTCAATGAACACAACACATTTCTATAACATTATAGCATCCAGGTTTCATAAAACAACAACATTATTTTATTCTTGATTTTGTATAAATTGCATCAAAAGACTAGGATAAATGAAAGAGCGCCTTCACAAATATGTTTCATAAAAAATGTCTTAAATCTCTAACACCCTAATTTTTTACCCAAAACTCTTTTGAAATCAAAAAAGAAGAAAACCCACACTGCAAGTATTAAGGTAGGACTTACGTTTTTTGTTCACAGAGCCTGCCAAGCAAATCTTCAAAAACTTCAAATCAATTTGGCTACTCCATCTCCTTTGTCTTCAGTCGCGATCAAGAAACTGATTTTAGGTATGGATCTTCCTTGGAGCAACTTATTTTACCATGTCTATGTTGAAGGTGGAAGTGTAGAGATAAAGTAAAAATCAAACAAAGATTGATGATTTGGGAAGAAATGGAAAACTGACGCGGCTAGGGTTCAGACAAAATTTCAGGTGTTGGAGAAGGTAACGACAAGATAGGGCTTATTTATATGATAGACATTTCGTAAATAAATGGATCAACAGGGGTATTTGTGACATTTAACATGAATAATGAGGGACATTTATGTAAATTGCATAGTATTACTGTTGACCCATGATGGGGAATATAAACCCACCTTTCTTGGTGAGTTGAGTTGTCCTCCACCTAAAAGACCTTAATCCATCATTTTATCCCAATCCACAACCCATGACCATTATCAAACCTCTTCACCATCCCTCAATGCAAACATAAAAAATCTAACGTGTCAGTGGGTTTACTTTCCCATCACCCAATCCAAACTAGCCCTAATAGTAGTATTATTTTTCTATTGCTAGCTAGTAACCTAATTTTTTATGTGTCATCTGGATCTTGCAGAAAATTAGTAATAATTTTGGAAAAAGAAAGGAAATATATTTTCGTTATAATTAAAACTTAACAAAATGTATGACAAGTATACAAAATCTTCATTAATTAAATATTATGTTTTTACATTTATATTATGTTAGTCATACATTTATGTTATATTAGACATACTTTTATGTACAAATATCGTACCATTTTGTCATGTAATACTTTAACTTTAAAAAAAACTGCTGACCTTTATACTATATTAGTCATACATTTATGTTATATTAGTCCTACATTTACATAAAAATATCATACTTTTATCTAATACTTTTAACTTAAAAATAATAATTTCGCCACAATTTGTACATATATACATTTATGTGACATTACTCATACATTTATGTAATATTACTTATACATTTATATCAATATAGTCATACTTTTATGTAATATATGAATGTATAACTAACATAACTAAAATGTATATCTAAGAGCATCCCCAATGGTTGGGGAGATGCTTAGGTGGCAAATATTGCTACCCAAATTTTGAGGTAGTAGATTGTTGGGGGAGGATAGGTAGAGGGGTAGAGAATCTACCGAGAAAGAAGAAATGGAGAAAAAAAAAGAGGGGAGGGGTGTTGTCCTAGCACGAAAAAGGATGGAGAAATCTAGCGCGTGCCCTCTGCGCACGTAGACGTGGGGTTCGCGGATTTAAAAAAAAAAATTTATTTATTTATAATTTGCTGCACTCTTGCTGTCCATTTTCTACCCCTTTTATAGCCATTTTGAAACGTCTATTTTTCCAACGGCCAAATTTTATTTTATTTTTCAAAATTGAGAATTTTTCCACTATAAATACATGATATAATTCAACAATTTTCTAATAAAAAATTAATTACATCAACTAAAATATTATGAATATTTATTTATTTAAAATAAAATAATAAATAGAGATGTAAAATTAATAAATATTTACAAGATATATGAGTGATTTGATAGTGAGACCACAAATAGTTATTTTTTGAGTAAAATGGTTGGTGAGGTATTTTTTTAAAGGTAGATGTTTTTTTTCCTTTTGATGTGACAATGATGTGGCAGTAATGTGACACCAAAAAACTTAAAACTTGGGTAGAGCTATTAATGGAGATGCTCTAACATAACCAAAATGTATGACTAATTAAAATGTATGAAAGATTAATATGTTTGTCTAAAAAAAAAGTTAAAGTATAACTAACGTTACTAAAAATATGACTAACATATATAACAAAAATGTATGACCACTACTACTAAAAGGTATAACTAACATAACATAAAAGTATGACACTTGGGAGACATGTTAGGATGTATACTATAAGCCTAAATTTTTGTATGAACATCTTTTTGATATGAGATTCATTATGATCAAATATTTACATTTTATATTTGGTATATATGTTAATGCAATTGTTCAGATTAATCTATATTGTAGATAATATGGTGTGTGGTGCCACACAGAAGATCATGCTATCAGTTCTTTATAAATTATAAATAGTAGCTCACAACCAAGATGATTTGGACAAACCATTGGAACGGTTGTAGTGTAAGTCGGTATTAGTCTGTCTTGACTATAAAGTTACACTAGTACATTTTGTGTGTATTGAGCAGGACCATTTGAGGTTGTTCGATTTGTATTGACTATATAAAAGAACAAGACCTCTGTTATTATGGATGTACGTCTTCTTAATCCCTATATAATAACAGGCACGTGTACTCAGTGTTTGTTTATTTAATTTGTCAATGGGTGAGATTTATTAATAAGTCAATAGGCTCGGTGAATTGGGAGATAACACTGTTTATATGGTGTGTTGTTGATTATAGAAGGAATCTGTGTCCTAATTATTTAGGATGATGATGTCCCATTGAAAAGCTCATAAGGATTATCATGTAAACCCTACAGGTGGATTTAATCCGACACGATAATAAAGATGAGTGGTACTACTCTCGAAATTAGATGTAAATTAATTAAGTTGTCAGTAACTTATTTAATTTACGGACATTCGATATCTTAAACACGGAGAAATAAACGTGCACATGATAAGAATGAGCTCATATTGTAATATGGGATTGATGCGGTAGTTCAATTATAACTCTTTAGTGGACCGAGTTATAATTGATGGGCTTAAGCTGGGTGTTCAGGCTGAACACAGGACACCTAAGCCCATTAGGAGGCCCAACCTTTATTTCTCCTCTAGGTCCTTGTTGTAGCCTATAAATAACCCTTAAGTCAGCGCCTCCAAAATAATGAACTCTCAATCTCACGCGTACAAAAATTACAGAATCGCTAGAGAGAGGTTAGGAGGCGGGATTTTCTGAATCTTTGGAGGATCGTCGCCCACACGACGTCCAGAGAGAGGGCTAGGAATACAGCAGAAGATCGAGAGGTCTTATCTTCGATCAATTTTCTTTGAGAAAAGTATGATTTCTTTCCGCTGCGCGTTATCGTATCTTTATGGAACCCGATTTCGTTTGCATATGGCCGGCGATCCGTCGGTTCCAACAGAAGAATGTTTAAACGAATTTGTGTGCGACCTGATGATGTGTGCAAGCGCGGGCTGTGCGTGGTGAGCCAGATCGGCCCGAGTGCACGGACCCTAAATCCATGCACCAGGTGCATACGAGTTTTTTGTCTTATATTTATATCTGTGTGTATCATTAATCATACATCCAAAGTATAAATTTGGTATTTTTTGTGCTTTTATATTTTTCTAATATTTCATCGCCCAATTGTATTTTTTCTGATTGATTTGGGGACAACGGTTTGATCCATCTAAGTTGCTACTATGTAAATTGTGGGATACATATTTATTTAATTGTACGAAAAATAATGTGGACTTATTCAAGTGCAAATTAAAAATTAATATTATTACATTTGGTTAATTAGAAATTTTAAAAAATTGCATTATTTACTTCATTATTTAAATAAGAAAATGTGTCGACGGTGCAAAAAGCTAGTTTGATTAAAAGGGGTGGATTAGGTGGTGACTATTTGCATCTCACTTATTTAAATTACAAGTACTATTATAGACCAATGTATTTTATTACTTACACTATTATAATATACTTATATATGATATAGTCTCACTACAAAAAATTCATACAAGACAGTCCTAGAAATATGAATTCATGAAATTGAGGAAACTATCCACAATTTAAAATTAACTTTAACAATGTTCATATATGAATTGTAGGCTAATCCTTCTATAACAAATCTAATTACTCGAAATTGTCTCATAATTAATAATACTTCTCACACAACACACACACACACACACACATATATATATATATATATATATATATATATATATATATGTATGAAGTATCTAACAATTTGATTATATATGTTTGAAAAGAAATGTTTTGACTTTTTGTCAATTAGATTTCTTTTCCACAACTTGAAATATAGCTTACTTTGTAAGATTAATTCAATATTTTTTTCATAGCTCAGGCATCTATATTATTGACCTCTTCATATGTATGGTAATAAAATATAATTCATCAATATACATATTGTTTGGACACTTTGAAATACTCTGTGAGAAACTCCAAAGTATGTGTTATTACACAATATTTATTAATACGCATAGCTAGTGAATAATATTTAATAAAAGTGATCTAGTAAAAAAAAGATGGGGATAAAATTGAAAAATGATATTAATTAGCTCTTCATGTTGATAAAAAAAACAATAAATAAATTTATACATTATTTTGAAATGAATGGAATAGGTTTATTTTTTATACAACATTTGTTAGTAAGAATTAATGGTTTAATAATTAAGTGGAGTTGCATGGTCAATTTCTTGCTAGAAAAGGAACAATATCCACCTACTCGATCAACCAGGAAATGTATGATGTTATTCGGATGTTTTGTTTTAGTTTTTATTTTTTTAAATTTAATTTTTACAAACAACTATGTGGGCGTTTGTGTGAATGTGTGCAAGTGATCGAAATTATTTCAGGATAATGTAGATCTCAAAATGGATAAGGAGAATATAAGAAATAGAATTTCAACATTTTATTATGCAAATAATATGATATAATTTCGAGAGATTTATTTTCAACTGTAATAATCATGTCAGCTTTTTTTTTTGCCATAAGATGTTTATAATTAACTACAAATATCATGTTTAAAGAATTACTTAAGTATTATAAAAACTAAATAATAAGTAAACGTATATTAATTAATATATTGGAAAAATAACATTTCGTCAAAATTAGGCAAAAATTCTATATTTTCGTACTGCAAACATATATATAGAACTTTTTCCTCCACGTCTCGTCAATTTCATTATCATTTATTAAATATGTTTTATCAATTTAATATAAGTTTACTATCAATTCGAAGCTTAAAATATAAAAACTATCAATCATGTACCTGTAAGATTATCACTTTAAGATCCATAAAAATAAGATCACGTTTGAAATCTCATATTTTTTACTTTATTTTTATTATATATAATTACTATTTTAAAATAACCAGAAATTGAATGGTGCCAAACAAAATCTAAATTTTACAAGTTTTTAATTGATAATTTTATCTTTTTAAGAGTTTTTATGTTTGAAGCGATATTGATAAAAGTAGTTTGATACAACATATAAAATTGATGTTTGGAAATCATATATATGTTGTTTCCTAACTACTTAGGGCCCCATCTAATCATAATCATTGCGAATCCACCTTCTTTTCACATTAATAATTGACAGTCAACCTGCCCTCTCTTACAATTTGTATCTAACTATTCATCACTGTCATAATTTAATTTAATAAATAATCAGTTTTACTTTCTATTATTCAATGATCTATTATTATTTTTTAAATATTTCATTAGATACGAACGATAGATCAATTATTACTCTTGTAAATTACATATATAAGTATCCCATCGCGCTTACATTTTGATTTTGACAGAAATGTACCCTTTTCATCATAATTTCAAGGTTTAATTAATTTTCAATCGTAAATTGGAAATAAACAAAAAATTACTGGAAAAAAAATATTAATTCAGTTATAACTACTTATAATAAAGATCATTGTTCTCTCATTGATACCAATACTATTACAAATGACAAATTAATCATGAGATGATAGACGAGATAAAACATTACTTTACAATAATGATCGATACATAAGCGTACTTTTGTTCCCGTTATTCGGGAGTTTCCGACACAAATATTCATACAAAGAAATTTCCACAACAGTAAATATGAGTTGTATAGCTTCCATGAAAATTAATCTTTACATACATAAGATGTTAAATTCTTTCCCTTTAATTTTCAGTAAAAAAAAAAAAACACTAAGAAAATGATGAACACAAACTCGCAGAAACCCAAGGCAAAACTCCAAATCTTCATGTATCTATACTCACTCAATTATATATATACATACACATATATATATATATAGAGAGAGAGAGAAGGGGGTAGAGAGAGAGAGAGAGAGAGAGAGAGAGAGAGGTACTAAGCAATGTCATGGAAAATAGGATCATCCAAAAGATCAGACCAAATTTGCGCAGCGCCGTCGTAGGTGGAGGAGCTGCAAGCATCCAGAGTGTTCGTAAGGGATGTTTCCTGCGGCGGCGGCGGCGGAGAGAGACTGGGGTGCATCCACGTCGCCGGAAAAGTAGTCTCCCCAAAATCCATAACTCCTTTACTCAAACAGCTGTGATCATTAATATTATCACTGCATGGCGCCTGCAAATGAGGCAAGTGCGCAAACGGCGCCGTTTCAGGCAGAAAGTGCATGTCCGGCGGCGAGTGGCCGAGAAGGAAGGTGTCTTTGAGAAGATTGAAAGCAGGCATGGTAGTGTTGGGCATAATAGAGGAGGGTTGAAGGAGAGTTTGCAAGCAGTGGTTGAGCCGAGCCATCTGAAGGGCTTCGGCTTGGAGTCGGTCCTCCCAGGAAGCCGGGTTGTCGATGAGGTTGGCCAGAGCTATGAGGTGTGGGAAGCTGCTGAAAATGTCGGTTCGAGGGCGGTGGGTCATCGGGTCGAACCCCTTCTGGATCAGCTTCTTCTTCAGATGAGTGTTCCAGAAGTTCTTTATTTCGTTATCTGTTCTTCCTGGTAGGTGAGTTGCTATCGCAGACCATCTTCATTTCATTACATATATATATGTTAATATATGATTTGAATATATTTATAGAGAGAGAGAGGAGAGAGAAAGTAGTAGTACTTGTTGCCAAGGATGGAATGGAGATGAAGAATAGTTTGCTCTTCATCTTGAGAGAATTTTCCTCTCTTGATATCTGGTCTTAAATAGTTGGTCCAACGAAGCCTGCAACTCTTTCCACATCTGTTTAACCCTTCAAATATTACACAAGAAACGTCAAAATTAATAAACATTGATTGAGATGATGATAAAATAAAATTAGAAATGAAAATAAAAAGAAATACCAGAAAGCTTTGGAAGGGCTCTCCAGCTGCCATGGCCATATTTCTGGATGTAATTGATGAGTTTTTCATCTTCTTCAGGAGTCCACGGACCTTTTTTCAGACCACTTTCTTCATGAGTACTAGTCATGGGAGATCTTCCCATTTTCTTTCTCACTCAACTAATTGATGTATGTATGTATGTTTCCTTAGCATTAGGAATGCCTCCTCCAATCCTACCAATTATTAACTCTTAACTTGTCTATTTATATAACACTCTTCTTTTCTTTGTCTTCTTCTTCTTCTTCTATGCCCCATCAAATGACTATAATACCCTCTCTTCCTTATTCTCATATTGCTGCCTCCCTCCGTTAAAGTCTCATGTTTCAATAAATTAATTTTATTTTTTTTGCCATCTAAATGACATTACTTATATCCATTTTTTTTTTCATTAAATCTTTCTGTTGTAATTAATCACAACTTTATATATTATTATAAGAATATTATAGAATTATAAAAATAGTTAATTTAAATTTTCAAACAAGACTATTTCTTTGAATTGAAATGAACTGAGTAAATGTAAATGATATATATCACTAATATACATATAACATATATGGAGACCATTTAAGATACAAGATGGAATAATATTTGTACTAATAACGGAATGTAACTGATCTCTCAAACATAATATTTTGTATTAAAAAAAAAACTCAAACATAACGAAACTATTTGAAAAACCATGACCACAGTTCATGGATAAAAATGTAAAGGGCAGTTTGGGGAGATCACGTCCTTTCAAAATCATCAATCATAAGAAAATAATAATAGAAAAGGTTCAAAGGAAGAAAGTCAAAATCAGGAACAGGTGGCGGCTGTCATGAGGAGCACACACCATGCACGCAATGATCGTCATTGAGATTGAATATTTTGCATGGCAATTTTTTATTTTTCTTTCATATATATATATATATATATATATATATATATATATATATATAAGGATTATTGTGATAATCTAACCAATAACCCAATTTGTGAATATGAATTTGGATCGTTGATAGTGACGTTTTGTAATTATGTAAAACAGTAAGTTTTAATATATATATATATATATATATATATGATTAAAATTATTTGGTCTCATAATTACAGTGTCTTCCAATTTTGATTCCATAATTATCACAATTTTCAATTTAGTTCAACAATTTAAGAATTTATTGGTGAAATGCCAAAATCAAAATACCAATAGGAATTTGACACGTGATATTTTCAGATAAAATTTAAATTTTCTAGACAAAATTGGATTGAAATTGGACAGAATCTTAAATTATGGGACCTAATTGAAAATTTTGATAATTATGAGATTAAAGTCGAAAGACATCATAGTTATGAGATCAAAAATGATTTAAACCCTATATAAATAAATAAATAAATATATATATATATATATATGATATATGTAATGCAATGAATAAATAATTACTATGTACATATACATAGATTTATGTGGCATAACGACCACATAAAAAAGGGGGATAATATATATATATATATATATATATATATATAAAAAAAAATATATATATATATATATATATATATATGATTTATGGTTTTGCAATACGAATATTGACCTAGTAGATAGAATGGATTAAGATGGTATTAATTCCAAGTTTTTTCAATTTCATAGAGCAGGTAACACTTATTGGTCTTTTCTAAATTTTATCTCTTTTTAATTTTATAATCTTGTATTTTTTATTTGGACCTTCAACTAGTCGTTCTTTTGAAACCAAATTCCAGATCCTTTCCTTCTTTTAGGTTATAATGTTTGTAGTTCTGTCTACATTTATAGTAATCTTTAATAGACTATGTATCCTAATTGCACTTGACAATATTTTACGGCTAAATTGATATTATAAATTAATTTATCAAAATAACACAATCTAGCAAATGTTTGGATTTTCTTTGTTATTAAACATTTAAAATGATAATTATGGGATAATTTCAATTTTGGTTTTGTGTGTAAGGCACACTTTTCAATTTTTACAATCAAGTATTCGTTATTCAATTTTGGTCATCTATATTTTAATTTTTTTCTATTTCATTCCATTTTGGTCAGAATTTTCAAAATTGCTGACGTGATTGTCGGAAATTCTGACATGCTAGCCAATTCAGGCAGTCATGTCAGCGATTTTGAAAATTCTGACAAAAAAAAGAAGACTAAAATTGGAAAATAATCAAAACATAGAGGATCAAAATTAGAAAATAGATACTTGCTAGTCAAAAAATAGAAAATATCTTACATATAGGATCAAAATTGAAATTAACCATATATATATAATTAATGAAGAAAATATCAAATGTAAAATACTAAGACTAGGGAACAAGGTTCAACAAGTTATAAAAACTTAAAAAACTTGCATACGTGAAATAAATTCGAACTCTAATAATCACAATTTGTACTTTTATAAGATGAAATACCATTTGAGTTACAAAACTTATGGTTTGTACTAAATTTTCTTATAGGACTAGACAGTAATACGCATATTGAATATTTAGCCATAAAATCATTAATTTGAAACACATAATCATACATTTATATTAAATATTTTCTTAATCCTTACAAAACAATTTTAAACGTTATATATTTCAAAACAGATGGAATATCGTGTATATATGTGTACGTGTGAAGTCTCAAAATATAATACACTATAATGTACACGTTGTTAGTTTGTAATATGCATATATATATATATATATATATATATATATATATATATATATATATTAATAATGTGTCGTTATGGTGTACATAAGCTCTGATATCATCGAAAAATCTTGCTTCACCAAAGAAGTGAAAACCACTCAAAGAGATGGTGACTTGAAGAGATGGAGACCACTTTCCATTGTCGTTTCTATTATTTGACTATTGAGAGAGAGAGAGAGAGAGATGGTCAGAGAAGAAGTTGGTGCAGCAAACTTTCTACTATTCATTTTCACCACCTTTTTTTTAGACATGGTGCGTTATAAAATTTTGTATTATTATAAAAAAAAAAACATGTAAGTAATTTAATCAACTAATATAAACTTTTGAATGAGACATCTACTTACTGAATTATTTTCTCCAATCATTATTTGGAATTCACAAAAACAAAAAAGAGACGTTACGCGGGTATTCAACTCTCACATCTTTATTACCAAACACAACTTATGTATTTATATTAACATTAATATGAATATACATTTGAGTCATTTGACATTTATTTATATTAATATTTAAAATGATATTTTTATTTAATGTTTTGTTTGATCATCCATATATACATAGTGATGACATTACAGAATACTATACGAAATACCACTTCATCTTTATAATGATAATTTGAAGAATATAATTAATTAATACACATACAATTAAATATAAGTATATAATATATATGCAGTACGTGCATATATACTTTAAAAAAAAAATTAACTAATTAAAATTTAAAATCAAATAGGGCCAAGTCAGAAATTGAAAAGTCCAAGATCTTACTTCATCATCTCTATCTTTCAAACCTAAACTGGATTTTTAAGTGTCAATATCAATGCCCTAAATTGAGTCAAACTCGCAATTACGTGTGTGCTTACAACCCGGGTTTCCTCTCCAAGTCGCCTTTTTTTACCACAAAATAAATAAAAATAAAAATTAATAAATAACTAAAGAAGAAACTTACCCTTAGATAGCTTGATCGATCTTCTGTTCCATAGTTTCATATCCAATCCGTATATGTCACTATTAAATGGTTAATTGAAAATATTAAAATTAGTGTCGAAACTATGTATATACATATAAGTGTGATATATAAACGGATTATCCCAAAATAAATGTCGTTTTATCAAAAAAAAAAAATGTCATAAAATAAGTGTCAATATAGGAGTTCAAGAAACATTTGTCCATATTCTACCATATATATCCTCATTTGTAACTTTGAAATTAAATGAGATATAATATGATTATTGAAATTTACCTATATTGATAAGGGGTAGATCAGTCTTTTCATCAACTTTCTTAATCGGTGTGAAAAAACCTAAAACGACATAAATATGGGATGGAGAGAGTGTTAATAACTTAACTAACCACTAATTTAAAAATACTCTTACCTTGCTTTAAGCTGAGGTTGTTGATCATTTGAGTATTAATAATATTGACTAATGCTTGATATGTTAATTAGGTCATCTATTTAAATTTGCTTTTGACATGATATACAAATCAAATCCTTTTATATATAGTTTACTATATTTTAATTTAGTAATTTTCATGCATACACATGATCATGTCGCGCGGTTGTATATAAATTGTATCATAATATATACATAATATGACAAAATGAAATTTGTGATTGATTAATTATTGTAAGGATAAAGAAATAGAGGTTCCAAAATGATTAATTCGTTAAGATCATCTATTTTGCAATGCAAATAATATTAGTTTAGTCTCATAATTTTAATTTATCAAATACAAGCCGCGTACACATTGATATCGATCATCACATAATTTAGTTAATACACATATAATATAATATAACATAATATAATATATAATGAAATAAAAATGCGAGTCTAATTTATAGTAGAGGTCCAACATTATGTGAGACTAAATAAGTCAAATAAAACAATAATTTAGATTCTACTAAGTTAAAAAGTTAATTAATGCTAAATTAGATATATGTAGTTTCTTAAAGCACACGCGAGAACCAACTCTTACGTAAAAGCTGTCGGCACAAGTTTTGTCCTAAAAGGATCCAAAATTGTTGAAATTACATCTCATCAAAATTAAATTAAATTAAATATTTACCCCCTTTAACTTGTTTCTCACACATTAGTTCAAGAAAGTCAGTAAGTTAGTTAACCATTTTTCACATAACATCGCCTAAGGTAATTTCTGGTTTTTGATATTTTAATTCTACATATTGATTTTCTAACATTTAATGACCTTTAACTAATTTAGGTATCAAATGCTAATTCACTCATTCAATTTATCTATGGTGTATAGTTATTTCACACATACTAAGAAAACATTTAATAACCATAATTATGTAAATAAGACTACAATTATACTCATGTCCGGAGTACTAAAAAATGGGGTTCCAACAAATAAATCAAATGTCAAAATAAGTTCGCTTAGGTTGTGTTCGCATTGAGTGATTTGAAATCCAAAATTTAAGATGAATGAATTTCAAATTCACTCAAATTAGAGTGAATTTGAAATCTACCTTAATGATTCAAAAATTAGTTCAAAATAAAGTTGATGGATTTCAAATCTACATCTACCCAAATACCATCGATGAATTTACTATCATAAATTTCACATCTCTACTTAAATTCATACATCCAAATGGACCCTTAAAATATTTTCGATTAGTTTAACTTATGCATGCGATTTAAGTGTGTAAATCACGATGCATAAACCAAATAATACAAAATTTCAACTCTCGAGTCTCGATCCCAACAATAGTTAATTGAATTGAGTCGAATATCAAACTCTTCGATATTTCTCTATTCTTATGAATTTCACTATTTTAGGGAGTATTTTAGTTTATTCATATTCTTAAAATATTCAAATTTGATTTTGAAAATATTGTACGAGTAAATTGAGTTTGATTCGATATTCATATTCGTAATTCTAATACTTGTATTTGTTTTGGATTTGGGTTATTCTTTTAGATTAATAAAATATGACATCATGAATTGAAATTAAATAAAGTAATATATAGGATGAAAAAGTGGGAAAGAGATTGCTTCTTGAAGCAAGGATCCTTGTCGGATAGAGCAGCCTCCAACCCCAACAATATAGTATCAGGTCTAGTTTTAAAGGGGAGCTGATGTCACTGACAAAATCTTTTTATTTATTAATTAATTGTTAATAATAATTAATTTAATTAATGTTTAAGTGTCTACCAAACAACTGATTTGCTTCCTGAAATGGGTTTCCACCCTATGCATCATATAACATCGTGGCATGCATTAATTTGATCTTTTTTACAATTCTAAATTTAAGTTCAAGGACAAACAAGATTTTTTTTATCTTAACAGTACTAAAAATAATAATTCAAAGCTTAAAAATTGTAGATATATATATATATACTGTATTTAGAATTTAAAATATGAAAGATGATGGTTGTAATGATGTTATCATTATAATGTATATAAATGTTGATGTGTATTTCTGAAATAAAATATATGATGAAAAATTATAAAATGTAACAAAAAATCTGAAGTTAATAAATAGTCCTTCCAAGTGGTTGATGTCCTCTATTCAAATATATATGTGTGTGTATTCGAGTGTTAAATAAATTATACACATTTCATATTTGACAAAAGTAAAGGTTCAACACGAACTTAATTACACTTGATTAAGTATTAAAAGATAAAATAAATATTAAATCATCATAAACTACAAAGCTCAACTCGTGTTCAGTACAAATGTACAATCAAAGTTTTCTCCTGTTTGATTTGATTGACAATTTAATAAATTCAAACATAATTTTTAAATAAGTTCAATAAACAATCCAACAATATTAGTAAGGTTTTCCACTTAATTTGAGAAATTAACATACCTTAAAGAGCTGAGAAATTGTTGAAACAGCTAAAGACAAATAATTAATTAATGTATAGTTCAGCCTTATTTTCTGCTCTTGGTTTTTCTCCTACATATTTAATATTTAACATCTTTGCTCAACTTGTGATTCTGACAGTTAACCTCTATGTAAGCATTATTATGTATTTTATTAAATACTATGGAAAGTTAATAATTAAAATAAGAATTTTTATCAAGAGATTAAACATAATATTAAAGAGTTATAATACATAATATATTAAGACCAGACAAACAACCCTTGTTGAAAGTCATAAAAAAGAAAAAAAGAAAAGCATATTGCATGTAGGTCCCCAGAAATATCTGCTAATTTCATCATATCTTTACCGTTTCAACCATGATAATTAAATCACATAAAGTCAGATTAATTATTCATTAATTGTTCTTTTGCATGTATAAGTACATGTACATGTATATATAGGTTATAGGTATTGTATCTGATGGAATCAAATGTAGCATATATTTAATTTATATATTAAAATCAGTTTGGGTTTTTTATTATTTGTCATATTTTAATTCTGTTGCTTTTTTTTTTTTTTTTTATCTAGCTATTATTACAAGAAAATATCTATTTAGAGATGAAATAATTCATTGCTTATATTATTGATTGCTGAAATTTAGAAACGAAAAAAAAAATGTCCACTGTAAATTTAGTGATCAAATTTACATCTCCAATGAAAATTTAGAAAACACATCACCTACAAAGACGAATAATGTATGTCTCTTATATTCCATCACTAATTTATGATTGATCCAATGTTAAATACTATAATAAACTTTTGAGCCACTTTATGTCATATTTCATCATTATTTAGTGGAGGAGGTTAATCATCATCAATTAATTTTCGTTTTTAATTTGCATATAGTCAAGTGGTTACACTTGATTATAAAATAATTAAGGATGTAAACAAATCAAATCATCCGTGAATTATTGGAATCTTTACTCATTATTTGAGCTTGATTCCGACTCGTTTATATGTTCGTGAATCTATTTATAAGCTTGAGTTTGACTTACTCATATATAAAATAATAAATATATATATATATATATATATATATATATTATTGTATATTTTCACAAGCTTATTCATGAGTTCAAACTTGATTGTATATGCTTGTTATCGAGTTCGAACTAAACATATTTAATGTGTCAAATGAATCATTAGTGAATCGAGTATATAGTGTGGCTTGATTTATTTCGACTACATTCCTTAAAATAATGTTTTTTTTTTTTTTAACGAGATTGTGGAGAGTGGAAGGGAGAGATTAATAAATATTAAAAAACTTGCATGGCCCGAATTCGAACCTGGTCATGAAAATTATGGGATTTTCTTTACATATTGAAATAAAATATGCAAAAAAATACGGGCTCAAAAGTTATGAAACATATAATATAGAAAGATTATAAACAATTATACTTCCAATACAATTACGACTCCCTTTGATTTTATTCTATTATCCATCATGTTTAATTTTATTTTTTATTCGATAACACAATATCGTGATTTTACTTATTTTTTGGTCTATAGACTAATTAACACAATATATACAATTATCTGCAGAAATTAGTGGTCTCTTTTAACTGTCAATTCCTTTTGAAGTGACAATCAAGACTCTTAATGTTTGGTTAATTTAAACTAATGACATCGATTAAGCTTGTAAAAGACTCAATAATTTAAATATTTGTTCAAGTCTCATTTTTCCCAACTGTTATACCCAAGTGTTTGGGGAGTAAGAATTCCTATTCTAGTTTAGTGGGCTTAATCAATAAAATATTGCACTAATATGGTGAATGTGTATACAAAGAATTATATAAAAATTATGCTAATAGCCTAATTGTACGTATTCCACTATTTAATAATTGTTTGAGAAATGTATCAATCAACCTCTACCCCTTAATCATCTTTTGATTTGGAAATATGACATCATCAAATTAAATGAGTAATGAGTACGATAGTTGATTATAGTATTATGCTCTATATTTGGACATCGAATTAAATTAATATAAAATTTAATTACAGTTAAATCGGTGTATATTAAATATATAGTTATTTTAATTTTATTTGTTGTTTAAAGTTCTTTTTACAAAAATTAAGTATTAATATGTGAATAAAATGATCAAATAACATGTTTTGAAATATTAAGATGAAGTTCCCAACAAGAGTTGTAAGAACTTACAATAAATATATAGAAAAATATTAATTATTTTTGTTAATCAAAAAGTGATAGATAAATTAAAATAAACTTCATTTTATAATGGAACAATTATTTCGTACGGAAGGGAAAATGAGATAATTATTATTATTAATTCCATACGTGGTAGTACTGACAAAATGAAACAAGAAATTATAAATATGAGAGGTATTTGAATAATTAATTAGGATAGGGGACCAAATGAAAGAAGCAATCTTGGCAATTAAATTCTCCAATTATTTCCACTAAAGTAAATGGAGTAGTAGTTATCAATAGTTCTCAATCTAATTGTCACCACTTAGGGGTCCATGCACTTTTAACTTACACCAACTATTCTTTTCCACTATATTTTTCAATACATCTTCCATTTCTACTAATAATTGTCCATAATATGTAATGATTAGCATGTACATCTTTTTACTGTATTTTATTTTTAGAGTGTGTCTCTTGTGTCCTTGGGACATGGATCCAATCTGTGTCCCCAGCTCAATCCGCGGGCCCCACATAATTTTTTTTTTCACTCATTTTTTTTCTTTCATATATACAAAAAAGGTATCACATGTATACCTTCAAGGTATCCCATGGTATCCATGGGATGCCCTGAAGGTATCACACCTATTACAGAAAAAGGGCACGCGGCGTGGGCGCGCCCACGGCTTGTGAGGTGCACGCCCGATGTGGACACATGAACGCGCGCAGATATACATGGCGTGGGCGCATGGTATCCACATGGATGCCTTCAAGGTATCCATGGAATATCTTCAAGGTATCCATGGTGTGGGTGCATGCGTCTTGGGCGCATGGTGCGCGGTGTGCGCGCATGGGCGGTGTGCGCATGTGGCTTGGGCGCATTGGTGCGCGATGTGGTGAGATGCGTAGGTATCTATGGAATATCTTCAAGGTATCCAACGTATACCTTGAAGGTATCCATGAAATATCTTCAAGGTATACATGGCGTGGCGCGCGCGGCGTGGGCGTATGGACGCACGATGTGCGTGCATGGCGTGGTGAGATGCATGTGAATACCTTTAAAATATTACATGGATACTTTCAAGGTATACATATGATACCTTGTCCATGAATACCTTCAAGATATACATGGGATACCTGCTAGGCATCCATGAGATACCTTCATGTGAGTGTGCAGCAAAGTGCCCACGCGCATTGGACGCGGGACGGGTTGGGGACACGGATCTAAGATCCGTGTCGCCGGGACACAAAAGTTTTTGCGTTATTTTTATGTTTCTGTATATCATGAAAATATGAAATAAGACACATGATTGGAATATGATGTGAGCCATTTTCCTATTCACAACAGATAACACTTTTAATGTATTATGGATGATGTGGCAAGAACCATTATACTTTATTTTCTATATTTTTCCCCTTAGACTTCTATTTTTATTATCTTTTACCCCTCCATTAACAAAGCAAATGGAAAATAAGACGAGAGAACAACAATAATAATAATTATTATTATAATAAAAGTGCAGAGATAAAGAATTAAAGTAGAAAATAGAGTAGTGGGTAAAAGTAAACAAAAATAAAAGCATATAGGACATTAAAAAAAAAATTAAAATATACAAAAAGACAAAATCTGAGAGTACACGAGACAAAAATACATTTTTCCTATTAAAATATAATACTATGACTTTTATGAGATTCAAATTTAATTTCGTGAAGCAAATCAATTAATAATCATCTAAAATGAAAAATCGATTTGGATGGGCCAAAATCTTTGAATGCTCAATCTTATTCTAAGATGGAACATGGGCATCATTCAACATTATATAGCTCAAAGCCCATCACGGCCCAAAGTCCAATAATAAGCTAACAAAAATGGTCTCTATCTATTTAAACTATACTTAATTACTTGGCAATGGGTTTGGTTTACAAGAGTTCCTATAAAATTGTATACCATCCAAGTCACTTGTTCTCAACTCGACTCAAGATTAGTTCATTTATACATATTTAATGAAACTTGTTATGTAAAGAAACTAAATTCATATTCGTTCAACTTTTTAACTCGTGAGTTAAATTGTGGAAACTAAAACAAGTAGTTATATATTTTATATATAATTTTGGTTTTTTTTTTAGGATAAATATAGAAGCATTTATTAAATTTATCTGTTCCTTTTCCTTTTTTTTTTTTTTTGTTCCAACTGTGTAATTCATTTTTTAATGAGTAGTTCAATCCATTTATATTTTTTAAGCTTGTTTAGACTTATAATAAATAAGTCTACATATTTATATATTACTTTTCCCCTTCAGAATTCAACAAATAAATAAAGATGCAACATAAGTTGAGACAGGCAAGAATGATGAACAAGAAATTACATGAAATCACAAAACTGAGACTTAAGCAACATTGGCATCAATATACAAAACATAGGTAGAACAAATAAGCATGAGAGAGAGAGAGAGAGAGAGAGAGAGAGAGAGAGAGAGAGAGAGAGAGAGAGAGAGAGAGTTACCATCACCAGCAAGAAGAAAGACACAGAGATCTGCAAATACAGCTTCGTGGGCATTACCGATTCTAACAGAAAAGGCCACCATCTTAAGAAAACAGCAACGAGACTGAAGAGTTAAGCTTCTTGGCAACAACGAGACAATCACAATCTGAAACTTGTAACTTAAATATATAGAAGACATGTGCTGTTGATCTGGAAATGGGAGATTCTGAGGTTAGTTGATTTGGTCAGATGTGAAAGACAACCCTATGCCAATACAGACTTTGACATTGTTGCCTCAAGAATCACTAACCACTTCACTTACTATATCACACTTTAATATATAATAACAAAGTTTCCACATAATCATTTCAAGAAATCTTTGATTATATCTTCTGTAAGACCACATTAGGTCATAAATTCAAGAATTATATATGCTGCATGCCAACTGGTTAGAACTGTCAAACGGTCAACAAGCAAACATTGCTACTCAATAATTGTTTCAGGACATATCCATGTCATAGTTTAAAACCATAGAACTAGGGATCTGTTGAACAAATATGTCTTGTAGTATATCATGACATGAAATGTTGATATTAAACAATCGGCAAACCTTATGAGCCATGTCTGAGTATTGAATTTTGTAGAAATATTGAGAAACGGACCTGTGCTCGACTGCTAAGCCATGACGTACTTATTCAGACATCTTCAAACAGGATGTGAAGTTGATTGCATCTGTGACCTGTCTCTATAGTCAAATAATTGCTTTGTTTCAAATCTGGTCCCACCATATACTAAACTCATATGACTTTCTGTACGGAGTAATTGGAGCAAGGCTGCAAAAGTTAATCAAACAGATGGAATCTACATGAAATCCAAGGAATAACAAATGCAAGGAGATTAACAAGATGACTTGTAAGTTTCACTACATCAATTACATATGTAGAAGATCACTTCTAGAATAGATAATGAACACACAAGTCACAAAGACAGGGATTGCTCTGATCCAACATATTAAAACCCAACTCTCTGAGCAAGTTTGATAAATTAGAAGTTACCAAGTCCAAACTCGACCATATTGTTATTCTTTGACTGAACAAATTGATGCTGGAACGAACAATAGAGGGCTCGGCTTAGAGAGGTGATCAAGCATCATTGTCCTTGGATGCCCTTGGAAGATAGCAATTCAATATGGCATAAACAAACAATATTATGATCTTTTGACTAGTAATTTCAGCTCAAAAGACTCATGAATAAAACTTCCCTCTATAGAGGCAAAACCAGTAATGGATTTTCCAAAATTTCAGAATAAATTCAAAAGAATCATACACGAAACTATCTAGTGCAACAACAATCTACAATAATCTATAGAGCATATGCCATGCAAATAAGCAGGTGAAATTCACTGAAATGCAAATCTAGATCTTGAATGGTAAAGCATACTGAAAGGGAGCAGACAACTATGTTCCGCATAAATTAGAGATCAACTTACATACATAAAACAAGAATTGGATCAAATTGAATAAGAGTAGCTGAGATTAATATAAAGAACTCGTTTTTCCAAGGATTCAAGATGATTGGTAAACAATTTTGTATTGGCAATTCATACTTCTTAATACAAAATAAATGAAAGTGACTAAAACATCAAACTCTCATCCAACAAGACTCCACAGAGACATCAATCACCATTTTCAACACATGTTATATCAACAATTCCTATACGCTCATTTTCAGGCAAAACAGACCAATTCGGAGATTGCACAGCCCTTAACCATCGAAAATCATCCACATTCGCCCAGTTCCCAGTCTCCTCACCAAGATTTGCCTCCATCAGATCCCTATCCAATCCTTGGTAACTCAAGCAATATGGAGCAAACCTAACCCTATTACTATCCTCAATTATAGGCCTACTCCTTACTCGAAGATAAAAGTCGCAGTCTTTAGCATTATGAATCCTAATTTGATGTGAAGCCAACACAAACACACACCCTTCTGCTCCCTCAATCAAAACTGAACCCATCACCATCCCAACATAAACCTTACAATTTATCAACTTGTCAATGAACAATGCCCTTAAACACCCCTTTAATCTAACTTCACAATCCCGCAAATTCGACAGGGTAAATTCTCCATTCTGATTATCCGACTCACTTCTATTGAATTCCTTCACTAATACCTCCTTCTCTATATTTCTGAATCCAGGGGCGGAGCTCAAATCCCTAAACCCTAGCTTCTCGGATCCCAAATCCAACTTATTCTCCGGTTCACGAACTACGTCTTTTTTTTCAGCAGGAATTATGGAGGTTCTTTTAGAGGGCTTATTCTTGAAAGAGAACTTCTTCTTCGGAATGACGAGGGAGGTGACGTCATCGAGGGATTGTCTGAGATTTCCGACGGCATTGAGGCAAGAGCGAACTTCGTAGGGCGGCAGGAAGTAGGAATTCTCTGCGACGAGCTTCTCGAGAGCCGATATTTCGAGAGAGATCGCTTCCAGATCGGGTTTTTGGGTCGGGTCGGGCTGTTGACGGATTCGGGAGAGGTGGGATTCGATAGAGAGCTTGGATTGTGAGAATTGAGAGAGGAATAATTTCGTGGATTCTAATGAGGTGGCAGAGCTTTGGTCGGGTTTATCAGAGAGGCGGGAGTGATGGCGGTTGGAGAGGCGCTCTAGCATTGCGGCGTGCTTGCGCTCGACGGTTCCGGCGGCGGTGGCGGAATCCTGGGGTGGTTCCTCATTTTCTTCCATTTCGCCGGATTTGGATCTAACTGCTAGCTACTCCTATAGGGAGAGACTAAACGACCCAATCAACTCCAAAACCCACCTTAATTTGAATATTTTTTAATTAAAAAAATTAAAATATTAAAAATAGATTAATTTGAATATTTTTTAATTAAATAAATTAAAATATTAAAAAATATCTATTTTATCCTTTAAAAAAATAAAAATAAAATTTGAAACTCTACCCATTCTTTTGCTATTTTTTTTCCTATTTTTCTCTTTCTTTCTTTAAATATTTTTTTCTATTTTTCTCTTTCTTTCTTAAATTTTTTTGAGGTTGTTTCTCTAATTTTTTTTTTGAGGATTTGAATACTAAATTAATGACGGACATCTCACGAATTATTTATATGTATGAAAATCGTATGAAAATTTAACGAAAAATGCAAAAAAAAAAAAAAAGATCAAACCCAACCATCCTTATTACGACTCACCCTGTGGCAAAAGACCAAGTCAATTCTTTAGTCCCAAGATTGTGTAGTGACATGCATTTGTTTTACTTGTAGCAAAAGGCGAAACCCTCGCCCCCACCCCCCGGCCCGACAGGGATTGGTGGAGGATGTAAATCATGGTGACTTAGCGGCCCATTAGGTGGGAGGACCAGTGCCTGGTGCCCACAAGGAGCTATCCCCCAAATTGAGGAATAAAACTCCCACACTGCGGCTACCAGGACTCGATCCTGCGTCCTTGTAGCAATCTGCCACCCAGGAACCGACTAAGCTACGCCCATGCGGGCATGCATTTGTTTTACTTAATATTATGAATACTTGTTTTATTGTAAAGTTATGTGTTAGTTTTTATTATTAGTGGTTAAGGTTAGTGCTTAGTTAGTGGTCAATGTTAGTGGGCAAGTTACTCATTCTTATTCTTAACATTCGTGGAGTTTAATACTATATATGTAAGAAAGTCCAAGGAATGAAGCAGACAGATTATCTTTTGCAAAACAAGTCTCATGGTTTTTTATTCTTTGGGAGCTATGTTCCTTGCTCGAAAAGGAACAAACTATCTAATTCGTAGCAATCACGTTCGGCCATGGTCGAACGCTCTCTTGCGTGTTCGAATTTCGGTATAGTTCGCTTATCTTCGAGATCCATGTTTATTCTTGATATAACCTCTAAGAACTATATAATGCACAATATTGATGCCAAAATTTGTACGGAACAAATTGGGTCAAACACCAAATAAATCGGATTAAAATCAGATATATAGAATAGATCAAAGACATCAAACTAGGTCTCGAAGTCTGGCCGGTCAAATCTAGTTGGACATTCTGGCTAGTTAGAACGATTTTATTAATATTTTTTCTGGACAAGGTCTTGGGTGAGACTGTCTCACGGATCCGATTTTGTGAGACGGATAGGGTCGGGTCAAACATTAAAATTATGTAATACTTTTGTGTGTGTTATATAAGACTTTTATGTATATTAGGTAATATTTTGTATTATAGAATGTGTTTTGAGTTAAGTCAGACTATAAGAAAATACATAATACTTTTATGTGTATTAGGTAATACTTTTATGTATATCAAGTAATACTTTTGTATTATAGGACAATGACCCGAATTGGGTCGGGTCGGGTCAACACAAAAACACGCGGATCCTAGCTAGACGTCTAGGTGCTCTTCTTCCTCGTGCGTGAACTGTGTTATATGTAATACTTTTGTGTGTATTAGGTAGTACTTTTATGTATATCATGTAATACCTTTTGAAAATATCACATAACTTAATACCATGTAATACTTTTATGTATATGAGGTAATACTTTTATGTGTATCATGTAATACTTTTGTATATATCATGTAATATTTTGATCCGACCCTACCCGTCTCACGAAATGGGGTCCATGAGACGGTCTCATACAAGACCCACTTTTTTTTTTTCTGAGAGAGTAATAACTCTATAATGCTCTAGTACTCCTTTTTAATGATAATTGATGTCCCTACATACATAATCTTAGAAAGTATATCGAAAGTCCGGATTTTAGGGATTTTGATGTGATCAAATAGGACTTGTAGTTAGTTCGGATTGAATTTTATTTGATCTTGAATTTGTTTCATTTTTCGGAATATATAGGATTTGTAGAGATCTTCTTGGACCAGACTTCTTAGGCTGATGGGCTCCTCCACGTATCCGGTTCTAGTCAGTTGGGTTTGGGGTACAACACACAACATATTTTATTTTAAAATACCTAATGATCGATTGTTATGATATTTTAATAAACAGAATTTAAAAATCCAAATCTTCTTCCAAAATTCAACGGGCAGCATAGTCTTATTTTGACTTCTGTATAGAGAGAGAAAGTTTCTGATGAACTGAAGAGAGAGAGAGAGAGAGAGAGAGAGAGAGTGATGGGAATCGCGGGTTCGAAGCTGGAGAAAGCGTTGGGAGACCAATTTCCTGAAGGCGAACGCTATTTCGGGCTCGAGAATTTCGGCAACACTTGCTACTGCAACAGCGTACTTCAGGTTTTTCACTGCTTTCCTCGATTCAGTCGCCACTGATTTGTGATTTCTCAGTTGATTGTAATCGATTTCTTCTACTGTTTGTTTGTCTGTGAGTGCTGCAATCATGGTGAAATTCACTTTGATGATGAGAAATTTTGAGTAAGATGTTGTTTATTGCAATTATTTCAGTTTTTTTACTAAATTCATTTTTCCCCTCCTTATGCAGGCTCTTTATTTCTGTGTTCCATTCCGTGAGCAGTTGCTTGATTATATTTCGAATAACAAAAATCCTGCTGATGCAGAAGAAAACCTTTTGACGTGCCTAGCTGATTTATTTTCGCAGGTAAATTATCTTTAAAATTGGTTGAAGTTTGAATATCATGTCATGTGTTTGAATTATAGTCCATGATAAAGCATGTATTGTCACTTTACTAACTTATGTGCTGATTAAGTTAGGGTTCCCTCTAAATATTCTTTTTTTGCTTGAATGTAGATAACCTCTCAAAAGAAAAAAACTGGGGCTATTGCTCCAAAGCGCTTTGTACAGAGATTGAAGAAGCAAAATGAAATTTTTCGCAGCTTTATGCACCAGGTATGCTGTTATTGGCTCTCCTTTTAAAGTGAATTAGTATTACTGTTTAATGATAATCCCATTGACAAAAAGAAAGACAATTCAAAATTGGTGATATTAGAGTTTGCCAATATTGATCTATTTAATACACTTGCATTTTCTTATTGGTGGTTTATCTTTGGTTGCTGATAAGGGCCATTATATTACAGTGTACTAAGTTTACACTGTATTTCAGGTCTATTTAATACTTGCATTCCTGTTGGCTGTTGTTACCTCAGGTAGTAACATAGTATTTATTTGGGAATCTAGCCAGCAGATGTTCACTCACCAGCAATCTATTAGAATCACAACCTGTTTCCAGTATTCTCCCTCCTTGACCACACAACACACTGTGTCATACCTTCTGAAACCTTGGGATGAAGAAACTCCTTTCACCCTATGATAACTGTTCATTCTTCCTCTTGTGATATTGTTGCTGCCATCTCTTGTGTGAATTGGTTCCATGCAAGTATCTGCATTACATTTGCTAATATGCTGGTTAGATGGTTGTATAAGTTCATCAAAAGGCAACATATAGCTGAGATGAAGTCTCATCTTTGCTCAGATTTGATTGCTTTGAATCTTCCTAGGAGCCATTGGACTTGTTGAACAGTTAAATGTTATAAATTGAAGGTGCATTTTGTTTTCAAATCTTGGATTTATCTAGTTAGAGAAGTGTAATATCTAAATATAGCAACTGCCAACAACCAAGACATTTCTAATGTCCAACCTATATTCCTTCATCTTTCATATTATCAGTTAATTTTGAACAGCCCTCTTCTCATCTGTCGAAAATTTCATTCAATTAATACTCACCTCTACATGATTTTTGTTGTCCTATGCCCATCATGTAAGAGTCATGCTCAAAAGGTTTGCAGAAGTGAAGCACTCAAATTATTGAATGTTTCTTTCTTCTTTGTGATAACTAATGGTGATGATTTTAAGAAGTTTTTCAAAATCATTTTGATACTATGGTTTGTTAAGTTGGTGGATTAATCTTCTATCTATAGAGAATATGTTGTCTTTTCATATCATTCCTCACTTGATCACCAATCCATCATCACCATCATCTTATGCAACCAATGTCAATGCTCTGTTTTAGATGGAAATTATTGTTTATCTTTCTAAAATAACTGTTTTGTGCTTACGCAGTCTGCGTACCTATTTCTTCTCTTCTCTTCTTAATATAAACTTATAATGCTTCTGGCATTTCGTCTACGGTTCACAATCTATTTCTACAATTTAAATATGTTAACATACATGCATTGTTTGAATGTAGGATGCCCATGAGTTCCTGAATTATTTACTCAACGAACTGGTCGATATACTAGAGAAAGAGGCTGAAGCTGCTAAGAGTGATCAAGCAACATCTCCATCTGAGAAGATTGCTAATGGGCCAAAGAATATTTCATCAAATGTTCCTCAAAAGGAGCCTCTGATCACCTGGGTGCACAAGAATTTTCAGGTGAACTTGATCTGTCATTCATTCTCATGCTGATTTTTCTACTTTTTTAGGGTGCACAAGAGAGTGCAGTGTCATGTGATTGTCAATCAGAAATGGGGCTCTTGCCTCTTATGCATCAGCACTTCTATAAAAAGCATAACTGCTTGCGGCTGTTTTGAACTTGTTTTGTTGCATTAATTGTCTTGATGTCCCCTTTTCTTTTATTTATTTATTTTGGGGGGGGGGGGGAGGGGGTCAAATTATCTGGCTGGTATTAGTACTATTACTTGATCAGTGATTCTACATTATTCTGTTATAAGGATGACCTTTATCAAAATTTACAGCTGAGTACTTTTATGGTCTCTCGTTCTCATCGATGGATATCACCTTTCAGGGTATATTGACAAATGAAACTAAGTGCTTGTGTTGTGAGACTGTGACGGCTAGGGATGAGACATTTCTTGACTTGAGCATCGATATAGAACAGAATAGTTCTATCACTAGCTGTTTGAAAAATTTTAGTTCCACAGAAACTCTAAATGCGGAGGACAAATTCTTCTGTGACAAATGCTGCAGGTTAGTTGCATTTTTATTCATTCTAATTGGACTAGTTTTCTTTGTTGCATCGATTGGAGAGGGGGGGGGGGGGGCGTAATTGTATCATTTAAACTTTATTGTTGGCCATGGTTAAACTCTGTTCAATATGCAGTTTGCAAGAAGCCCAGAAGAGAATGAGGATAAAAAGGCCACCCCACATCTTGGTCATCCATTTAAAGAGATTCAAGTATATTGAACAACTAAGCCGATACAAGAAGCTATCATACCGTGTAGTATTCCCACTCGAGCTAAAGCTCAGCAACACAACCGAGGATGCAGATGCTGAGTATTCCTTGTTTGCTGTAGTTGTCCATGTTGGAAGTGGGCCTAACCACGGACACTATGTTAGCCTCGTGAAAAGCCACAACTATTGGCTATTCTTTGATGACGAAAATGTGGAGATGATTGATGAATCTGCTATCCAAACTTTCTTTGGATCGGCACAGGAGTACTCTAGTAATACAGATCATGGCTACATCTTATTCTATGAAAGATTGGTTGCTAATAGCACAAGCTGATATGCATCCAACTTTCTCAGGATCCAGTTTTTTCGATAATTTTCTCTTTTTTTTTTTTTGGTACACAATTACACTGCATTGTAAATGATTATATTATCTAGATTCTAGTTTGTATTCCGTTTTGAAACTACTTACAACTGACCCTTTTTTTTTCCTTTTTCTTTTAATTATCTTTTATGTTTTTCTTTTGGGAGTTAGCAAATGTATATGGCTTTCCTACTGAGATGTGAGGCTTTGTCCATTTGTACCTATAAGCATGACAAAATACGGATTTTGGTCTTATTTTATGGAAATGTATGACAACTTAAGTCTCTGTCCCTTAAACTTTTTATTATTATTATTATTTAAAAAAAAAAAAGTCTCTCTCACTCCACTGTATATTAAGTGTAAGAGCATTTCCAATGGAGCACCACATTTCACACTACCTCTACATGTAGTGTGAAATGGTGCTCCAACAGTACACTACATTTCTTCCCTACATTACAAATTTGAATAGTGCACCACTACATGTAGTGGGTACTATTGCACCACACTACATTTTTATTTTTATTTTTTAATTTATTTAGTACAATTTTAATTTCACAATTTATTTTTAATAGAATTTGCATTTCATTATTTCATGAAGTAATATTATTGTTTATGAAAAAAATATTATTTACTATATGTGTATAATATAAAAGTATTTATTTAGACTAAATAAAGTAAACATAATACATTAAATCACAAAGTACATTAAATTAAAATACATAAATCACAAAATACATCAAAGCAATTAGGCTAAAATGCATAAATTAAAATAAACATAAAACATTTAAAGAACGATTAGGCTAAAAAAAGTACGATACGAGAATTTATTGCATTGATTGATCATATGTGGGAGGAGCATTCCAATTCTGAGATCTAGATTATCGTTATTGTTTTATTGAAATTTCTTGTATTGTGTTTGTTGTTTTTTCTTGTGTTAATTTTATGTTTTTTTAATATGTATGATTGTAGCATTGTATCACGAAATTTAATTTAATGTGTTCTATAATTTTTGCTTTTTTATATTCACATTTTTAAAAAAATAACTAATAAAAATAATTATATTCAATAATCAATATAAAACAATCATAAAAATATTATGCAATTATTAAGTTTAAATTTGTATAAATTTTAAATCAATAAAAAATAAGAATAGTTAAATGTAGTGCAGAATGTAGTGTTGACGATTGGAGATGAATTTAATGTAGTGTGAATTTTGCTGTAGTATGGTGTAAACCACTGGAGATGCTCTAAGTGTGTTAACACTACTGTTTTCACTTGATGTAGGCTTTTGCATAGTAATACCACCTGATTTTTGTTTGACATTTAACCTTCTAATTTATGTTTCATTGACATTGTGTTGTAAATGGTCATGAATAAGATTCGCATAATAATTGCAACGAGTAAAAACCTGCATTGTTCGAAAAGGTTAATATTTTATTCCCAAGTCCCAACAACATTCATTGAAACTGCTTCTTGAAAGGGGTTTTACCAGTTAAAAAAGAGCATGGTCACAAGGGAAAAAACAAAAACTATACCATTTTGAATACAAGAAAGAAGTTGAATATTACATTAGCACTACCAATTAAATAACATCTCTAGTCATGAACTAAGTTCTTTCACACTAATACCACCTCCCCCCCCCATACTGTACTATTAAATCAATTAGTTAAGCCACATTTACAAGTGAAGCTGTGCAACCTAATCACAAGATATACCAGTTTAAGGTAGGTTGTGATTTTACAAGGGTAAGTCTAAGATGTCGTTGGCACGTAGATATCATCCTCCATCATTAGAGCTTCAATATCAATTAACTCTTCATCAAAATAAACCTCAGGACTGTTCAAGATCTGATCCTGTGCAGCCTGCACGAGAACGAGAACGAAGAAGATCAAGAATTCATTAACACCCAAAGTAGAAGAGCAGTTGCAACATATCTACTTCAATTAGTGCTTCTTATATGACTAAATGAAAGCCCCATTACAAAGAGAATATTACATGTATTATGTAACAGTTGAATGAAAATAACCAAAAGAAGAATTCCTGTTGACACATTATCTGCTATCCTGGAGTTCAGTTATTTGGCTGAAGCAACAAAACTATGTGATATTGTGAGCTACCAACCAACAGATCCAACTAAAGAAAGTAACAGCAGCATACTACTAAACCATCATAGCCTGAAAATGTAAATGTGGAGACAAATTTTAGTCGCACATTTCTCAGTCTGAGGTGAGAGCAATAGGCCAATGAAATACAGAGATGGTTCACAAGTTCTCTAGATTGAGTCAGAATTGACTGAAAGTGTACTTGTATCAACAGGAGTTAGGCATTATGGAACACCTTTATCTTTAAGACATATATCATATTTCAATTAGGTATTTTTTCAATAGCTGAAAATAGAAGAACTTTCCACTGGAAATATGGGACCTAAATTCTAAATTCCTGAACAATGCAAAATATTGTGAAAGATGAATAACATAATCACTAGCTGAAATCAGAAGAATACATACCTTTTTGTCCTGTATTTCTGAGACAACATTCAGTAACCTACGGTACTGATCTCGTGCTTCCGGGTACTGAACCATTGATTTCACCCTAGCAAGGGCCTTCTGCAATCTCTGCTCTGTTTGTTTCCTACCCTCTTTTAGGAAATCATAATCATCTTCCTTCACTTCTGCATCAACCATGCTAGTGCTTGTTGTAGGTGCTTCAGGCTTGAATCCACTCAATCCTCTTCCTTTCCTTCGCCACCTCAAAATGATCTTATCCAGAATTCCCACAGACCAGATTATCTTTTTGTAGTTCTTTCTCACCTGGTGTCCTCTAACATGAGCCTTTCATCGGAAAGCCAAATGTCAGAAATTGAGCATTCAAGTTGTTGCAGAAAAGTTGTATGAAATAAATTTGAAGGATAGAATTTAATGTTCCATAGACATTGCAATAATAAATAACAAGCAGAAACTAAGGCATATCCACTAAGTGGGGTTGGCAATAACTTGCCACCGTGCTCAGTCAAGACACATGCTGTCATTATATTTAAATATAGCATGCCCTTGCAATTTTTCTTTGATTTCATACCCCCAAGTCTTTAGGTCTTCCCATTCTCCTTTTTGATTTGAGCAAATGATACTCTACTCTACCCACCTGTTGGTGCATCTACCTAAAGATCTCTTGTGCATTTGTCTTGACATTCTTAAGCATGTTTCTCTAATTTCTTATCTATTAGGGCTACCTCCATCTTCTTCCTAAAGCATCCATTACAAGTTTTATCTAATTTAAAGTCTCCACATATCTATTCGAAACATTTAAAATCACAAAATCCTACCTGAATTTTAATTATGCGCTGCCGGATTAACAGAAAGTCTTTTCTCCCCTTCCAACTGCGGAATTTATTTTGTATCCGTATTGCAGCAGCTTGAACTGGTTCATCACGTTGTCCTGCCTTTTTGGTCTTCTTTGGAGCTAGAAGCGAGAGAGCACGCTCGTCTGAAATCCCAAACTCACTATCACCACACTCTTTCAGCTGCTTTCTCTGAAATGACTTTACTCTGAAGGCTTGATGAATGCGAGCTGCAGCTTGAGTTGCATTACGTACAGCAGCTAAAGAGTCCTTCATTGACAGCCCATGGGGTAAATCACCAACACCAACTGGAGTAGCAATCCTCTCCGAAACTGTTTCCACAGCTTTTTCTCGAATATTTCTCTCCCCGGAATCTTCCAAATCGAGTTGTATCAGGTGGGAGCTCAAGGCAGATTCTGCAAGATAACCAGCAATACCTTTGTGTCCATTGCTGGCTGCAAGGTCTGCAGGAGTTCTTCCTGAAGGGTGTATAGGACTGGGGTCTGTCAATAGTCCAGGTGCTGCGCCAGAGGAGATGAGAAACCCCACTGTGTGCTCTCTAGATTTGCAAGTAGCAAGAGGAAAAAAAAAAGATATCAGTTGGCAAGAAAATTGTTGAGTACGAGGGACAAAAAACTGAAGTTGAATTGGTTAATAAGTAGATGGAACAATTAAAAACTCTTTGTATATTGTTATTAAAGAAGCATCTCTGTAATAGAATAGAAGGAAAAAAAATAAAGTTGAATAAGCAGCTAATTATAGTAAGGCAAGTTGACATAAGCAAGAAAACTCCTACCTGCCATAAGATGCTGCCCAGTGAAGTGCAGTCCATCCATTTGCATCCCGGAAATTGACACTGACCCCTGCAGCTATGGTGGGGGGAATAGCCCAATCATAACCTAGAGCAGCCGCAAAGTGCAGCACGCCTTGGCCATCCTCATCTAATACATTAGGCCCTTTCCCACCCTCAACAATCTTTTGGAGAAGCCAATTATGCAACTTCTCCTTTAAAAGCTTTTGTAGCAGCTGATCCTTTACCTTATCTGCTGAAAATTGATCCTGTTTACTGAGGCTTAACATCTGTTCCCACTCAGTATCGTCTTTCAGCAAAGCACCGATTTTACTACATAATTGAGAGGTTTCAGCTCCAATGCTCTGGACAGAGATTTGAGGAGTGCCTGATCCAAGGGATAACAGCTTTCCAAATCTCATGTGAAGACGAGTCTCATCTGAATCCTCATCTTCAACAAAACTAGGTTGGAATTCAAATTCTCGCACTTCACTGCATGCTAACCTATTGGAACATGTTATATAGAATGGAAACCTTCCAGCCCGATGTACAGGTGTATGGCAACGAAGAACACCATCTCCTACAATCTCTGCAGGAACTTCAAGTTCACCAAACATGCAAGCCCATTTATAATTATCCAACTCCTCTTGACTCCTCAGGAATTTTCCCATAATAAGCACCTGATCAAGATATAGAATCGTTAAACATATATTCATCCTCTATCTAGTATAAAAGATCCACCAGATATTTAATAATACTATTATAAGCAGAGGCTTATACAAGGTTAAATAAAATAGTATACCTTAATTTCAGATCCAGCATATGCCCAATTTGGTGAGAAATCAATGATGCTAAAGAGCTGGTCTTGAGAGAGAGAGGGGCCAAGAAAATAGTTGTCTAATGGAACTTGAGTGGCAATACCAGAATCATCTTCACTTCCAACAGTCTCCCAGTAAGATCCAGATCCAGGCTGCATAGTAGGCTCGGTGACATCTCCTAATTCTTTACTCATCCAACGGTCAAAGCTGTCTAGCTTTTTCAGACCTTCTCGCATCACTCCATCCAACAAAGGCTGTCTTAATGGATAATTGGTCTTGTCCCCTACATTCAAGTTTCCATCTGGATCCAAATTAAGAGAATTTCCTACCACATTCGAAGCTTGAAATTGAAGATTATTCTCCATAGGTTGTCTACTTTGATCAGTAAGGTATGTATTGTGGAGAACAATTGAATCAGACAGTAAAACTTGATCATCGTTTAGTTTGTTAGTAAGACCATATAGCAGAGGCTGTCTCAGGGATGGATGATTGGGGTTCTGCCCTAGATTCTGGTTGCCCTCTGATTTCTGATTTATGGACCATTTTGGTACTTGTAGGGAATCATGGCCTGAAGCCTGTTAGAAATATCAGAAAACTGTTAGGGATATTGTCCACAAAACAGAGTGTTTACCATAAAGTAATTTCGTGAACAACTTAAACACCATAAAATAATTCATCGCTTCAACATTGACTTGGCATTAGAAATCACAAATATTAGTTGCAGCTATTTGTATCCTAGAAGCATGCTTTACATCAGCATTTTTATCATGAAAACAGTAATTAGTGTAAGCTTTCAAATGCTTCCAATAAAGATAGAATACTTGGATGACATCAACGACTATATCTGGAGATTATTTCTCATTATATAGAAGAAAGAAGTATAGATCTGGCTTTCCCTAGATTGAGAGTCAAATGAGAATATTACGGATAAGTATGTATAATTGACTTTACAGGAAATTTTACAACTAGAACAATGATATTTTTTCCTTAGCTTCAAGAACAGGAAACTTTTCTATTGATTCCATGGAGAATGACAAAAAAAATAAAAACAAAAATTAGACCATGCATAAAAAGCTCCACGAATACAAGAAAAGCAATAGTCCACAGACTGATAAGCTCAAACTAGATAAGCCAAATTTGTTAAAGCAACTAAATACCAAAGATATCATAGAAAATAATTTCCTGGATCCAGTAATGATGCCCAAGTCTTCAAAATAGGTATGGAACATGAAGCAACTGACAATCAAATTCAAGCCGATGAATAAGAAATCTGTGGTGAATGTAACTAGCAGAAGCTAACACACCACTGAAGCCGCATTGCTATTTTAATAACTTCCATTCTGAAACTAGAACCCATATCTATGAGTAAAGGCAAGCAAGCATCAGTAGCTCCTCATTTCCTCTCACCAAATGCCCAATTTAAAACACATAAAGACGAACAAATGGAACTTTAAGATGTCCACTCCACAGAATGGCTTAGTCAAGCTCAAATGTTTTTATATGCACTATTGATCGCTGTAAAATAAAGGCATGTAAAACATGTGCTAGGATTATTTCAAAAGTCTAATACCTGCCACTCTTCCAAGCCATCAGAATGGCTTCCAAATTCCTGCTTCTTTCTGAATGCACTAGAGAAAACTTGATCGAGCAGTTCATTGTCTTGTCCATGCATCAGGTTCATTGAACCCGATTGAGGCAAAGGAAGTGATAACTCAAAATTTATAGATTGATAACCAGAACTGCTTGCAACTATGTTTTCCCAAGATGGGAATTCAATGTCTCTTTGAAGTTCATGTGTCAACCCATTATCCATAGGATTTTTACTTTGTTCTCCTTGTCTGATTGATTCAAAACCCATAGCAGGATTAGCTGAAGATTGTCCTTGGTAATTATCTGTCATAGTTGTAAAATGTCACTAATACAAAAGAAAACCAGAGAACATCTACTAAAAGACATCAATCCGCTAGTCACTTTGGGAAGCTGATCTGACTTTGCCTCAATGGAAATTTTTGGTGTATATTCTCCCACTAATTATCATTATTAACTGTTTTCTTACAGGAAAAAGATTTATGATAATAAAATCCACATGAACTTTAATTTATGGCATAAATAATAATATGATATAAGGCAGGACTACTTAAACGTCCAAGTAACTGTAGAATGCCAAACTAGCACTGCAATCAAGGAATAAGCACAAAGATAGAAGAAAATACATGAACTTAATGCATTACTTGATATGGGGACAGGGTAATAAGGAATAGACCCAACATCTATCTTTTGCAATGCAGGCGACTGTAACTCATGGATGGACTGGAATCCAGGACTTGCTTGGTGCCTGTACGCTGCAATTAAAAATTCTTACTTCATGATTTTGAAGGCCACAAAATTTGTAGTAGCTTCAATTTTACAGAGTAGAAAAACGTAATAAACAATCAGTATACTTCAAGAATCTCAACTATGAAAATTAATAACATCATAAATATCCATCCTAAACACCTGATTCAGCATCTTCATGCTCTGAAGCCTGAGGACTGTTGAGGCTAGTATCCGTGACAGGTGATGCTCTTTGATAATCATATGATTGAAATCTAGAAGCTGCAGAACTGTCCGCCTCAGAATTCGATATGTCTTCTTCATTTTTCCGACTAACAGGAATAACATTAGCATCCCTAATGCGGTTGTAATTTGTCCTGTTTCCCTGTGAAGAAACATACATTATAGAGTTTTAGCAACAGCAAGTATCATTAGTAGGTAAAGTACCAAAATTTAGAAAATGGGCCAAGGATCAAATCTCATACTGTAGTTGATTCTAGATCATAATCCACAGATTTGAGATTCTGGTTTGACTTGTTATATATAACTATATAAGAGAGAATGCGTAAGGAAATATCATTACCTTTACCTCCCGATAGTGGACAAGAACAATGTGAGACAGCTCCCTGAAGAAGATATCAGCCAAAAAGGGGGGGGGGGGGGAAAGAAAGAAACATTAAAATGAAAATCAGTCTCTGACAAGAAAAAAGCTGAATGAAACTAAAAAATTCAGTAGTATTTTTGTAAGACTTTTACACTTAATATGTCTAATTTAGTAGAATGCAAAAGACTAGCAAAAACCAATTGTATAATTCTTTCAAGCAATCAATTTAGCCAATAGATGTTACTTATTTGAGTCTTGAGGTTTACACTAACATGCAAACTCACATACTTGGAACATGACTTTAAAACAGAGAAGAAGAAGCCATTCAGCAAATGTAACAAAACTATGAAACAGGTGGGCCCAATATTTTAGGAATCTTGGAGAAATTATATTTCATAAACTACAGTGGAAGTTCTCAATCTTCAATGAATATTCAAAGCACAAAAAGCTTAAGAAATTAAAAAATGGAAATGCAAGTTTACGATTGTGTGTTCCTTTCTCAGAACACAAATATATTTTAGGGTTTGATCAGTCTTCAAAGCATTATCAAAATACAAAAAGCTTCAATAACAAAAAAAAAATGAAAGACAACTTTTACTATTGTGTTTTTTTCTTGAACATGTGTACAAGTATATATTAGGCTTGCTTGAAATGGGCTTACTCTTCAAGCATCCAGTAACTACGCCTTTGAAAATTTTCGTTATCTTCTCCATGAGCATAGTAGCAATGCAGAACATCAATGCTTCCAGCCTGAAAAGATCATGTCTAGATATGTTATTATGGATGAAGCATTACAACTTTCAAGGAAAATGATGACCTAGTTATATCTTAGTTATAACTTCTTCATAGTTATCTAGCTCATATCTCTTAGAGTTACAAGAGCGACTTCAAAACTGTAATCACCTAGGCCCATGATAGCAATGTGAAAGATCATAGAGCACAGCAACACTTGTAAACATTTATTTACCTTGAGCCTTTCATGAGCCTCCTTCACTGTCTTTCCATCTTTCTTCTTCCTCCAGTTATGGCCATCTTTTCGGAAGTATCGCAGCACCTTCCGGTCAAAAAGAAAGAGAGAACCACCTGAAAAAGACATTGGAACAAACTGAAACAACGAAATAAAAGATAGTAATTTGGTCATAAAACCTTGTTCCCTTCTATATTCTGTAACACATTAACTCGTATGAGATGATGCTAACAGCCTCTTCATGGTAAGCTAGGACAAAATTTCCAATTATGTAAAAAATAATATTTTGCATTATTATAGAAGCCAATATCATATCCTAAATACAAAGCCTAGACTTAAAATTATATCCAATTAATATAGAAAGGCTAAAGGACAACAATCACATGTGTGAAGCTTCTATTACAAGTAGCTGAATTTTTCTTTTTGTGATTACTATCAATTCTGATAGCTCGCAGTCATTGATCAGCAGAGTATGTCTCTATTCTCTTAAAAGCAATCAATTTCCCAAGGCCAGTAAACTATATCTTCATATTTGCACAATAAATTTAATTAGTAGATAAATTGTTTCAAATTTGTCAGAATAAGAAAAAAAAGGTGATGATGACAAGTCATACTTTGAGGTTTATTAGGAGGCTCAGGAGCAATGCGGAAATTCTTGTAATTTTGAAGTATTTCACAAATCTCAGCAGGTCTCAGCCAGCGATGTTGTGCTTCCTGAAGTATTTGGTCAATATCTGCACAGAAATAACAACACACTCAATGGATACAGAACTTTGATTAAAGTAAATTCCTTCCAAAGGAAAATAGATGAAAGAATATTGAACTTGTGTACTTTTACAAGAAAAACAATGCTACATATAAAATTTTTTGAACTGCAAACTTTTGCTCATGGTTCATGTTAGCAAATCATTAACAAGTTTTGACATCTAATGTCATTCTAATACCAATCAGAACCCACATCAACTACACTCACGAGATTGATTAGGATCGAAAACATCAAGGGGATCATCTTCTTTTTACAAGCATATAAACACAGAAGTAAAGTTCAAGACAATTTTAACAACTACACATCATCACTCTCCAAATTCAACTCAAGCTTCTTCAAAAACTCAAAAAATCCCAAAATAAGGTAGCTAGGTCATTCAGCTTCACATCTCTGTACAAATCTAGAATAGCATCACAAGCACCAATTTTTCAGCCGTACAATTGAGGGAGAGAAAAATAAAGTTAAAATCTACAAAAACGAAAAGACAAAACAAAACAAAACCTAACCCCTCCCCCCATCCCCACAAAGAAAACAAGGGGGAAAAAACTCACCTAATTGAGCATTGAGTGCGTAGCGCCGACTTTCCGCCATCAATCCCCAAAAAATAAGCTGATTTAAAACCTTTTTTTCCACTTAGATGCAACAAAATTCTCGCCTCCAAATATTCTTCTTCGGATCAATATTCAACACAAATAGTTCCAAATCCGAAGCACATACTCCACTGATTCACTTAGCTCCCCAAAAAATAGCAAAAAAAAAAAAAAAAGAAAACCGATACAAGAAAAAGCAATCAATGTAAAAAGGGTTAGGTGAAGGAGATTGAAAGAGAAGAATTGGGGCAGTGGTGAAAAGAATAAAAAATATAGAGATAAAGGGGTTTTGAGGAAGCAGCGGAGAAAGTGAGAGTTGAAAAGAGCCGCCGAAATGGAATACAGTTAACAATTTCAAGACAGCGACACGCTTGTCTGAAGGACTTTTTGGTCTTTTCACATTCTTTTTTTCAGATATTTTTGTCCATATTTAATAATGATATTTTCCCCTTTTCAAATAATAATTAATGATACTTACCCAAATTTTTTTTTTTTGGAAGAGACTTACCCAATTTATTATCTAATAATAATAATAATAATAATAATAATTTCAAAGCTTATAAAAATGTGAAATCGAGATTTTTTTTCTTTTTTGAAATAAAAGGCAATATGTTGAAAAGGTAATTGGTTTTAAAAGATATAATAAATATTTTTTAGGAATAAAGTCATAATTTTTAAAATAAAAGGTAATTGTTTGAATTGGACTAAAAGAAACAATAGTTGATATTTTTAAAGTAACACGTTGAATTTGGAAGTGTAATATTTTTCAAATTTAGATATAATAGTTTAGATAATTGAAATTTAAGTTTCAATTATCTACATTAATAACCGTCTCACATAAAACAGTTTTAGTAAGAATTTATCATTTTCTTTATTTTTAAGGTGAGAATCCATCCTCTTTTTTACTAAAGAAAAACAAATAGTATACCTTTGAGAAAAATAAAACCTTTATTTTAATTATTCTCTTTATTTTTTACACAATTTATCGACTAAAAAATTAGATGTGCTAATATTAATTGATCCAATAGTACTCATCGTATAATAAATGAAGGCAATGACACATTAAAGCCTAATAAAAACGAGATATATGGCTATGATTTGATATTCAAATCTTTTTTCCCTTTTTTGGTTTGAGTATTTTTCCATTTAACTATTTCTATATCATGATCATTCTTTTTAAAACTTCCATTTAACATTTACCATTTGCATTAAATTAAATCCACCACAAAAAATAAAATTAAATATTAGATAAAATAAGAACTAAAACATTAAATGATATTAGACGTGCAAATTGTGATATTTAGACATCATTGGAAAAATCATCTCATTTTTTTGTAATTATTTTCTATTTCTAAAAGCAAAATCATATTAAATTGATATGAAATTTAATACATCTACCTACTTAATCAAGTGTGAAGAGAAAGAGATAAATAAAATCAACTTTTTCATTACTTGAATAGGCCATATTATTTCATACATTCAGCACAAAAATTTATACAAGACTCTCTCACTGATATCATTAATGAGTCGATGTCTCACAATCACAATTCAAACTCATTTTCACAAATCAATTTTTTTGAATTACGAATTATTTTGTTTACATCTATTATTTTAATAAGCCGGTCCTTGCTTTTAGAAAAAAAATTGTTTCCATGTACGTCAATAAATCTTGAATTTTGAGCACTTACATGTGTGTACTTTATATAAATATATACAATCAATTGACTTCATAAATTATAGGTTCTGTGTCAATTTTAAGGATGAATAATGTTGGTACACTTTTGTGAAATGGAATGATGATATGAGTCAATTGACTTATCCTTGACTCACATATGCATATGTACCTAACTTCTTTTATTTGAGATCTGTTCGAGAATTCGAATCCTTTCTCACATTTGTTATTTTGCTTGCTAAGAGTATATACATAATGTTATCATATCTATATTTAAAAAGAATTAGATAAATACAAATAATAGAAATTAAAATCCGGCAAAAAGTGAAATTCATGTGTGTGTGACTCGAAACTTGCTCAATGTTCAATCAATTTTGTTTCTTGTTTGGTGGCCATATTTTTATTTTATTATCAACTTTTCTCAATTATACCTGACTAGTACAATAATTTCCATATTTAGACAAAAAAAATAAAGTTGCAAGCTAACTTATTTAACTTATTGTATCTGCAATACATGTCCACAGCTTTTTGATTATCAAAATATACAAAAATCTATATGAAAAGAGGACCATTTTACAGTATAATTTTGTAACACAGGATTCAACTATCCATAATTCAAACTTATTTTCTCTATGATAATGAGTTGTTGATTAACACGTTTCATGAATCTTGAATGAAAGCTAAAAATTCCAACGGATTTAAGTTAGTTAAAAGCTAAGAAATAGTTCAGACTAAAAATAGCTAAAAGCAACAAAAAAGAAGTAAAGGATAAATGAATGAAGGATTGTGGATTCAGTTACTTCAAATTTCAATAACTATATGTAAGTTTTGCTTACAAGACATTCATGATTTTCCTACCCTAAGAGAGAAAGGTACTTTCCTTATGGGTCGATCGTTGACGAGGAGGGATTTGAACTCTCGACACCATTGTTCGAAGACACATGCTCTAATCCTCTGAGTTAAAGGCCCTATGCTGCCTCTGCTGGATCTATTACCCTGAAAAAAAGGGACCTTTCGTCTCCCCAACCATTTCAGGTCAAAGGAATTCTATCACATGGCAAGTTTTGTTATTTTATAGCCTAAGGAAAGGGACAAATTTGAGATGGTGATTGTATAAAAATAAGTCTAAGGGGCCATTATTAGCATACACATCCTCATCGAAGAAAGTTTCAAAATCGATCAAATTGTCAAAATCGAACTCAGGATTGTTCAAGATGTTATCTTGTGCAGCCTGCAGAAAAATGATGATGATCAAGATTACATAGCACATGCAAAGCTGAAGAACAACATGCAAGATTAGATGGATAATTTGATCACTTGTTGAAGACATATGAAGAATACGTACCTTTTCGTCCTGCATTTCCGAGACAACATTCAGCACCCTTTGGTACTGATCTCGTGCTTCCGGGTACTGAACCATTGATTTCACCCTAGCAAGGGCCTTCTGCAATCTCTGCTCTGTTTGTTTCCTACCCTCTTTTAGAAAATCATAATCATCTTCCTTCACTTCTGCATCAACCATGCTAGTGCTTGTTGTAGGTGCTTCAGGCTTGAATCCACTCAATCCTCTTCCTTTCCTTCGCCACCTCAAAATGATCTTATCCAGAATTCCCACAGACCAGATTATCTTTTTGTAGTTCTTTCTCACCTGGTGTCCTCTAACATGAGCCTTTCATCGGAAAGCCAAATGTCAGAAATTGAGCATTCAAGTTGTTGACGAAAAGTTGTATGAAATAAATTTGAAGGATAGAATTTAATGTTCCATAGACATTGCAATAATAAATAACAAGTAGAAACTAAGGCATATCCACTAAGTGTTGTTGGCTATAACTTGCCACTGTGCTCAGTCAAGACACATGCTGTCATTATATTTAAATATAGCATGCCCTTGTTTTTTTTCTTTGATTTCTTACCCCCAAGTCTTTAGGTCTTCCCATTTCTCTTTTTGATTTGAGCAAATGATACTCTACTCTACCCACCCGCTGGTGCATCTACCTAAAGATCTCTTGTGCATTTGTCTTGACATTCTTAAGCATGTTTCTCTAATTTCTTATCTATTGGGGCTACCTCCATCTTCTTCCTAAAGCATCCATTACAAGTTTTATCTAATTTAAAGTCTCCACATATCCATTCGAAACATTTAAAACCACAAATCCTACCTGAATTTTAATTATGCGCTGTCGGAGTAACAGAAAGTCTTTTCTTCCCTTCCAACTGCGGAATTTATTTTGTATCCGTATTGCAGAAGCTTGAACTGGTTCATCACGTTGTCCTGCCTTTTCGGTCTTTGGAGCTAGAAGCGAGAGAGCACACTCGTCTGAAATCCCAAACACACTATCACCACACTCTTTCAGCTGCTTTCTCTGAAACAGCTTTACTCTGAAGGCTTGATGAATGCGAGCTGCAGCTTAAGTTGCATTACTTACAACAGCTAAAGAATCCTTCAAATCACCAACAACAACAGGAGTAATATATCTCTCCGAAACTGTTTCCACAGCTTTTTCTTGAATATTTCTCTCCCCGGATTCTTCCAAATCGAGTTGCATCAGGTGGGAGCTCAAGGCAGATTCTGCAAGATAACCAGCAATACCTTTGTGTCGATTGCTGGCTGCAAGGTCTGCAGGAGTTCTTCCTGAAGGGTGTATAGGATTGGGGTCTGTCAATAGTCCAGGTGCTGCGCCAGAGGAGATGAGAAACCCCACTGTGTGCTCTCTAGATTTGCAAGTAGCAAGAGGAAAAAAAAAAGATATCAGTTGGCAAGAAAATTGTTGAGTATGAGGGACAAAAAACTGAAGTTGAATTGGTTAATAAGTAGATGGAACAATTAAAAACTCTTTGTATATTGTTATTAAAGAAGCATCTCTGTAATAGAATAGAAGGGAAAAAAAGTTGAATAAGCAGCTAATTATAGTAAGGCATGTTGACATAAGCAAGAAAACTCCTACCTGCCATAAGATGCTGCCCAGTGAAGTGCAGTCCATCCATTTGCATCCCGAAAATTGACACTGACCCCTGCAGCTATGGTAGGGGGAATAGCCCAATCATATGGTGGGGGAATAGCCCAATCATAACCTAGAGCAGCCGCAAAGTGCAGCACGCCTTGGCCATTCTCATCTAATACATTAGGCCCTTTCCCACCCTCAACAATCTTCTGGAGAAGATCTTCTTGAGAAGAAAATTATGCAATTTCTCCTTTAAAAGCTTTTGTAGCAGCTGATCATTTACCTTATCTGCTGAAAATTGATCCTGTTGACTGAGGCTTAACATCTGTTCTGACTCAGTATCGTCTTTCAGCAAAGCATCGATTTTATAGGAGTGTCTGATCCAAGGGATAACAACTTTCCAAATCTCATGTGAAGATGAGTCTCATCTGAATCCTCATCTTTAACAAAACTAGGTTGGAATTCAAATTCTCGCACTTCACTGCATGCTAACCTATTGGAACATGTTATATAGAATGGAAACCTTCCAGCGCCATGTACAGGTGTATGGCAGCGAAGAACACCATCTCCCAATCTCTGCAGGAACTTCAAGTTCACCAAACATGCAAGCCCATTTATAATTATCCAACTCCTCTTGACTCCTTAGGAATTTTCCCATAATAAGCACCTGATCAAAATATAGAAGCATTAAACATATATTCATCCTCTATCTATTCATCCTCTATCTAGTATAAAAGATCCACCAGATATTTAATTATACTATTATAAGTAGAGGCTTATACAAGGTTAAATAAAATAGTATACCTTAATTTCAGATCCAGAATATGCCCAATTTGGTGAGATATCAATGATGCTAAAGAGCTGGACTTGAGAGAGAGAGGGGCCAAGAAAATAGTTGTCTAATGGAACTTGAGTGGCAATACCAGAATCATCTTCACTTCCAACAGTCTCCCAGTAAGATCCAGATCCAGGCAGCATAGTAGGCTCAGTCAGTGATTAAAAAAGCGAAAAGCGCCCCGAGACGCCAAACCTGTTGTACTGCCTAGGCGCGAGGCGAGGCGTCCGCCTCACAGAAGCGAGACGCCCAAACTAAAAAAATACACATATATACTATATAATATTTCATAATACGAAAACATAACAATATTAATGTCTCAAACTCCAAACATAATAATAGCATGAAAATATAAAAATATCCAAAAGATCTAATATCCAAACTTCAAACATAATAATAAACTGCTGGTGCTAGACGCTGCTGCCGATCGCCGGTGATGGAACTTAGAAGGAGGGAGAGAAGAGAGATAGTGGAGGGAGGGAGACGAGAAGGGAGGCTGCAGTTTTGTAACTAGGGTTTAGAAATTTTTTGAGCTTTTTATGTATTTTAATTAAAAAAAAAAGGAAAAGAGAAGCAATTTAAAAAAAGCGCCGCTTTTTAGCGCCTCGACAAAGGCATGAGGCGCTGGAGGCACGCGCCTAGGCGCCGCTTTTCTCACACCCGATTCGCCTTGGTACCTAATCGCATCGCCTCGCCTAGGCGCGCTTTTTTAATCACTGGGCTCAGTGACATCTCCTAATTCTTTACTCTGTTAACAAATGTGAGCAAAAACAGAGGCGAGGGTTTTCATTTGATCAACAATTGACTATTACAAAGCTAATAAAGAGTTTATATAGTCTAGCACTAAGAAATCTAATGGGCTAAAATAGGCTAATGGGCCAATGGGCCTATTTTAACATCCCCCTTCAAACTCACGGTGCTGATGAAAGAAGCATAGAGAGTTTGCCAAATAGAAAACGAAAACGCAGCACAGAGTGTGACTTTGTCAACAGATCAGCAATCTGCATAGAAGAAGAAACAAAAGGTATGGTAATGGTGCCTTGCTGATAGTGATGCCGAGTAACGTGACAATCAATCTCAATATGTTTGGTCCTCTCATAAAATACCGAGTTGCGAACAATTTGTATAACACTCTTGTTATCACAATACAAAGATGTAGGACGGCTAAGTAAAACCCCATATCTGTAAGTAACCAACGTAACCAAACAATCTCACATGTAGTAGAAGCCATGGCACGATACTCCGCCTCTGTAGAAGATCTAGAAACAACATCTTGCTTCTTACTCTTCCAAGAGATAAGAGAATCGCCTAAAAATATACAGATTCCAGTAGTAGATTTACGATCTGTGTGATCACCAGCCCAATCAGCATCAGAATATGCGCACAACTCTAAGGATGATGAAGATGAAAATAATAAACACTGAAATTGTGTTCCCCGAAGATATCTTAAGATGCGAAAAACAGCAGCCCAATGAACAGTGGTAGGCGAATTAATAAACTGACTAACCACGTGAACTGCATAAGCAATATCGGGACGAGTGATAGTAAGATAGACCAAACAACCAACCACAGTACGATATAAACTAGGATTAGGTAAAGACGAACCATCATCAGGGGCAAACCGAGCATGAAGCTCAATAGGCGTATCAACAGTCTTGTTATCAGTAAGACGTGCTCGTTCAAATATATCTGATATATACTTAGACTGAGAAAGGAGATAACCTTTTGAAGAAGAAGCAACTTCAATACCCAAAAAATAACGTAATAAACCCAAATCCTTCATAGCAAAACAACGAGCTAACTGTAACTTCAACTCTGCAATCCCATCAATATCATCACCTGTAATAATCATATCATCAACATATAATGACAATAAAATACGACCTGATCCCGTGCATCTGATAAACAATGCTGAGTCGTGATGACTCGATCGAAAACCAAATGAGGAGATAATAGTAGAGAACTTCTCATACCAAGCTCGAGGAGCCTGTTTAAGGCCATAAAGAGCTTTTCTAAGCCTGCAAACTTCACCACGCTTGTGTTGAATACCAGGAGGAGGAACCATGTAGACTTCATTTTCAAGATTTCCATTTAAGAAGGCATTTTTAACATCCATCTGATATATCTTCCAATGTCGAATCGAAGCAACTGCAATAAGGGTACGTACCGTAGTCATTTTTGCAACAGGTGCAAAAGTCTCCTCATAATCCCTACCAAATTCCTGCGAATACCCCTTTGCAACCAATCGAGCTTTATACCGTTCAATAGAGCCATCAGACTTGGTTTTGATTTTGTAGACCCAACGACAACCAATTGCATGTTTTCCTGGTGGAAGAGGTACCAAATCCCAAGTATTGGTCTGATATAAAGCAGTAAGTTCCTCAGCCATAACCTGCTGCCAAAGAGGATCACAAACAGCCTCTTTATAGGACTCGGGCTCAGAAAGACGATGCACAGATGCTAAGAAGGAAACAAATGAGCTTGAATAACAAGAGTAAGCGAAATCAGATAACTGAGTAGACTTACGAGTACGGGAAGGATAACGAGGTTTAGGACGCACCACTATCTCACCACCCGTAGAAGAATGAGGAGCCGAAGTACCAATATCTGAGGATCCATCAACAGGGATCGTGCAAGTATCATGTTCTATAGACGGAGCAACATCCATATCAGGGGAGAATGGATCCATGTTGATAAGGTCAGACTTAGTCACACTATGTGAACTAGTAGGAATAGAAAAAAATGGAATATGTTCCAAAAACACAACATGACGAGAGACATATAACTTTTGTCTGACGGGATCAAAACAACGATATCCCTTTTGATCTTCACCATAACCCAAAAAGACACAAATTGTAGATTTTGAAGATAATTTATTGCGTTCAACATTAGGCAGAAGTACAAAACAGGTTGAACCAAAGACCCGAAGAAAAGAGTAATGAGGAGCAGATTTGTATAGAGACTGAAACGGAGACAAGCCTGAATTATGTGAGATAGGAATCCTGTTAATGAGATGTGTAGCTGTGAGAATCGCTTCTCCCCAAAATTCATTAGGAACTTGTGCAGATAACAAGAGTGAACGAGCAGTTTCAACAAGATGTTTGTGTTTTCTTTCAGCTATACCATTTTGTTCTGGAGTTTCCTTGCATGAAGTTTGGATAATAGTCCCATCTAAAGCAAGAAGATCAGAGAACTGATGTGAGGTATATTCCCCACCCAAATCACATCTAAAACACTTTATAACAGCTGAATGTTGAGTTCTCACAAGTGCACGAAAACCACTGAAGATATTAAAGAAATCAGAACGATGCTTCATAAGATAAACCCAACAATAACGAGTGCAATCATCAATAAAGGAAACATAATATCTCGAGCCCCCTTTTGTGGCAACAGGGGCAGGGCCCCACACATCAGAATGAATGAGATCAAAAGGTGCATTAGAAAAAGAGAAACTTTTAGTAAATGATAAAGCATAAAATTTTGCCAATTTGCAACCATTACAATCAGAAATATCACAAGGTTTCAAATTTCCTAATGCTCCTGAGGAAGCCAAAAAACCTAAACGAGATGCTGATACATGGCCCAAACGAGAATGCCACAAATAAAATTCTGAAGAGGAATGACTTAAACGAAAAGATGACAAATCAACACTGGAAGCTGTGAACTCTTGTACTTTAAGCTTATCCAAAACATATAGTCCCCCTATTTTACGGCCTGTCCCAATCAGCTTCTGAGACTGTGGATCCTGTACATAACAAGCGAAAGATGAAAAGGAGACTGAGTACCCGGATTCACACAATTGACTAACTGAAATAAGATTCAATTTAAGGTTTGGGATGTAGTAAACATCATGTAGAGACAAGTGGGACGTGTGAATAGAACCAACACCTGCTAAAGGCATAGGAGTGCCATCAGCAGTTGTTATAGACACAGATGAATTAGCAGAAAAAGAAGTAAATGAAGACAAGTCAGGTGACATATGGTGAGAAGCTCCAGAATCTAGAATCCACAATAGAGATGATATACCCGAAGGATTCGAGGATGACAGGCCTATATGGGAAGATGCAGACATGGCATGAGGCTGAGTGGCAAGGAACTTCTGAAACTGCTCAAGCATTTGTGTGTCTACTGGTGGTGCAACAATTGCAGCATTAGACACAATTGGTTTGTAACTCCGTTGCGAAGATGGTTGTGAGTGTTGCTGTTGGTTCGATTGAAACTGGCCTTTTTGGGCTCTCTTCAATAAAGCAGGACAACTAACTTTCCAATGACCTTTCTCATGACAAAAACTGCATTCATCTGGAGCAACCTTTGAAGGAGGTCGACTTGGATTGTAATGTTTCTGAGGTGCTGCAAATACCGTTTGATTGGGTACTGCGAAAGGCTCTTTGTTTAAAAGAGACTTGAGACGTGTCTCCTCTGCTATGAGTTCACTGACCACCGAATCAACAGAGGGGAGCGGGTTGCGATGCAAAATTGTTCCACGTAGCCCTTCAAAATCATCACGAAGTGCCATAAAAAATTGTACAAGACGTTGCTCCTCTCTACGAGCAGTGTAAGGTGCAAAAGAACGTAATTCTGTTGATTCTGTCAGAGCCAATTGATCCCACAAATCAGTCATAGCCGAATAAAATTCTTGTACACTCATATTTTTCTGATGAAGAGCACGAATATCCATCTCCAACTGATATTGTTTTGCAAAGTTTGACTGTGTGTACAACCTTGCAAGATGATCCCAAATTGCCTTGGCAGTCTCATATTTTGCCAATTGTGTTCCTATTGAATGAGAAACAGAATTATTGATCCAAGTAATAATTTTAGAGTTATTTACCTCCCACGTATCCAATAGATCTGCAAATTTTTCATCTTTCTCATTTGTGGGTTTAACCACTCTTCCAGAAACATAGCCCCACATCCTCTTGCCTTTCAAAAAATTCTGCATCACATAACTCCAATAAGAGTAATTTTTGCCATCCAATGATACATTAATGGACTGCAGAGAATCATCCCGTCCCCCAATCATTGCGAATTACGAAAACGATAGAAAATATCAACGAGCGGAAGTAACAAAACAAACAAACGAATGATCAGACAGAATATTTTTGCATAAGAACCTTGCTCTGATACCATGTTAACAAATGTGAGCAAAAACAGAGGCGAGGGTTTTCATTTGATCAACAATTAACTATTACAAAGCTAATAAAGAGTTTATATAGTCTAAGCACTAAGAAATCTAATGGGCTAAAATAGGCTAATGGGCCAATGGGCCTATTTTAACATACTCATCCAACAGTCAAAGCTGTCTAGCCTTTTCAGACCTTCTCGCATCACTCCATCCAGCAAAGGCTGTCTTAATGGATAATTGGTCTTGTCCCCTACATTCAAGTTTCCATCTGGATCCAAATTAAGAGAATTTCCTACCACATTCGAAGCTTGAAATTGAAGATTATTCTCCATAGGTTGTCTACTTTGATCAGTAAGGTATGTATTGTGGAGAACAATTGAATCAGACAGTAAAACTTGATCATCGTTTAGTTTGTTAGTAAGACCATATAGCAGAGGCTGTCTCAGGGATGGATGATTGGGGTTCTGCCCTAGATTCTGGTTGCCATCTGATTTCTGATTTATGGACCATTTTGGTACTTGGAGGGAATCATGGCCCAAAGCCTGTTAGAAATATCAGAAAACTGTTAGGGATATTGTCCACAAAACAGAGTGTTTACCATAAAGTAATTTCGTGAACAAATTAAACACCATAAAATAATTCATCGCTTCAACATTGACTTGGCATTAGAAATCACAAATATTAGCTGCAACTATTTGTATCCTAGAATCATGCTTTACATCAGCACTTTTATCATGAAAACAGTAATTAGTGTAATCTTTCAAATGCTTCCATTAAAGATAGAATACTTAGATGACATCAATGACTATTTCTGGAGATTATATCTCATTATATAGAAGAAAGAAGTATAGATCTGGCTTTCCCTAGATTGAGAGTCAAATGAGAATATTACGGATAAGTATGTATAATTGAAATTTTACAACTAGAACAATGATATTTTTTCCTTAGCTTCAAGAACAGGAAACTTTTCTATTGATTCCATGGAAAATGACAAAAAAAATAAAAACAAAAATTAGACCATGCATAAAAAGCTCCACGAATACAAGAAAAGCAATAGTCCACAGACTGATAAGCTCAAACTAGATAAGCCAAATTTGTTAAAGCAACTAAATACCAAAGATATCATAGAAAATAATTTCCTGGATCCAGTAATGATGCCCAAGTCTTCAAAATAGGTATGGAACATGAAGCAACTGACAATCAAATTCAAGCCGATGAATAAGAAATCTGTGGTGAATGTAACTAGCAGAAGCTAACACACCACTGAAGCCGCATTGCTATTTTAATAACTTCCATTCTGAAACTAGAACCCATATCTATGAGTAAAGGTAAGCAAGCATCAGTAGCTCCTCATTTCCTCTCACCAAATGCCCAATTTAAAACATCACATAAAGAGGAACAAATAGAACTTTAAGATGTCCACTCCACAGAATGGCTTAGTCAAGCTCAAATGTTTTTATATGCACTATTGATCGCTGTAAAATAAAGGCATGTAAAACATGTGCTAGGATTATTTCAAAAGTCTAATACCTGCCACTCTTCCAAGCCATCAGAATGGCTTCCAAATTTCTGCTTCTTTCTGAATGCACTAGAGAAAACTTGATTGAGCAGTTTATTGTCTTGTCCATGCATCAGGTTCATTGAACTCGATAGAGGCAAAGGAAGTGATAACTCAAAATTTATAGATTGATAACCAGAACTGCTTGCAACTATGTTTTCCCAAGATGGGAATTCAATGTCTCTTTGAAGTTCATGTGTCAACCCATTATCCATAGGATTTTTACTTTGTTCTCCTTGTCTGATTGATTCAAAACTCATAGCAGGATTAGCTGAAGATTGTCCTTGGTAATTATCTGTCATAGTTGTAAAGTGTCACTAATACAAAACAAAACCAGAGAACATCTACTAAAAGACATCAATCCGCTAGTCACTTTGGGAAGCTGATCTGACTTTGCCTCAATGGAAATTTTTGGTGTATATTCTCCCACTAATTATCATTATTAACTGTTTTCTTACAGGAAAAAGATTTATGATAATAAAATCCACATGAACTTTAATTTATGGCATAAATAATAATATGATATAAGGCAGGACTACTTAAACGTCCAAGTAACTGTAGAATGCCAAACTAGCACTGCAATCAAGGAATAAGCACAAGGATAGAAGAAAATACATGAACTTAATGCATTACTTGATATGGGGACAGGGTAATAAGGAATAGACCCAACATCCATCTTTTGCAATGCACGCGACTGTAACTCATGGATTGACTGGAATCCAGGACTTGCTTGGTGCCTGTAAGCTGCAGTTAAAAATTCTTACTTCATGATTTTGTAGGCCACAAAATTTGTAGTAGCTTCAATTTTCCAGAGTAGAAAAACGTAATAAACAATCAGTATACTTCAAGAATCTCAACTATGAAAATTAATAACATCATAAATATCCAGCATTAACACCTGATTCAGTATCTTCATGCTCTGACTTTGCAGTCGAATGATAGTTTTGGTGTATATTCTCCCGCTAACATTCACAACTAACTGTTTTCTCACAAGAATAACTTTATGACAAGAAAATCTACAACATTTCTTCAAATTTACGACATAGGTAACATTTCTTCAAATCTAGCCACTTAGGAAAGCTCATCGAACTTTACAGTCAAATTCACATTTTTGGTTTATATTTTGCCCACTAAATATTTGCTATCATCATCAAGTATTGTCTCACTGAAAAAAAGAAAACTTTATGATATTAAAATTCACATCATCACTTCTTGAAGATCTTATGCCATAGGTAAAAAATTGATACAAGCCATAACTACTTAAACCATTCAAGTGACTGTACAAAGTAAAACTGGTATCAGTTGAGGAACAAATGCAAACAGAAAATAAAATATAGGAATTTAATGCATTACTTGATACAGGGACTGGATGGTAAGCAATACAATCAACAGCCATTGTTTGCATTGTAGGCGTTTGTAACTCGTGAATAGATTGGAATCCAAGACTTGCTTGACGCCTGTATGCTGCAGTTCAAAACCTTTTAATTATCACGATTTTGAAGAAAATGAAATTATATAGGAGCTTCAAACTTTACAAAATAGGAAAGGTTATAAACATCAATGTACTTCAAGAATTAACAAAGAATAGTTGGGAATGTGACAAACATCCAGCAATAATACCCGGTTCATCTTCTTCACGCTCTGAAGCCTGAGTAGTGTTGAGGCCAGTTGTATCTGTGATTGGTGATGCTCTTTGATAATCATATGGTTGAAACACAGAAGCTGCTGAACCGTCCACCTTGGTATTAGATATAACCTCTTCATTTTTCTGACTAGCAGGAATACCATCAGCATCCATAACCCGATTGAAATTTTCCCTGTTTCCCTGTAAAGAAACATATATCTAAAAGTTCTAGAAAGACTACAACACCCAGTACTCATTAAGAGACATAGAAGCAACTGAAAAGTATTATTTTGCATGCTAAAACGTATTACCTTTTTTTAAGAAAATGCATTACCTTTTACGTTGTAATGTATTACTTTATATAACCTTTGAATGCTAAGATGTATTACCTATTTTTATGTGGATTCTTATGTAAAGTATTGCTACACATTCGGAAAAGTATTACTTTGCATGCTTAAACGTATTAACCACAACTACAAGACACAAGGAAAAAAGAAGAATCTAAAAAATGAAAATTTAATAATTTGACAACTAATAAGACTACTAAATTAAAAAATAATAATAAGAAGAAAAAGTATTTGTGTATACTTCGCAAAATGTTCAAGATAAAATTGCTGGGACCATGTTAAATGTAAAGGAAAGAACATAGAAGAAGATACTAACAATGAGATTTTAAATACCTGGGTATGCAGCGGCAAGCGGCGGCGGCGGCGCAGCTGTGGTCGGGCTGGTGTAGCCGTGGTTGGAATGTCCTGGACAATCAAGGACCAACAGCAGAAAAGATCTGATTTTTCTTCTTTTGTGTATGTATTTATATATAAAATCTCAAGTGGTTTTTCCCTCTCAAAATATATATAGTAGCCGTTTTTATGTTTACCTCTGAGAAAAAAAAAATGTTTTTAGATATCTTATAAAGAATCCTTAAAACCGTGTTTGGATGGGGGTTGAGGGGGAGAGAAGCTGGTGTCCAAGAGTTGAACCTCAGCAGCAAGGAAAAGGCTCAAGATGTGTTGAAAGGCGGACACGGATGGCAATTTAAGTTTCTAGTTGGCCTTGTGTTCATTTTCAGGTCGTTTTTGGGGGTGTGCTAAAAAATGCATCAAATTTTATATGAAACATAAATAACTACTCACTCCGTCCCGTGGTAAGTGTCACATTTATTGTTCGCCCCTATTTTTAAGAATTATTGTATTTAAATGTGAGTGGAGGAGAGAGGTAGTTGGATATATTATTATAATGTAAGTGGGAGGAGAGAGAGGTAGTGAGATATATTATTATAATGTAAGTGGGGGGAGAGAGGTAGTGATATATATTATTATTATAATGTCCATTTTTAGTAAGTGTACAGTGTGACATTTATTTTGGGACGTCCAAAAATGGAAAGTGTGACACTTATCACGGGACGGAAGGAGTATAATTTAAGACAAAATGGTAAAATCATGTCGTGTTGGGTCAGGTTTGGGTTTCTCTCAGTAACTTCAAGTCGGATTCGTGCCAGGTCAGGGGTTGCCACCCCTACACACATCGACCAAATTTGACTTTTCTTGCAATATAAGAGGGAATATATTTAAAAGAAAACCTCATTACCTTCACCTCCAGATAGTGGACAAAAGCAATGTGAGATAGTTCCCTGAAGCATAAATCAACCATATAAAAGACAGGAAAAAAACTTAAAGAAAAGGAAAGAAAAAGAGTCTAGAAAGCAAGAGTACAGTAAAACAAAACTTGGAAAATTATTGAGACGCTGCTGTAAATAATATGTCCAGTTTAGTAAAATGCTACAACAGCAGAAGAAACCAATTTTATAGAAAGTATAAAAACAAAAAAAAAACTTGTGTAATCAGATTAGCCAATATATGCTACTCATGTGAGCCTTGACTCTTGAGATGTGCATCAGTGTGCAGATTTGCATGACATTTAATAGAGAAGAACTAGACTAGTAAATGTCAGAGAAGTATAAAAGCAAATAGGCTGAGGAATTTCAAATAAGACCAGGTTCAACAACATTAAAACGGAAATGCAACTTTACAATTGTGTTTTGTTCTCATAACCTGAGTACAAGTATATATCAAGCTTACTTTTCAAGCATCCAGTAGCTACGCCTTTGAATATTTTCCTTATCTTCCCCATAAGAATAGTAGCAATGCAGTACATAAACGCTTCCCAACTGAAAACAGATTCACATCTATATGTTATTTTGGATGCATCATCACAACTATTTAATAAAATGAGATCCTACATGGATCTGATTTATATTTTCTCAATTGCCTAGTATCTCATAGAGTTATAAAGTGAAACACCATAAATGTTTCTTAAGTTACCTTGAGCCTTTCATGAGCCTCCTTCGCCGTACTTCCATCTTTGTTCTTTCTCCAGTTATGACCATCTTTTCTGAAGTGCCGAAGCACTTTCCGGTCAATAAGAAAGACAGTACCACCTGAAAAGGACATAAGATACACAAATATATATATGGTGGACAAACTGAAAATGCTGAAATTACAGAAAGTAATGTGGTCACAAAATCCTCCCTCCCTCATCTCTTCCATGATCTCATCACCTAGTATGAAATGATGTTGATAACCTCTGCAAGGATGTGCTAGGAAAAAGTTTCGATAAAGTATACAACACCATTTTGCATTATAGAAGCCAATGGTATAATTTAAAACAAAAGTCTACCCTGAAATATGTTTCCAAATAAGGTGCAAAGGCTTTCTCTAAATAAAAGGACAACAATCATGTGTGGAACTTCTTTCTAGAAAAATTGCAATATTTTGCTTGTGACCCATGTTTGAATTATTTACAATTTCTCCTGTATTTTCTTATATGATTTCTCCTATAAAATTGCAATATTTTCTTGTGAGGTTACCCGTATATGAAATTATTTTTTATAGTAAAAGTAATATACTTTTACTTAAAAGTATCACTTACAATTCTACTTCTACTTCGAAAAAAGTAATACTTTTAACATGTATCATTTTTTTAAGTATTACTTACTCTTTAAAAAAATTATCACTTATTATTCCTAATAAAAAAATTGATGCTTTAAAAGTATCCATTTTTATGTCAAGAAAAAAATATAAAACTATTACTGTCAAGAGTATCATATTTTATTCAAAAAGTATCATGTTTTTTATGTATTGATGAGCTATGCGATGCAAATAGATTCTAACCTAAAAAGTTTCAATTTAATGTTACTCATTTAACATTTCTACTTGTGTCAGTGTTACAACTACTCTCTTAATTTCAATCTATTTGTCATCCAAGGTTAAACGATCATTTATAATTATGATTATAAAATAACCATGATACCCATACTTTGGAGTACTAAAGGATGAGATTGCCAACAAAAGTTATGAGTAATTAAAATAAATGAATGCCTATTGCAAAAAACAAGTCAACGACAAAACTGGAAGAAAAAATTGAAACAAATTTCATTTGTATATCAACAGTAAATTCTGAAACAGAGCAAGTAATTGTTTATTTGTACAATTAATACCAATCTTCATCTCCCACAATCAACAGAATATTTTTCCTACTCTATTAGAAAAGAATTAATTTCCCTAAGCCAACATTCAAGATTCATGTTTGCACATTAAACTCAATGGACAAGATAAATTATTTCAAATTGGTGATATTAAGAAGCAATTGTGAAGATGGTAAGTCATACTTGGGGGCCTATTAGGAGGCTCTGGAGCAGTTCCTAAAATCTTGTAATTCTGAAGTATTTTGCAAATCTCAGGAGGTCGTAGCCAACGACTTTGTGCTTCCGCGAGTAAATGTTTGATTTCTGCATGGAATAACAATTACACGATTTACAGAATTAGATGAGTGATACGATCTGACAAGAATGAAACTCTTGACCAATTATACCAGTTCATCACTCTATTTCTTTGAGCATTTTTGCTAAAAGAGAGAAGAATAAACTAATAGGAAGGGTGCAATTGTTGATTTTTAACGCTAAAAGATAAGTGGGTAAATATGTTGACTTGAAGTATTACTAATTCACACTCTTCTTTACAGACTTGACATACATAATTTTGTTTTTATATTATTATTATTTGGATCACAATTAACAAACAAACAAACAAGATAACAAATAAATAATCTATCAAACAAGTAAGAAAAATTACTGTAAAGAAAAAAAAACTCACCTAATTGAGCAGTGTATGCGCAGCCGCCAATTTCCGCCATTACCATTCACCAAATCCTAAAAAGAAGCTGGAAATGTAGCTTTTCTTCGAAACTCTGATTTAAATGCAACAATTATCATCCGCCATTAATCGTCATCCGCTCAAAATTAGCCAAATCGCAGCACAATCTTCCGTGATTAATAAAAAAAAGCTAGCAAACAAACTGGAAGTTCAAAAAATAAAAGCGACCAACATAGACAAGTCAAATGAAGAAGGAAAAAAGTTGGGAAAATGGTTGAAAGAAAAACGCAGAGAGAGGCGGGACGGAGAGGAAATAAGAGCTGAGAGAGCGCGGAAACGGTTCTCTCTTTAGAAAAACAAATATGTACATATATATAGTGGGGGGAGGGGGACATCGACACGGTTTCTCTGGTAAAAAAAAAAAGAGAGAAAGTAGAAAAGGATATCACACGGTTGTTTGGTGGTTGTTTTGGTCTTTTCAAGTTTCAAGAGCTAATTTTATCATATCATATATCTATGATCTTTCTTTTAATAATCATACTTAATCTTTTAAAAGAAAATAAATTTTGTTTTCGAGTCCAGGGAAGAGATTTTTTATTCTTGTATAATCTTAAAATTGAAAAAATTATTCAATTTCAGTTCCTTTTTTCACATGAATTTTCGATCTCTGGTGGCTTTTTTGCGAACAAAACATACACACCCATTTTTTGTTTTCCGATAGAGATTAGTGATGTGGCAATTGGTTGATGATATGGAAATATTTTTTACATTTTTTCTCCTTTAAAAAACTTGCCACATAATTAATTAGAAAAATAAAAGGAAAGGAAAATGACCAAACCCCAAAGAGAACAAAATCTAAAATTCCGTAGTTTCAAATTGAGAGCCTCAAATCAAAGAAAGAGGAAAACAATATCCGAATTTTTCAATCAATCGAACACTAATATAGAAATCGTTTCAATCAATCCAAACTCTAACTCTTGTGGTTATGTTGTTGACCGAATGGGGGGAGATAGTCCGTCTTCATCCTCATCACGAACATTAACAAGGTTTCCCACAACAGCCCCAATAGTGAATGTTTCAAAGGTTAGACAGATACCTCCTTCAACAATTCTTTTCAAACCATGTATGATTACAAAATAAAGGAAGAAAATATTTAGAATAAAAACTCCCTTCTTTTCTTCAATTAGGGATTAAGGGTGGAGCTCTTCATTTGAGAATAGCTCTTTTCGTTACTATATTTTTTCATGAGTGGAGGAGAGTGGAAGAGAGGAAACAAAGACTAGAAAACTTAGCATGATACAAATTCAAAATTTTTATAAATTTGAGAGCGATCTCGTATTGAAAACTATGGTTCCAACCGTTTGGAAATCTAATAGAATCTCAATCCTATTGCATAAGGATAAAAATATCTATTACATAAAGAAAAAAAAAAAAAGGAGTTTAATTTGGATTAAAATTTTCTTGGACTTTCCTTTATGCTGCAAGTCTTCTAAGACCAATTGATATTTCCTTCATCAAGCCCCATATTCATAATTAAAGCCCAAGATTCCAATTTTGTTTCTAAGTCCATAAAGGTTCCCTACAATAAAGATTCATAAATCCACCAATTAAGCTCGAATATAATACAATCACGAATAATAAGATGATAAAAACATGTAATAATAAAAACAATATAACACTCTCACCAGAGGTCAAAAGGAAGCCCAAGGTCAGAAAATGAGCACTCTGGCTGAAAAGTTGTATGAAATACATTAAAAGAATAGAATGTAATGTTCCAAAGATTGCCACATTTGCACCAATAATAAATAACAAGGAGGAACTAAGCCTTTATCCACTAAATGGGGTTGGCTATATCTTGCATTGTGCTCAGTCAAAAACACGTGATGACATGCCCTTATTAATATATAAATATAAGGTCCTTTTTCCTTTTGGTTTCTTTCCCCCAGGTCTAGGCTATGTATAAAAATGATTTTTGTGAGTTTGTATTTGAAAATTTAGGAGGATTTTGTGAATATGGAATTTGAAAATTTTATATTTGTTTTGAAATTTTATTTAGGTAAGATTATAGTTAAGATATCATTTTCACATTGAAAATTATTGAAAAGGTAGCCGTTTGTTGGTATTTGTAGAAAGACTGACACTCCTGTGCACAAGGTGCAATAATACTGTTATATTATATGAGTGATACTGTTATATTAATATAACAGTATCATTCATATAATATAACAGTATTACTTCATATAATATAACATTATCACTCATATAATATAACAGTATTACTTCATATAAAACAATATCACTCATGTAATATAACAGTATAACTTCATATAATATAACAGTATTGTTGTGCACGGATTTGGATCCGTGCACCTTGTGCACAAAAGTTTTTGCCTTGTAGAAAAAATAGGAAAAATAAGATATGATTGTAGGATTTGTTAATTCTTGTCCAAACATGGACGAACTAAACCATCCAAAATCCATATGGGCCAACATCTCATTGGGTCTTTCCATTTCCCTTTTGATTTGAGCAAAGGGTACTCTACTCTCTAGCCGATGTGCTGGTGCATCTACCTAAAGATCTCTTATGCATTTGTCTGAACATTCTTGAGCGTGTTTCTCTAATTTCTTATATCTTAAGCCTACCCTGATCTTATTCCTAATGCATCCATTACTTATTTTAACTAATTTAGAGTGTCCACACACTTACAATAACAAATTGTACGCGAATTTTCGCGTCGCGCTGTCGTATTAACTGAAAGTCTTTTCTACCTTTCCAACTGCCGAATTTATTTTGTATATGTATTACATCAGCTTGAACTGGTTCATCATGTGTCCTGCCTTCTTGCTCATCTGATATCATCATACTCTCTCTGGAGACTTGACTATTGCGAACTACATCTTAAGTTGCATGACATACCATAAAAGGAGCTAAAGAGTCCATTAATGACAGCTCAAAATCACCAGCATCAACTGGAGTTGCGAAATTGACACTCACCCCTGCAGCAATTGTTGTGGAAATAGCCCAATCATAACGAGGTTGCAAAATGCATCACGCCATCCTCATCTAGTACATTAGGGTCATTCCCACCTTCAACAATCTTCAGAAGAAGCCAATTTTATGCAATTTCTCCGTTAGAAGCTTTTGTACGAGCTGGTCTGTTGCCTTAGTATGAGGATGAAAATTTCGATTTCGATTGAAATATCGATATCTTAGTTTTAGGAAAATATCGTGGAAATATCGTATTGGTGGAAATATCGGTACATAAATTTATTGATATTTTTTCCGATATTTAACGATATTTACCAATATTTTCCCAACATTCCACCGATATTTACCAATATTTCCATTATATTTCACGAATTTTCATATAATTTGTATTATGAAACCACCAATATCGAAATCGATACTAATATTTATCTATACTTCGTCGATATTTTCTTGATATTTCACTTATTTTCCTACAAATTTTATTGATATTTCGTCGATATTTCTTTGATATTTCACTTATTTTCCTACATATTTCTTTGATATTTCCTCTGATATGTTACTTATTTTCCTACAAATTCTACCATAAAGTTATCGATATTGAAATCGATATTTCTCTGATATTTCACCTATTTTCCTATAAATTGTAGGATGAAGTCACCGATATTAAAATCGAAATTTCGTCAATATTTTACTGATACGGACACATATCGGATATTTTCATCCATGGTTCCACTCAGTATCGTCTTTCAACAACTCACTGATTTTACATAACTGAGAGGTTTCAGCTCCTGTTCTGGACTGAGATTTGGAGATTGCCTGATCCAAGAGACAACAGCTTTCCAAATCTCATGCGCATTAGAGTTTCTTTAGAATTTACATCTTCAACAAAACTAGAACGAATTCAAATTCCCACACTTCAATGCTAACCTATTGGAGTATGTATTATTACCCTCCCTGCCCCATGTACAGGTGTACGGCAATGAAGAAGACCATCTCCTACAATCTCTGCAGGAACTTCAAGTTCACCAGACCCATTTATAATTCTCCAACTCCTCTCGACTCAAGAATTTTCCCATAATATGTACCTGATCAAGATATAGAAGCATAAAACATATATTCATCCTCTCTCAGCCCATGATCAAGATATAAAAGCATAAAACATATATTCATCCTCCCTCAGTATGAAAGATCAACCAGATATTTAGTAGTATTTTAAGCTGAGACTTATAGAAAGCTAAATCAAATGGTAATTTCAGATCCAGAATATGCCCAATTTGGTGAGAAATCAATGATTCTGAAGAGCTGGTCTTGAGAGAGAGAAGGGCCAAGACAATGGTTGTGTAATGGAACTTGAGTAGCAATACCAGAATCATCATCACTTCCAACAGTCTCCCAGACAGCCCCAGGACCAGGCTGCATAGTAGGCTCAATGACATCAACTAGTTCTTTACTAATCCGATGATCAAAGTTGTCCTACCTTTCCAGGACTTCTTGTATAACACCCCCTACATTCAAGTTTCCATTTGGCTTTGAATTAAGAGAACTTCCTACAGTATTAAAAGCTTGAAGTTGAAGATCATTTTCCCGAGGTTGTCTACTTTGATCAGTAAGATATGTATCTTGAAGCTCCATTGAGTCGGACACTTCCACTAGATCAATGGACCATTTTGGTACGTGCAAGGATTGACAATCTAAGTTCCGTTAAAACTTCAAAATCAGAAAGCAGTAAGGAACATAGTCCACACAACCCAGTTTCACAAAATCATTGGTGAACAAATTACACATTGTACAATATTCCATCATTTCAACATTGAGTTGGCATTGCAAACCATAATCATTAGTTCGAACTACTTGTATCCCAGTAGCATGCTTTTCATTGCCATTTCGTGACAATGATAATTACGGTTGAAGGTTTCAAATGCTTCCTCAGGAAAATGGAAATAGAAACAATGTTTAGATGAAATCCACCACTACACCTAGAAATTATCACATTGTATAAAAGAAAAGATGTAGATATGGCTTCCCTAGACTGAAATTACATGAGAATATTATAGATCAAGTATAATTTTGCTTTACATGAAATTTTACAATTTTAGATAGTTCTGTAGCTTCCATCGAACACATAAAAACTTTACACCTCGTACAAGGGACCAAAATCACAAGAAAATCAATAGCCCAAAAACTTAAGTTTGAACTAGATAAGCCAAAAATTGTTGTAGTAAATAATAATTGTTAGAATATAACAGAAAGAATTTCCAAACACCTGAAACAATGTCTCAAGTTTTCATTGATATATGCATGAAACATAATCAGGTTGCAATCAAAATTAACACCTATAAATAAGATTTCTGTGATGAATGCAACCAGTATAAACTACCACACAACTGAAGTTGCTTTACTGTTTTAATAACTTTGATTGAAACGACACTTCTGTACCAATGAAGTTTCCTTTTAAGCACCAGTAGCTCCTTACACCAAGTACCCACTTTTACCACATCACACAGATGGATAAAAGAGGAACTCCAAGATGTCCACTCCACATGATGGTTTAGTCAAACTCAATATTTTTATATGCTACTATTGATTGTTGTAGAATAAATGGCATGCAAAGCACTCACAAGTATAATTTCAAACATCTAATACCTGCAACTCTTTCCAGCCATAAGAATGGCTTCCAAACTCCTGCTTCTTTCTGAATGCACCAGAAAGAACTTGATGCTGTTCAATGTCTTGCTCCATAGCAGTTCTACTTTCTACTCCTTGTCTGCTTGATCCAAATTCCAAAACTCATAGCAGGAATAGCTGAAGCTTGTCCTTGGTAGTTATCTGTCATAAAGTATAATATTAGTTACACAACAGAACACCTGAGAAGATTCTACTAAGACATCACTCCCTCTACCCACTTGGGTAAACTAATCTGAGTTTGCAGTCAAATGGACACTTTTGGTGTATATTCTCCTACTAATTACCATAATCAACTGTTTTCTCACAAGAAAAAAACGTTATGATAATAAAATCCACATCAACATCAATTTTATGACATAGGTAAAAATTTGATAAAGGACATCACTTAAAATTCACTTAGGGAAGCTCATCGAATTTTGCAGTCAACCCACTAACTATTTACTATCATTATTAAGTATTGTCTCACTGGAAAAAAGGAGAAAAAAAACTTTATGATAATAAAATTCAAATCATCACTTCTTTAAGATCTTATGGCATAGGTAAAAATTCGATGCAAGGCATAACTACTTAAACAATTCAAGAGACTGTACAAAGTAAAACTGGTATCAGTCAAAGAACAAATGCAAAGGCAGAATAAAATACAGGAACTTAATGCTTACTCGATATAGGGACTGAATGGTAAGGAACTGAACCAACATCTATCGTTTGCATTGCAGGCGTTTGTAAATCATGAAAAGATTGGAATCCAGGATTTGCTTGATGCCTTTATGCTGCGGTTCAAAACCTTCTAACTATCACGATTTTGAAGAAAACGAAATTATGTAGGAGCTTCAAACTTTACGGAATAGGAAACGGTAATAAGCATCAATATACTTCAGGAATATCAACAAAGAATAGTTAAGAAATTGACAAATATCCAGCAGTAAAACCTGGTTCAGCTTCTTCACGTTCTGAAGCCTGAGTATTGTTAAGGCTAGTTGTATCTGCGACTGGTGATGCTCTTGGATAATCATATAGTTGAAACATTGAAGCTGCTGAACTGTCCACCAAGGTATTAGATATAACCTCTTCATTGTTCTGACTAGCAAGTATATCATCAGCATCCAAAGCCCGATTGAAATTTTCCCTGTTTCCCTGCAAAGAAACATATATCTGGATATTCTAGAAAGAATACAACAGCCAGTACTCACTATGAGATATAGAAGCAATATTCAGAGGAGTGGGTCTCCTATGCACTAGTTGCACGGTGGAAATGGACGACCCTGCTCTCAATTAACATGCTGAAAAGTATTTGTGATGTATAGCATGAATCCATGTGTCATGAATCAGTTTAGCATGAAGAAGAAATAAGGAAAAATAAAGAGAAGAAGGAAAATCTCGTTTTTGCCCAAGAATAGGAAGAAGTGTTACTTTACTAATAAAAACGTATTCCAGAAACACGCTTTCAAGTTAGGTATGTTAGTTATTTCATTTTCTTTGTTTCTTGCTCCAGTTTCGTCTGTTTTGCAGGTGTTTGTTGCGGGGCGGTTTTCTCGCTGATTACTCAATCATTTCAAGTGAGATCAGTTGCTACGCGCTCCTTAAATACCAGAGATCAGTTCGTTAGTTATAAGTTTTCGCATTAGATCAGTTTATAGAGAAAGAAATTCTGAGAAAGAGAGAGTTGTGAGTCATTGTATGAGTGTTCTAGTTCTTCTTCGTTTCTTCTCTTGTAATCTGCTACATTGTGATTTGTGATTTGTGATTAGTGAATCTTGATCTCTAGTGGATGTAGGGGTATTTAACCCGAACCACTTAAATCGCTGTGCATTGGTGTTTTTGATTTTCAGTTTTTCGATCTTGTTCTTCACATGCAAATTAGGGTTTCTACATTGCATGGTTTGGTGTTTGGCTGAGTTGATTCAAATCTTGATCTGAGATTGACAGTATTATTTGCATGCTAAAACGTATTACCTTTTTTATGAAAATGCATTACTTTTTACATTGTAGCATATTACTTTATATGCTGAAATGTATTACTTTGAATGCTAAGATGTATTAACTTTTTTATGGAATGAACTTGGGATATGTGGATTCTTATGTGAAGTATTGCTTCACATTCGGAAAGTATTACTTGCTCGGGCTGATGTAGTGGTGGTTGGAATATCCTGGATAATAAAGGACCAACAGCAGTAAAGATCTGATTTTTCTTGTTTTGTGCATGTACTAATGTATAAACTATCAAGTGGTTTTTCCCTCTCAAAATAAATAACTTCAAGTCGGATTCATGATGGGTCACGGGTTGCCACTCCTACACACATCCCCCAAATTTTGAATTTTCTTGCAATATAAGAGGGAATATAAAAGAAAACCTCATTACCTTCACCTCCAGATAGTGGACAAAAGCAATGTGAGATAGTTCGCTGAAGCAGAAATCAACCATATAAAAGACAGGAAAAAAAGACTTAAAAATAAAGGAAAGAAAAAGAGTCTAGAAAGCAGAGTACAGTAAAACAAAACTTGGAAAATTATTGAGACACTGCTGTAAATAACATGTCCAGTTAAGTAAAATGCTATAGCAGCAGCAGAAACCAATTTAAAAAAAGAAAAAAAACTTGTGTAATCAGTTTAGCCAATGTATGCTACTCTCATGTGAGCTTTGACTCTTGAGATGTGCATCAGCGTGCAGATTTGCATGACTTTTAATAGGCAAGAACTAGACTAGTAAATGTAAGAGAAGTATAAAAGCAAATAGCTGAGGACTCATCTAGAAAGTATACTCTGTAAACAGCAGTTAATGTCCTCAATCATCAAGGAATTTCAAATGAGACCAGCTTCGACAATATAAAAATGGAAATGTAACTTTCCAATTGTGTTTTGTTCACATAACTTGAGTACAAGTATGTATGAAGCTTACTCTTCAAGCATCCAGTAGCTACGCCTTTGAATATTTTCATTATCTTTCCCATATGAATAGTAGCAATGCAGTACATCAACGCTTCCAAACTAAAAACAGATTATTCACAAAGGTATTTTGGATGCATCATATATTACAATTTATAGTATTTTCTTTATAATTGCCTAGCCTAGCTAGCATCTCATAACGAAAGATTATCATAGATACCTTGAGCCTTTTATGAGCCTCCTTGGCGAGTCTTCTATCTCTGTTCTTTCTCCAGTTATATCCGTCTTTCCTGAAGCGCCGAAGCACATTCCGGTCAGAAAGGAAGAAACTACCACCTGACAATTAAGACGTAATTTATTAGAGATACCCATAATTAAACTAGTATGAACTTAATATGTATATACCTGGTGGCCCAATAGGAGCCTCTTGAGAAATTTCGAATTTCTGGTAATTTTCAAGTATTTTACAAATCTCATCCGGTCGTAGTCAAGGATGAAAATATCGGTACCTTAATTTTACGGAAATATCGACGGATATATCGATATCGGTGGAAATATCGGACATTTTTAAAAAAAATATGGAAACTTTCTAAAAAAATTGAAAAATATATCTAGTAGTTTAGAGAATATTATAACTAACATTAATACATATATTGAACTTAAATTTCAAATAAAATGATATGTTTACAACAAATATAAAGATAAACTAATATATAAACGTTGTCTGTTAGTGATAACATGACAAATTTTGTCAAAATTAATACATGGACTAATAATAGCTTGAAAATATTATGTTTGATAATTTTTTTTATAATTATCGTACATGTTTATAAGGATTGATAGTAATATTTCAGTATTAAATTGCACAAGCACATAAAGTATTAAATATTGCATTACATGTACAAAACAATAAATAAATATAGATCACAACATCCTTTGAAAAAATTAAATATTTTAGTAAAATATTTGAATAACTAATATTTTTATTCACTAAAAATCTTAAATCCTCTTAATGTAGAACAATACTTGTAGAAGGAGAATTGTAGAACAATAGTTAAAAATTGAAATTGTTATGGAAATATATCATAGATTATACATTTAATCATTTATAGATAAAGAAGGAAGACAAGAATATCCAACTACTTTTATTTTTGGGATAAGAAAGCTCATCCATTACTTCAATAAATTCATAAAAAAAAGAAAAAAAAAAGAAAAAATCCAAAAAAAAATCGCCAATATTTGCAAAAACCTATATATTCACGATATATCAACGATATACTGCAATTTTATAAAGACTCACTGATATCGACATTTTACCGATATTTCCCAATATATCATCGATATTTTGACGGAAAAAAAACCTGTGTATTATTGACATTTTACTGATATTTCCCGATATATCATCGATATTTTGATGAAAAAAAACCTGTGTATTATAATTTCGGTATATAAATTTTACCGAAATTTCGGTGAAATGATTTTTTCATCAGTGGTCGTAGCCAACGATATTTTGCAGCTTCCATATCTGCATATATATAATTTTGTTTTTATATTATTACTATCTGGAATTGTTACCCAAGAACAACAGCTAGCTCCAAAGTTTCCATTATGAAGATCACTAAACAATGCCTAGAGACAAGAAGAAAACAATAAATGAAAATGGTGATTTAAGTGCCTCATCGACCCATTGCACTAGGGAATGGATTAGAATATTAAGAAAAATTACTCTCTAGAAAAAAAGTCACCTATCTGAGCATTCTCAATTTCCACCATTTTCAACTAGAAATTAAGCTTTAATTTTCTGGAAACTCTGAATCAAATGCAAAATTATAGCTCAAAATTAGGCAATTTCGCAGCACAGTGATTAACTTAGGTAGCTCCTCAAAAGAAAGTTGAGAGATTGAAAGAAGAGCAAACACTGGAAACACAGAGAAATGTGAGAACGAATTAAGCGAGGGGAGGTAGAAGAAAAGTATGTTCAGACCAAGGATAAAAATATCGGTATCGATAGAAATATTGATACTTTAATTTTATGAAAATATCGACGGATATATCGATTTTGGTGGAAATATCGAACATTTTATTTTAAATATGGAAATTTTGTAAAAAAATTGAAAAATATATCTAAGTAGTTTACAGAATATTATAACTAACATTAATACATATATTGAACTTAAATTCCAAATAAAATGATACCTTTAAAACAAATATAGAGATAAACTATTATATAAACGTGGTCTGTTATGATAATATGACAAATTTTATACAAAATTAATACATGGATTAGTAATAGCTTGATATGAGGTTGACATAATAAGATAAGGGAAAAATTCAATTTTAGTCCATTTAAAATGCTATTGTCCAATTTTAGTCCACTATGAAAACATTTTTCAATTTAGTCCATTTAATCAAAAAATCGTCACTATTTGGTCATTTTTCCCAATTTTAGCACTTTCTCTGGCGATTGTAATACAATCGCCCCCAATTCTCACCGGATGACACGTGGTTTGCTATCTGTAATCGGAGAGAGAGGGTCGAGAGAGAGAAGAGAGAGAGAGAGAGCGAATTGTTATCAGCCGATTGCCGATGATCGGCACGACCGATCGGCGATCCGAGCCCAGATTCGTGACGGGCTCCGCGAGGGCTTCGATTAGGGTATAAGATTGGCTCCGATCGGTGGCCGGATGAAAAGATTGGAGGAGAGAGAAAATGGGGGAGAGATGAGAGAAAGAACGAACTGTTATCGGCCGATTGCCGACGATCGGCATGGCCAATCGGCGATTCGAGCCTGGATTCGTGACAGGCTCGGCGAGGCTTCGATTTGGGTATAAGATCGACTTCGATCGGTGGCCGGATGAAGAGATTGGAGGAGAGAGAAAATGGGGGAGAGGTGAGAGAAAGAGCGAACTGTTATTGGCCGATCTGCGATCCGAGCCAGGATTCATGACGGGCTCGACGAGGGCTTCGATTTGGGTATAAGATCGGCTCCGATCGGTGGCCGGATGAAGAGATTGGAGGAGAGAGAAAATGGGGGAGGAGAAACGATAAATCCGGCGGCAGCGCTACCGCCGGAATGGATATTAAGCGCCACATAAGCTGTGCCACATAAGCGCGAGTGGGGAAAAATTAAAATTGGGGGCGATTGTAATACAATCGTCGGAGAATGGACTAAAATTGAGAAAAAAGGACCAAATAGTAACGATTTTTTGATTAAGTGGACTAAAATTGAAAAATGTTTTCATAGTGGACTAAAATTGGACAGTAGCGTTTTAAATGGACTAAAATTGAATTTTTCCCAATAAGATAACATGTCATCTTGATTCAAACAATATTGATGCCAACTTAAAAGACCAATTTCAACGTAATTACGAAGATAACATTCATGGATTTCTTTATTTTTTTCAACTGTAATTCCATAAATATTGCATTACATGTACACAAGATATAAAAAATAGTAAAAACATTAAATAAATAACTTATAATTTAGTCTTATAATGAGTCGTTTGTTATGTTCATTTGCTTTCAAAAAATTAAATATAGATCACAACATTCTTGGAAAAAATTATATATTTTAGTAAAGTATTTGAATAACTAACCATTTTATTCTCTAAAAATCTTGAATCCTCTTGATGTAGAACAATACTTGTAGGAGTGACACTCTTGTGTACAAGGTGCACAAATCTAGATCTGTACACAACAATACTGTTATATTATATGAAGTAATACTATTATACTATATGAGTAATACTGTTAAAACTCTATATAATATAACAGTATCACTCATATAATATAACAGTATTGTTGTGCACAAATTTGGATCCGTGCACCTTGTGCACAAAAGTTTTTGCCTACTTGTAGAAGGAGAATATTTATGAAGTATGATTTTACTAGTTAAAATTGTTATGGAATGTATAAAAATATATCATACATTATTACATTTATAGACAAAAAGAGGTAGATAAAAAATCCATGAAATGACTAATATTTGGATAAGAAATCTCATTTTCATTTTTAATAAATGATGTGGAAAGTGGTTCCACCCAAAAAATTCATAAAAAAAAGAAAAAATAAAAAATAAAACAGAATATTTATAATATATAAGCATAATACCAATATATTGGAGATATACCGCGGTTTTATGAAGGGACTCACCGAAATCGACATTTGAACGACATTTTACCGAAATATCGCTGATATATCAATAATATTTCAATGAAAAAAAATTGCTGCGTATTATTATTTTGGTTCATCAAATTTAGCGAAATTTCGACATTTTCTTCCATGGTTCACACACACCTTTCTCAAAAGAAAAAAAAAGAAATAGAAAATTAGTTAGCGATGACGACACGGTTGTTCTCGAAGGCTGATTCTGTCTTTTTCATTTAATCATCATAACTTAATCTTTTAAAACAAAACTAGTATAAGTCTCGTGCGATGCACGAGCATATAAATTTTACTATTTATATATTTTGATATGAAAATGTTAAACACAAAAAAAATAATAAATTTTTTGAAGAATTTCGATTGGATTTATTATAAGTTTGACTTACAACCATAAAATTTAAATATTTCGAGTTTGATGTTAAAATGTTAATTTACAAAAAAAAAAAAAATTAAGTTCTCTTAATATTTCAATCTCATTTGTTGTACCCGTGTGCATGGGCAAATAAATTTGAAGTGTTAGTAATTTTTTAATATAAAAATATTGTTCATAAAAAATAATATAGTTGTTCAAAATTATTTCAATTTAATCTACTACCTATATAATTTACAAATTTAAGTATTTTTTATTTTCATTATATGGCTACTTTACTAATTGTTCTTGTCACAATTGGTCTGGAAAAACTTATGCAATTTTATGTTCAATAGCTTATTCATAATGAGCATAAAATGGTGATATTATTGTCTATTATAATCAAGTCTTAATAATATTTCAACCTCATTTGGTATTCGTGTGATGTAGCGAATAAATTTCAAGTGTTGGTAATTTTTTGATATAAAAATGATTATCATAAAAATCATATAGTTTTTCAAAGTTATTTTAATTTAATCTACTACTCATATAACTCATCAATTTTAAAAATATTTATTATTTTATTCATATGTTGTTTGACTATTTTACTAATTGTTTTTGTCACAATTGGCATAGAAAAAAACTTGTGCAAATATATGTTCAATAACTTATCCATAATGAGCTTAAAATATTGATAGTATAGTATATTACTCTAATATAAAATTTCTAAATTTAACATACCATCGAAAAATCAATATAATTTTTTTTCTAGATGCCTTAAGATCAAAATTTATCTATTAGAAAAATCATATTAGATGGTAGAAATGATTTTCATACCACGAATATACATAAATTATGAAAAATTAAATATCTGCAATTTATAAATTATAAAATAATAAAAATTTGTATTTCTACTTTAAAAAGTAGAAATGAGATTAGTGGGTTTTTATATAGATGAAAATGAAATTTCATAATAAAAAATTCAAAGTATTTAAAATATACATGAAAAAAATTCTTCATCAATATATTATCACTTTTATAAATAGCATCAACCATCTATTCTTCAAAATTAATAATGAAAATTTATTTATATAATCCAACATTATGAAATAATATGTATTTTTTTTTATAAGTATAAGTATAAATAATATATTTTTATATCATTTTTTATAAATGATATTTCTTATACTTAGTTTGTAGATTTTAATAGAAGGTATATGAATTCATAAATTTTATACTTCATAAATGTTATTGTATGCAAAAATATGTCATATGTATTTTGTTTTATTATATTCAAGATATATTACAAATCTTTATGATTTTAATAAGAATTAATATAACATAGATAAGGTAAGTATTTCAAAATTATCACCATTTATTATTATATTATTTTTATAAGATTATATGATAAATTTGTACATAATATAATTAAATTATGTAAACGCTAGTCGCTATGTTATATTATTAATATTTTTACATGGAAAATATATTAAATCAGAGTATTGTATATGACATACTTGTCAAATAAAATTGTGTGATTTTTATTATAGTATTTCAATATATATTTTGAAATTTGAATATCGTAAATAGAAATAGTTAATTTACATTGTGTTATTTATGTTGATTAGCTTGATTAATAATTCACTTCTTGGTCTTCGACCCCCTTAAGCACTACGAACACCCCCAATCAAAGCAATATTATATATTTATTGAGATGGTATATGTGTGTATGGCATACAACAATAGAGATAAGAAAAAAATTACTTTGGTAATCTATAGTTCTTGAAATCTGATCATTATATTATTTTAATTTATTCAACAAACATATCTTTAATCTTTATTATATCAATAATTAAAAATTTATAGATGAGATCATATTAACATTCATATAACATAATAGATTATAATTTTCAAGATTTTGTCAATATCATATATGATATTATTACCATATATAAATCATGTTTAATGCATTAATATTTATAATTTATAAATTATGAAATAATATGTATTTCTACTTTTGGGAGGTGGAAATGGACGAGAAATGATTAGAATTTCAATTTGGAGGGGATAATTGTTATTTTATATATATAGATATTTTTTTATGTATTTAACTGCGTTTTCAAAATAAATATAGTAAATTATAAAATGAAATACATTTCAATTTATCTCTCATTTTTTAATTATCAAGAAGGTTTTTTTATATTATTTTTTTTATATACCACATATTTATTGTAATTATTTATAACTTTTTCTAAACCAACATTTATTAAGCTTAACCACAATAACATGAAGTAACAAGAAGTCCAACCACAAACTCCAATAGATCGATCCAACCATGGAGGATGCAAATAATTTTGTTTTTTAAAAACCTAATATTTTATCACTCTTAAATAAGGTTGTTACGGACATCTTATAAAAATTATCGTAGTTATTAATAGATTCCTTAATTTATATAAAACAACCTTAAATGATAGAAAAATTAAAACAAGTTGAGTATTATACTTGTCATAGAATTATAATACATTTATGTTGAACATATATCGATGAATTGATGAGTGGTAAATAAATTATTTTACTTAGGTTTTTAATGTATAACATATATAGTCATTGAAGACTGTTTTGTGAAATGAAGAAAATATACATCTATATCTATAAAAATATGTAAAAAAACAGAATCATGGAAAAAAAAAAAAATTCGCATTTTTCCTCTCAAATTGTAAGCTATAAATAAAATTGTCATTTGGGAAATTAAAAAAATAAAAAATAAAAAAACTGTATGGTGGAAAATGTGGAGAAGGAAGGGGTAGGTGAATCGTGGCAGAAAAGGTTGCCCAAGCTGCCAAGCATTTACTTCCGTTATTTTTCTTTTTCTTTTTTATTTGGATAAGTTTTAATTTTAATAATTAATATAATTAATTTTGAAAAAAATAATATAAAACTCAACTATTAAAATAAGAAAAATGTTAAAAAATTACGATAATGGGTATTTTCTTAAACAAAATTGTTCCAAATATAGGGGAAAATATAATTTATCCGAAAATTGTTTAAAATTTCTTAATTTTGCTTTAAAGAATCTAAAGATTATTTTAAAAGTTGGAATTTATTTAAAAGCTATAAGTTTTTTTTTAATATAAACTAATGTATGGAATTACTTTAATTTCTTTAAATAAATTAATCCTAAAAGAAAGTAGAATTTATTTAAAAAAGTTTATAGAAAATGATAATTTAAGTAAACAACAAATGTTAAGATAAGTTATTAATTCCAATTATATGAATGTTATATTTTGTATTCTAAATTTCTAATATTATTAAATACAATTATATAGAATGACATTGAATGGATGTTAAAAAATGTATTATAGTACATGTTAAAATAATGTATATCATTACATAATATAATACAAAATATTAAATTATTAAAGTTATATAACAATCTATCACAGATAAAAGAAATATTGAGAAGTGGTTGGGTCACAATACAGAAAGGATCTAGTTTAGCAGTTCTGTTGCGTTGTTGGGGTCGACATCACGTACTTCAAGAGTTTCCTTCAACGGATACTTTCCTCCAACAAATATATTCTCAAGATTTATAAATAGAAAGTGTGGCTGACTGAAGAAGAGTGCTGAACAAAGCTGAATTGTAATGAACAAAGTCGAGAAGAAAATCAGACATATTCCAGAAGCTTCTCAAGTTTATTTATGTTCAGCCACTCAACCTTCTACGAACAGTTTACAATGGCTATAGACCTTCAAAGATCAAGACTACTCCGCACCAATTGAAGAAACAACTTTATTTTCTTTTAACCGTTTGTTGTGTGCTAGGTTGTTTTAAGTTTGATGTACTTAGTTGATAGGATTTGATCCTTACTAAGTTTTGTAGTCTTGTGTAGGCTATCTACCCTGCGTGGGTGTTGTGCCCTGTTTGGAAATTGTACCATGTGTGGGTTGTGAACTAGGAATTTGAGATTCTAGTAAGCGTAACTTGTTAGGAAGATGTTTGTAAGACTGGATTTGTAAATCGAACTGACCTAACGAAGTTCCTCCTCGGTGAAGGAGTAGAATGGACGTAGAAGGATTACACCACCTTCGAACCACTATAAGCCATAAGTGTTTATTTGTTTTTGTCTATCTACATTGCATTATTGCATATCTATCTTGTTGCATTTATCATAAACATACTGACAAAAGTTTGTGTTAAAATCATCTTTGAAAAGAAAACGTGTTTACAAAACAGAAACTCTATCTTTGTTTTATTCCGCTGCATACTGTGATTTCGAGACATGAACCTAATCAGTTTTGTGTCAGGTTTCTAAATCGAGTCAGGTTACTGTTTCTCTATAGAATCAGAAATCTATTCACTATAAGTTTTAAAAGTTCAAAATCGATAGTAGTTTCTTGACCCTCCCATTGATACTTGGACCACTTTTTTGGGAAAATAGAAATAGCCGATACTTTTGCCGCATCCTTCCCCAAAAATAGGAGGTTTAGGTGTAATCTTATAGACGAATCCTCCCATTCCTCCCAATCCTCCTCCAAAAATAGCTCTCCCTCCCCCTCCCCCTCCTCCATAAATAGCTATCATCATGGAAGATGTCCGATTGCGGACTAGGTCTGCAGGAGCTCTTCCTGAAGGGTGTGTAGGACTGGGATCTGTCCGTGCTTCACGTGTTGCGCCAGCGCAGATGAGAGAGTTCACTATGCGCTCTCTAGCATTACAAGTAGCAAGAGGGGAAAAAGAAAAGCAAATAGATATAAGTTGGCAAGAAATTGTCGAGTATGCTGGACAAAAAATACTAGAATTGAATAGGCTAATAAGATGATGGAACAATTAAAAACACTATGTATGTTGTTATTAATAAATCATGGTAAGGCATGTTGACATAAGGTAGAAAATTCCTACCTGCCACAATATGCTGCCCAGTGAAGTGCAGTCCATCCATTTGCATCCCGTAAATTGACATTGACGCCTGCAGCTATGGTGGGGCGAATAGCCCAATCATAACCTAGGGCAGCCGCAAAGTGCAGCACGCCTTGACCATCCTCATCTAATACATTAAGCCCTATCCCACCCTCAACAATTTTCTGGTGAAGCCAATTTTGCAACTCCTTCTTTAAAAGCTTTTGTAGCAGCTGATCATTTACCTCATCTGCTGATAATTGATCCTGTTTAAAGCGGCTTAACAACTGTTCCCACTTAGTATTGTCTTTCAGCAACTCACTGATTTTACTACATAACTTAAAGGTTTCAGTTCCTACAGTCTGGACAGAGATTTGGGGAGTGCCTGATTCAATAGACAACAACTTTCCAAATCTCGTGCGCATAAGAGAATTTACATTTTCAACAGAACTAGCAACGAAAACAAATTCTCGCTTTTCACTGTATGCTAACCTATTGGAAGATGTTATATATAATGGAACCCTTCCAGGCCCATGTACAGGTGTATGGCATTGAAGAACACCATCTCTTACAATCTCTGCAGGAACTTCAAGTTCACCAAACATGCAAGCCCATTTATAATTCTCCAACTGCTCTTGACTCCTCAGGAATTTTCCCTCAATTTTTACCTGATCAAGATATAGAAGATTAAAATATTCATCTTCTGTCTAGTGTAAGAGATCCACCAGATATTTCATAATTATTATAAGCAGGGACTTACACAAGGACAAATAAAATAATATACCTTAATTTCAAATCCAGAATATGCCCAATTTGGTAAGAAATCAATGATGCTAAAGAGCTGATCTTGAGAGAAAGGGGGGCCCAAAAAATTGTTGTGTAATTGAGAAGGAACAGTCTCCAAGTAAGGCCCAGGACCAGGCTGCATAGTAGGATCAAAGACTACAAGATCATATACCTGAGTATTTTGAAGCAAAGTATCATATATATTTTCAATATCCACTAGATCATCATCATTTTGATTGGAAGTAGGATCATTGAAGGATGGATAACAGTGGTTCTGCCTCAGATTCAGGTTGCCATCTGACTGCTGATTGATGGACGGTATATGCAAGGGTTGACGATCTGAGGCCTGTTACAGTTGCCAATTCAGAAAGCTGTAAGGAATAAAGTCCACACGACCCAGTTTCACAAAGTAAAAGGTGAACAAATTACACACTGTAGAATATTCCATCATTTCAACATTGAGTTGGCATTGCAAGTCACAATCATTAGTGTCTCAGAAGCATGCTTTTCATCACCATTTCGTGACAATGATCATAACTGTTGAAGGTCTCCAATGCATCCTCGGAAAATGGAAATGGATACAATGTTTAGATGAAATCCTCCACTACACCTAGAAATTATCTCATTATATAAAAGAAAAGGTGTAGATCTGGGGCTTCCCTAGATTGAAATTACATGAGTATATAATAGATTAAGTATAATTTTGCTTTACAGGAAAATTTTCAACTTGATATATCTATCCGTAGCTTTTAGATAGAAACTTGTTTATAGCTTCCATTGAACACATAAAAACTTTAGACCACTTATAAGGGACCAAAATTACAAGAAAAACAATAGCCCAGCGGCTTAAGTTTGAACTAGATAAGCCAAAAATTGTTAAAGTAACTACTAATTGTTAGAATATAACAGAAAGAATTTCCCAAACACCTGAAACAATGTCTCAAGTCTTCATTGATATAAACATGAAACATGATCGGTTTGCAATCAAATTAACATCTATAAATAAGAATTTTGTGATGAACGTAACCAGTTGAAACTACCACACTACTGAAGCTGCTTTACTATTTTAATAACATTGATTGAAACAACGACCCTTCTGTACCAATGAAGTTAAGCACCAGTAGCTCCTCACTTCCTTACACCAAGTATCTACTTTTAACACATCACACAAGAGATAAAAGGGGAACTCCAAGATGTCCACTCCACTGGATGGTTCAGTCAAGCTCAAATATTTTTATACGCTACTATTGATTGCTGTAAAATAAATGGCATGCAAAGCATGCACAAGTATAATTTTAAACATCTAATACCTGCAACTCTTTCAAGCCATCAGAATGGCTTCCGAGCGCCTGTTCATATGTCAAGACATTATCCATAGCAGTTTGACTTACTTCTCCTAGTCCGATTGATCCAAAACTCAAATCAGGAACAGCTGAAGATTGTTCTTGGTACGTTTCTGTCATATAGTGAAATATTAGTTATACAACAGCACCTACGAAGACATCACTCCCTCTACTCACATGGTAAACTAATCTGACTTCACAGTCGAATTGACATTTTTGATGCATATTCTCCCTCCAATTATCATAATTAACTCTTTTCCAAGAAAAAACTTTATGATAATAAAATACACATCAACACTTCTTCCATTTTATGACATAGGTAAGATTTTGATAAAAGGCATCACTTCCCCTAGCCACTAAGGGAAGCTCATTGAACTTTGCAGTCAAATTCACATTTTTGGTTTATATGTCCCCCACTAACTATTTGCTATCATCATTAAGTATTGTCTCGCTCGATATAAAAACTTTATGATAATAAATTTCACATCAACACTTCTTGGTGATCTTATGGCATAAGTAGAATTTGATCAAAAGATTTAATGCATTACTTGATATGGGGACTGGATGGTAAGTAATAGAACCAGCATCCATTGTTTGCATTGCAGGAGGTTGCAACTCTTGAATAGATTGGAGTCCAGGACTTGCTTGATACCCGTATACTGCAGTTCAAAACCTTCTAACTATCACGATTTTGAAGAAAACGATATTATGTAAGGGCTTCAAACTTTACAGAATAGAAAAAGGTAATAAACATCAATATACATCAAGAGTATCCACAAAGAATAGTTAAGAACATGACAAATATCCAGCAATAACACCTGGTTCAGCTTCTCCACCCTTTGAAGCCTGAGTAGTGTTGAGGCCAATTGTTTCTGTGACTGGTGGTGCTCTTTCATAATTATATGGTTGAACCATAGGAGCTGCTGAACTGTCCCCATTGATATTTCCCCCGTTTCCCTGTAAAGACGCATATATCTGGAAATTCTAGAAAGACTACAACAGCCAGTACTCATTTTTCAGAGGAACTTTGGATGAATGGGGTCGAGAAGCTGAGTTAACTTGCGCCTCAGCAACAACGAGACATGGGTGGCAATTAACGTTATCAATTTTCCGAAAAAGTTTGCATTAAATGTATTTAATTGCATTTTTAATTGTTCCCGCTGAGTTTTATTTATTTATTTAACTTTTAAATATTTATTTCAACTTTTCAATACCCATTTATTAAAATTATCTGGGTAAAGCACAACAGTAAATAAAGCAGTGGAATAATTTGAACTTTTCAGTTTCCAAGAGTATTAACCAATTGAGAGAAAAATATATATAAAATCGATTACAAATTTATGACAATGGAATAAATATTTATTAAAATCTTTATATTTATTAGTGTTTTGATAAATTCATTTATTAATATATATAGTTTGATCTATTAATATAATAAAATTTAAAATCTAACTAAATGTAACATTATCCGTGAGAAATACTAGTATAAAAGAAAACCTCGATCATCGCTGTCCCCTCCACCTCCAGATAGTGGACGAAGGCAATGTGAGATAGCTCCCTAAAGCAGAAATCAACCACATATACAAAATTAAGAAAAATAAAGAAAACAGAGTCTACCAAGCAAGAGCACATGAGTTTAGTAAAATGGTATAGGAGCAGCAGAATTAAACCAATTCTATTAATAAAAAAATTGTGTGATCAGTTTAGCATAACAAGCTTACTTGTTAATCGTCCAGTAGATCCGCCTACGAATATTTTGATCACCATCATCCCCATAAGAATAGTAGCATTGCAGGACACCAACGCTTCCACACTAAAAACAGATCATTCACAGTGTTATTTTGGAGGCATCATATATCACAATTTATAATATTTTCTTAATAATTGCCTAGCCTAGCTAGCATCTCATAATGAAAGATTATTAATTTATTATAGATACCTTGAGCCTTTCATGAGCCTCCTTGGCGAGTGTTCCATCTCTGTTCTTTCTCCAGTTATATCCGTCTTTCCTGAAGCGCCTAAGCACATTCCAGTCATAAAAGAAGACACTACCACCTGAAAATTAAGACATAATTGATTAGAGACACGCATAAACTAGTATGAAATTAATTAATGATATATATGTATATATACCTGGTGGCCTATTAGGAACCTTTTCAGAAATGTGCGATTTCGGTAAATTCTCAAGTATTTTACAAATCTCCGCAGGTTCTAGCCAACGACGTTTTGCTTGATCTATTAGATGTTCTGCATATAAAAATAACAATTATCTATCTGCATATAGTTTTGTTATTATGTTATTACTTTCTGGAATTGTTAGTTTTTTTGATCCAAGAACAGCTAGCAAGAACAACAGCTTCAAAGTTTCCCTTATGAAGAACTAAACAATGCTTAGACAAGAAGAAAACAATGAATATAAATGGCGATCAACACATGGATTTAAGTGCCTCATCCACACATTGCACTATGGAAAGGATTAGAACAAGTGCGTGTAAGTAAGAAAAATTACTCGATCTAAAGAAAAAAACTCACGGATCTGAGCCGACTTAATTTTCGCCATTATCAACTGGAAATTTAGCTTTAATTCGTTCAAAATCAGGCAATTCGCAGCACAACGATGAACTTAGGTAGCTCCTGAAAAAAAGTTGGGAAAATGAAAGAAGAGCGAGCACACACTGAAAACTCATAGAAATGTGGGAACGATTTAAGCGAGGAGGAGAGGGGTACAAGAAAAATATGTTCGCACACGGCTTTCTCTAAAGAAATTTTTTAAAAAAGTTATCGACGACGACACGGCTGTTCTCCGTGTCAGTCTTTTTCAACTGCTGTTCTCACTTCTCCGTGGTTCGTTCAGTCTTTTTTGTCATTTAGGGGTGTTTGGACTGGACTTGGTGATGAACTCAATCCAATCCATGTTTGGAAAATATCTATTTTTTATAATTTTCAATAAAAATATTTACTTTTTACTATTTTCAATAAAAAACATCTACTTTTTCTACAATTCCTAACAAAAAACATTTACTTTTTCTACAATTCCCTATGTGAAATGACATTTTAACTATAATTCTACTCAAAATTCAAACTCACAAAATCCTTTTCAAGCCAAAATCCAAATTTACTAAAGCCACCTTAAGTTCAGTCCAAACACCCCCTTAATGATCATAACTTAATCCATTTTAAAAATAGTAAAATTTTATGCATTTAACTCCGTTTTCAAAATATATCTAGTAACTTATAAAATGAAATTCATTTCAATCTATCTCTCATTTTGTTAATAATCAAGAAGGTAATTTTTTTTTACACCACATATTTATTTTAATTACTTTTTTTTTTAGAAACCTAATCTTGGCATCTCTAGCATGCACAAAAAAATATTACAATTTTTTGAATTTTTTTCATTTAAAAATTGATACCAATCTTTAACAGTGTCCAACAGTGTGCATAAAAATAACAAGTTTTTTTTTTTGCATTTTTCCTCTCAAATTGTAAGCTATAAATAAAAATTGTCATTTGGGAAATTAAAAAAATAAAAAATAAAAAAACTGTATGGTGGAAAATGTGGAGAAGGAAGGGGTAGGTGAATCGTGGCAGAAAAGGTTGCCCAAGCTGCCAAGCATTTACTTCCGTTATTTTTCTTTTTCTTTTTTATTTGGATAAGTTTTAATTTTAATAATTAATATATTTCTAATATGAAATATATATATATATATATATAATTAATTTTGAAAAAAAATATAAAACTCAACTATTAAAATAGGAAAAATGTTAAAGAATTACGATAATGGGTATTTTCTTAAACAAACTTGGTCCAAATAAAGGGGAAAATATAATTTCTCTGAAAATTGTTTAAAATTTCTTAATTTTGTTTTAAAGAATCTAAACATTTTTTTAAAAGTTGGAATTTATTTAAAAGCTATAATTTTTTTTAATATAAACTAATGTATGGAATTACTTTAATTTTTTTAAATAAATGAATCCTAAATAGCTCCTGCAAAAAAAAAGTTGGGAAAATGTAATCAGAGCAAACACTGAAAAGTGAAAACTGAGAGAAATGAGGAAGAGGTAATTAAAAGAAAATTATTTTCACACACGGCTTGGCTTTCTCTAAAGAAAAAAGAAAATTGAAAATTTGTTATCGACGACGACACGGCTGTTCTCGCTCGGAGGTTCATTCCGTCTTTTCATTTTATGATCATAACTTAATCTTTCAAAACAAAATAAAATTTGAGAGGAAATGGCCTGAACACACAAACCCATATAATAATATACCAAATTTACACATTTTGTTATTTAAAAATACCAAAAATACTCATTTTGTTATAAGAATTACCAAAACTACACATTTTAGTTGTTTGACTCATTGATTTTAACGTGCCAACACTATAAGGTGATTGATGTCTAAAAAGTTGTTGAAAAGGAAAACTGACATGACAATATTTTATTTCTTTTGGTTACATGTACATAAAGATGCCCAACCGGTTCCGAAAACCGTGAACCGGCCGGTTCGAACCGTGAACCGGCGGTTTGGCAAACCGGCGGTCCGGTTTCGGTTCCGAACCGGAACCGGGAACCGCCATAACACGGTTCGGTTTCGGTTTGGCGATTTAAAAACCGGCAAACCGGCGGTTTAACCGGCGGTTCCAACCGCCGGTTAAACCGCCGGTTTATGTAATTTTTTTTTTTTATTGTTGCCTTGGACACGTGTACGGCTCACGTTTAAACTAAACTAGCCGTTGCGGATCGACGGAGGAGATCAAATAGCCGTTGGAAACCGGCCGAACCGGAACCGAACCGGAACCGCCGGTTCGAACCGGCGGTTTGGAGCAAATTCGAATCGAGCGGCCGAGATCAGTTGAACGTTGGAGATGGACGGGTCAGATCAGCCGAACCGCCGGTTCAACCGAACCGGAACCGGCGGTTCGAACCGGAGCGTCCCTATTTTTTTTTTTTTTTTTTTTTTGAATTTTTGAGATCTATAAATAGGGGTTCAAATGGTGTATTTTTTCACACCAATTCTCAAGCTCTCTCTCTCAATTATCTTGCATTCTTGCTCACTTTAATATATCAAGTTCAAAAGCTCTCAAATTTCTTTTTTTAGTTCGTATTATCATCTACTTGTAGTGCTACTTCCACTTCGATTTTTTTAATTTGCTATCATCATGTCTAGAAGAGGTTCTTCCGCTTCCTCGTCTCATGCTAGGGGAAAGAGTCCCATGCCACCTCCACAATCCTACGAAGACGAGCTAATTGATCGATGGTGTGACGAGCTTGATGAAGATGTCGATTTGGGGGAACAAATCGCCCAAGCCTTAGCCGATGATGTTGAAGAGGAAGAAACCGTGCAACACACACAAGGGAGTACCCCCTCTAGTAGAGCACCTTCTTCACTTCGAAGTGATATCTTCTCCGTTCACTTCAAGAAGGAGGTCGTGCCTAATAGTGCCGTTGACTACATAGTAACGTGCAATCATTGTGGGAAGCAATACAAGTTCAAGCATGGAGGAGGATATGGAACGTTCAACAACCACGTCACGAAGAAGCATCCCGACAAGGTTGGATTGGCTCCTTCTCAAACACAACTACGAGGATTCACCGGGTCTTCACAAGGTATGGATTCTTTAATGTTTAAATTTAGCCAACTTGAACTTAGGAAAGGCACCGCCGATTTTATTGCTTCTAAACATTTGCCTTTGCAATGGGCTTCCGATGAATATTATCAAGATTATGTGAGTCAATATTTGCAACCACCGGCTAGAATGATAAGTAGGAACACGGCCACTAGGGATATTGATAAAAGAGTTCGTGAAAAAAAATATAATCTTATGCAAGATTTAGCTAACCTTAAACAAAAAGTTGCAATATGTGTTGATTGTTGGAAAGATCCTTATAAAAAGAATGATTATATGGGCATTACTTGTCATTGGATTGATGATGCATGGGATGTTCAAAAACGTTTAATTGCTTTTGTTGATTTTAATGAAAGTCATATCGGTTTACATATTTCACAAAAAATAATACATAGCTTAAATGATTATGGTATATTAACAAAAGTATTTGCTATAGCTTTAGATAATGCAACTAATAATAAAGCGAGCTTGCCTACGTTAATTGATTTTTGTAAACCTTCATTAAATGGTGATATTTTTCATACTAGATGCATGTGTCATATTTTTAATTTATGTGTTCAAGATGGATTAACAACTTTACAAACGGAAATAGAAAAAATTAGAGTTGCAATTAATTTAATTTGTCATACCATACAAATGCGAAAAAGATGGGCTAGATTTTGTAAAATGAATGGATTGGAAGTAAAAAAATTTGTGAAAGATGTGGAACATAGGTGGAATTCTACTTATTACATGCTTCAAGATTCATATAATTATAGAGAACTTTTATGTGCTTTTTTTATGGAATTTGGAGATAGTAATGTCATGTTATTTGCTCATTCTTGGGATTCTTGTATAAACATGATTGGTATGCTAAAAATTTTTGAAGAAGGCACTAAAGAAATAAGTGGATGTTATTATCCTACATCTCCTTTAGCTTTAGATCAATGTGTTAAAATTGCTTTGATAATGAAATCTTATAAAGATGATCCTATTTTAAGTAATGCCATTATTATGATGAAAACTAAATGGTTAAAATATTATCATGAGATACCCCCCCTATATTTATGTGCTAAATTATTAGATCCTAGGATTAGAGAAGATGGATTAGAAGAACTTTTGACTATGTACTATAATGCATTGTTCCCCTTTGGCTATATTAGTGATTATGATCAAGTTGATTATGTGCCTAATCCTAGTGAAGTGGTTAAACGGGCGAAAAATTATTTGTATGATTTATTTAGAGAATATAAAACAATGTATGGTGAATCATGTAGTAGTGAAGATGTAGTTCGACATCATAATGTAGGTTCTAGTAGTTCTTCGTCTACTTTTGATGATACTCTTTCTCAATTTTATAATTTTTATGATATTAGAACTCAAAAAAAAGCAAGAGGTGTTAATTCATCACAAGAATTGGATTCTTATTTTAGTGTTACTTTTGAATCAATTGCATTTGAGAACAATTTGGATCTATTAAAGTGGTGGTCACGAAGGATCACCACATATCCTATACTAACAATTATTGCCAAGGAAATATTTGCATGTCCCGCCTCCACGGTTTCGGTTGAACATGCCTTTAGCGTATCGGGCCACACTTTGAGTGAGAGGAGAGCAAACTTGGCCGTCGAAAATGTCCAAAACCTTATGCTTCTTGACGATTGGGTCAAAGCCGCCAAACGTCAACAAAACCTCGATTTGTCACACATGGAGGACGGTGGACAAGATTTGTATGGCTACGACTCAAACACAACATCCTCCGGCGGAAGTGGCGTCAACCTCGACGAGTGAAAAAGGTAAGTTGAGGTAAGAGAACTACGTGAGCTTTGATTCCTTAATTCGATTTCAATTAAGGATACGTAGGCAATTTCATTTTAAGTTTGAAATTTCAATTCCAAACTTAAAATGAAACTCAAGCTCTTTAATTTTTTTTATGCTCACTTTTGTAATTGTAATATATAGTATAAACTTTTGTAATAGATTAGAATCATTCAATCATAAATTAGATATAGACTATATAGTTATAACTTGTAATAATTTTCCAAGTTATATTGACAAGTTTAATTGTAATATATACAAACATTTGTAATAGATTAGAATCATTAGATCATAGATTATATATAGTTCTAAGTGTTCCAAGTTCCAACTTGTAATAATTTTCCAAGTTATATTATATTGACAAGTTTATTGAAAAAGTTTGATCAATACAATTCTTAAATATATTTTTTATTCCGAATTGTATTTTCTCATGATATTTTATACTTCAAAACAAACATTAAAGTTTAAATTTGGATCATAGAATCATAAATTAAAAAAAACCAAAAAAAAAAAAAAAAAAAAAAAAAAAAGGAAAACCGGAAACCGCCGGTTCGAACCGGCCGAACCGTCCGGTTCCGGTTGAACCGGCGGTTTCAAACCGAAACCGAAACCTTTCCTTCCACGGTTCGGTTTCGGTTCCACCATTTCGGAACCGTCGAACCGGCGGTTCGAACCGAAACCGGAACCGGGAAACCGGTTGGGCATCTTTACATGTACACAGTAATTTCGTGTAAAATTGTATATAAAGAGAGGCTCACACACAATCAAATTGCAACATAAATTACTCTTTACTCTTTACAATTTCGTGTAAGGTTGTAAGACAAGAAAAAAATTTCATGTGAGGTTTTTGAAGCTGGAAAAAAAATTCATGTAAGGTATGTTATTTTCGTATAAATTTATTATTACGAAATTTTTGTTATTTTCGTGTAAGGTATGTTATTTTATTACAAAATTTCATGTAAGGTATGTTATTGTCGTAAAAATTTCATGTATGGTATATTATTATTTTTGCTTTACACGAAATTGACATACTAACATTTTAATGCTTTACACAAAATTAATTAGTTAACATTTGAAATTACAACTTTGAAATTGATATTTTCGTATAAGGGTTAACCGTATATATAGGCTTACACGAAAATAGTTAATATTCCCTTACACGAAAATTTCCATAGCAGCTCTAATTTTCGTGTAATGGTTTAAGTGCGTATATAGGTTTATACGAAAATAAATAAATTTACCTTAGACGATTTCTAGAATGCCCTAATTTTCGTGTAAGGCTTGAAGTGCTTACATAGGCTTACACGAAAATTTCCATAATTGCTTTCATTCTCGTGCAAGTGTTGAATTGCTTATATAAGCTTACACGAAAATAAATAATTTGAATAGGCTTAAAAAAATTACATAATTGGCCTAATTTTCGTGTAGGGGTTGCTTACACGAAATTTATATATTTAAATAGGCTTAAACGAAAAATGACACCTACTTCTAATTTTCTTGTAAGGTTGAACTTGATATGTATAGGCTTAGATGAAATTTAAATTTGTTAATGGACTTACACGAAATAATGAAGAATAAAAATTTCATGTAAGGTTGACTTATATATATAGGTATTATAACGAACCCTTTTATTTAATTTTTTTACACATAGTATTTTTTTTTATCTTGCATTATTAGAACTTACAAATATGAATATAAATATTTTTTATTCAGTAGTTGTATTATTATTTATTTCTATGGTTGCATGATTTATTTATTTGCATTATTAATTTTTGTTTCATTTTTATTTTATATTTGAATAGTAAATATTAATTATTTGTAATTTCATTTTTTTTTGACAAACAGTACCAAAAAAGGCCAGTAACATGTCTGTAGAGGATTGGTATGGGGGTTATTGGCAATGTATAGAATACTAAAACGGTATAAAAGAGTTGTTGAACCTAGAAAGAATGACATTTATTATTTTCAATTCATGAACTCGTAGGTGTTGACAGTAGTTGTTGGGCATATGTGTTCCACTTAGTAGTTGACATAAATGAAAAAATGAAAAAGATAAAAATCAAGAATGATTCTGATATCAAAACTTTATTGTCCATTATTGATGATGTTCTCGTTGTTTTTGTTTCGCTGAGAAGAATAGATGTTGGAATATCTGCACGTGGTGAGGGAACAACAACTCAGAATACTATCCCTGGTGATTTTTCAACAATAATTTTTAATATTGGATCCTCGTATCCGGATGAACAAACTTCGTTTGATGAAGGTAATTTTGGACGTGGTAAAGTTTTTCATCCTTTTGATTATGATGTAGAGGTGACCAATTTGGATGACAATGTCGCACCAAATGTTGTTTTTTCGAATGTTCCAATTGGAATGCAAAATGATTCTAAATTTGGGATATCATGGGGGTATACCGAATGAACATGATAGTTTGAGGCATCATTCAATACCGACAAACAAGCAATTGAAGACCTGGTCGTCATATTCTGGTCGTGTTGACTTCAATAATATCGACTTAAATTTGTCTTCTACTGTTGTTCGACAAAATGAGGAAACAGAACCCGAACAAGCTGAAGGAGGTCCACAACAGGAATATCATGGTCGATCAGGTATTTTTGTATTAATTATATATTAAAATATAATACTTCATTTAGTTTATGCAATTTTATTAATTTATATGTAACTTTGTGTAGATCCAAACCACGAACACAATGAATGTACCCCAACTTTTCAATTGAGTGAAGATTTTGAGTTGGACGAAGAGGAGTTAATTGCTTTGGATAATGAGCAACATGATGTCTATCGGGAATTCGTGGTTATTGTTTGGAGTAACCCCTAGGAAATCTCGAAGAAGAATTTGTCACTACTCCCAATGTAAGACCCGAATGGTTTATTCCAGTGATTCCATCATTCATTGAGCCCTGTATGTACGAGTTTGCCCACGGTGAGATGGATCAACAAGGACTGCAAAAATGATCCACTTTTCATAGCAAAACTGATTTGAAGAAGACAGTTGGGTTATACCATTTAGAGAATCATGTTGAATACCATGTTGAGTTTTCTGACAAATACAGATGGACATTGAAGTGCAGCCACAAAAGCTATAAGTTTGTACTCAACGCATATGAGAAATATGAGGTTTGGAAGATCGCAAAAATTGTCATCTCATACACATGTGAGTATGATTTGAATCGTAGTGCTCCTAGGCGAGCCATCTATTTTGATTGGTGAGTATTATATCGGCACACTAATGGTCCCTTGTGGTGTCCGAGGTTCAGAAGGGGGGTGAATGAACCTTGGTCGATTTTGAAAATCTGTTAAAACTTTACTGTTCTGCAAGTTACTTGAACTTGCAGCACCAGTCAGTTACTGCTTACAGCACTAGGATGCAGTGCTGCATGCTGTAACTTAGAGTTTTATACGTAGCGGAAAAATAAAGGTTTTAAAACACAAGGCTAGTTTTCTCAAATATGATCCTTTTCAAAACGTTTTATGTTTATGACGGAGATAGATATAAAAGATAGAGCGCAGATAAGAAAGCAATAAAACACTTATGGCTTATAGTGGTTCGAAGGTGGTGTAACCCTTCTACGTCCACTCTACTGCTACCTCGAGCAGGAACTTCGTTAAGCAAGACTGATTTACAGGACACTCCTAACAATCTATCAACTTACAAAGTTAAACACCTACTAGAGTCCAGCGTCCACACAGCAACTGCAAACTCTAAAGGCAAACCCACACAGGGTTTCACACTCCCACACAGGGAAGCTGCCTAAAACTTAAACAACTATACAAACAGCAAAGATCTCTCTTATCAACTGTTCGACACCTAAAACAACCTACGCACACAGCAACAAGGTTAAAAAGAAAATAAATTTTCAACTGGTGAAAAGCAGTCTTGATCTCTGAGAGCTCCTTTTGTTGTTGTAGACTGCTTCTAGAAGGTTGAGTGGCTGAACATATAAAAGCTTGAAGAGCTTTGGATGATATGTGAATTTCCTTTCGACTTGTCCAGCAATTTCTTTAATCAGCCACACCTTCTATTTATAGATCTTGAGAGTATATCCGTTGGAGGAAAGTATCCGTTGAAGGAAAACACTTCCTTATTTGAATGTGAACTTCGATCTCTCAAGATTTACTCTGTGGCCGCATTAAATGCTTCTTGACTTTTTCTATCTGGAGCATTTAATGCGATGGTTGCGGCTTGCAGCTTTCCGCAGTGCGTCAGTCCACGTGGCGTCTTGGCATTGGCTCCGTGTCTGCAACTTTGATCTTCTCTTGAACGACTCTATTTATCCTTGCTTGGATACTTCTTCAGTTAATTGTTTGAGTAGAAAGTTTCGCGCTGTATCCTAGGTCTGCTTGCAGCTGTTTGTCCTTTACTGTGCTGCTGTAACTTAGACCTTCTTACAGTGTCTTCGTACAGTACTGCTGTATCTTCTTCTTGCAGCAATCCTGTAACTTTTTCTTGCAGCGATGCTGCATGCTGTTCTTGATTACTTTGCTGCAATGCTGCAACTGCTTTCTTGCAGCAACTACTTAGCGCTCTTTCAGAAAAGTTTAGCATACGTAGCTTTCTCAGTAACCTCTGTTGTTGTAACCTGAATAGGTTCTTTTGAGCTTACAGCAGCAGCAACATCATCAACCTCCTCATGAGGTGTCTCTAGCTTCTTAGCGGTTACCTCAGCTTCTCCTCGAATATCCTCTAAGGGTACTGTCTCAACAGTCGCCCCTTCAGAGGTCTTCTCATCCTCAGAGAGTGTTGTTTGAACCAACAGCCTCGTCTGAGGTCTTCAAAAAGAACCCCGTCTCCTTGGCCGGTCCTGTATCCTCAACAGTCTCTGCTGCAAGAATGGGTTCTTGCAGCTCATGTTGGTGTCTTGCAACAGTTACTTGCTTTCTGAGTTCTTCTTTCAGAACAGCTTTCTCACAACCTGTTGACTACTTCTTTCAGTATCATATCTCCTTCTTACTAAGGATACTTCTTCTAGCTTGCTGTTCCCTACAGTATGCTGATCCTCAGAAGTGTTCTTACTTATTCTAAGATTGGTTTTCCTAGTGTCTTGGAAAACTATTACATGATCTTTCATTCAGTATCGATAAGCTTGTGATCATGTAATGTGGAAACTAGGTATCAATACCTTAAGCAAACTGTTCTTCTCTTATTGTGCTATTTGTGTTTTGTCTTATCAAGATAACTACTGAAATATCCCAACAATTTCCCCTTTTATCTTGATGATGACAAAACACAATAAGACAAGAGTCAATAAGACAGAATAATCTTTATTGAAGCTAAGATATTGTACAAGTACAAATTCTGTTAACTACAAAAGTAAGTAAGCTACTACTCCTCCATCTAGCTTCACTTCTTTCTTTAGCTTCAATCAGTTTGCCTTTTCCACGCTTTTCCACCAGGGAGTTCTTCTTCTCTCTCTCTACCATCTCTGATCTCTGCATGCCTTTTTCAGCATGTTTTCATCAGCCAGCTGCTCTGATGTGCTTCAGATGGTAGGAGACTCCTGATCGCCATTATTAACTGCTTCCCCTTTGCTATAAGGCTTCAGCATCCTTTGGACTCTTGGCTTGCAACTCTTCCCCCTTTTTGTCATCTTATTTCACATGGTTACCCAGGAGTGGAGTTACAACGCCAAATATGGCGAGTCAGGGTTTTCTCTTGCCCATCAGTTACTGCCCAAGGCCATAGAGCAGTAACATGTTCGTACTTCCCACCAAGCATCCTCCTTCTTATTCCTACCCTAGGGAATAAGCTGCTCAGCTTCGACACGCGACAAGAGATCAGGAAACTGACCGGTGGATGATCAGTTTACCTGTGCAGCTTCGTCAATATCTAGGCACGTTCACCTTGGATCCCAGATGACTGCTGGTCTGGGTTGTGATTTTGTCTTTTACTTTTCCCAGACTCCAGCTTGAAGCTGCTTGACACTGGATCCTTGGATATCTCGAGAGCCACCTGCTGTTCTATTTTATCTCCATGAATTGCAGCAAGTGTCTTCTCTATCCAAGGATTGGTCCTTGATGGCTTCTCGGTCACATATCTTCATCTGGGTTGAGAAAGTCGGACCAGTGTCATCTGAATGGAGGATGGATGCATGCTCCTTAGCATCCATCTCATAGATGTCGTCTCCTTTTCTAAAAACCTTCTCTACTTCTAAGAAAGCAGATCCTCTATACTCCATTCTTCTGAAGACCTTCTCTGCTTATAGGTTAACAGATAAATGTCTTCATCGTCGTCTTCATCTCCATCTTCTTCTTTCTGAGAGTGTAACTCACATGGGAAAAAGGTTATTCTTGTGGGATTTTGGTGAGTAATGAATGTGTAGAAGAATGGTAAGGAGTCATGTGTATATATAGGCGTTAGATTGGTTTCTTGATCAACGGTTGGAAGATGAAACGCACGATCTGACGGTTGATACTAAAACGGTGGAACAGTTCCCTTTTATTTCTCAAGGCAGTTACCGACACTTGCCGGTTCCTTTCGATAGATCTTCAAATTCGCATTTTTATCTTCTGAAACGGTAGATTTTACATTTTTGTTGATGTGATTGGTCGGCCGCCTATCTAGATCTTCTGCTCATGCTAAGATCTCACATCACTTCTTCTGTTGAATTGTCCACTTGTGATACCACTTGATACCACTTGTTGCACTTGTTGACTTGTTGGTTGACCACTTGATGGTCCTTTTAAGGTTGCAGCATCCAGGGTACGAGGTTGCAGAGTATTAGATACTCTTTGAAATAAGTGCAGTAACCCAGTGCTGCTTACTCTTCCATCTTCTTGTTGTACTGTAAGAATACACGATACATCGCTGTTTAACCCCAGCGTTGTATGCATATCCAACTTACAGCACTATACTTGCAGTTTCTTGCACGTATGCAGATATTCCCCCTAGACTTCTGTGATGTCCTTGCATAATCATGTTATTCTTCTGGTAACACTTGATGATTCTAAACCTGTAAGACACTTGTTAGAAAATCCTGAATCAAACAAAGAATAACATCTTGTCTCAAGAAGCTGATTGAGCATTAGAGTATATTTAATATTGTTTGTTGGAAAATCCTGTCCTGATTAGGTTTAGTATTCTACTTCAATAACCCAAGCATCCTTGAATGAAAATACAAAGGATAAGATGAGTTCCCCCTTACTTAGGAACCTCATAACTCCTTTTTTTTATTCTTTTGGTATAGGTTTCTGAGCTGTCTGATTTCTGATCATTCCATACCACTTGTTGTCCCATCAAGTAGATACTGCATGTTGTTGACACTACTTGTTGATGAAGGCACTTGTTGGCAATACCACTTATTGGTACTGCTTGCTTCTTTTCCTTGCCCAGCCTTCGTAGTTGCCTTCTTAGTAACTTTAGCCACTATAAAAGATGTAGCTTAGATTACTCCAGCAACTTCCCTAGTTGCTTCCTTAGAGATCTCAGCCACTATAAAAAGTGTAGCCTTGATTTCTTCTGCAACTTCCTTAGCATCTTGTTGTGAGGCTTCATGTGTGGTGACTCTTGTGCTTTTAGAATCCTTAGCCCTTCGATCACGGATGCCCTTGCTTCCTCCTTGTCTTCCTTCGACAGTTTACTTTTTTTTTCTTGACTTTTTGTTGATCGGATTTTTGTCATGGATAGTCGTTAATCTCCTCAGATGTTTGTACCTCGCATAAACAGGATATATTGATTAAGAATGAGAACTTAGATTCGAATGTTATGCATGATAAGAGGACATGATCTGATAACACGATAAAACAGTTTAACCAGTAGAAAACGGGTGGATCTGGGTAGGTAGCCAGATAAGTTGGCTTTTAACCCAACTCGCTCTAATACCACTTGTTGGTCCCTTGTGGTGTCCGAGGTTCAGAAGGGGGGTGAATGAACCTTGGTCGATTTTGAAAATCTGTTAAAACTTTACTGTTCTGCAAGTTACATGAACTTGCAGCACCAGTTAGTTACTGCTTATAACACTAGCATGCAGTGCTACACGCTATAACTTAGAGTTTTATACGCAGTGGAAAAATAAAGGTTTTAAGACACAAGGCTGGTTTTCTCAAATATGATCATTTTCAAAACGTTTTATGCTTATAACAGAGATAGATATAAAAGATAAAACGCAAATAAGAAAGCAATAAAACACTTATGGCTTATAGTGGTTCGAAGGTGGTGTAACCCTTCTACGTCCACTCTACTGCTACCTCGAGCAGGAACTTCGTTAAGAAAGATTGATTTACAGGACACTCCTAACAATCTATTAACTTACAAAGTTAAACACCTACTAGAGTCCAGCGTCCACACAACAACTGCAAACTCTAAAGGCAAACCCACACAGGGTTCCACACTCCCACATAGGGAAGCTGCCTAAAACTTAGACAATTATACAAACAGCAAAGATCTCTCCTATCAACTGTTCGACACCTAAAACAACCTACGCACACAACAACAAGGTTAAAAAGAAAATAAATCTTCAACTGGTGAGAAGCAGTCTTGATCTCTGAGAGCTCCTTTTGTTGTTGTAGACTGCTCCTAGAAGGTTAAGTGGCTGAACATGTAAAAGCTTGAAGAGCTTTGGATGATATGTGAATTTCCTTTCGACTTGTCCAACAATTTTTTCAATTAGCCACACCTTCTATTTATAGATCTTGAGAGTATATCCGTTGAAGGAAAACACTTCCCTATTTGAATATGAACTTCAATCTCTCAAGATCTACTCTGTGGCCGCATTAAATGCTTCTTGACTTTTTCTCTCTGGAGCATTTAATGTGATGGTTGCGGCTTGCAGCTTTCCGCAACACGTCATTCCACGTGGCGTCTTGGCATTAGCTCCGTGTCTGCAACTTTGATCTTCTCTGGAATGACTCTATTTATCCTTACTTGGATAGTTCTTCAGTTGATTGTTTGAGTAGAAAGCTTCGCGCTGTATCCTAGGTCTGCTTGCAGCTGTTTGTCCTTTACTGTGCTGCTGTAACTTAGACCTTCTTACAGTGTCTTCGTACAGTACTGTTGTATCTTCTTCTTGCAGCAATCCTGTAACTTTTTCTTGCAGCGATGCTGCATGCTGTTCTTTCTTACTTTGCTGCAATGTTGCAACTGCTTTCTTGCAGCAACTTCTTGGCGCCTTTTCAGAGGAGTTTAGCATACGTAGCTTTCTCAGTAACCTCTGTTGCTGTAACCTGGATAGGTTCTTTTGAGCTTGCAACAGCAGCATCATCAACCTCCTCATGAGGTGTCTCTAGCTTCTTAGCGGTTACCTCAGTTTCTCTTCGAATATCCTCTAAGGGTACTGTCTCAACAGTCGCCCCTTCAGAGGTCTTCTCATCCTCAGAGAGTGTTGTCTGAACCAATAGCCTCGCCTAAGGTCTTCAAAAAGAACCCCGTCTCCTTGGCCGGTCCTGTATCTTCAACAGTCTCTGCTGCAAGAATGGGTTCTTGCAGCTCATGTTGGTTTCTTGCAGCAATTACTTGCTTTCTGAGTTCTTCTTTCAGAACAGCTTTCTCACAACCTGCTGACTACTTCTTTCAGTATCATATCTCCTTCTTACTAAGGATACTTCTTCTAGCTTGTTGTTCCCTACAACATGCTGATCCTCAGAAGTGTTCTTACTTCTTCTAAGATTGGTTTTCCTAGTGTCTTGGAAAACCATTACATGATCTTTCATTCAGTATCGATAAGCTTGTGATCATGTAATGTGGAAACTAGGTATCAATACCTTAAGCAAACTGTTCTTCTCTTATTGTGTTATTTGTATTTTTTCTTATCAAGATAACTACTGAAATATCCCAACACACACAATGAAAATAAAACTCCACACTCGTTCATAGGGGCATCATTTAGGATATGAATCAACGACATGTATTACATGTCAGTTATAGGGTTGCACTTAGGACAAAACGTCATGCAATGAGGATTGCTTACGGAGATCCAGAAACGTCATTTTTAATGCTTCCATTGTACTTCGAGGTCTTGAAGGTTTCTAATCTCGGGCCCTACACAGGTTTGGAAAAACATGAGAATGAAAAATGCAAGTATGTGTTTTTACCTTGGCAACGTCTATTCAAGGGTTTAAAAGATATTCACGTCTTATCATAGTGGTGAAAGGTTGACATTTGAAAGAGCAATATAATGACATCAAATTTGTAGTTGTGACCAAAGATGAGAACAGTCAGATATTTCCACTCACAATCGGGATAGAAAATATCGAAAATGATGAGTCATGGCATTGGTTTTTCACGCATGTGCTCGAAGCATTTGGATGCCCAGAAAAACTGTTTATTGTTTCAGATCAACACCTCAGCATCAGCAATGCCATCAATAATGTTTATCCAGATACATCTCATGGTCTTTGTTGTTTCCACTTACAACAAAATTTAACCAACCATAGATCACATCTTGTTGGACTTTTCAACCGGACAACATACTGTTATCAAACCACTAAGTTCGAAAGGTACATAAAACCATTAGATTATATAATTATTATCACAATTTAATGTTAATTTTGTTCCACCAAACGTAACGGGTGTTTGAGGTTGCATAGGTACATGACAAGCCTTCAAGAAACAAATATAAAAGGTGTTTTGGATAAGTTAAAGAAGGCAAAAGAGAGCAGGTGGGTTCGTGAAGAGTCAAGTGCGAAGATTTAACTTTATGACATCTAATGTTGTTGAGACGTAGAATTCTCATTTCTCATCTACTTTGGACAAAAAAACTACTTGTTTGTTCATTTTTGGAATGTGGTCAACGGATAATAGAAAAATGGTTCTATAAAAGGAGGACGACTGCTTAAGAAAGAGATCACACACTCACAAAATTTACACATGATAGATTGCTCGAGGCCGTGAAACTTGGACGTCGAATGCAAGTCGATAAACTTGGCCAATACAAATACAAGGTCACAGATGACAGTAAGATTTATATAGTAGACATGAATCATCATTCATGAACATGTGAGATTTTTCAATAGGATTTGATACCGTGTTCTCATGCATGTACAACAATCAGGTCAATCTCTAACTACGTACTTGTCTTTAATTTAAAATTCTTACGTGTTTTTTACATTAGTTACATCTTCTTATACACAGTTTGTCAAAAGAAACAGTCACTTCATATGTGACTCAATACTACACGACAAGTTGGCTGATTGAGATGTGGACAAGTGAGGTTAACCCTATACCTGAACTGCAAGAATGGGTCAGTTCTAATAAACCAAAACAAGCTAGACAACCCAAAGGAAAATGAATTCCTTCAATGGGTGAGTATTCTGGAGGAGCACACAATACCAGAATGTGTATTCGTGGTCGAACAGGTCACAACATATCTACACGCACTGAGTATGTTCCCAATTATTCTCAGTACAACCATGGAGTTGATGATAATGAATGTCCCTCAGATGCTCAAGTGACTAGAAGAAAGAAAAGAAAATGCTCAATTTACGGATCAGAAAGTCATACAAAAAGAAAGTGTCCTTGTACAATAATCTACATAATGTGTAGGAAGAATGAATTGTTTTAAATATGTTGTTTATGGTGATTTATGAATTATTTTATCCATTGGCACTTTGGGTGGTGTGTTGTTCAAATTTCAAATGTTTGATGCATTTCTATCTCTTTCAATGACATATGTTAGCGTTAGTCATTTACAATCAACTTTGTATGTACTACAAGTTGTTGTCTAGTCCTTGTCAATTTTATAATGTATAGTTCAAATAAAATTCAAAGCTGACCAAATAACTGACATAACTCGTTGGATAGAAAAAAATTTGCCAAGTGTCAAATATAAATGTCAATAATGTTGTATTGTGATTAAAAACAATTGTTCATTCTAAATCATCCGACAAAACGATGTCCGCATCAACCGACCACCTATACAAAGACAATGACATGTCCTTTTTGATCCCATATATGCCCTTAATAATATCAGGCCTAGGAAATATCCCACTAACAACACTCTCGATCGCCTTCAAAGCGTATACACCACAACTCATCGGATCCTCTTATTTGTATGATAACCTATTGGGTAGACTCTTCAATGAAAACATGTGTGGGCTATATGAGAAGTACTGTAACTTCTCGTAATAGCCTGCATAATCTAAAAGATGAGAAAATATCTGTCGAATAGGAATAGTCTGTCTGAGACGGAGCTTCTTTACATCCTCGTTCCACTTATATCGTAGACTTTCGAACAATGAGAGTGTTTTGTTAGGAGATCAATTTCACCCACAACCTAATGTCCATCCAAGGATCAAAAAAAGTTGCACGTGAAGTTAAAAAAATGTTGGATGAAATTGAAGATATAACTCAAATAACTTGACAATTTGAATCAATTAATTGTAAATATTACCTTATCGAGGTCCACCACAGCTCCACATTCTTCCATCTCGACTTGTCACCAATAACATAAGCATAAAGACGTTGTAGATCTTAGGGGTCAAATGGCTCAAACAAGTCTTCACTGTAACGAGCATTGGCCGGATCATTCTCGTGCTTATTCCACCAGATTTCCTGGACAAGTTGAACATAAAAAATATGGACTTGATTGTGTACAAACTAGAGAAATTGTATAACAATTTGCCGGATGTACTTACATTGAAGGTGCAATCTAAAATCAGTATTTTTCCCTTCAATTCCATTGTCACTGAAACATGAAAGACTTTAGGATGGCTCTAAAGTAACATAAGATACGCATCAAGTACCTAACAACAAAGACGGAAAAGTTATACAAAATAATACAAACAATGCTTAATTATATTTGTATCAATAATGAAAGTATATAAATACATTATTATTAATACCTCTCTATCCAGCTTGTTGACGTCAGATTTTGTAGAGCACAAAATCATAGCCAAACACAAAAAATCTCGATCCGGCTCAAGTAAATCGAACCGAACAAATGATATGAAATCGAATAAAATAAGAAAAATATGGTGCCCGGTGCCTACTCGGGCAAATTAATTAGGCTTATTCTAGTTGGTCGGTTTTGGTTGGCCAAAATGTTTTTTTGTATCAGTTTGAGAGTAAAAAACTCTTTAATTACAATGATTTTAGATCTAGAATTCGATCATTTTGAATGATAATTGAGGCCCTATTTATAGGCTAGACCCGAGATATGAAACTTGGAAAGTAAGAAATAAGTTCCTTGATTTTAGGGTACAGATAAGGAAAAAATGGATTAAATCCTATCTAAATCGGATATGATTTGATTGTAGATTTGTTTCCTTCTTTGTGGATCCTTCCTGCGAGACTAAGTGTTTTCTGCCCTTCGGGCATGGGTGGATTTTGGACCAAGTCGGATTGTTGAGGGCCCAACATTAGCCCCTTAGGCCGTGGTGAGAGATCATTCTTATCGGGGCCTAACTCAATCGACCTCTTATAAGCCGACCTTATCTCGAATGATGACATGTCATTTTCTGATCTACCTTGGATGATATGAAAACTTAATGGGTTTCTGGTCAGCCACTTATGGGCTCGACTTGGCCATCTTCTGGTCGGGTTGGCCATCTTGGGATCAGCCACTATCTGGTCTTGGGTTGGCCATCCTGGACTTGATCTCATCTGGGCTCGGGTCGGTTTGGTCTGTCACCTTGTTGGATCCTGGTCGGCCATTTCTGGACCTTTAATTGGATCTTGAAGGTGTGGCCGGAGCCCCAGTTTGGATTTAGAGCTCAAACGAGCTAGGATGGAGCCCCTAGTCAGACCCGAGCTCGAAGGAGTTGGGATGATGGGCTGAAGCCCTTGGTCAGATTTCAGAGCTCAAAAATGAGTTGAGACCGGAGCCCCTGGTCAGATCCGAGCTCAAAGGAGTTGGGATGATGGGCCGAAGCCCTTAGTCAGATTCAGAGCTCAGAGATGAGCTAAGGCCGGAACCCCGGTCAGATCCTAGCTCAACAGAGCCTGGATGGGGCCGGAGCCCTTGTTCAAAGCTCAAAGATGAGCTGAGGCCGGAGCCCCTGGTCAGATCCGAGTTCAAAAGAGTCTGGATGGGGCCGGAGCCCTTGTTCAAAGCTCAAAAGATGAGCTGAGGCCGGAGCCTCTGGTCAAATCCGAGTTCAAAAGAGCCCGGATAGGGCCGAAGCCCTTGTTCTTTCTCTGCTCGGTTAATGAGCTTAACATGCTGGGGAGCAAGTCCCACAATCTTTGTTCTTCCTCAACCCCACTGAATGATTCTGTAAGGTTTAGGAACTCTTGGTAAGTTTTTGGCCCAATTAGAATGGGGATGCCAGAGATATTCCTTCCTATGGGATGTTGAATATGACTCCAGAATTGATGTACTAATGTGGGTGGCCGGAGCTGTCGGGTAGTACGTTCTGGCCTTGGAAGCTAGGTGCGACCCCTTGGTCCTTACCATCGTTTGTAGTGTTGTTCGTCATAGAGTTATGTTGTGTTATTCTAACCCCCTCCTTCCAGCGCCAAATGTTGACGTAAGATTTTGTAGAGCACAAAATCCTAGCCAAACACCAAAAATCTCGATCCGGCTCAAGTAAATCGAACCGAACAAATGATATGAAAATTGAATAAAATAAGAAAAAGACGGTGTCCAGTGCCTACTCGGGCAAATTAATTAGGCTTATTCTGGTCGGTCGGTTTTGGCCGGTCAGAACGTTTTTTTTTATCAAATTGAGAGTAAAAAGCTCTTTAATTACAATGAATTCGGATCTAGAATTCGATCCTTTTGAATGATAATTGAGGTCCTATTTATAGGCTAGACCCTAGATATGAAACTTGGAAAATAAGAAATAAATCCCTTGATTTTAGGGTACAGGTAAGGAAAAAACGGATTAAATCCTATCTAAATCGGATATGATTTGATTGTAGATTTGTTTCCTTCTTTGTGGATCCTTCCTGCAAGACTAAGTATTTTCTGCCCTTCGGGCGCGGGTAGCTTTTGGGCCAGGTCGGATTATTGAGGGCCCAAACATAGCTGACCATGTGGATCAACAATCGATCTGAAGAATGAAGGTCCGAGAGATATCTGATGCCAATGTTACGCCTAAACATAAAGAATGATATGTCCAAATAAATAAAATAGTAAAGAGTAAATGCTAAATACGTTAATAAATCAGTTTGTCAATTACTTACTTATCAGCGTGGTCCCCAAACTCCATCCATATAAAGAAATCCTTCCGAGAATGATCATGTCTTCTAGTGAATTTTGGCAGGAAAGGACTTTGTAGGAATCTAGAAGGAGCCCTACGTGGTACTTCATGGATGCCAGCACTAATATCTAGAATGTCTGCATAATGGCCAGATGATGAAGCAGAGCCAAGATGATATTCTGATATGCCAAGCTCAAAAGGAACAACATCTAAATCAACCCGACCTGACTGGTATGGGATCATAGCAGAGCATGAATCTATCTCAGGTGTATGTACCACAGTCTCAGGATGCTACACTTGTTTAAGCCGCCCATGAACTTGAACTTGGAGGATTGTACTGAGTCTACTGACATGTAGAGGGAGTAACTGCATCATATCAAGAAGTATCGTTTGGATACTCATGTGGACTATGTGTTTGATATGGAGATGGAGACTCGTAATGAAACAAGAAGAACTAATCAATCTGATCGTGAATCATCGAGGGAATCTAACGCTCCAAACAATCATGCTCATCCCTGATAACGTTCTCCATACGAGCAAATTGCCCCTCAAAGTAAGTCTGCATATGACTGAAACGATCGTCAATCACACAGGTGAATCAGTCAAGTAGATCGTCATACCCTGGAAATGTAGGAGGTATCGCAGGCTTAGGATGGGGACTGTCATGATGGTCTGTGATGGTATATGTCTGTGAATGATGCTGGTAAGCATCCTCAGCATCCGGCATGTGAAATGGAGATGATCGTTTTGTGAATCTGTCAGCTTGAGGACTGAACTCCGACATACTCGTCTGATGATCTGTCTCGTGTGATGGATCATCCGGTCTACCTATATCACCAGTATGAGCCATCGTACAAGTAGATGCATGGGTCGACGCACGGTCGATCAAACGGCTCTCCCACGACTCTGCTCACATGTCGATGGACCACCAACAACATCACTCGTACGACCACCACATGGACCTGGAACTCGAACCCCAGCAGGCTTATGACCATGTTGCTACTTAGGAGGCTGGACACCCTGTGAGAGGTCCACATCTATGAACTGTCAATGCGGCTTACACGTCTCCCCGAAACTGGGTTCAAGGGTCTCGAAACACTTAACCTGAAATATCAATCAGTTAGTTATAACATGATTGTTATTAGTAACTTACTTTTTAATTGAATAACAAAACTAATATTTTCATGTCAAATAATACCTCATTGTCTAGTTTATTAGTAACATTGCAAGTGGACATTATGGTGGACCACTTCAAACACCGAGGAATGAGGCGATGCAAGTCAAGTCGACGACCGACATATGTTCCGATCACAGGAATGATTTCGTAAGCCCAAATCTGCACGAGACTCATGATGTTTAACACAAAATTTAATAAGAAGTTCATAAGAAACACATTTAGTATGGATTGCACTAACCAATAGAGCAATAGAGAAATCGTAAAAGTGGTATGTGAATGTCCGGTTCCCCTCTTAGTCTGGAATAGTCCTCGGAATACTCTCCATGTGTCGTAATAAAGTGAGAAATGAAAACTTTTCCCATGGAAAGCTCTCCCACAACTCCTCTTGCTCCACAAGAACCCACACCCAGTTATCAACTAGAATCTTCACAATCTTGATAGCATCCTCCTCGTGCTAACGAAATTCTCTATCCACAAATCGCTGACGGAGGGATGACACTGTCACACAGACATGACCAACAATGACTCTCTTGTAAATTCCACCTTCCGGTGGATGATGTATGTCAGATGGATCGAATGCAGAGTCACTAAACCGCAAACCGGTGATAAGAGCAAACTCTCTCCTCGAGAACTGATAAAGATTATTTCGGCCAATGCAAAACCATCTCTCATGCTCATAAGCTCCAGTCCTGTGTCTCACCTCCCGAGACATAAGGATGTGTAGAAAGTCCTTGCATGACTCAAAATCAGTCATCCAATACAAGAAATGGCCGAATGCTGACGTGGTAAATCTTCGGAGGCACTCCTATCTAACGCTAGTAGCTCCATCTTTATATCCTCTAATATACTGATCCGCGTATATCCGTTTATATAAGTCAAACGGCCCTAACAGCCCGGACGGACCCATACAATATCCAACTATAATATATATGAAAAATAACTAATTAATTATCAACTTTATTTACCCGAACTTAATTTAATTATTAATTAATAATATGTGATGAATTAATTAATTCATTAGTAACCACATCTTAAGATTTTTCCATCTCAAATAACTCTCATATTTCAAACTCATTTATTGTCAAAAAGGATTACATTATTTAATTGCAAATTCAAACTTAAAGTATAAATACATATTTTTTAATACATTATATTTTTTTATTTTTTAAATTTTATAAAAGATAAGAAAACTACAAAATTCATTAATATTAATGTTGAAAATATGAATTCGTGTACACGTCCTTTATTAAACAAAAATATTTGTATTCAATAATTAAATATTATAACAAATTGAGTTTATACTAATTTTTTAAATTGTAAGGTCAAAATTTTCCTATTTTCGTGTAAGGTTTCCATTTTGGGAATTGTAAATTTTCGTGTATTTATCAAAGTATAATTTGGGAATTAGGAGGCCTAAATTTTCGTGTATTTATCAAAATTTTAATATTAATTTAACAATGAATAAAATGTAAATTTCGTATCGACCTTAATTTTCGATTTATCGTGTAAGTGCCTAAGTATAGGAATTTTCGTGCAAAGCCCAAAATTTGGAATTTTCTTCCTGTAAATGCATAAATTATGGATTTTTCGTTTAACACTGAAATTTAGGAAAATTTCGTGTAGGGCTAAATTTTATAAATATCAATTAAGGTTAAACAATCAGTCCTAAATTTTGTGTAGGGCAACCCTAAATTACGTGTACGACTAAAATTTATAAATTTCGTGTAAGATTAAACATCAGGCCTAAATTTCGTGTAGGCCCAAATATTGTAAATTTCGTGTAAAGGTGCACATGAAAAATTTCATGTAAGGTTAAACATTAGGTCTAAATTTCTTGTAGGCCAAATCTTGTAAATTTCGTGTAAGGCAAAGAATCTATGAATTTTCGTGTAAGCCTAAAATCTAAGAATTTCCGTGTAAGCCTCAATCTCTACGAATTTTCGTGTAAGACGAAATGACAAAAATAAGGTAATTTTCGTGTAAGACTAACAATAATGTAATTTTCGTGTAAGACTAACAATAATGTAATTTTCGTGTAAGACTAACAATGGAAATTTTCGTGTAAGACTGAAAAGGGAAATTTTCGTGTAAGTGTAAACATACTCTTCCACGAAATTAAAAAATGCGAGACAAATTTCGTGTAAGGAATCTCAGCAATTTGAACATAACTCAAATCCAACAAAATCGAACATGAAATTAAATGAAATAGATTCCAACATAACTCAAATTGATTAAAAAACAAATTTAACCGTTTCATGTAAGCAATTTCAACAGATCCAATTTCGTGTATGGTTTGAAAACTAACCTGTTCCCCCAAATCCATTTCTTCTACAACGGCGGTGGTGGAAATTTCGTGTGCAGCGACCCGAATTTCGTGTACCGATGGCGGCAGCGACAACAATGTCAAGAGGAATGAAGGCTTACACGAAATTTTTGTTCTCCAAATGATATGGACCAAACCCTAATTTCGCCTTTTTTTTACCTTGATTATGTTAAGTTTGGTTGATTTGATGGGTCCGTACTTGGGCCGTAATTTTTTCAAATTAGTTACACATAGGTGTTGAGTTATATTGCAAAATGTGTAGTTTGGGGTGTTATTTTAAGGAATTGTATGGCTTTGGATATAAATAAATTTAAGTATGTAATGACATTCCTTATTTGTATTTGTGTAGTTTTTGGTGCTATCCCAAAATTTTATGTATTTACATGCGTTTTCAAATTAAATATAGTAAATTATAAAATGAAATTCATTTCAATTTATCTCTCATTTTTTAATTATCAAGAAGGTTTTTTTTATTGTAATTACTTATAACTTTTTTACAAACCTAATCTTTAGCAACCTTAAAAAGGGTTATTCCGGACATCTTACAAAATTTGTCCTAATTAATTAATAGATTCCTTAACTTATATAAAACAATCTTAAGTGACAGAAAAATTGAAACAAGTTGGGTATATATTTCTTTCTGAAACAAGTTGAGTGTTATACTTGTTATTGACGCATAATTCAATATGTATTCCACAACATACATCCATGAATTAATGAGTAGTAAATAAATTATTTAGGTTAAGTTTTCATGTACAACATATATAATCATTGAAGACTGTTTTGTGAAATGAAGGAAATATGTAAAAACAGAATCGTAAGAAAAAATAACCAAGTTTTTTACATTTTTCCTCTCAAACTGTAAGCTATAAATAAAAAGTGTCATTTGGGAATTAAAAAAATAAAATAAATAAAAAACTGTGGCAAAAACTTACATATCTCAATATACGTACCTCCAAATATATTATTAGTTTGATATTAATTATATATTCATAAATTAATATATATCTGAATATATTATTTAATAAAAAAATATTATTTAAAATATTACTTGTTACATATAAATATATTATTTAAATTACTTAAATATATTAGAGTTGGAGTTGGGATAACTTAAGACACAAGCCTATACAAAAACTGTTTGGTGGAAAATGTGCAGAAGGAAAGGGGTAGGTGGATCGTGGCAAAAAAAGGTGCCCCCAAGCTGCCAAGCATTTACTTCCGTCATTTTTCCTTTTTCTTTTTTTCTTTTTATAAGTTTTAATTTTAAAATTAATTTGAAATATATAATTTTAAAAAATATACAAAACTCAACAAATACAATTAGAAAAATGTTTAATTCTTAAACAAAATTAGTCCAAATAAAGGGAAAAATGTAATTTATCTGAAAATTGTTTAAAATTTCTTACTTTTGTTTTAAAGAATCTAAACATTATTTTAAAAGTAGGAATTTATTTAAAAAATCTGAATAATTTAAAAGCTATAGATTTTTTAAATATAAACTAATGTATGGATAACTTTAATTTTTTAAATAAATAAATCCTAAAATAATGTAGAATTTGTTTACAAAATTCTACTGAAAATGATAATTAAAAGAAAACAACAAAAATGTTAAAATAAATTATTAATTCGATAATATGAATGTAGTTTTTGTATTTTAAATTTTTAATATTATTAAATACAATTATATATAATGGCATTAAATGGATGTTAAAAAAATATCATTACACAATATAATACAAAATGTAAAATTATCGAAGTTATATGACAATCAGTCAACGCATGGAAGAAATACTTGTTTTCTTTTAATAAAAGATAGTGGAATATATCGTGTGTGAAATAAATTTAATGTAAATTAGATTGAATAATTCAAAACTAAAATTTGAAATATGAATCATAATTCTTTAATTCCTGTTCAGTTTAAAAATGTCAAAATTTGTATCTATATCTATATATAAATATAAAAAAAGTATCCAACAAGAAAATATATCATTTTTCCATGCAAAATAAGTTACTATTTTTGGAAATGACAATAATATTATATTAGCAGCCTTCAATTCAACATTTTTATGAAATGACATATTAGATGACATAAAATGAATTTAATAAAGCAGTAGATTGATCAATAAAAATTATTATAACTTAAAATTTGGATGATAAACTTTAATTCTTATCAAATAACGAAATAATCAAAAATTAATTACACGTCTAAAAACACTGTATATTTCATTTTAAGATAAAATATCATTATACTACACTATTACAAATATAAAATTATTAAATATTATTTGACAAGCTATGTATAGCAGGGTATATTATTAGTTGAAGTAAAGTGGGCACTGGGCCGGTCACATCTTACGTGAGATTCAAAGATTCTTCCCATTTCAAAAATAAAAGAGAATTTTTTATGTAATACTAGTAAATTGTTATAACTATCATGTATAAATAATAGGGGCAATTTCAATTTTGATCATGTAAGATATTTTTTTCATTTTTTAACAACTAAATTTCCATTTTTTAATTTTGGTTTTATATGTTTTAATTTTTTTAATTTCAGTATTTTTTTTGTCGGAATTTTTAAAATTATTGACAAGCCATCAAAATTCAACAACCACGTCAACAATTTTGAAATTTTGAACTAAAAATTATTGAAATTAAAAAAAATTAAAATATATAGAACCAAAATTGAAAAACAAATACTTGATTATTAACAAATAAAAAATATTTTATATAAAAGATCAAAATTGAAATTAACCTTAAATAATACTCGAGTTAACCTAAAAGTTTACGTGTCATACTACATTTTATCATCCACTTGTAATTTCAATTGCAAAACATTGAAACTTGAAAGCATTCATATCTTTATTTGTCAACATTTAAATATATATATATATATATATATATATATATATATATATATACTAAAATAAGAAAAAATCGACAAAGATCATTTTCTTATTTGCAATTAAGTACAGATTTGTGCAAAAAATATATTCAAGTGTAATAATAAAAACTGCAAATCCGTTAATATATTTTATAATTTTTATATCAGTAAATAGATTATGATATCTTAAATTAATCTTATTCTTTTTTTTTCCTTTACAAATTTATCTATTATATTTGATAATCAAGTTACATTTCTAATAAAAAAAAAAAAACAAAGAAACATTGTGCCCCATCTTTGGACATATATCATCTTTTTTTTTTTTTTTTTTTTAATTGAGCAAAGGAATATTGTTACCGAGTAGTCAAACTCAAAATCGTGAACAAATATATAATTCATTTTCCTAAAACCTTATATTTCACAATTTCATTAAATAATTTTTTAAGTTAAAACTCCACTACCCACAAACCAAGTTCACAAACTTATACATGAATTGTAAGTGAATCCTACTCAAACTTGTTTACGCATAAGGAAACAATTCAATAAACTCTTCATAAATGCTATATACCCAATACTCGATAAACATATTTTTAATGAAATATCAAATCATTGTATACGAATTCATTTTTGTAAACATACACACGAGTTCTCCTTCAAAGTATGTAATTTACATAATAAGTTATTTTATTAAATAAAATTATTATGATACTTGAATTTTGTCATAACTATCATCTTGATGCTAAAAGCCCATCAAAATTAAAAGTACAGAAACCTAAAAGTTATATGCATGAAGACAGGCTTAAACAAGGTAAGTTTCAAAGAAAAAAATAGATGCAATGAGTAACAAAAGATAGGTTGTCCAAAAAACCTTCTCTATTATTCAGAACTTTATGTTATGTGATCAATCATTCTCATCATGCATACAATCTACAACCAAGTAGGAAGAGACTGTAAAGAAATATCGTCGAGTTATCGTTGAGTGACAACATAGCAGTTATCAGTATCGATCCGCACATGTTTTCATATGCAATTTGGCTGAGAAGCATAACTCCTACTTCTATTCCACTTTAAGAACTATCTTCATGAACTCATACACAAAGTAACTAATGGCAGCTGATGGTAACACCTGAAAATCAAAATATAGAAAACGAGCTTAGGATGTCGTAAAATTGTCTCTAAATCATCATCAATGTCTTTACTGCCATAAGTGAAGTATATCTCTATATAGGAGGAATTCAGTGGTTCTGGAGTAAAAGATTTTTTATTGGTTTAAAAACTAAGAACCATAAATTTTAAAAAATATATATTATATTCAAAGCTGAGAAAAATTTAATGAGGTAAAAAAAAAAAAAAAAAAGTCTAAAATGCTTAATGGCAAGGAGATTGATTCAAGCATTGCTTACTGCGTGAAATGATGTGAAATGTTTGGCTTTATTGATCCCATACAAAAATTTGCCATAAAGTTTCAGAATTACTGCAAATTGTGAAATTTAATTGAGTCCTATATATTCAGTAACAAATCACTGAAGATTTGTCTAAATCATGTTAACTAGAAAAAAGCCTTTCATTATTTTGCAGTCATTCTTTTCCTAGTGATCATGTTTCTAAGTAGCTCTAATATGAAATCTAAGATTGTTTTACAAGGGCTTCAATGAATCACATATAAGCAAAACCCAAGCTGTTGTTCAGACAAGAACTTTAGTGCCAGTATTTCTAATTTTGATATTCATGCGCATCAAATTTTAAATACCAGTTTAAGATGTTAAATGACGGATCATAAAAGTTTACGTGCAAACAAATTTCAGTGTGTACCTGTAATAAACTTGGGATGAGTCCAGCATAGAGAGCTTGAATGCCACCTTGCTCGACTATTTTCAAACAAGTTTGCAATGTGCCCATTTTTGTGGCTCGAACTTGCATTTGAAGCTGTCTTCTGATAACTTCAAACGGGTACGTAGCAGCTTCAGCACATGCACCGGCTATTGCTCCATATACTAAAGTTCTAAGAGTACCGAGCTCGAGCTGTTCAAAAGCATTCAATTCATTGACTTGTCGCTTCATATGTTGAAGCCTTTTTTTCCCTTCTGGGGAATGTAGGTATGCCGATTTTAATATATCATATACTCCATAGAAAACAGCACCAGAAGGTGCCATGCTAATGATTGAGGGAACTATGCCCTTGTATAGAGAAAGAAACCCTTCAGTTTGGACCATGTGGCGAAAAGTACCAATCAATCCGCCCAAGGCTTCCCCTCCAGGAGCTACCATGACTGTCCTAATCTGAAATATTAGTAACAGAAAATGATTCTCCAAAAGCAAGTAATTCGACATACTACATAATTTTGATTCCCCACATAGAGGTTCACTTTGCATCCAAACCAACTTATCACTTCTCAGCAGTAAAGCAAACATTAACTCAAATTGTTGAATTTTTAGTTCACAACAATTAAAATAAGGAACTAATCAGGCATTGTCTTAGATCCTAAGTGGGATATATGCAAATCAGCAGTCACTTACATTAATCTAATTGAAAACGAAACAGAATGAGGCTTTATGAAATTCTCAACATGATGATAGTCACCCTAGTATATGGTCACCCATACACCATAACTGCACAGATCTGTGAGTTTTAATAGAATTAATATGATCTTTGAATCTGTAATACCTAAAGACATCTTCTCAATACTAAATAGAAAGGGAGAGATGTTCAGTCGCAGTGGAGCAATGTACAGAAAATTTGAGATTAATATCTCAAGATTGGGTGACATTAAAGGTGTACAGGATTTCATCCAGCAAATATTGTCAAATAAAAGATATGTACTAGGTTATTAATTCAGGAGTCAGGACCCTCTGATGATCGAACTGGGTAGACTTCAGAGAAGCCAATACATTAGACATTCAAGTCTTGTTTACATATAAGTATCTCTTATTCAAGCAATCACCTGTAAGTAAACAGATAATTAAAGTGTTACTCACAGTGTCCAAAGGTATACATAGCACCGTAGCAGTAATTCCAGCAGCGGCACCTGCAACAAATCTTTCAAAATTTGTCGTCTCCTTGTTGCCAGAAAATCTGAGCAGTTGGTTCCTATAGGTATCATAAGAATAGAAATTGATAGCCTTAAATGGTGCTGTTCGTAAAATATTGACAAAATTTCCTTTCCAAAATCCTCTGATTCCTTGAGACACGGCAATTGACTTGAAGAGCTCAAAAAGATTCCGTTGTTCACCACGAACTATATATTCCAGCTTTAATCTCTCCAAAGGTGCAACAAAGGTTCTGATGCAAAAATTGTGCAGAGGATCAAAAAAAGGTTAAGCAGATCCAATGTATAATGTCATGAGCACTAATCAATGAGCAATCAACAGATATAGATAATTGTTCATTCAGTGAACCATTAAAATCACACAACTGAATGGAATTGCATATTAAGTTGATGATCTAGAAATAATAATGGTAATCCTAAAAGAGAAAATGAAATGGGAAAATCAACCAAACTATTTATGGGATGATTCTGAAAAAATCTAGAGAAGTGGCTGGGTCACAAGGGTGTCCTACAACTCCTGCCTCTCATTGTATATTTTTCATTTTTACATTGGCTGCACATAATTAGTGTGATTGACTGAGAACTGGTGAGGTGGAAATTAGTTAAACTGTTGTTTTTCACATGAAAACATATGAACTAACCTGGGACTTCACTTTAATATTGATGCTAATTATTATACCACAAAAATAATACAAAGGTTGAACCTTTACGACCATGTAATAAGTTATGCAGTTGCAATTTGATACTGCGTTTTCTGGCAAGTAACTAAATCTAAAAGAAGGCCTCAAAACCATCCAAGGCTACAATTTTAATGTGATTAACATGGGGTAGACTAGTCAGAAAATAGAACAAACTTAGTGTAGATTCACTCTTCTTGATAGTCCTAATTGAAAAAGGAATCTACACTATTCAAGAGGCATATAGTAACAAGCAAACATCCCTTTTAAAATCCTATGTCAAGGAAAAACCGCTTCTAGTATACCTCACAAGATTATATCTTAGCACAAATAATTGCTTATTAGTGACAAAGTATAGAGTATAATCCCTACCACGTACACTACCAAATCGAGTATGCTTAGTGCAAATCGCTCTACACTTCATAAGCCATCACTGTAAAACCAATAGAAAAGCACACTATCAAATATTCTACCTTTCTATGTCTACCAATAGTCCAGTTCAAGGATTGCATAAAAAATTTGTGTTCTTATTACAATATTCACTCAATTAAAGATCGTTAGTCCATAAATACTACTATCATGAGCAAGAAAAAGAAAAATATGTTAAATATTTACATACAATTGTAAAGAACGAGAAAATGATGAAACAAGAATCAACACAAATTTACATACCTTGAAACCATGGCAGCAACAGCACCAGCCCAAAGATGCTTAGCAGTGTTAATAGTGCCACCACGACCTCCTCTGAGTACGCCGCTCTTCTCTTCCCTAACAATCTCCTTCAACGCCAATGTTTCACTCTCACCCTCATTTTCACTGTCCACATTCTTTTCCTCTACATTCCCCAAAACCGCACTCACGGACAGCTCCTCACCGTAGCTCCCTCGACCGCCACTATCGTCGTTAATAGACGACAGAGTCACCGACAAGAACCCTCGCCGCCGCCGTCCTTCAATCAAACCTCTCCGGCGATTTCTCCGATGAGAACACCCAACCGTTACACCGCCAGAATTCTTATTCAGAAAAATTAATGAAACAAATGAGGCCGGAGCCGATTCTTCCAGGAACAAACCGCCAATTAAATGCAAATTATTCTGCCGCAGATCGTCATTAACCGCGCCCAAAGTCCGTAAATGATGCTCTAGATTAAGCATTTCGAAGTGGAAAACAGCAAAATAGATGCAGTATCAACACCGAACAGCAGAACACAATAAGGAATGTATGTCGCCGTTTTAGAGAGCGACAATGTGTGTAGAGAGAGAGAGAGAGTAGGTATTGAAGACGAAGAGAGAATAGAATAAAAAGGGTATTGATTCGAAAGAGAAACATCGATTTACTGCATTGCATCCATCGCCGGGCGGCAGGTACGCCCCACGCATTCTACCCTACCCGACTGGGTACTACATAACCAACGTGACGTATAATCGTATAGCATATCAAGGAAAAGAAATTGTTGATTAATTTTTTATTTTTGTAAGATGTATTTTACGGTATGCATTATTTTTGTCGTCCGTTGCACATGTTGTCATGTTTGTAGTTAGATTTTAAATATTTTATCGAAAATTTATTTATAAATAATCTAAAATTTATATTTAAATTATTTATTTTCTAATGTGTACTCTCTTATTTTATTTCTTCTCATTTTATTCAGTACATATAAAAAATTTAAGTATAATTTTTACTTAGAGCAAGTAATTTTTAACTTCAATAATTTAGTTTACTACTAAGCAAAATTATTACAAATCTATTAAAAAAAACTCAAATGCATCAAAATTTAAACATTTTAATTTTGATATTTTGCTTTTTTATATCAATGTATATAAAAAAATTTAAAAATCATAAAAATGATAAATTTGATATGACCAAGATTTAAATGGACAAAAAAACTCAAGTGAAACCATCTCACGTAAGACTTTATATAAGACAAAGTTTTTTATGGTCTTATGTGAGACTAATCATATTGAATGTGTTGACCCACCTTATTGATTCATATGAATTCCGTTTTACATAAGGTCTCATGTGAGACGGTCTGCGTGAGACATCTCACATAAGACCTACTCTTAAATGAATAGATTCGCTTTTCTTTCATATCTGTAACTTTCACAAGGGATGTAAGGGTATGTTTGTTTAGGGATTATATGAGATTGAGAAAATCCTGACTTTGAAATCCTGGATTTTGTAGTAAAGGTAAATAGTAAAAATATATGTTTGTTTGAGAATTTTATAGGGTAGGATTATACTGTAGATGTCAAATCAATGCTGGAAGAGGTGAAATAATGTAATATTTTATTTTATAGATATAGGTGGTAATAATAGGGTATGATTGTATTGAGATTTTGTAATCCAAATTGAAGTATCAAAACAAACATACTTCGGGAATTTTGAAATCCTAAATTCTGACTATTGAATCCCTTTCCAAACATACCCAAGGGTATCTTCCACCACTCTCCAAATCCCATTTTTTTACACCTAATTTTGGTGTTTTCAACCTTCCAAACTAAATCACCAAATCACCATTATACCTAAAATTATGGTGATTTGAGTTTAATCTCTCATGTTGGTCAAACCCTATATCACCAAAATCTCAAATCCTATATTTTCACCATATTTTTTGGTGAAGGAATTTTAATCTCCAACCTTACCACCATTTTAACATAATTTTCACCAAATCCTATTTTTCTTATCAAATATAGGATTGAATATAGGATTTGGTGTAATCACCACCATTTTTTAATTAGCATATAAAATGATTATATTAACTAATTTCATGTGATTACCAACATGTTAAAATAATTTTTGAGAATTCATTTATGTTGGTTAATGAATTCGTTTTTTAATAAATAAATACATTTTTTATTAATAATAAATAAATAAATATAAATATATTTAGCCAAAAATAAATTATATATTAAAACGATAAATACATTTATTATCATAAATGAACAAAAGCATAATACATTTGAGTAACATAATAAACTAAAAGATAAATTACATTAACGAAAAAATTATAAACTACTTAATAATCTTGCTTTTTTTGCCAAAAAAAATGTTGATTCAAAGGGCCTCGTTAAAACCTTGTTTGGCCTAACAAGGAAAGAGTACCCCTTATTTTCTCCAACTAATAATCTTGATTGTCATAGTTGAAATTAGAGAAATGTCCATCACCAGTAGGTTCACCATAATTGCATTCTGTGTTGTTGTTTGGAGACTCTGGTACATAAGCATCTTCATCATTTCCTCCACTCTGGTACATAGCACATTTATGGGACAAACGTGGTCAAATCGATGATGCTGAAGATGATGACGATGGTGAATGAGACTTTTTTATGATTTTAGATTAATATATGTTGTAACGTTAAGGGTGATATATATATATATATATTATTTTGAAATTGTATAAACATGGCCAAAAATTACATCATGCATAAAAAATAAAACTGAAATAATATGTTATCTAATTTTAACATTGCACCTTATAAATAAAATTATAGAGAATATTAATAAATTCAGTAAATCATGCATGCATTAAAAATGAATTTTAAATAGAGTTAATTTAAAATTATATTTCAAAAAGAATAAATTTGATACATCAAACATGATGAAAAAATTTTAAATGAAAAAAAAAAAGTAATTAAAGATTATAACTTTTATATATATATATATATATATATATATATATATATATATATATATATATATATATATAAAAGAAAAAAACAATACGCCCCCAATGCACACAATCATCTTTTTGCTTGAAAAAAATAAAAAATGTTTATTATTATTGTATTTGCTAACTACTTTCTTTCTATTTATAGTAGGGATTTTAGGTGGGAAAATTAATTATTGCTATTTTTATTGAAGGTTTTCTTTTATATATATATATATATATATATATATATATATTTATTTATTTATTTATTTAAGATAAAGAGGTAATAGCACTGACATGGATATATTTTTAAAAGAAAAAAAAAACAATGAGACCTCAAAAATTGCATGAGAATTAATCTTCTACGTTTGCTTTCAGTGAAATATTTGTAAATTTTTTAGAGATTTTTTTTTTTAATGAGCTTGGGGTGGAAGGGAGGGACTCTAAGATTATAAAACTTACATGTTCTAGGTTCAAATTCGAATCATTACAATCTACATTTTTATAAAGGTGTGACACCGCAAAACTCGTGATTTTTTTAGAGAGAAATTGAAAAAGAGATAAGTTGGTGAAGATCAAAATTTTAAATATACTCCTTTCATCTTATAATAAATGTCATTTTAACTAAACAATAAATAAATAAATATTATTACAAAATTTTAAGACACATTTTTGCCTATAATCTATTAAAAACAAATACTCTTATATTATATTATGATTGTAAGTAGGGGTGGAAATTGGAACGGAATATCCGATATCTGCCGAATCCGATCCGAAATTTTCTGATTTTAGAACGAATTTTTTTAATCCGAAATCCGAAATTCCGACATCCGATTTTTCCGAAAATTTTTGGATGGAAATCGGATATAGTTTTAAAAGTTTTGGAAATTCCGAAATCCGATCCAAAATATTTTTGGAAATTTCGATTTTCGATCCGATTTCCGATTTCCGAAATTATAAAATGTAGAGTGAGTAGAGACATTTGAGAATCGAACACGAGACCTCTCACACTCAAAGCACGAAACTTACCATCAAACCAATAGTAATTGTTGTAAATAATTCAAACATTTTATACTATATACTATTTTCTATAGAAGAATACTATATAATATATTTTATATACATTTACTATATGTAAATATAAATATACATATTATAGTATACTTTATAATACTATATACTATATAATATATTTTATATACTTTATACTATATGTATATAGTATAGTTTATAATATAGTTTTATTTTATACTATATACTATAGTTTATATTGTAGTTTTTTTGTATTATTTTATAATATATACTATATACTATAGTTTATACTGTAGTTTTTTAGTATTATTTTATAATATATACTATATACTATAGTTTATACTGTAGTTTTTTAATTATACTATATTATATACTGCATAATATATACTACATACTATATACTACATACTATATACTATATACTTTATACTATATGCTATATGCTATAGAAGAATACTATATACTATATACCATATATTATATACTATATACTATATATTATATGCTATATAAGAATACTATATACTATATATTATATAAAATAAAAAGTGAATATCTAATTTTAAAGGTAAATATATCATAAATTTCATTAAAAATGATAACATTTTATATAATAGGAATAATGACAAAGAAAATTATACAAATTATAAAACAAGTATTTTAAATATCGAAGGATTTCGAACAAAGCATTATCATAAATAATAATATAGATTTAAATATTCATTTGATTTGAGCTTCCTAAAGGAAAAATAACTTAATAAATATGAATTAATAAGTATAATTACTTACAAAATGATAAAATGTAGAGTTAGTAGAGGCATTTGAGAATCGAATACTATAATACTATTTACTATATAATATATTGTATATACTTTATACTATATGATAGTACATAAATATATTATATACTATATGTATATAGTATAGTTTATACTATAGTTTTATTTTATACTATATACTATAGTCTATAGTTTATATTGTAGTTTTTTAGTATTATTTTATAATATATACTATATATTATAGTTTATATTGTAGTATCTGTAGTTGTTTAGTATTATTTTATAATATATACTATATATTATAGTTTATACTGTAGTTTTTTAATTATATTATATTATACACTACATACTATATACTATATATTATATACTTTATGCTATATATACTATATACTATATGTATATAGTATATTTTATACTATAGTTTTATTTTATACTATATACTAAGTTTATACTGTAGTTTTAGAATTATACTATATTATATACTGCATACTATATACTACATACTATATACTATATGCTATAAAAGAATACTTTATACTATATACCATATATTATATACTATATACTATATATTATATAAAATAAAAAGTGAATATCTAATTTCAAAGGTAAATATACCATAAATTTCATTAAAATGATAATATTTTATATAGTAGGAATAATGACAAAGAAAATTATACAAATTATAAAACAAGTATTTTAAATATCGAAGGATTTCGAACAAAGCATTTTCATAAATCATAATATAGATTCAAATATTCATTTGATTTGAGCTTCCTAAAAGAAAATTAACTTAATAAATATAATTACTTACAAAATGATAATAGTTTATAATATAGTTTTATAGTTTTATTTTATACTATATATTATATACTATTCATATAAATCTTATAATTTTATTTTAAACTATATTTTATATACTATTCATATAAATTTTATAGTTTTATTTTATACTATATACTATAGTATATATTAAATATAAAATATGACTCAAAAACTAAAGGTGAAAAAAGTAAAAAAATTTAATATAGTATTTATATACTATTTATAATTTTATTTTATAACTATAGTCTATAACTATAATTTTATTTTATAACTATTTATTTTATAATTTTATTTTATAACTATTTATATACTATAGTACATCAGCAGAATAATTAATCTCTCATGTCTTTGGTAGATATTATATTGATGTTAAATGCTTGGAATATCAGATTTGAGATCGTATTATTTCTTAGGATATTAGAAAAGGCTATATAGCTAATAGACCAACTAATTAATTCCGAAAATTTCTGAATTTTTTAATTTCCGAAATTTCTGAAAAAAATTCCGAAAAATTCCGAAAAAAATTCCGAAATTTCCGAAATTGGATTGGATTTCACATTTCCGAAATTTTTTGGATGGAAATTGGAATTGGTTTTTCATTTCCGAAATTTTTTGGAATTTTTCCGAAACACCCTATTTCCGATTCGATCCGTCCGATTTCCACCCCTAATTGTAAGTTATAACTTAGGCCAATTAATTAATTGGCCTATGGAAAAAATTACATTATAATCCAAGAGTTCTACCTTCAAAGTTTTAAAAAAAAATCTTGAAATTACTTATATATAATTGAATTTTTTTATCAATAAAATATGAATAAATGTTCTTGTGCACCAGGCGCACGGATCCAAGATCCGTGTAATGGGGTTAATCCGACCCGGGTGCATTTCATGCATCCCACGCGCGCCTCACGCACGTTCACACGCCCAAACCCTAGTTTCGCAGTTATTTTTTTCTAACATTTTAGTTTAGCGAATCTAATCTTTTAGTTTGCAGAACCTAATATTTTAATTATGTCCACTTAACATTTTGCATTGTATGACAAACTTATAATATCTTTCAAAACCTTTATGTTATAATAATATAATCTTTATGCATAATAATTTAATCTTTTCGTTATAATAATATAACCTTATGTTATTCTTTAAGTACATAAATGTTATGATATTTGTACATAAAAGTTATACTAATATAACATAAATGTTAAATTATTATAACATAAAGGTTAAACCATACTATATGAATTTTTATAATGAATTTTTTTTTAAGTAATATCATCTAAAGGTTATGATATATGTATGTAAAGGTTATACACTTATACTAGTATAATATAAATGTTATACTCGGCTAATATAAAAGTTACATAATTTTTAATTATGTTTTTTATACTAAAAAAAGTCTAAGTAATTTTACTTGAAAGTTATGATATTTGTACATAAAAGGTGTACTTGCTAAACATAAAAGTTATATTCGATATACATAAAAGTTGTCATAAATTTAAAAAAAAAAAAAAAAACTTGGGCGCGGATCTAGACCAGACCCGACCCGATCCGATCCGCATGTCTAGTTGCATGCATGAATCATGATCCATGTACTCGGTGCACACAAACACTACTCTACAATATGCATTTTCCCATTCTCCGACCCAATTTATTTAACTTTTCTTTAAATAAAACGTAACGTTACTTATTAATGCCGTTAATAATACAACAACGAACTTATTAGAAAAATCCACATAACTTTATTTTTAATGTCGCCGTTTTAAAAGAATCATTTTATAATAGGTAATAGTTTTTTCTCTTTTAGGAAAAATGATAATTAAAGAACACATTTTCTGTATTTTATTGTCATGTCATGGTTATAATTTATTTCTAATCTATAAATAAGTTCTTGAAAAATAAAATCAAGAATAATTATAAATTTAATGGATCGCCCATATATTATACACATAATTTTGTGCCAATGTCTCAAATTCTGGTTTGGGCCCTTCCAATGGGCCTTCAATTTTTGTAAAATATTTCAACACTTCTTTATGATAAAGTTTCTTAGCCAACAAATGTGGGAGATTTTGTTGTTATGGACCTTAATGGTTAACTAATAGTAATTATGTGTATTCTACAGCTTGTCATATAATATTTAATAATTATAATTTTGGGTTAAATGCAAAAAACAACCCCAACTATCGACTTTTTTCAATTTGCAACCTAATCTTTTTTTTTTTTTCCGATTGCAACCTAATCTATTGTTTTTTTTTTCCGATTGCAACCTAATCTTCTGTAATTTATCCAGTTGCAACCTCCCTTCACTTTTTTAGCATTTTTCCGGTGAAAATATCATCACGTGACTAGCACACTTATCATTTAAAGGGTAAAATCGTCTTTTTACATTATGTATTTAACAAAATAAACTATAAAAATGATTTTGCCCTAAATAAAAAATTAGGGCATTTATCTCTCTTCACTTTCCTTAAATGATAAAATCACCCTTAAATGAATGTTATACCTTAAGTTGTGAGTGTACAAGTCACGTGATGATATTTTCACCGGAAAAATGCTCAAAAAATGGATGGAAGTTGCAATCGGAAAAAAAACAATAGATTAGCTTGCAATCGGAAAAAAAAAAAAAGATTAGGTTGCAAATTGAAAAAAGTCGATAGTTGGGGTTGTTTTTTGCATTTAACCCTATAATTTTCGATAACATAATATGCTAGTGTATCTTAATTTGAAATATATAATTTCTTTAATATTTATGTTAATAGATTTATATATTTTTAAAAATGTATTTATATATATATTATTTTAAATAATTACATTTAATAATGTTACAAATTTAAAATACAAACAACAATATACAAATTTAAAACTATTATAGTTTATAATATAAGAATCAATAATAATAATAATAACAATAATAATAGTAATAATAAAAGATTATTATAATGGAAATTATGTTTAATATATTCAAAATTAAAAAAAATTGAAATATTATTTAAATAAATAAAATATTCAAAATTAAAAAAAATTGAAATATTATTTAAATAAATAAAATATTCAAAATTAAAAAAATTGAAATATTATTTAAATAAATATAAATATATAATACATAAAAAGTGTTTATATAAGAATCAAAAACTATTTTTAAATATCTACCCATCAACAATAAAAACATACAAAAACTACCAATAAAAATTATAAATGTAATGTAAATTACTTTTGTCAATGTTACTTGCAGTTAGTATTTAGGTCATGAAATGACTTAAAAAGGAAGAATTTTCTATTAGATATACAAATAACCTGGTAGGAAAGATTTATTTAATTATTTTTCATTTTCTAAAAATACATTTTTACATGACATGATATGTTTTTCCCAAAAGTGATACTTTTGTAATTTTGTCAAATTTCATATTATTATATTAGTATACATTATTTTGAAATTATAAATTAGTAGTGATTTACCCTTTTTCATCGTGGAGGTGGGAGAAGAAATTTGTTCCTCCGATTCCCGATTTTCGTTTGTTTTATAAGTTACAACTGCTAGTTTTCATTCCTTCCTATTTGTTGGTCCCAAGTGGTTCAGAAGAAGTGAATGAACTTCTATCGATTTTGATTCTCAAAGACTTTATGAGTTTTCTACACCGTATTCTATCGTAGTATTCTATCGTAGAATGCAATACTAAATGCAGAATAGTAAGTTGGGCCGAAAGGCTATTTAGCTTTTTGTATTAAAGTTCTGTATGCAGCGGAAATAATATGATAAGAGTTTCTTTTGAAAACATTTTCTCAAATATGCGCTTTGCAACAGTTTGAATGCAGAATAATAGAATATAAAATGCAGCACAGATAAGGATGAGAATAGAAAATAAACATAGAAGACTTATAGTGGTTCGAAGGTGGTGTAACCCTTCTACGTCCACTCTACTCCTACTACGAGGATCCTACAAACAATTAATATCTAGTTTTCACCTACAAGGATTCTGCTTACAAACAGATTACACGAATCCTTAGGCTGACCCACACAGGATTCTACTAACTCATACAGAGTTACTGTCTTAACAAAAAGACAAACACTCAGCAAGGATTTAAATCTCATTAACTGAGGACACCACTAAAACAACTTAAGCACACAACACAGAAGTTAAAAGTATATAAGATTATCTTCAACTGGTGCTTAAAACAACTTTGATAACTCTGGAGCTTGAAGACTCGAATGCTTGATTCAGTTGATTGTTTCACAAGGAGGTTGAGTGACTGAAAACTTGGAGAGTGAGAAGCTTGAGAACTTGCTTTTGCGGGAGTGAATTTGAGAATCAATATTTCAATGGTTTCTTGAGTCAGCTCTTCCTCTATTTATAAATGTAAGAAATTTGCTCGTTGAAGAGTGACACACTTCATTTGAGTTTGAATTTCTCCTTATCGTCCTTGATCTTGCATTCAATTTCTCTTAAATTTGAGGATGAATTCTTTGTCTTATTATGCAACTCATTTAATGCGGTTGTCCTCCAATTCAAGATTGTTGCAGTCTGTCGGTCCACGTATTGTTAGGACACTAGTTCTTCGTACAGTTTGATCACTTGTCTCTACTGGCTATATTTGACAAGATATATTCTCGTATAACAGTGATCTTCCTTGTACAAAATTGTTGTATGTGTTGTCTCTTCCTACTTTTAGACTTCTTTCTGTACCAAAATGCTGTGCCAGCTTACTATAACACCCCAAATCAATTAGCTAATATATATATATATATATATATATATATATATATTTCTAATTAATTAACTAAGCCTAATAATTAATTAGTTTAGCTAAGTTTTAATTAAGTGATAATTTTAATTAAGCTAAAAAGTAAATAATTCGGGGATAATCTTAATTAAGCTAAGATTTAATTAAGTGATAATCTTAATTAAATTAAGAATTAATTAATTAAAGCCTAAGTAATTAATTAAGTATAAGAAATAGATTAATTAGAACAACAAGGCTAGTCATCACAAGCCTCTCGCCACCTGCCATCCCACGCCACCTCACTCTTCCTCTCACCCCAAACATGCCACACATTCTCTAAACTAGCCTAGGTAGGAAAACAAAAGGAGAGGAAATAACAAGAGAAAGCAAGAAAGAATACAGTAGACACGCACAACTTCTCCTTTCTCCAGCTTTCTCTCTCTTGTTTCTCCCTTTCGTGATCTCTCTTTCTCCACCAAAAAAATTTAACAGCATTTCGTGGTGACTCATCTTAGCTAAGTAGGAAAGGAAAAGCAAGAAAGAGCAAGGATAGTACACACATAGCATCTCCCTATCGATCCCTCTCTCAATCCCTCTCACGAATTCTGCTCTATGTGTGTTTTGCTGGTTGGGTGCATATGTGATGGCTGGAGTTTTTTTGGGTGTGCGTCGGGGGCGACGGGAGTGCAGGGGGCACTGGGGCGCACTGCAGGTGGGCGTCGGGTGTGCTGGTGGGCGTCAGGTGGCGTGCAGGCGGGCTGGTGTGCGTGCAGGTGAGCGCTGGGGGCGGCATCAGGGCGTGCCGAGTCTGCGCTGGGGCTGGCCGATGGACGCTCTTCGTGCTGTTTTTGGCTGCGTTGTGGGTCGTCTAGATAGGTGGAAGTCTGGTGGTCAGTCGGGTGTGAGTCGCCGGTGACGCGAGTCGCCGGAGTCGGTGGTAGCAGCCACGAAAAGGAGCTGGTCGCAGCAGATTTTGGTAATCGGGCCTGCGCCGAAGACTGCGTGCAGGTAGCGTTCGACACGCCGTTTCAGGAACTTACGAGGATGAGACCGGAAACCTATTTTTATGGCATATACTAGGGTGTATAGGGAAGGTTTCCACCAAGTTTGGTGGCCATTCGAGGTCGGACGACTGAGGAATAATTTTACGAAGTCAGGGCTGCGTTTCTGCACCCGAACCGTAAATAGTCACAGAGCAGAAGGTCTTAACGAAAGAGTTTCCTAAAACTGTTCGTATGGGATATTCTTCAATGTGTCGAGAGCAATCCTACCAAGTTTCACCTTAAGACGAGTCCGTTTGTGGGGTCTAAGATGCATCGGGGCACAGAGTGGCAGCGCAGTATACAACGGTCAATTTTCAGCCTATTGCAAGGGCAATTCCCAGATAATCAAAAATCGGATGGGCTTGAGATTTCATGGAGTTAATATTCAGACCGAGAACTTCACTACGGGCTTTCTGGATCACAATTCGAAGCTCAGACAAGGAAGATACGCAACGACGACTAAAATGTTGCGAGACGACGATAAATTAAAAATGTCGGTTTTCCTTCCAATTGGAAACGCAGACGAAGGACCCCGTTAATTCTTCGAAACATAGTAGTTCTTCCAAGAGACTACTTGATTGAGGTGAAGGAAATGACCTAGGATTTAAAGAGTCGAGCTTCATGAGGGCTACCACCGAACAAGGTGGGGGTAATTTCTATATTTCCATGTTTAAGTTTCTAAGTGAATATAAGGTGGGGGTAAATTACTTGCTTCCATGTTTATGTTTCCTTGTGAGTTAACGTGAAGTTATATGCCTACGTGAAACATATATGATTACTCTGTGAACGTTGCATTATATGCATTAATACGTGACGAGAACAAATGTGTGTTAATTACAAAGCAAATGAGGTTGCGATGGTAATGTAAGAATATTGAGGTTCATTGATTTGAATGTTGAGGTTATTAAGGTCTAAATACGTCAGACTTAAAGACTCTGAAATACGCCGGACTTAAAAGGATCTGGAATACACTGGGCTTAAAGACCCAAGAGGGGTATTGATTAAACCTCTAATTCATGTGCAATGCTTCTTTCTTTCTGAATGTTGACTATTATGTCTTTAGTTCCAAGTGAGTTTGATGTGAAATTATGTGCCTATGTGAAACGTATGTGGTTATTGAAGTAAAGTTATGTGCTTATGTGGAACATGTGGTTATTGAAAGGAAATTATATGTTTACGTGGAACGTATATGATTATTCTATGAAGATGACATTTTATGCTTTACCACAAAGTGCGAACGAAGATGCATTATTTGCAAAGTGAATGAACATGTTTATATTGATGAAATGTTTGCAAGTGGCTAACGAACCACATGTTTGTAAGTGACTAATGAACCACACTAAAACGACTAAAGAACCGCATGTTTGCAAGTGGCTAAAGAACCGCATGTTTGCAAGTGGCTAATGAACCACATTAAAGCGGCTAAAGAACCGCATGTTTACAAGTGGCTAATGAACTACATGTTTGCAAGTGACTAAAGAACCACATTAAAACGACTAAAGAACCGCATGTTTGCAAGTATGTGGCTAAAGAACCACAAAAGAAGCGGTTAAAGAACGCATGTTTGCAAGTGGCTAAAGAACCACAAAAATGTTTTCACGGCGGCTCAGAACCGTATTTTCAAAGGCGGCCTCAAAACTGCATTTATGTGCTATTGAGTGATATGTTTATGTTTGTTAAATATGAAAATATGGTGGTAAGTTCCGCAAGATGTAAAATTGGCGGCTAAGTTCCGCAAGACGTATTTGGTGGCAAGTTCCGCAAGACAAAAACGTTTTCACGGCGGCTCAGAACCGTAAAGTTTTCCAAGGCGGCTCAGACCCGCAACTATGTGTTTGATGAATTATATGTCTATGTTTCATATTATGTTTTAACTGCTCACAAGTCCCACCCCACTAAGTGTTTTCATGCACTCACCCCTTTATGTCAAAAATGTTTTCAACTTAAGGAAACCTTGAGCGTGGTGTGCAAGCAGTGGATGCTGGTAGCTAATGTTTTAAAGATTACGAAAGAGTTTTACTGGATTTGAAAGAGGTGTTATATTATTTAATTGTATAGAAAGTACTCTTGAAACTTTTTTGGAAAAAACTTAGTTTGTAAAGTTGTACAGTTTTAGCTGTATGATTATAAAGGAAAAAAAAATATTTTTCTTCCATTGTGTATGATTCACATTTTATAAAATAGGAACGTTCAAACTGACTTATCTTCATTGCAAATTTAAATTACGTTGAAAATAAATGTTTTATCAAGTATCTGGATGCCCAAATGAAAATTTATTAAACTCTGATATTCTACAGTAATTTACAAGAACGGGGCGTTACACTTACTGCAACCTGAAACTGCAGAGAACTTTTTGTTCGCCTTATAGTTTTCCTATTTGCTGCTTGTTGTATCTGCTGCTTACTGTATGCAGAATTCGATAATGTTTCTTTCCTGAATCCGACTGCTACCAGGAACCTTTTTCTTACTGATTTATGAATTTCTCTATTCTTCACCTTAAACTTTTAACAATCGAAAACTAATCTAAGTTTTCATTTAAACAATACTATTTTGTCTCATCAAAATCTAAATATAAATTTCCTAACACCATTAATCTCTTTAGCCCTCATAATTCAGCTATTCATACATAAACAATTAATATCATATTATCTATTTTATTTATCGTTTCAAGATTGTTTTACACAAATTAATGAAACATTTAATAGTTATTATTACATGTATACAAAATGAGGAAACGATAACAATACCTGGATTTATAATACTAAATGATTTTTCACCAACAATCACGTACAATATATAAGATAAGGGTAAAATTAGGGATATAAATGAGCCAAACCGAGCCAAATATCTCCAGGCTCGAGTTTGGCTTGAGTTTGATTCAAACTTTAAAAGTGGAGTTTGAGCTCAATTCGACTTAAAAATCTTGAGTTTGCTATTTGTTCGAGTTCGGCATGAACAAAGTTCGTTAACAAATTAAACGAATTCAACTAAAAAAAACTTGTTAATAGGGTAAACGATTTCAGTTTGAGTTCGACTTGAAAAAAGTTCGTCAACAAGTTCATGTTGAGCTAAAACACAAGCTCGAATGAGTTCGAATGGGCTTGAATATATAATATATATTTACGAACTATGTAAATGAACTCTAAACGAATAGGCTCGTAAACATACTAATGAACCTATTCTGGTACCTTTTAAACAAACATGTTTGTGATCATACGAGCTGAGTATTTCTAGACTCGAGTTCGACTTGTAAAAATTAAAAAAACAATTTCTAACGAATATTAAACTAACACCTAAATAGTTTGTGAATGGCTTGTTTCGTTTACATCCCTCAACAAAATTGACTTGAAAAAATTCAAGCTCGACTCGAAGTTAATTGAGTTGAGTTTGAGTTCAACAATATCAAACTTAACAGTTATATAGACCTTTATCAAACTAATAAATCTTACTGTTAATATATTTTAGTTATAGACATATACTTTTACATATATAATAAATCGAGTAGGGACTTACCCAATATATTTAGTTTAATTACAATAAGCATTATATTACCCAATATATTTAGTTTATTAATGCAAAAACTTATGTACCCGAAGGTATGGATCCTCCGATGCAGGTGCGTGGATTGCCTCCATGTGCCCCCACGCACCGCCTACATAATAGTTGGTATGTGCCCATATACCACCAGATCTGCATAATTCATTCAACCAAGGTATTAGTTATATACTTATAATGTATTAGTTACATATTCATAAGATATTACTTGTATTTTATTGTTCAGTGAAATGTATTAATTGTATGCTCATAAGGTATTACTTGTTATATGTAGAGGTATTACTTGTTTATCACAAAGGTCTAAATGTATTACTTATATATCTAAAAGGTATTATTTTGTCTATTCATAATGCATTAGTTGCATACTCATAAAGTAGACTTAAGATATTAGTTATTTTCTTAGTAAAAGATATTACTTAAGGTATTACTTGTTTCATGTAAAAGTATTAATCGTATAACTTAAAGGTACTACTCATTTACTCAAAAGTATCAGTGTATTGTAGAGCGTACGTTTAAAATCTTAAAATTTATTTTAAGAGTTATTGAATGTAACGTATTACTTATATAACTTAAAATCTCAATTACGCGATTTCCATCATTTTCTTCCTCAAATTTTCTTCAAATCATCTTTTTCCTCAAAACTTCTGCAAATAATCTTAAAGAACTCAATATTCACCTTACTTTCAAGGTAAAAATTATCGAATTTTCATATATAATCAACCACAAACACATTCTTAAAGAACTCAATCTTCATGCGAAATGAAAAAAAAATCATATTTTAATTGTTCAACAACGAAATTCAGCATCTCCTTAACATCAATACGATGATAATCAAATTGTGCGAAGAAGAAAATAAGGGAAGAAGAAGAGAAAAAAGAAATCACATCCATTAAACCATGAAGTCAAAGAAGAAGGAGATGGAGATAGAAAATAAGAAAACCATATGAAGAACATTGAGGAGAATATGAAAAAGAAGAAGATGATGAAGAAGAATGAGAAGAAAAGAGTGCAACGCAAGGAAGAAAAGAAAAGAGAATGAAGCACTTAACAAAAATTAGGATTTGAGGAAGAAGAAGGTAAGAAGATGAGAGGCTCCATTGGTGAGAAGACACGACAACAACAAAAAAATAAATAAAAAATATATTGACCCATTTTTCTAATTGGGTCAAGTTGGGGCGGGTTGGAGGCACGGATCTAAGATTCGTGTAATGATACATACATATCACTCTTAGTTTAATTACAATAAGCATTATAATATTTGCCTGAGTAATTGAGTGAAATATGAATTTATGAGTTTGATATCAAATCAAATTCAATGACAAAATCAAGTTCAATCAAACTCCAACTGGATAGTATATACATGGGATCAGCCTAACTTGATTGTGCCTCCAAATTTGGCAAAACAATTTTCCAGGACTTTCTTCCTTCCCCCTGTTTAAATGTGTAATGTTTGGTCCCTCTAATTGTTGGTTTATTTGGGCCTAAAACTTTATACTATTTTACAACATTGATGATAAGCATTCATGGTTTATGAATTTCTGGCCCACATGTCTTCTAAATCTCTATCATGATGTTTATGCTAATCATAAAAAGTTATATAAGTCCGTCTCATGATAGTTATCATGAAAGAAATCCTCATTAATCATAAATAAAATCAATTTTTACAAATTCATATTTATTTTGTGAAATATGAATTATAAATTGAACTATCTCACATAACTAGATCTGTGAACGGTCTTACCTAAAATTTAGTCTATGCTAATTAAGACTCTCTCTAATAATAATAATAATAATAATAATAATAATAATAATAATGGATAATCAGTGGAAAAACCCATGGACAATAATAATAATAATAATAATAATAATAATAAAACTTTTTATTCACATATCTTCATGATATATTCAAGGATGAAAATATTGCGAAATATCGCGGATACGGATATTGCGATATGGATATTGGGTGTTAATGTATTTCTTCCTGGGTATCGCGGATATATCGCAATCGATATCGATATCGGTTCAGTGTAGTACAAAATTGGATGGAAATCGGGAAATATCGCGGATATATCGCAAATTATCGCATATATATCAAAATTCGCAATTTTGATTCAAAAAAATTGAAACATGTGATTTTTTTTTACTTTGTATTATGCATTTTGTTTGATAGTAGAAAAAATATATTCTCTTATCACATCAATCTTTCTTTTTTTCATTTTAGTTGATAAAAATAACATTTTATTGGTATATTGTAAATTGATATGCTTAATTGGGCTAATAATGTATATGTTGGGTGAAGCATTAATAGTTAACTTTTAGAAGTTTATTATAAAATAATAATTTTACAATTAATTATGTTAAGGTCATAATGGCGCTTTTTAAATAAGTGTACTTATTCAAAAAAAATTACTTAAAATTTTAGAAAAATGTTTTACATTTTCCTTAATTTAAAAAGGTTTTTTAGAAATTTCCTTATGTTAAAATAATTGTTAACAATTTTTTTTGAAACTATATTGATAAAAAGAAAATCTTTACAACCCTGACCATATTAATATATATATATATATATATATATATATATATATATATATATATATCTTGTCTTTGTATCTTTGAATTTAAGAAATATAAGAAAGTTGACAACACACGTCATTGGGTAATTGAAAATCTGAAGAAAAAAAAAATTTGTTTGATAATTGAAAACATGACTTTTATATATCATGGCATAAAATATTGAATTAAAATATAATTCAAAACATGCATCTTAGCATATATAAATTTAACCAACATTTTATAAAATTGAAAATATATTTGGTGCTACACAAATATAACATTAGATAGAGACTACAATTTGGGGCTTACTAATTTTAATTAAATTTTATAAATTGTGGCTTAATTACTTACAATTAAGTCTTACACTCATAGACACTGCACAAATATAACACTAGTTAGGGACTATAATTTGGGCTTACTTTGAATTAAATTTTATAAATTGTGGCTTAATTACTTCCAATTAAGTTTTACATTGAGGCTACGATTAGGGAATTCTGAGATGTGAAGAAATGTTTATATATGTTTGTTCCAACATTAATCGAAATGTTGTAATTTGAGATTTCAAATTTCAAAAATCAAAGAGATCAAGAAACTTATGAATGACATGTGCATAACTATATCCATGAGTACTCTAATGTGATGAGTTGTATCAGTACTGTCTGGACAAAGATGACATTACATCTACTATATTTGAACCTCATAGGTCATATTTTTTGTTCTAGTGTATTGTATCATGTAATTTTAGTAATTTTGTATTGTATTATGTAATATATTGTCAGTTTTTTACTATTCAGTACAGTATTTATAAAGTTTATTATCTATATGTTAGTTTTAAATATATTATTTTATTATGATTTTGGGTGGAATATATGTGTAATGATGTGTTAAAATAATCCCTAAAATTTCATATTAAATTTCCAAAAATTTAATAAGATATCCGTCACTTTTTCAAATTTTTTGCGATATCGATATATCTGTAAAATTAAGGTTGCGATATCGATATTTTCATCCTTAGATATATTTACTTAACATTTCAAATAGCAGTGGTCCTTGAAATCGATAGAGTTGGTGGACATATATTTTTTCCCAAACTTTCTGTAAGACATCGATATCAAATAGTTGGCATTGTAATTTGATGAAAATTAGTGATATGTTGCTAAACATAAAGTGTCTAAAGGTGATTAGAGGTGATCAACCGATTTCAAAACTCGGAATCGGACCGGTTCTGAATCAGGTGTCAACGGTTTGGTGAATCATTGACCCGATTTCGGCTCGAATTTAAATCATGAACTGAGGTTCAATGGTTCGGTTTTGATTCGGCCTATTTTTGAACCGGCGAACCGGCGGTTGGTTAAACCGATGGTTTGCCTATTTTATTTTTTATTTTTTAAAAAAATTGCATTGTGCCACGTGTATGAATGAGATGATAGAGCCGTTGATGATCAACTACTCTGATTTACTAGCCATTGAGAAAATTGGCGGTTCGAACCGCCGGTTCGATATTTGAATTTCATCAACGGTCGTGATTAAACAACCGTTGATGATGGACGGCTGTGATCCTTCAAACCGCCGGTTCAACCGTGCCAATTTTTTTTTTATTTTGATTGAAATCTATAAATACCCCTCATTTTATTTGTGATTTGCACACAAATTTCACCATTCTTGATGCAATCTCTCTCACAATTCAACTCTCTCAAGCTCACACTTTTCATCTTTGATCAACTTTCAATTCATTTTTTTTTCTTCAATTCTATTTCATTTCTATTCAAAAAAATATATCCAGAAGAGGTTCTTCTTCTGCTGGTTCATCTCATGGAAAATGAAAGAGTCCTATATCAATGCCACCACCACAATCTTTGCATGATGATGATGATTATATTGAGTATTTTTCTCAATATAATCAAGATGATTTGGAGGCCACGTTAGGCCCTAATACCGCCGCCGCCTTTGCCGAATAAGAAGAGAAGGTGCCTAGGAGAGAAACACAAGAAAATGACAATACAACACGCATCACTAATCCTAGAGCACCTTCTATGCTTTGAACTAATATTTTCTCCTTTCATTTTAAGAAGGAGAAAGTACCGAATAGCAACGTTGATTACACAATCACTTGCAACCATTGTACAACAATGTACAAATTCAAGCATGGAGGGAGTTATGGGACATTCAACAATCATGTGTCGAAAAAGAATCCCGACAAGATGGACATTGATCGATCTCAAACACAACTTCGGGATATACCGCTTCTTCTCAAGGTGGAGGTATGGATTCTCTTACTTTTAAATTTAGTCAATTGAACCATAGGAGAGATGTAGTCGAATTAATTGTCAAAAACATCTTCCATTTCAATTTCCTTGTGATGATAGTTTTGAAAAATATACTAGCACTTACTTACAACATAGTAGGAGAAAAATATCTAAAAACACTGTTACACGGGGTATAGAAAAAATAGTGGGAGAGTATAAATTTAAATTAATTGAAAATTTTAAAATTTTAAAACAAAAACTTTCTATATGTAATGATATTTGGAAGGACCCTTATTAGATGCATGATTATATGAGTATTACTTGTCATTGGATAGATGATGCATGGAACATACAAAAACATTTAATTGCATATATTGATTTTGATGAAAAACATTCGGCTATACACATTGCACAAAAAATTACACATGTTTTAAATGATTATGGTATACTACAAAAAATATTTTCCATTGGATTTGATAATGCTAGTGGTAATACGGCTAGTTTACCTTCACTTATTGAGTTTTGTAGATCTCCAATTCAAGGTAAATTTTTCCATATTTGTTGTATGTGTCATTGTTTAAACTTATGTGTTCAAGATGGCTTAGAATCATTACACGATAATATTAAACCTATTAAAGAGACAATTTATGAAATTGCTAGATCTATGACATATCATATAAAATGGGCTAAGTTTTGTAAGAAAAACGGAATAAAAGTTAAAAAATTTGTAGTCGATATGCAACATCGTTGGAATTCTACATATTACATGCTTCAAGATTCTTATGATTATAGACACATACTTTGTGAATTTTATCAAGAAAATCCATATGATAACATTGTTTTATTTGAAAATTCATGGGATGCATGTCTTAATTTGATTCAACTTTTAAAAAATTTTGAAGAAGCAACAAGAGAATTATCCGGTTGTTATTATCCTACTTCTCCATTATCCGGTTGTAGAACATGCATTTAGCAAATGAGGTCATATGTTGAATGCAAGAAAATCAAAATTGATGAAAGAGAATGTACAAAATATAACTCTTCTTGAAGATTAGGTGAGAGCAAATAACCGTCAACAACATCTTGATTTCTCCTATTTAGACAACGATGGAGATGACACGTATGGATACGATTCAAATACATCCTCCTTCGCGGGAACCAATATTGACGAATGAAGGTAAGTTTAGGTAAGAGAACTACGTGAGTTTTGATTCATTCATTTTGACAAGGATATGTAGGCAATTTCACTTCCAAACTTAGAATGAAACTTAAGCTCTTTCAAATTTTTTTTCAAGTGTCAATTTATTTTATAGAGTAAACTACTTTTTTCGCCCATTATATTTGCCGTTTCGCAGTTTTGCCCTTTTTGATTTCGGGCTTGCAATTTAGAACTTTCTGTTTTACAGGCTGACAATTTAAGACTTTATTTTTTATCAATGGCAATGTAGGATTTTATGTTTTCAAAATTAGCAATTATTGCCCAATTTCAGCCCGAATTGTTTATTTGGGCTGAAATTACACGTTTTTCGGGCTTAATTTGATGAGGTGGCGAGTGATTATCTAACGTGGAATTTTGCAATTAATTGTCAGGTGCCATGTGTATTTTAAGTGGACCCCACTACCTAATTCAAAATTAATTTTAAAAAAAAGAAAAAAAACTCGTTTCTCTCTCTCTCTCTCTCTTCAAATTCAGGCCATTCGGCCACCGATCAGAGCGATTCTTATGCCTATCTTGAAGTTCTCGCCGAGCTCGTCATGAATCCGAGCTCGGATCAGCCATCCGACGACGCCTCCGCCGGCAATAGGCCGGAGAAGTCGTGGCCGTTTCTCTCTCTAAAACCCGTTTCTCTCTCTCTTCTAATTCAAGCCATTCGGCCATCGATCGGAGCGATTCTTGTGCCTATCTTGAAGTTCTCGTTGAGCCCGTCATGAATCCGGGCTCGGATCAGCCATCCGACGCCGCCTCCGCCGGCAATCGGCCGGAGAAGTCACAGACGTTTCTCTCTCTAAAACCCATTTCTCTCTCTTTTCAAATTCAGGCCATCCGGCCACCGATCGGAATGATTCTTGTGCCTATCTTGAAGTTCTCGCCGAGCCCGTCATGAATCCGGGCTCGGATCGTCGATCGGACATCATCTCCGCCGACAACGGCCGATCAAACTTTCGGCCTTTCCCTCTCTCTCTTCGATCCCACTATTAAGTATACTTGTGAAAAAAAATATCGAAGGAAATCCACGTCAACAAATTAGAAGTCATGTAAGCAATTTCAGCCCGAAATCACCGGTCACGTGCAAAAAACGTGCGATTTCAGCCCAATTAATCGATTCGGGCCGAAATTGGGCAGTAATTGCAAAATTTTAAAAAATAATGTCCTAAAATGCAAGCCCGAATTCAAAAAGGGCAAAACTGCGAAACGGCAAACATAATGGGCGAAAAAAGTAGTTTACTCTATTTTATACAAAGATGAAAAAGTTTTAATTTTTTAATTTCAAGTCTTCAATAATGTAGTATGATTCATCATTCATGATTGTAATATATTGAGTTATAATATTTATTTAATTCATAATTGTAATTTTCACTCATTTGAATCTTGTAGACTCAAGTTGTATTATGTTTTATTGTAATTTTTTTTAAATCTTAAGTTGTAATATTGTACTTGTACTTGTAATGATTGTATTTTATTTCATATATAAATTGTATTTTATTAATTTAAAAATTACTTTACTTAGTTCAGACTTAAGAATTTATTAGAAATCTAAAATTATTGTACAAAAATTTAATAATGCAAAAAATAAAAATAAATAAAAATTCTGCCTGGCCCGTGTCCCCAGCGCCCAGTTGGGTCACCTAAAACAAAACGTTTGGCCCAAGTGGTGCAACAAATTAAAAAAAACAAAACTGGTTGAATCGTCGGTTCCAGTTGAACCTGGGGTTTTCGAACCAGAATCGAAACCGACAGCCCGCCGGTTCGGTTCCGATTCCAACTCTACTGGTTCTCCGAACCGCCGGTTCGGAACCAAAACCGACGGTCCAAACCAGTCGAGCACCTCTAAAGGTAATTTGATTTAAGAAGATATATGTTTTAAATAATTCTAAATTAAGCGAATTTTAATTTTCGTACAGTCACTCAATTTAAAATGAGAGTATTGTTTACAAATCAATAATAACTCATCTAAACAAATTGTAATGAATTTATCTTTTATGTTCTCCAAATTACATAATCTTATATTATAAACAATGTTTCATCTTTTTTTAACAAAATACCATCTTACACCACATATTTATAATATCAGTTAAATAACATCACAAATATACTAATAACATACATTGAGAGTAATATATATATATATATATATATATATATATATATATAAAAGTAAGAATAATCCAACATAGAAATCATTCAGTCCAAGATGTTGAGTTAGGAATAGTTGGTATCCCGTGACTAACACTTTCTTTTTTTTGATGTCTTTCATTTTCCATGGATTTGATTTGACTACTACTCTATATTCTATCTATTTTGATAGTACTTTCAACTCACATGTTGCTACATATATAAACAACCAAAAAATTTAATTCCATCACTGACTAATTTCATACTTAGATGTACAAATTGGAATATTCTTGCATGAATTGTAGGGTTACTTGAATCGAGTACATTTGAACGCAATTATATTTCACAAAAACTTATATACACATTGTGCACCAGTTCTGACCCGGCCCGTCACGCGCTCTGACGCACCTGCACGCGCCTCTAGGTAGCGGACAAAATCCGCCCAAACATGCTCCCAGGTGTCTGACCTTTATGTTATGTTAATCATAGCTTTTAGTAGTGTTAGACATACCTTTTTATGTTATGTTAACTATACTTTTTAGTTGTGTTAGATAGACATTTTAGTTATGTTAGTCATATCTTTTAGTTATGTTAGACATACCTTTTGTAAGGTTAGCTGTACATTTAAACTAACATATTAATATCTTTCATACATTTTAGTTATATTAGGCATACATTTAGTTATGTTAGTCATACATTTTAATTATGTTAGTTGTACCTTTATATATATATATATATATATTACATAAATGTATGTTTATGTTGATATAAATGTATAAATAATCTCATATAAATGTATGAGTAATATCACATAAATGTAAATATGTACAACTTGTGCCAAATTAAGGTTTATTGTGCCGAAATTAGGGTTTAGGGTTTAGGGTTAAAGTATGAAATTTGGAAATAAGGGTATCACTAATATAACATAAATGTATGATTAATATAATATAAATGTATGTTTAACACAACATAAAGGTTAGAGCCAAAAAAGAAAAAGAAAATACACATAAATAAAAGAAGAAAATGCGCAGATTTGGGTTAAATTCAGTCTGACCCGACCCGAGTGCATGGATCTAAGATCTATGCACTAGTTGCACACCAGTCCAACTCATTATATTTTTATGAAGTACTTAATGTAAATCTTCAGGCTTCAAGATCCAACTACCCTTCTGAATCAAGTATCAACTAATTATAAATTTAAGCAAAAAGCTGTAGATTCAAAGAAATATAGATTTGGCGATGAAATATTTATGTGTATGAAAGATTTTAGATTTAATAGTTGTACAAGATCTACTTTTGATCATTACTCCAACAAAATTACCTACCGATCTCGTTAAAAAAACATCATTAATTTCCTTATACCTCTTTACAAAAAGGCAAAAACTTTTGTGCACAAGGTGCACGGATCCAAATCTGTGCACAACAATACTGTTATATTATATGAAGTAATACTGTTATATTATATGAGTGATACTGTTAATATGAAGTAATACTGTTATATTATATGAGTGATACTGTTATATTATATGAAGTAATACTGTTATATTATATGAAGTGATACTGTTATATTAATATAACAGTATCACTTCATATAATATAACAGTATTGTTGCACCTTGTGCACAGGAGTGTCACTCTTACAAAAATGAGTCTAACTTTATAAGAAAACAAATGCAAATAAAATATTATGATCAAAACGATTTTAAGCTTCATTTGCATAGAAAATTTTGAAATACATGATTTGGAAAAAAATGGATATCAAAACCAGTCAAGTCAGTGTGGATATTTAAAATACACTCATATTATTAAAAAATTTAATGCAAAATACATGTGATGAATTTCAAATTCATATATATATATATATATTCAAACATCACCATTAGAGCTGTCAAAATGGGCTGGGTCCGTTGGGCCAGCCCGCACCGCACCGCCAAAAGGGAGGGTTGGGCCAAACATTTAGGAGCCCGCCAAAAGGCGGGCCTCGGCGGGCGAGCTTTTGGCGGGCTAGCCCGCGAGCCAAGTGGGTTGGCCCACCTTAAATTTTTTTTTTTTTTTTTTACATATGTATGAAATATGTATAATAATGACACAAATTACCATCTAATGCAAAGTAATGATGTTTAATATATTAAATTTGGTCACTTATTTATATTAATGAAAGAATTTTTAAAAAAAATTCTATTTTTTATAATGTTTTTTTTGTATTTTACATGTAATCAATGCATATAAGGTTGAGTAAAAGGTAAAAAATATTATAAATATTATCTTTATTCTTTTAGAAAAGAAAAAAAATTAAAAACAAAAAAAGAAAAAAAAATTAAAAATTCAAGTGGGTTGGCCCACCCAACCCACGACCCACCGGTGGGTTGGGATTTGAAGGCCCGCCCCACCAAAGGGTGGGTCAAGGTGGGTTGTGGGTCAGCCCGTTTCGACAGCTCTAATCACCATTAATGAATTTACTACTATGATCATCTAAATGAAATCCGTGACCATTCGGTGCATTATATTTTTGTGTACGGTTCGTCATAATTGACATGTTTGTATAATTGAGTTGGATTGGTTGGTTCAATTGAGAATTGCTGGTCAATCAAATCATCAAAAGAAAACTGATAACTTCATCATGAAGCCAAAATACTTTAAAAAAATAGTGTATTTTTGTTGTATTTTATTTCAGAAAAAGATAATATTCAGTATTTCAATACTTTTGAAGGAACGAGAACTTTCTTTCAAATTACAGAAGAAGAAACAATTAGAAAATGTTTCTTTACTAATTTTAAGGACGGGTTAAAATACAATTTTTTTTTTATTTTTGTAAAAAAAAAAGTATAAAGAAATGATAACACTTTTTATTCACTTGTTGCATGGATCTTAGATCCATCCACCCGAGTCGACTCGACCTGACATATGCAAATATTTGCCGCTAGATCCGCACACAAACTCACTCAAACTCGCTCCAGGTGTTATACCTTTATGTTATATTAGTCATACCGTTTAGAATTTTTAGTTGCACCTCAATATTTTTTTAAACAAACATTAATAGCATTCATACATTTTAGTTATATTAATTATATCTTTTAGTTATGTTAGATGTATCTTTAAATATTACAGAAATGTATGCTTATGTTAATATAAAAATATAAGTAATATCACATAAAGGTATATATGTACAAATTTTGCGAAATTGATTTTTTTTTAAAATTAAAATATTAAATAAATGTAGGACTAATATAATATAACTATATAACTAATATAATATAAAGGTTAGCAGTTTTTTTAAAGTTAAAATATTACATAAATGGTATGATATCTATATCTATATCTATATCTATATCTATATCTATATAATAACAATTACCACGTCAAAATAAAAATGCTAAAATTTTCCTGCCAATTTTCACCTCCCAAAATTAGAAATACATATTATTTCATAATTTATAAATTATAAATTATAAATATTAATGTATTAAACATGATTTATATATATGGTAATAGTATCATCTATGATATTGACAAAAATTTGAAAAATTATAATCTATATATGGTATATGAATGTTAATATGATCTCATCTAATAAATTTTTAATTATTAATATAATCAAGATTAAAGATATGTTTGTTGGATAAATTAAAATAATATAATGATTGGATTTCAAGAATTATAGATCATCAAAGTAATTTTTTTATCTCTAATATTGTATCTCACACACATATATACCACCTCAATAAATACATAGTATTGCAGTGAGGGGGTCGAAGACGAAGACGTGAGTTATTAATCAAGCTAATCAATATAATAATACAACATAAATTAACTATTTTTATTTACTATATGCGAAACATGTATTGAAAAAGTATAATAAAATTCGCACAATTTTATTTGACAAATATGTCGTATACAATACTCCGATTTAATATATCTTCCATGTAAAAATAGTAATAATATAACATAGTGTTTACATAATTTAATTATATTAAGTATAAATTTATCATATAATCTTATAAATACTATATAATAATAAAATGATCATAATTTTAAAATATTTACCATTATCTATGCTATATTAATTCTTATTAAAAATCATAAAGATTTATAATATATCTTGAATATAATAAAACAATATTCATATGATATATTTTGGCATACAATAACATTTTGGAAGTATAAAATTTATGAATTCATATACTTTCTATTAAAATCTACAAATTGTATAAAAAATATCATTTATAAAAAATGATATAAAAATATTGCATTATATAAAAATTTCATTTAAATATTTTCTATTTCATATTGTTGAATTATATAAATAAAGCTTCATTATTAATCTTGAAGAATAGATAGCTGATGCTATTTAAAAGAGTGATAATATGTCGATGAAGAATTGTTTTCATATATATTTTAAATACTTTGACTTTTTTATTATGAAATTTTATTGTCATCTATATAAAAACAAATTAATCTCATTTCTATATTTTAAAGTAGAAATACAAATATTTATTACTTTATAATTTATAAATTGTAAATATTTAATTTTTCATAATTTATGTATATTCATGGTATGAAAATCATTTTGTATATATACGAAAATTGAGGAAAAAAATATGATCGTATTTGATACGTATAAAGTTAGCATGATTTGTGTAAACATGGTGATAATATCATGTCATGAAAAGTTGTGAATAAAAATGTGTACCTTAATCTAAATCATTTTAGATATCCACGAAAAATTTAGTAAAACAATATATCTTTTTTTTCCTGTACGAATAAATAATGTTTCCACCATAATTGAAAAGTAAATACAAATCTGAAATTTCATTATTATGGTAGCATGGAATTCATAATTATATGAACAATGATAAAATATCTTTAGTTTTTGTTGTAATATAGTTTCATGGTTTTATATTTATCAAATTTTGAAATGTTTACCATCCAATGTGATTTTTCTAATAGATAAATTTTGATTTCAAGGCATTTGGGAAAAAATTATATAGATTTTTTGATGGTATGTTAAATTTAGAAATTTTATTTTGGAGTAATATACAATAATATCAATATTTTAAGCTCATTATGAATAAGTTGTTGAACATATATTTGCACAAGGTTTTTCCAGGCTCAATTATGACAAAAAACAATTAGTAAAATAGTCAAACAACATATGATAAAAATAATAAATATTTAAAATTGATGAATTACATGGGAAGTAGATTAAATTGAAATAATTTTGAATAACTATATATATGATTTTTCATGATCATCATTTTTATATCAAAAAATTACTAACACTTGAAATTTATTCGTTATATCATATGGATACCAAATGAGGTTGAAATATTATCAAGACTTGATTAAAATACACAATAATATCACCATTTTATACTCATTATGAATAAGTTATTGAACATAAAATTGCATAATTTTTTTCAGGCCAATTGTGACAAAACAATTAGTAAAGTAGTTAGACAACGTATGATGAAAATAAAAAATATTTAAATTCGTAAATTATATGGGTAGTAGATTAAATTAAAATAATTTTGAAGAACTATATTATTTTAATGAACAACGTTATTATTTTATATGAAAAAATTAAGAACACTTCAAATTTATTTCTCCATATATCACACGAGTATACCAAATGAGATTGACATATTATGAGAACTTAATATATATTTTTTTTTTGTAAATTAACATTTTCACATCAAACTAGAAATATATAAATTTTATGGTCATGAGTCACACAGGTAATGAATCAGACTGAAATTCTCCCAAAAAATTATTACATTTTCATGTTTAGCATTTTCATATCAAAATATATAAATAGTAAAATTTATATGTCCGTGTAGAGGTGCCCACGGTTTTGAAAAAACCGGAACCGGTCGGTTCGAAACCGGGGGTCAACGGTTCGGGAAACCGTTCGGGAAACCGTTGACCGGTTTCAGTTCCAAACTGGAACCGTGAACCGGTTTCATCCGATTCGGTTCCGGTTCTGTATATTGGAAAACCCGCCGGTTCGGTTCCGGTTCGGTTCGGTTTCATCCGGTTCGGTTCCGGTTTCATCCGGTTCGAACCGTCGGTTTTCCGATTTTTTTTTTTTTGAAAAATTGTGAAACTGACACGTGTCGCTGGACTCCGGCGAAAACTAACCGTTGTGGCCGGAACCGTCGGTTAACCGGCGGTTCGCACGAATTTTTTTTTTTTTTTTTGAAAATGCCACGTGTTAGGTCCGGATCGCTCGAACAGATAAACCGACGGTTCGAACCGCCAGTTACTGTTTAACCGGCGGTTACAAACCGGAATCGGAACCGAACATACCCCGATTCGGTTCCGGTTAGCCCCTTCCCGATTGGCCAAACCGCCGGTTCGGAACCGAAACTGGCGGTTCAGTTAAATCGGACACCACTATGTCCGTGCATCGCACGAGACTTATATACTAGTTATTAATAAATTGAAGATATATTAATAAAATAGATCATATCTTTTACTAAATCGTAATATTATTTGATAATTAGAATTAACATTTATTGAATTTGAGAGATTATACTTTATATTATTGAATTCACAAATATTAATCAGTTTGGTACACGTTAGTTTAAAATACAGTACTTTGAAAATGGATCTTGCAAAAGCAATATTATCAAATTTTAGATATTTTATATATGGACATCATATCACATTAATGCTCTATACATGTACATTTACCCAAACATTTGATGCGTTTATATTCAATCAATAATATCGTGAGTTCTTCACAATTATCTTATATTATATTTTCAATCAATAATATTGTGATTTTTTCACAATTATTTTATACTAGATTTTCAATTCACGTAATTACCAAAAAAAAAAAAATCATGACTTTTTTTAAAAATTGTAAATTTAGATCAAAAAAATCATGATAATTACAAAAATATTCACGATATTTATTTATTATTGTAATTCAGACCACATTATATTTTTCGGCAACCAGAACCCACGTGTCCAGCAAACATGTCACGTCATATGTCATATTAGATGCCACGTCATTCCCAACAATAACAAATTTAAAGATCAAGTTACTAAACGAATTCATCATCTTTCTAAAAATTGTAATTTAATTCTAACGCTGCAATCATAATTAGCAAATCATTCATTCATCGCTGCAAAAAGAGCCACAAACAATCATTCATCGCTGCAATTCAAATTTATTATTTGGCATCTAAGTTCATGTGTTCAAATAAATTTTCATGTGAGATGTTACATAAACCGCACAATCTTAAAAAATAATTTATCTACATCAAAACAATGTAGTTTCAAGTTAATACTTGAATACTTGAAATTTTGAATAATCACAAAATAATTTATATATTTTTCATGATTAAGAAGTAAATACAAATCTGAAATTTAATTGTTAAGTTAGCATGAAGTTCATAATTATAGAAACAATGATAAAATATGTTACTTTATGTTGTAATAAAATTTTATGGTGTTAGAGTTATCAGATTTTAAACAAACATGATATTAGATGAATGAATGAGTTCAAGAAAAATGGGTTTTATTAGAGTACCATCATATATGGATGAGTTCAATGTTATAGGTCAAACAAACATGATATTAGATTCATTGTGCAATTTTAATCATTGAGTATATTTTGACTTTATCTTTGCTGACATCATGTTCAGAAAACTCGAGCTATCAATATAGAAATAAATCCTATTATTTATATTGTTTTAGTTGTCAAAAAAATCACAACTTTTACATTGATTTTAAATTTAGCCAGACATTTGAGTATTAAGAAAAATACATGATTTTTGGTAAATCATCGGACAATTTTTGAGTTTTAGTGTGCTGATCATGTGTTTGCATAATTTGACATGTCAATTACCAATATATAAAATAAATAATAAATTCATGTCTTATAAGAGAATACTGTAGTTTCTCCTTTAATATTGTTTTTACAAAACAATCTGATTCTCTCTCTTCTTTTTCCTCATGTCATGCATGCATATAAGGAAGTTAAATAGATGAAGATTAAGATACATAAAACAATTTAAGTAAATGGATGAATGAATGAGTTCAAGAAAAATGGTTTTATTTTTTGTAACCGAAAAACTGCCTGATGGTTCAAGTTGCATGAAGTATCAAAAGATATGTATTTTTTTTTTTATCAATACTCAAATGTTTGATTAATTTTTCAATTAAAGTAAATGTTGTGATTTTTTTATTTTTTATATTTGAATAAACTCATATAAATAAGATTTATTTTGATGTTGACAATGTTAAGTTGCCCAAAACAAAGATAAAGTGACAATCTACTCAATGATAGAATTCAGCAATGTATCTAATGTCATGTTTGTTTTTCAATTACCTAAAAGTTTGGTTAAAATTGCATTCAAAGTAAAAGTCGTGTTTTTTCAGCAACTAACCATATAAAATATTTTAATATCATAAAAAAAAAATCCATATAAAATATTGTGTTCTTTCCCTAAAGATTAATTTAAAATATTAACTTAAACACCTTTTATATTAACTTTTTTATTTATCTTTTACACATTTTTTTCTAAAGCTAAATTAAGTTTAAAATTCATGAAAATTATTTTCTATATTTTTGTTTAAAAACTATAAAAGATAAATTTTGATTTTGAGACATATAATAACAACTATATAAATTTATTTTAATGGTATGTTAAATTAAAAAAATGAGTAATATATATAATAATATCACCATTTTACACTCATTATGAATATGTTATTGAACATAAATTTGCATAAATTTTTTTCTAGACCAGTTGTAACAAGCAAAATTAGTAAAGTAGTCAAACAACGTAAGATGGATTCAAGAAATTAGAAATGTTTGAAATCGTAAATTATGTGGGTACTAGACTAAACTGAAATAACTTCAAAGAGTTATACTGTTTTTCATGATCAACATTTTCATATCCAAAGATGGTAACATTTGCAACTTATAATATGTCCATGCATCACATGACTACCAAATGAGATTGAAATATTATCAAGAACTTGATGTTTTTGTAAATTAACATTTTCACATCAAATTTAATATTATGTGCATCACACAAATAATAAATTAGATTCAACTTATTTTCAAGAAACTTATTATTTTTTGTGTTCAATATTTTAATATCAAAAATAATAAATCTATACTAGTTTATACATAAAAGTATGACTAATATAATATGAATTTATGATTAATATATTGTACAAAAGTCAAGACAAAAAAAAAAAAAAAAAGAAGCACGGATCCTAATCAATCTGAATCCTAATCCGAGTATATGTGCATCAAGTAGGTGCGCAGAAGACCAACTTAAAAAAACATTTATTTTAAGTACTAATTCTTTTGACACGTAATAGGTAATTATAAATTTTCACATAATTTTCTTTTTCATATATAGTTGGAAATATCAATAATTTATGTGTTTATTCTTAGATTAAAATGTTAAATAACAAAAATAGTTAAATTATCATTGAAGCTGCTTGATTCGAAGATGAGATTTGTTAATAACGAAGTGTTACTACTTTTTAGGAAACTGCGCTATGATTTGAGATGAGTGAAAATAAAAAGAATATCTATCTCAGTGGGATGTGAGGAGTTCTCACTTCGTTCCACATATACATACACACACACACATATATATATATATATATATATATATATATATATGTTTGACTTCTTTTTCGAATGTACCAAATACATAATTCATTTTTATATAAAATAATATTTATTTAACTTATTTACTAACTTAGTCTTGAAAATATAAAACTATTAAATATTTAATAATATATTAGAAAATATAGAACTCATTAATATGAGTTTAGTAAAAATTGATGATTTTTTTCAATAATGTTCTTCATCCTTGTAAACCATGAAGATTACACATGAAATATATATGTTTATAATTGATTGACACATATATCATATATGTGTGTGCACGTAAATGGAATATTTTTTACACAAAAAAAAAAGCCAAACAATATGAATATAATAAATATAAGGCAAAAACATCTGTGCACCTGGTGCACGGACCTTAGATCCGTGCACTCGGGTCGATCCAATCCGCCACGCGCTCGTACGCATTATCAGGTTGCGGACAAAATTCGCTCAAACATGCTCCAGGTGTCAGACATTTATATTATGTTAATTATACCTTTTAGTAATGTTAGTCATACTTTTTAGTTATGTTAGTCATACCTTTTGTAAGACTTTTTTTTAGACAAACATATTAACATTTCATTCATTTTAGTTATAACAGTCATACATTTTAGTTATGTTAGATGTACATTTTAGTTATATAGTTGTACCTTTATATATTATATAAAGATATGACAATGTTGATATAAAGATATAAGTAATATCACATAAAGTTATGCATATTATCACATAAATGTAAACATGTACAAATTGTGGCGAAATTAGGGTTTTTTTAGAGTTAAAAGTATTAAATAAACGTATGATATTTGGACATAAAAGTATAACTAATATAACATAAAAATATGACTAATATAATATAGAGGTATGACTAACATAACATAGATGTAAGGGCAGGAAAAAAATTAATAAAAGTACACGGATGCAGGTCAACCCACACCCGAACCCGACCCGAATGCATGTGTGCATCAGGTACACAAGAGTGCTACTCTAAATATAGAGAAACACTTTTGTGCCTTTACCTCTATGTTATGTTAGATCCAGATCCATATGTGTATATATATATATATATATATATATTTTTTTTTTTTTTCCCTAATTTTCTTCATCCTCTGCGTGTTTTTTCTCCTCCATCTACTGTATTTTTCTTCTCCTCCATCCTTCAGTCACGTTCTTTCTTCTCGACTTCTTCTCTCTTTTTTTCCTTTCTCCATCGATGCTCTTCCTTCTCCGTTTTTTTTTCTTCTTCTTTTTTGTTTTTTTTCTTTCTCCATTCTCTGTTCTTTCTTTCTATCAAATCCAAAAGACTCACTATTCTGATTCTCTGATAGGAAGGAGATGGCTTATCTGGCAGTGAAGAGCAGACGGGTGGCGCCACCGTCTATGACGAGCATCGTGGTGAGGAGAGTGCCAATTCTAATGCCGACCACAATATCAAAGAAATCGGCGATTCGTGCGTTGGAATCATTAGTTTTCATTTGGATTTGGTCCTCAAGATGAACCAAGGCGGCGCCGACGACAAATGCAGTGGTTCCTTTGCCGTTAATGCTTAACGCAAGTGTTTTTTTCTCTCACAATGGTATAATAACTTCTGTTCCAACTTGGAGAAAATCTCTAACTCCATATGGCACCAACGAGACTGGCCTCGATGAATCCAAGATTGAGGCTTGCACAAAACTAGTTGTTCTAAGCAAAAGTGATGAAAGTATCCCAAGTGGTGCCATTAACATGTGCTCTATATGCTTGAAAAATTATAGCAAAAATGACATGATTAGTGTAACAACTAAGTGTGGACATTGCTTTCATGCTTGCTGCATTCAACTTTGGTTAGGAAAGAATGACACTTGTCCTATTTGCATAATTTCTATTTCTGATGTTCCCTTGTAATAAACAACATTTATTTAATTTCTAATTTGAATATATGTACTGTTTCTTTTATTTCTTCAAGACTAGTTTAAGAGTTGGTATGATCATGAAAGAAATAGTTTCGGAGACATGTGAATGAAGTTTTCCATCATTTCTATAACAAAGATAGTTAGTCTTTTGGACCTCTAACAAATAGAAGTCCAATCACTGAGAATTTGGAAGACACTTATCAAATAACTCAACAAATAGTTCTAGGATTTTGATCAGAAATATGCATATGCTTATTCATGCAATACCTTATAATGTAAGTATATAATACCATAAAGGTAAATATGTGATACCTTAAAAGTATTTATATAATATCTTCAAGGTAAAAATATAATACCTTAAACGTATGTATTAAATACTTTAAACATATTTATGTAATACTTTACAGATAAATATGTAATACCTTAAAATATAAGCAATATACCTTAAAGGTAAATATGAAATGTGTGCACATGTAATACATTATATTATAAGCATCAATACCTTAACGGTAAATATATAATACCTTAAAGGTGCATATGTAATATCTTATACTATAATCATTAAAACCTAAAAGGTAAATATATAATACCTTAAAGGTGCATATGCAATACATTTACTATACTATAAGCATTATACCTTAAAGTTGGATATGTAATACATTATACTATAAACATTAATACCTTAAAGGTAAATATGTAATATCTTATAATTATATGTAATACCTTAAGGCTATGTTTGTTCTGGACTTAAGGTGACTTTTGTAAATCTGGATTTGGGCTTGAGAAGGATTTTATGAGTATGAATTTTGAGTAGAATTATAGTTAAGATGTCATTTTCACATTGTGAATTGTAGAAAAATTAAATGTTTTTTGTTGGGAGTTGTAGAAAAAGTGATGTTTTTTGTTGGGAGTTGTAGAATAAGTAGATATTTTTATTAGGAATTGTAGAAAAAATAAGGTAGGATTGTAGGATTTTGATAATCCTTGTTCAAACATGGACTGGACTAAACCCATCCAAAATCCGGATGGGCCAAATCCAGTCCAAACATAGCCTAAACGTATTACTGTAATACCTTAAAGTTGCATATATAATACCTTTGGTATAATCATTAATACCTTTAATTGCAGTCAACTAGTACCTCCATGTTTTAACCCGTCACAAAAACAACTTTACACATTTTATTATCTGATTAATGCCCTCATGTTTTAATATTTGACAATATCTTTATATTTTTGAACTTTCCATATTAATAACTTTATAGTAAGTATATAATATCTTATAACATAATCATTAGTTCTTACACTAAGAAAATGCTATTAAATAAATAAATATATATATATATAATACCTTAAATGTATATATGTAATACTTTAAGGGTATTCACCTAATACCTAAAAAATTTATATTTATAACATTTATGTATATATCTAATGTCTTATATTATATCCACAATTACATATGTTTGCATCCAAGCACTACATTCCAGTATTAACATGTATCAAAAATAAAATTACTTTGTCTAATTACCTATTTACTTAATGTAATACTATTAAAAGACATAATAGATACCTTTAACAGTTTCATTTAATACTTTTCATTACTGAATTAGTACCTATAGAAGAAACACTTTTATATATAAACTAACTAAGACCTATAATAGTAAAAGATAATACATTTAATAGTTGCAAAACATATGTATTCAATCACCAAATATTTACAACTAATAGAAACACTGTTATCATCCCAAAATCACCTAACATATGAAACATAAATATTGTTATCAACCAATTACCATAACATAGAAACTAAAAAGATTGTTTCAATCCAATTACACAAATATAGAAACTGAAAACATTTTTTATAATCAAATGATGGCATTTTGGAAGCTTCTCATCGAAAAAGAACTTGTGTGACGACTCAAACATTTCTAAACTTGAGTTGTAAGCTTATTTCTTTTTTATTTATTCTTCATCTTTAGCAGCTTCATCATATGGTAATTGGAAACAATTGAAATCTCTCTTATAACCAAGGACTAAAATATCGGTATCGACGGATATATCGGTACCTTGATTTTACGGATATATCGACCGATATATCGATATCGGTGGATATATCGGTTTTTTACGCAAAAAATTTTAAAAATTTGTAAAAAAAATTGAAAAAAATATGTAGTATTTTATATAATATTATAAGTAACATTAATACATATATTGAACTTAAATTTCAAATAAAATGATATATTACAATAAATATAGAAATACATTAATATTATATACATCATAATCCTTTTATTAAATTTTAAAAAATTAACTAAACTTAATTAAATTATGAGAGAACCTAAATGCTAGTGTACTAATTATTTTAAACAATTTAACTAAATTTGTTTAAAATAATTATTTGCTCTACTAATCACTCAAATACAAAAATATAGATATATAAGAAGAGAGATAAATAATTCGATTTTAATAGATATCCTCCAAATACACCATAAAAAGATTTATAATAAAAAAAATTCACTTATATTGAATTCATAAAAAAAAAAAGAGGAAAAAATATAAAGAAAAAAGGAAAAGAAATCAGCAGGAAAAAAAGAAAAGAAAAAAAAAGGAAAAAAAGAAAAGAAAAAGGAAAGCAGGCGCGTGAACAGTACGCGCGTGAACAGTAATACAAAATATCGCGATATATCTCGATATATCGCGATATTTTGATCGAAAACGATTTTTTGCCGAAAAATCGCTGATTTTTCGCGATTTTTTGACGAAAAAAAATGTCAGTGCATTTTTGTATCGGTTGTGCAATTTTCGCGATATTTCGACGATTTATCACCGAAATATCGCGATATTTTAGACTATGCTTATAACAAAGAAAGACTTTATACATTTCCTGTAAAATAAAATAAAAACATGTCTATCAGTCATAATATTGTCATAATATAAGTATTTATCAAAATACTTAAAAGTATTCAACCGATACATTGAATGTAGATAGCTAATACCTAAAAAATATACAACAGATATCTCGAAGGTATAAATGTGATATCTGAAAGATATTCAACAGATACCTCAATAGTATAAATGACATACCTGAAATGTACTCAAATAATATCTGAAAGGTATTCATCAATAAACATAACAAAAAGTAGTTTCACTGGATTACGTAACACTCGGTAGTTGAATTTCACAAGAATATAACATAATAATGCTAATAAAACTTGAATTTACAGGTAATGAAATCTTCATGTTCTTAGTATCCTGAACCCAAAGCTCCTTGGGCCAACCAATTGGGAAAGAGGCAAGAACGGGCACCTGATCATCAATTTGGTTTTTCTCAACTAAACCATTCAATCGAATGCTTTATTTGGAAAATGAGCAAGTCCACGTATTCCCATCGATTCACATCCTATAACAACTTAAATGACAGAACCTTATCATCAATCTCCACATCAAATTCATAGGGTACGGATTTTCCCATCTGAGCATCCCTCAAATCAAACCCTAATATCTTAAATTCATCATCCTGAACCCTTATCTCTTTACAATTGCCTCCTTCAAATCCTATTACATCATCAATTTAATTACAACCACAAAAAATTTGCAGTCTCTCTGCAAATCTCTCTCTTATTTCGCATAAAGCCCCAACCCTCAAACCCCCAAAACACACAACTGCTCTGTCCTTTTCGAGAAAGGATAGATCTGCGACGCTTGCTTTAAAATCTGTTGCATCGCGAACCTCTGATGGTGCATCCCGACATCTCCATCATCATCACAACTACCAACTTATACGCTCTTAACTTCGGAAGGAGATATAGAAAGGAAGAGAGGGAGAAAAAACTGTAACTACACGGAGATGTAGAAAGGAAGAGAGGGAGAAGAGATGTAGAAAGAAAGAGAAGGAGAAAAACTGTAACTGCACGGAGATGTAGAAAGAAAAGAACTGTAACAGACTTTAAGAAAAGAATAAGAGAAAATAAAAAAATAAAAAATATATACATATATACTTACCCATTTTCTAATCAGATCGGAGCGGGGCGGGTTGGGTTAGATCAGTATCCGGGATATATAAGTTTTTGTGCTAAATATATTATGTGTGTGAACGGTCATATACAGCATTCCCAAGGGCATCATATGCGTCCGAAAAAAATATAATATAAAAAAAAAAAAAAGGCAGAAAATGTTTGTCGTCATCAGTATCTTACCTGGCAGTTCGTGCCCGTTTAACCCACCCCCATGTTTCCTTCACCAGAGAGAAGAGAGAGAGATGCAGAAGCACAGAGAGAGAGAGATACATGCAAATAGCATTAATGTGATTCCGTGAACACTCGCAGCAAAGAAAATTCGAGACACAGCTTTGACTTCGGAAATTCTCTCACTCCGCCTCTTGTTTCTGCAATGGCGGTCAATTCGAGTGAAGAGGTCAGATTTCCTACTTTTCGAGCGTTGGAATTTGCGTTTCTTTCTTCAATTTGAGTGTAGATTTCTGTTTTTTTTTTTTTTTTTTTTTTTTTTTGTCTCTTAAAAAAAATTGCTATGAGAATTCAGATGTGGATTTCAGACTTTAATTCTTTAACTGAGTTATTCTGATTGCAAATTATTTAACTGGAGATTTTTTTTTTGCGCAATGCTGCTTGTTTTCCTTTAAACTTTGGTGTAGAATGTCATTAATTGTTAGAATTTCGTTGTTTTCCTTGAATTTCCTGAAAATTAGCCGTTGACCTAGAACACATGCGCATACATACATATATGTATGTAGATATATTGAGCACATAAATTTTAATTTTAGGCGATATTGTTTCTCAATTGGATTGATTCGATTTTTTTTTTTTTACCCCAAGTTATGCAGTTTTCTGATTTTCTTTCAAGTTTTTCACACTCTCTCTTTTGACTTTGGTAAAAATTGCAATGCGTCGGGGCATAGGACAAAAAATATTATTGCATTATATTTCTTTTTGGCTGGAGGAAAGAAGCCAAGGAGTTGGCTGATAGTCTATAATTGACCATTCTGTGAATGTATGCTATATATATATTATCAACTTTAGGCGATACAGAAAAACAAAATCCGTGCTTTGGTGTGACTTGTTGGCTGTTTGTTTTATTCTGTAGTTTTTCTGGATTCTAGGAAAGGACATGGAGCAACAGCTTGTGGTAAAATCGAGCTGTTACTTAACTACAGTTGACGTGTCTATTCTGTGCCCATTGCTATTGATTTGTGCTTTGGTGGTGGGGTAGTTTGGTGTTGTAAAGATCCTTTTGGTGGATCCATATAATGCACGCATATGTAAATATGCGATAGAATCTATTGCTGGAAATTCATACAGACTCGTTCTCAGCTTGTAAAACACAAGTGAACTGGAATCTGTATATTTTCAATGCTGTCCATGAGCCTGCGCATGAGGCCTGAAGATGCTAGATATCAGGTGTTAAACTTATTTCTTTCACAAACTTTTTGCAGCGTTTAGAAAATAAGTTTGAATGCTGGAACCTAATGTGCTGACAATTGTATGAGCAGTGCATTAGCATTTGTGAATCTTAAAGGTTTTTTGTGGGTAAAACTTTGGAGTACTTGTTCATTCATGTATAATTCATTTTTTTGTCCTTTTAGCCTCACAGGTTCTACAAGTTAGTGAAAGCATGGATGTGGTAAATGATAAAAGCTTATCATTCTGTGCTATATTGTTGTCAAACATGAATAGCTGACCTCTTTAGGTGTATCTGAATTCTAAATATTCATTTAATTGAACATGAAGTTTGAGGGAGTTGATATGCCTGCAAGTATTACTTCCTCTGCGTCATGTTGAACAAAAATAATCAGTATATGGTTTTTTTATGTGTTATTTCTTTTGCTTAATGTGGATGATTATTAATTTAAGACCATTTCTCTCTGTGTTGCATCTTCATCACTAATATTTTCTCGTTTCTCCTTTTGATTTGTGATACGGAAGCGACGAGCTTCCTTGG